>CM071925.1:28596260-29196260 GCA_016081115.2 Rehmannia glutinosa | reverse complement strand
ATTATTTTCAAAAATTGCGCACACACACATGGCTTCAATGAAGATACCAGAGCAAGTTCTAGAACTCTATCAATCATGAATGACACATTCAAAAAAATAAGTGTGCATAATATAAAGTAGTTTAAGGCACAAACTCAAAGGCTTATTTTTCGCAACATGCTCAAATACCCAATTTTCTTAATATATGCCAAGCAAATAAATAACTTTCCTCCTAACAATTTATCACATTATTCCCCCAAGTATGTTATCTGATGCCATAAAATATTCATAGTAAAATGATACGGGGGTTGGGCATAAAAACTAAATTAAAAATCACACACAAAAGAAATTAAACGTGCTAAAACGGTAAACATGCTAAAAATAAAAATAAAATAAAAATAAAAAATTGAAAAATTTTAATGCAATTTTTTTTATGCTCTACATGCAATCCTAAATGCAATAGTACTAATATATGCATCCTTGACAATCCCCCCAAACTTTAAATATGCTTCATCCCGAACATATGAGGAAATTATCGAAAGAAACAAGGAATGCATAAAGAGTACTTACCTAGATGGTTGATATGGCCCGTGTGATTTTCACATGGCCAGGCCGTGTAGCCCTAGGCAATCTCTGTTTTGCTCTATCTCCAACCACATGGTCGTGTGCAGCTCACACGGCCTGCCGGTGTGGCTGGTCAGGTCGTACGGCCCATGTGGAGTTCCACACGGTCGTGTGAAGTAGTTTTTTTTTTACTCCGGAGTTTGTCGAGATATCTCTTGGGTTGCCTCCCACAAAGTGCTATGTTTGTCGTCTTCAGCCAGACTTTAGATTTCTAACATCACTGTCGTTGAACCGCATCGATTGAAATCCTTGAGCCCTCATATTTTGTATCATCCATTAGACGAATGGCGTTGCTCTGTTTTCTTGAATTTAGTTCAATATCGCTTGGGAATTCGCCCTTTTGATGTTGGCCTCCCACTGCAGTTGTGATTTGGGCTTCATGTATCTCCAACGATTCCAGTCTCGTATTGAATAAAAATAATGTTAGAAAGGAAGAAGAGAAAAATAAATAAATAAATCAAAAAAAGTAAAATAAAAATATTTACAAAAATATGCTTCAATTAAGATTGAACTACTTATTACTATATTTAGTAGAATCTAATCAATTCCCCGGCAACAGCGCCAAAAACTTGTTAGCCAAAATAATTTTTGTTCATACAACTGCAAGTGTACAATGTAGTTTATAGAATAATGGCAAGAAAGGTCGTATTCCTGAAAGATTGATATTCGATACACTTAGGCTATAATAACATCGTATTCAAATTTTATTGAAGCGGCCGAATATTGAATAATTTTAACTAAAAAATCGAAAATAAAAGAAAATAAAAGAAATAATTAAGCGAACCCCACAAGTATTTTCAACATCTTTAGAAGCAACCTTAGGCACATAATCTCAACATGCTTCTTCAATATTAAATGCAAATGAATTTTTAAAACCAATTCATGTAATTCTATGGGTGCAATTCCTAAGTTAGTATATTCCCCCTCGCGGGCGATAAGTCTCCCGACGCGTTACAATTATTACTAACTCCCAAAAGATCTATGAATTGAATGACTCCCCACAAACAGTTGTAGGTCTCCCGATTTGTTACATACATTTATGTCTTTATTCGATTTCCGTCTTTGTTAGAACTCATCGTCCGAATTTTTGCACTAACAAATATCACATGCAATTTATTCCTGACAAATTAAAGCAATTATACATAAGCACTCGAATTTTATAAAATAGAAAGCATGAATTAATTAAGAAAACAAATAGTCATATTTAATATAAATCCACAGTTTCGATTATGCCCCTAAGATCAGAAAGATATGCCAAACACTGATTACAAACTCATAGACAAATTCGAATCAACATTAAGACATTATTTAAGCACAGACAAGAGATATTAGACATAGAAAGAAAACCTCTTCTTGTGAGGATGGATTCCCCTCCTAAGCCTTCAAAGCTGTTGTGCTCCCGTAGATGCGAAAGTCTTGTGGTGTTCTTCGCGACCTAGGCTTTGGCTCTCATAAGCTCTTCGATTCCATCATTCCTGTGTTATTTGATGTGTTTTCTCTGTATCAAGTGATGTATGATGATCCCAATTCGTTCAAGCATTGGTCCCCTTTATATAGGTGCTTGGAGAGGTCATTTGTAGAGTTGGAATGAGAGAAAAACTCCAAAACACGTGTCCATCAGAGTCCCACACGGCCTGGCCGTGTGGCACCACAATGCCGTGTGGTTTAGAGCCCTTTCCCACACGCCCGTGTGGGCTTCACATGATCTGGCCATGCGGGCCTGGTTCCGTCCCCTGTTTTCTTCCCTTCTTCACACGGTTGTGTCACTTTCACATTGGCATTTTCACATAGTCATGTGATACCACACGGTCCAGCCGTGTGATGTGTTTGTATCCTTGTTATTATCTGAATTTGCTACTGGGGTATTCATCAAAGTTGTAGCCCTTTCTCTTAGCTTTCCACGGCCACTTGAATCACCTTAATATCAATTTTGTAGAGAAATGTATTGTCAAAATACTAAACCCTGCTAGTGCCAGAAACTGTTAGCGCATTTGGACGTTTTTGAACAAAATTTCCTTTTGTTCGACCGTCCGTGCCTCTCTCCTTCACATATTTACTCGTAGATTAGCTCTTGACCTATACTTTGGAAGATGATACATCTTGTTATCCAATTTAGCTTCATTTCTTGTAAGAAGTTACAAGAATATGCAGTATCACGCCCAACAATGGAAACCAACCAAAACACACTGAATATGCATGCAAATGCATCAAATATATATCATTTTAAGCCCTCAAATGCACATATATTTTAGACTCATCAAAATGCCTGATATGGAGGCTGAATTTGCCCAAGAACAAGAAAAATACACAGAGCAGGAAGAGCCCATCATTCCAACTGATACGATTGTACCTATGGGATTTAATTTCGACGCAATGTGGCCGCAAAAAGAGTCGGATTCCATAGCCGAGTTCCGAAATGCTTTCAACATAATATCAGTTTTCTTTTTCAACTCAATTCCACCCTTATTTCTCATTTTTCATTCTTAAGCCTTTTTGCCTTCTTTTCTTTTTTAGCATCAAGCTCTCATTTTTTTCAGAATTTTCTTTTGCTCGATTTTCTCTTCTTTTTCAGAGATATTTCTTTCTTTATCGAGCTTCATGGTATTTTTTTTCATTTTACCCAGACACTGCTCATCCCTCGTCCCTTTTTTTTTGCCATCTTCCTCTTTTTTCATAATTTTCACCACATCTCCCCAAAACTTATTCATTTTCTATAAGCTCAAGAAATTTCAGGGATAAAAACATGTTAAAACTTTAAAGATCAATGTGGCACAGAATAATAATTTTGGCTCAAAATTGGCTAACTGGGGAATCATGAGTTCATAGGTAGGCTTTTTAGGCTAAGTAGGCTAAACAAAGATGGCCTTAGATTATTTTCAAAAATTGCACACACACATGGCTTCAATGAAGATACCAGAGCAAGTTCTAGAACTCTATCAATCATGAATGACACACTCAAGAAAAAATAAGTTTGCATAATATAAATCAGTTTAAGGCACAAATGCTCACATGCTTATTTTCACAACATGCTCAAATACCCAAATTTCTTAATATATGCCAAGCAAATAAATAACTTTGTAGGTCCCAAGGGGTGTAAGAGTAAGGTTTAGAAGGGGGGGTTGAATAAACCTTACCAAATTTTCGATTTAGTCCTTTTAAATCTACAGAGTTGATTCTACACAGTTGTGTCCTTGATGGACAATCGAATTAGTCACTCAGTAGAGTTAATCTCTCAACAGACTCAGCTGAGCTGTTGATGGAGTAACTCAGTTGTTGGCTATATTTTAACTCAACTGTGGTTTTATGTTCAGCGGAAGACTTAACACCCTTAAGTTTGATTAAGCAAGATTTTAGAGCTTGATTTAGTACTTATAAATTATCAAATGGATAGCAAATTTATCAGCAGATATAAGCGATTAAAAGTGCGAGAATTTAAATGCTTTGAAATGTAAATGACACAAAGTGAAGTTTTTATAGAGGTTCGAAGATGGGGTAATTATTCTACTCCTCTCTTCTCCAACTCCTGGAGGAATCCACTAAGTAATGATCGGTTTACAAAGTGGTAACAGTCCAGATACAAGTCTTGATCACAACACCGACTTGATCCTTAGGGACTCGATCCGAGACGCCTTGATCACACAGGTGGCTTGTCGTGCGACTCGGCTTCTTCACACAGGCAACCGCCTTGTTACTTACTGACTCACTTGCTCAAGCTCTTTGGATTTGATCACGAAGCCCTCCAAAAGCTTAAGTCTTGTTCAACCTTGAACCTTTCTACAATCCTTCCCGGAATGTAGACCCTTTTCTTCAAAAGTTTCCTCTTCAACTTATTGAAGTTCTCTTTCCTTCACGGGTTAGTGTTGGATTGAAGTACTTCGTAATGTAGGCTTGAGGATTGAGAATGTTTCAGTTTTTCTAATATGCTTGTTTATCTCACGTGTGTGTCATACAATGTATCTCAAACAAACTCCTCGGCCTTTTATAGTGAACTTTCAAAAATTTGCCCGTTGAAGAGATAGGCTTATTTTTGAAAGTCACTTTGCGATCGTTGGCTTGCGTTCTTGGAATTGTCGTTTCCTCGTATGAATTGTTCTTTCACCTTTTTCGAGTTCGACACGGTGTAGTGCTTCCCATTGGTTCATTCCTTTTGCACGCTTCCTGGATCGAGCACTCCAAGAAAGGTGGTATGGAGATATTACTTGTTTAAGTAAATCTCTTGATTTAAATGGCGGTTCTTTTTCTGATTATCTCGACTTATTGCATTTTCTTGCTTTCCCAGGTGACTTAGAGTCGACTTCCAATCATTGATGACTCTTCATCACTTCAACTTGAGACTTGGCTTTTCTTGAGTTGACTTGATGATGCTCCACTCAGTGCATCTCACCGCTTCTTGATAGAGTTCCCGTCTACTCTTCTTTGCCATATTCAATTGCTTTTCACAAAGCAAGGTCTTCCTTCCGGTCTTGGTTGTCTTCTTGCATGTTAGGGCGTAGGCGACTTAACTCGGCTTGGCCGACTCTAATTGTTACAATACATTCTACACAAGAATTGGGGTGCCAACTTTCTATTCTAAGTTTTACATGGCATTCATCAAAATCTAAACAATAAAATTCCTAACAATTTCCCCCTTTTTGATGATGCCAAAACTTAAATCATTCAAAAATGCAAACAGCAAAGATACATACAGATAGTGTATTGACATAGAATGTATGCGCAGAATAGATCTGTTTATTGATCATATCATTCCTGTTCTTTTACACAACTGTTTACAAGGTGTATCAGAGCACATATTTGTCTACACTGAAAATAAAGAATTTATAGCTTTATTACAGAAGACTTACATTGTATGTATTTACATAATAAAATACATGAAGGGTTGGACAGCAACACTTCATCTCCTTATTGTCTCCTTCTTTCATCTTGATCGGATCTTCTTCTCTTCTTCTCTTTTCTCGTCTAAGTCACCGCCTTCTTTTTTTTCTTCTCATATGCCTTCCTGGGCTTCATCTCTTCTTATTCTTTCCCCTGTCTCTCCCGCCATAGCCGAGTTTGTCTCTTGTTTTCTTCTTCTATTCTTTTTGCGTACTCGGCGTTAGTTTTAGCCACTTTCAAATTTGCCACTTGGTCAAGCCACCCGAGTAGATCCCTCCTTTCTTTCCCGGATCTACGTATTCAATATTCTTGGGCGGAGGCCTGGGTCCAAGCTTCTTCCTCCACTCTCGCTTATTCCTCTACCTGCCCGGGCGTATCTTTGTCTTTGGGGTCTTCTTCTTTTCCAAAGTGAGTGACCGAGTGACTGACCGATGGAGTGACCAAAGAGAGTGATCGGAAGTCTGCTTCACTGTCGACCTCTTCACATAACGTGAGACCCTTTTCCCAAAGATAAGTCCCAAGCTTGAGCCATAGACATATTTGCAAAGTATCCCTCCATTCGAGCGTTTTAAATTCATCGACCGATCGTGGCTCTGTCCCGACATCCGAGATGGCGTAGGTGTCTCGCTCTTGGAATGCCTCCATGTTCTTTCAAGATGTTCATCACCCTGGCATCCATTCTTCCTTCCACTTCCTTCATCCCCGCTTCAATTATTTTTCTCTTTTCACCATAGATACAAATAGAGTGTTGGAGTGGCGAGTCACTGGGAGTTTGTCGCATATAATGTCACCGTGACAGACCTGTTGAGGGGTTTGTGCAATCATCAAGGTCACATCTTTTGATCATTCCCCTCAAAGAGATTTTCCTTTCTTTTGTTTCAAAATTTCCTCACCGATTTTCCTTCTCACCGCTTCTCCTTTCTTTCGACTTGATTTTTTTGCTTTAAGGTATTCCTCTTCCCCCTTTTTGGCATCATCAAAGGATAGAGGAACACCAGGAACATCTTTGCAAGCATGAAGTCGAGTCTTGATGGTTGAGTTATGCTTTAAGTCTGTGCGTTGTATGCGACGGAATTGGTCGAGTAGCGTTGGATTCTGCCGAAATCGGCTTCATCTCGGCCATGAGGAGGCTGAATTTTATTGTCATGTGTTCTTCCAAACGCTGTAGATCATTTGTATTTTGCTCACGCAGACTTGATTTCGGCGTGTGAGCTTCATGCATATGCTCAATGTGTTCTCTCGGCCCGTTTTGCATCGGCATTTTCGGCTCTCCACACCAACTTGTTGAACAAAGTTAAAGTATCTCACCTGTTCCACACGCATTGTTTCTTTGTTGTTGCCACCATTCCCTTATCCTCGACCGTGATGCCTCTCAAGTCGGCCGTAGTTGGCATCTCTTGTTGTCCACATGTCCAAAGAGGCATGATGCCTCTCCATCCGTTCAACCTCGGCAAAGAGTGCCTTGAACACTTCTCGAACTTCACTGATTCTTCATTGCGGTGATGGCCATATAGCGTCAAAATCAAAATCGGCTGAAACAATGGGTGCCTGAGTGAAAAACGAGGAGGTGGTCTGTGATATGCGTGCTTGTTCTTCTCGACTCTTCGTGGAGTTCCTAGGTATTTCCGTGAAAAGGAAAAGACTCTCGAAGGATTCATCACCGCCAATCGGGATGCTTCGATGATGAGTAGTGCGCGGGCGGTTCTTTTGGGAATCGATCCTGCTGCGACTTGAGGAGCTGCAGCTGGTCTCTTGTTGAGTGGGTCTTGTTGTGAAGTGGACCCGGCTTGCCGAGCCTCACTGTCTTAATGACTTCGTTGGTCTCACTAATTCTTCCATTTCAAGAGGCGGGTCCTCGGCCTTATCGGAAGCATCATCGGACGATGATGAGATTTCCAGTGGTGGCTCATCATCAAAGTTAAAAGTTTGACGAGTAGTCTTGGGATCGACTTGCTCGTGCTTGGAACATCCGCACCGAGTCTTTTGGATTTGTCATGGGGATGACTCAACTTCTTTTTCGCCTTCCGATCCCGGAAAAGTGACACATCGGGTTGTCCCGAGAATCATGAAGTGCGATCTCCTTCTCGGATGGGTCGATGATAGCGGGAGGGATGTTCTCTACTTCAGCTTCTTTACCCCGGGAAGTCTCAACCTCCCGTGGGCCTTCATTTCCTCCCGGCAGGTCTCTTTGCTGCGCGAGGCACTGTCCTCCCTTTCGACAGTGTCAACTGTCTTAGGGTCTTCTGATGGCATCCATTGGAGTCTCAACCCCATGGATTGCACTTTCATCGCCTGCAGTGTTAACTCCCGGGCCGTTCCATCTCAGTGCCTCGATCGCATCGGCGCGTCATTAGCCTTCGAGTTGCTGCACCTCACCTCCGAGAGACGTCTCAATGTCGAGCTTCGTTGATGGCAACTTGATGTTCTTCTTGAGATTGTAATTTCTCTTCTTCGCCTCCTTGATTCGTTGTGGAGTCATCTGCAAGCATCCTCCGACCTTCTTTGTAGTGGAGGGAGTTTCCCACTCGGCGCACCACCGAGTGACTTGAATGGGGTCACTCGTCTCCAAACTCCCGGTGTTTCGATTGATTGTTCACCGTTGGGGCGGTGTGGTAGCACACCTTCAATAGGGGTTGGCTCGGATCGTCCCCACTAGCCCGCCATCGCCATCTCCTTATTGCCTTTTTTCCTCGAGTGAGTCAGGGAAGTGGTAGCAGAACAACATTGGCGATTTCTCAACCACTCCCATTGGATCAATTTCACCGTGTGTTCGGATGACTCTCCTGGTCCCTCCATCAATCTTTGCTCGTGAAGGATTCTTGATTCGTGCAATGCTTGCTGCATTTGCAACTCTTCTATGGCGGCGAGATTCTCCGGATCCTTATCACCGTCCGAGAAGACATCAAGGAGAGGATGTGTGTGTTACGTGGTCTTGGAGATAGGCGATGCTTGCCTTTTCACGTTCCTTAGCTTCCTCGAGGTTGCTTTTCTCTCTCCTTTTCCTTGTAAATCTGCAGGATGTCTAAGCAGCTTGTCTTCATCAAGTCTTTGGGAGCACGATAGTTAGTCCAAGGAAATTTAGCGCCTTCCTCTTCTTCTTCTATGAACTCGGGCCGTTGAACTGTTCCTTGACTTACTTAACTTCCATTTCCTCCAGGACGATTTTGGATGTCTGGGTAAGGTGGAGATAGGATCATTACATCACTATCCGCTCCGGCGGTTCTTCTTGTGCTTCAAATTGTGTGAGCTACGAGATGTGTCTTCGGGTTGCCTCTGGCGATCGCCTTGACAGACTTGGCTGTTTCATCAACTACATCCGGAGACTCTACTTCTCCGCAGTAGTCTCCGGTATTTGTGCTAGCCGAGTAACCGACTCACCGGTTTCTCGATTCGGATCGCTTGACTATTCTTCTTCGTCTCCTGGTTTGTACTGGGAATTTCCTGTTGAGAGATGTTGTCCTCTCGAGTCTTGGCGGCCGGGGCCGTCTTTGTGTCTTTTTCTCGAGGAGCGGGCCGTCGTGGCTTCTCGGTTCTCCTCTTCTTGACGATCGGAGAAGGTATTTGTGAGTCCTTCTCGACCGCTAGCTGCGAGGGGGGAGACACGGAGGCTGGGGCGGTGACTCTCTGCGGGGCGGGAGCATGTTTGTTTTCTTTCTTTGCTGCAGTGCGGCCCGATCTTTTAGCGCAAATTGCAGGGGCGCTTTTCTTCTTAGGGGAGAGGAAAGGCATTTGTATCTTGGTCACCGATTCCCCTCACCGTGTCGCTCTCTTGGCGTAAGCTCTCTTGTGCGCCCGAGAGGTTTGCTCAACATCCTCTCGTTAACATGGAATGCCTTCCCGTGTCTAAGAGGACTCCTTTCACCTCCAATAGCCGGCCAATCACCATGCCATATCCTAGGGATCCTCCAAATGAACCATCTTCTTTGAAGGACTTGTTCCCCACGTTAAAGCAGAGTCTGCTGTGAGACAAACTCAGCCCGATTTATCTTCTTTTCTTCGATGATTGCAGCCATTACAATCGGCTTTGCCTTTGACATTGGTCAAAGCCGCCAAATTTGATGTCGATACATTTGGCAACTATGTCCAACAACTTGTGATAATCCTCCTTCAAAGAATCTCTTGTTTGCTGTGTATATTATTTTATCGGCAAAGTCGGACTTGGCTATTTCTTTCCATCGTCGACCAAGTTTACATCGGCTTCTTTAATCTCGGATGCTCCTTCCTGGCCGGTAGTGAGCAATATTCACCAAATCCTTGGCGAGAGATAGTCACCGTTTGCTTTACGCGAGCAGATGACTTGATTCCTTCATCGTGAATCTCGGCATTCACGTAGAATTGTGCGACCTCCTCCACATAGGTCATCGATATTCTAACGTTAGAAACGGTTTTAGTCCGGGCGTTTCTAACTTTTCAGCGATTTTCTTCACTAGGGTGTCGTCGGGACCCTGTTTCATCATTTAAATCAAAATCCACCGTAGAGCCGGTGTGGATTTGCTTCCCTAACTTGGTGAAGTCATAAGTTGGTGCCATTTCTTAGGATTGTATCAAGGAAAAACTCAGAAATTGATTTGAAGGTTGATAGGGTTTCGAGAGTATTTTGCCTTTGCTTTTGAGAGAAAGAGATGAACAGTTTTTAGAAGTGTGAGAGAGAAACGGACGAAAATGGTTTAAATATGGTTTATGAAAGGACGTGCGGGTGGTTTTTGAAATGTGATCGAAATCAACGGCTTGGATTTCGCACGCCTATTGAGCATTTCATGTCTCGTATTTAATGCGGCAGCATTTATATCCAATCATAAGCTTGGTGTGCGGCTTTATGTCCAGTACACATCATCATTATCTTTGACGTATTTCTTAAAACATTCCCGCTTAGTCAAAACGATCAAGCGTTTTTGTCACTTTGCTCATAAGTTATTCAGCTTATCCCATAGCCGATTTAACTCTACTTCTTGCGTTCTCTTAGCGACTCGGCTATCACCGACTTCGGTGTAAGTTCTTTCCGACATCTGGTGATTCTTCGAAATGATTTACTTTTTCACTCTTTTTCACCCCTTTTCTGTTCCATTTCTCTTCTTTGATTTGTCCGAGTGTCACTCACTCAATTAGCCCCAACTCATGCTTGAGTTCTTCAAATCTTGACTCACATAGTGGTTTTGTGAAGATGTCGGCTAGTTGTTTATCGGTTGAGATATATTCCAAGATAATGTCCTTTTTTTCAACATGATCTCTTAAGAAGTGATATCGACATCAATATGTTTTGTTCTTGAGTGCAACACGAGATTTTGAGTGATTGCAATTGCACTTGTGTTATCACACATGATTGGAATTTCTTTTTCTTCAACTTCATAGTCTCTCACCGTTGTCTCATCCATAGGACTTGGCAAACAAAATGCACTATGTATTCTCGCATCACCATTTGTAGAGGTGGCTATTGAGTTTTGCTTCTTGCTAAACCAGAAATTAGTCCGTTTCCTAGCATTTGACATGTGCCTGAAGTGCTCTTCTTGTCCACTCTGCATCCAAAGATAGTCGGGATCAATAGCCAATTAGCTTGAATCCACCTTCCTTTGGATACCATAGGCCTACTTCTTGGCTTCCTTTCAAGTATCTCAATATTCTCTTAGCCGTTGTCATGTGGCTCTCTTTTGGAGCAGATTGAAATCTTGCACATACACCTACAAAGACAAAGGTGATGTCCGGCCCGCTAGCTGTGAGATAGAGCAATGATCCAATAAGTGCTCTGTATCTTGTTGGATCTACAGGCTTGCCATCTGCATCCATGTCCATTTTGACTGATGTGTTCATTGGTATTTTTACGAAGACTTCTCCTCCATACCAAACTTTTTCATTAAATCTCTGGTGTATTTTGTTTGACTTATGAAGGTTCCATCCTTCAAATTGTTTCACTTGGAGTCCAAGGAAGAATGTCAGCTCTCCCATCATGCTCATTTCAAATTTACTTTGCATGAGGTTTGAAAATTTTTCACACTCTTTGTTAGTGGATCCAAAAATAATGTCATCCACATATATTTGAACAAGCAAGATACTCTTCTTGTCTTGAATTAAAAAGTGTTCTATCTACTTTTCCTTTTGTGAATCCATTTTCATTTAGGAATTGTGACAGGGTATCATACCATGCTCTGGGTGCCTGTTTCAATCCATACAAGGCTTTCTTGAGTTTGTATACCTTGTCTCCAAGAGTCTTCTGCTCAAATCCTGGAGGTTGTTCAACATACACTTCTTCTTCCAATAAACCATTTAGGAATGCACTTTTTACATCCATCGATATACAATGAAATTCTTGTGAGTGCATAGGCAAGAAACATCCTTATAGCTTCCAATCTTGCTACAGGGGCAAATGTTTCATCAAAATCTATCCCTTCTTCTTGGCAATATCCTTTGGCTACTAGTCTTGCTTTGTTTCTTACCACAGAACCTTCCTCGTTCATCTTATTTCTGAACACCCATTTGGTTCCAATAACATTTTGATGTATGGGTCTTTGCACTAATTCCCATACTTTATTTCTCTCAAACTGATTCAGCTCTTCTTGCATAGCTTGAATCCAATGTGTGTCGTCCAATGCTTGTGACACATCTTTGGGCTCTATTTGCGAGATGAAGCATGTGAACATGGCTTCTTGTTGAGTTCGATCTTGTTTTGACACCTTCTCTTATATCTCCAATGACAAGTTCTCGTGGATGGTCTCTCACCATCTTACATCGGTTGGAGTAAGTTAGCCGGATTGATCGACTTGCACTTGTGTGTTGGTGTGGTCACTTCTTTCGTTATCACTTAGCCGCAAATTTTCCAAATTTTTTTTGAGATTCAGCTATCTCATCTTCTTCTCGAATTGATGATTCCTTGAACTTGAAATATAGGGACTCTTCTCAGTATGGTTGGATGATTCAGACTTATCACCGACTCTTCAATGTCTTCTCCATTTACATTTGGCTCATCGAATACTACATGAATGGATTCCTCTGTAACCATAGTTCTTTTGTTGAGTATTCTCAGAGGCTTTGCTTTCACCGAGTATCCTAAGAAGATACCTTCATCGCTTTAGCATCAAAAGCCTTTAGGTTGTCTTTGCCATTGTTGTGGATGAAGCATTTACATCCAAATATTCTCAAATATGCAACACTTGGTTTTCTTCCATCCGGATCTCATAGGGAGTCTTTGTCACCGTCTATTTATCATACATCCGTTTTGGGTGTAGCAAGTCGTGTTGATTGCTTGACCAAAATCTTTTTGGTAATCCTTGACTAACATGGTTCTTCTTTCGCTTCTTTGAGGGTTCTGTTCCTTCTTTTACTCGCAACTCCATTCGATGTGGAGTCCTTGCTGCCGATAGTTCATGACCAATACCATTCTCAATACAATATCGAGTTATTATTCCATTGACAAACTCGGTTCCTCTATCTGATCTTATTTTGATAATGGTTTGACTCTTCTCATTTTGAATCCTCTTCATCACCATGGGTAGTTTTTGTAGAGTTTCTTTCTTCTTGCACATGAATATTGTCCATGTATATCTTGAGTAGTCATCTACTACCACCAAGGTGTATTTCTTTCTACTTATCTTTGGCCGGTTCCACTTTGGGCCAAATAGATCCATATGAAGTAAATGCAATATTCTTGTTGAGGATGGGCATGTCTTTTCTTTGAATGACGACTTGATTTGCTTTCCTTCCGACATGCATCACATATGCTCTCCTTCTTGTATCTCGAGTCCGGAAGTCCTTCTACAAGATGACTTCTTGCCGACTTGTTAAGTGTTTTGAAATTCAGGTGACTCGGCTTTTTTGTGCCACGTACCTAACTTGATTCAAATTGTGCTCTTTTGCTAGTAGACAAGTCTTTGGGTGTTGCAATTGACCAATCCACTATATACATATTTTTCTGTCTACATCCTTGCAAAGACAACTTCATTTGATTCAATATCTTTGATTTGGCATATTCCCATGTTGAATCCAACATTGTAGCCCTTGTCACGGAGTTGATGATGCTCGATAAATTGAAGTTGAGTCCTTCAACATATGCAACATCCGTGATTTCTAATCCATTCCTCTTGATGGATCCAATGCCTCTT
The DNA here is from genome assembly GCA_016081115.2 of Rehmannia glutinosa. Classification (NCBI taxonomy): domain Eukaryota; kingdom Viridiplantae; phylum Streptophyta; class Magnoliopsida; order Lamiales; family Orobanchaceae; genus Rehmannia; species Rehmannia glutinosa. The sequence goes on along the minus strand of CM071925.1, from coordinate 29,182,695 downwards.
ATTTCACCAGGAGCTTCATTTCCTCCAAATATGACTTTTGCTCCTTTAACTTCCTTGAATTTAGACAGATTTTTCTTGTTTCTGTCATGTGTCCGAACAACCACTATCCATGTACCAGGTTCCTTGGCACTCACTGTTCCTTGAACCCGCAATCAAGGAAATTAAGTTTTAGGTACCCATACTTGTCCGGTCCTGAGGGGTTAGAATTGTAAGATGATCCAACCAACTTATAGCCAAATGTTTTGACTCTAAGGGTTGCCATCTATCGATGCCATAATCATGATTAATCCTGGCAAATTGCTTGGGGATTCTAGGTTCATACAAATTGTCTCTTTTGTCCGTATGCTGCATATGTGTTTTAGCAATTGCCTTCCTTGGGTAATTGTGGTGTTTTTGAGTGTAGTGCCTAGGTGCATATGTGTGTCTTTGATGAAAGCTCTTATACTTTTGGAATGGCCTTTCTTGAGTTCTAGGCCATTGCCATTTGGGCTTATATTCCATAAGTTTATCTTTGATAGTTCACATTATTCCAATCACTTGGCTTGGATATTTTCTACCATTCCCATCATATGTATTTCTTTTATGGATTTTAAGGGATTTTTGGTAGCTCTGCTTCCTTTTTACTGAGTATTTTTCGTTAGGAGTTTGCTGAGGACTCGGTGAATCTCTTCTCACTGTCCTTTCAAAGACACTCAACTGGCCGATTTCCTTTTCCTTTGTAACCAAGGCGCTTTGCTTGTTATTGTGCTTTGGAGTGAATGTGTGTGTGACATTTAGAGTTTTGGATTTTTCGGACTCTTCATGACTTGAAGATCCTTTTTCCAAAATTACTTTTGAGGTTTGACATAGCACGAGGAACTAAATCCTAAGCTTTGTCTTGTCTCCACATTCTCTTTGACTCATGATAAGATCATCCAATGATTTAGATGCCTTAGTGAATGAGGCAATAACATTTTTGAGGTCATTCTCCTCTTTTCTATAGCAGCAATTTCTGCTACTAATTTAGCATTTTCAAATTTTTAAACTTTCATTCTCATCGACTATTTGACTTAGAGTACTCGGCTCCTTAGTCACTTTGAGTTTTGACTTTTGAGTAGGCTTTGTTTTCCTCGTTCAATAGTGTGTGTGAGGATTTAATGTGTTCAAAATCTTTCATCATTTTGCCTAATGAATCATAAAGATCGGTGGGTGATGAAGTGTGTGTGTCACGATCACTATCACTAGTGTCCGAGTTTGTTGAGTTAGATTGTACCTCATCTTCTTGATCTTGTTCTTTGGCCATCAAGCGGATCAAGGCTTCTTCTTCGAGTCACTTGAGTAGTCGCCTTCATTGCTCTCTGAATCACTCTCTCTTGACTTGGGTTTGTCTCGGATCTCTGCAGACCATCATTGCCTTTTTCTTTTCTTGTCTTCTTTCTCAAAGACCTTTCTTTCTTCTTCATCCCTGTCTTGTTGACTACAGGATATGAGCGATCAATGGCATAGTGACCTGGTTGTCTAAAGTTCCAACATAGATATTCACCTTTTGATCGTCTTTTCCATTCTTGAGTTGTCACCCTTTGATACTCAACTTTTTGATGATCCGTTCTCTTGGTTGGCCTGTCTTCCCTTGATTTGGAGGGAGCTGAGTGTCTTCGGAAGATTCACCCTTTCCTCTCTTGTAGTTCTTATTAAAGAACTTGTTAAATCTTTTAACCATCGGGGCTATTTCTTACGGGTCAATGACCTCTTTGACCTCGACTCTCTTCCCATCTTTAACAATTAGAGCAAATGTTTTGGGTACAGTTGTCTCTTCCTGTCTTTTCTTCTCGGCTCAAACTCGTAGGCTTTGAGGTCCGAGAATAGTTCATGATTGGATGTCTTTGATAGGTCCATGGAATGTCTCGATTGCCATGACCTTCATTTCCCATTCAGTGGAAGACTTTTTAGGATCTTCATACACATTTCCTTCGTGTATATTCCTTTCCAAGTGCAGACAGCTCATTTGTGATTTCTCGTGAACCGAGCATCTAGTTGATCCGATTTTCTCCACGAGATCATTTTGAAGTTCTCAAATTTAAATACGATCCATTTGATTTGCTCACGAGCCTTCACAAATTAATGTCGGCTTGTCTCGATTTGAATAAACCTTACCAAATTTTCGATTTAGTCCTTTTAAATCTCTGAGTTGATTCTACACAACATTGTGTCTTTGATGGACAATCGAATTAGTCACTCAAGAGTTAATCTCTCAACGAGACTCAAATTTGAGTATTGATGGAGTAACTCGGTTGTTGGCTATATTTTAACTCAACTTGTGGTTTTATGTTCAAATGGAAGACTTAACACCCTTAAGTTTGATTAAGCAAGATTTTAGAGCTTGATTTAGTACTTATAAATTATCAAATGGATAGCAAATTTATCGTGAGATATAAGCGATTAAAAGTGCGGGAATTTAAATCTTTGAAATGTAAATGACACGGTGAAGTTTTTATAGAGGTTCGAAGATGGGGTAATTCTTCTACTCCTCTCTTCTCCAACTCCTGGAGGAATCCACTAAGTAATGATCGGTTTACAAAGTGGTAACAGTCCGGATACAAGTCTTGATCACAACAAACTTGATCCTTAGGGACTCGATCTGAGACGCCTTGATCACACAAAATGGCTTCTCGTGCGACTCGGCTTCTTCTTCACGGGCAGGGCTTTGCCTTGTTACTACAGCTCACTTGCTCAAGCTCTTTGGATTTGATCACGAAGCCCTCCAAAAGCTTAAGTCTTGGTTCAACCTTGAACCTTTCTACAATCCTTCCTGGAATGTAGACCCCTTTTCTTCAAAAGTTTCCTCTTCAACTTATTGAAGTTCTCTTTCCTTCACAGGTTAGTGTTGGATTGAAGTACTTCGTAATGTAGGCTTGAGGATTGAGAATGTTTCAGTTTTTCTAATATGCTTGTTTATCTCACGTGTGTGTCATACAATGTATCTCAAACAAACTCCTCAGCCTTTTATAGTGAACTTTCAAAAATTTGCCCGTTGAAGAGATAGGCTTATTTTTGAAAGTCACTTTGCAGTCGTTGGCTTGCGTTCTTGGAATTGCCGTTTCCTCGTATGAATTGTTCTTTCACCTTTTCGAGTTCGACACGGTGTAGTGCTTCCCATTGGTTCATTCCTTTTGCAAGCTTCCTGGACCGAGCACTCCAAGAAAGGTGGTATGGAGATATTACTTGTTTGTTAAGTAAATCTCTTGATTTATGTGCAACGGTTCTTTTACGATTATCTCGACTTGATTTGCATTTTCTTGCTTTCCCCAGGTGACTTAGAGTCAGACTTCCAATCATGGATGACTCTTCTCACTTCAACTTGAGACTTGGCTTTTCTTGAGTTGACTTGACTGATGCTCCACTCACCGCATCTCACCGCTTCTTCATAGAGTTCCGTCTACTCTTCTTTGCCATATTCAGTCAAGTTTCACAAAAAGGTCTTCCTTCCAGGTCTTGGTGTCTTCTTGCATGTTAGGGCGTAGGCGACTTAACTTAACTCAACTTGGCCACTCTAATTGTTACAATACATTCTACAGCAAGAATTGGGGTGCCAACTTTCTATTCTAAGTTTTACATGGCATTCATCAAAATCTAAACAATAAAATTCCTAACAAACTTTCTTCCTAACAATTTATCACATTATTCCCCCAAGTATATTATCCCATGCCATAAAATATTCATAGTAAAATCATACGGGAGCTGGGCATAAAAACTGAATTAAAAACCACACACAAAAGCAATTAAATGTGCTAAAATGGTAAACGTGCTAAAAATAAAAATAAAATAAAAATAAAAAAATTAAAGATTTTATGCAATTTTTTTATGCTCTACATGCAATCCTAAATGCAATAGTACTAATTTACGCATCCTTGACAATCTCCCCAAACTTAAAATATGTTTCGTCCCGAACATATGAGGAAATTATCCAAAGAAACGAGGAATGCGTAAAGAGTAGTTACCTGGATGGTTGACATGGCCCGTGTGCATTTCACATGGTCGGGCGCTCTGTCTCCAGCCACACGGTTGTGTGCTGCTCACACGGCCTGCCCGTGTAACTAGTCAGGTCGCACGGCCCATGTGGAGTTCCACAAGGTTGTGTGAAGTAGTTTTTTTTTAACTCTGGAGTTTGTCGCGACGTCTCTTGGGTTGCCTCCCACAAACCGCTAAGTTTGACGTCAGTAGCCAGACTTCAGATTTCTAACATCACTGTCCTTGAACCACGTCGGTTGAAATCCTTGAGTCCTCATATTTTATACCATCCATCAGACAAATGGCGTTGCTCTGTTTTCTTGGATTAAGTTCAATATCGCTTGGGAATTCACCCTTTTGATGTTGGCCTCCTACTGCAGTTGCGATTTGGGCTTCTTGTATCTCCAACAATTCCAGTCTCGTATTCAACAAAAACGATGCTAGAAACGAAGAAGAAAAAAATAAAATAAAAAAATCGAAAAAAGTAAAAAAAAATTATTTACAAAAATATGCTTCAATTAAGATTGCACTACTTATTACTATATCTAGTAGAATCTAATCAATTCACCGGCAACGACGCCTAAAACTTGTTTGCCAAAATAATTTTGGTTTATACAACTGCAAGTGTACAATGTAGTTTATAGAATAATGGCAAGCAAGGTCGTATTCCTCAAGGATTGATATTGGAAACACTTAAACTATAATAACATCGTATTCCAATTTTATTGAAGCGACCGAATATTGAATAATTTTAACTAAAACATGAAAAATAAAAGAAAATAAAAGAAACAATTTTGCGAACCCCACAAGTATTTTCAACATCTTTAGAAGTAACCTTAGGCACATAATCTCAACATGCTTCTTCAATATTAAATGTAAATAAAGTTTTAAAAACCAATTCATGCAATTCTATGTATGCAATTCCTAAGTTAGTCTATTCGGTTTCCGTCTTTGTTAGAACTCATCGTCCGAATTTTTTCACTAACAAATATGACATGCAATTTATTCCCAGAAAATTAAAGCAATTATAAATAAGCACTTGAATTCATAAAATACAAAGCATGAATTAATTAAGAAAACAAATAATTATATTTAATATAAATCCACAGTTTCAATTATGCCCCTAAAATCCGAAAGATATGCCAAACATTGATTACAAACTCATAGACAAATTCGAATCAACATTAAGACATCGTTTAAGCACAGACAAAAGATCTTAGACATAGAAAGAAAACTCCTTGTTGTCAGAATGGATTCCCCTCCTAAGCCTTCAAAGGTCTTGTGCTCCCGTAGATGCGAAAGCCTGGTGGTGTTCTTCGCGACCTAGCCTTTCACTCTTAGAAGCTCTTTGATTCCTTCGTTTCTGTGTTATTTGATGTGTTTCCTCTGTATCAAGTGATGTATGATGATCCCAATTCGTTCAAGCCTTGGTCCCTTTTATATAGGTGCTTGGAGAGGTCATTTGTAGAGTTGGAATGGGAGAAAAACTCCAAAAAACGCGTCCGGCAGAGTCCCACACGACCTGGCCGTGTGGCACCACAAGGCCGTGTGGTTACAGCTCTTTCCCACATGCCCGTGTGGGCCTGGCTCCATCCCCTGTTTTCTTCCCTTCTTCACACGGTTGTGTCACTTTCACACCGGCATTTTCACACGGCCGTGTGATACCACACGGACCGGCTGTGTGACGTGTTTTTGTTCGTGTTATTATCCGAATTTGCTCCTGGGATCTTCATTAACGTTGTAGCCCTTTATTTTAGCTTTCCATAGCCACTTGACTTACTTCAATAGCAATTTTGTAGAGAACGTTATAGCCAAAATACTAAACCCTGCCAGTGCTGAAAACTGTTAGCGCATTTGGACGTTTTTGAAGGAAATTTCCTTTTGTTCCATCGTTCATGCTTCTCTCCTTCACATATTTCCTCGTAGATTAGCTCTTGACCTATACTTTGGAACGTGATATCTTTTGTTATCCAATCTAGCTCCATTTCCTGTAAGAAGTTACAAGAATACACAGTATCACGCCCAACAAAGGAAACCAACCAAAACACACTGAATATGCGTGCAAATGCATCAAATATATATAATATTAAGCACTCAAATGCACGTATATTTTACACTCATCAAAATCCCCCAAACTTAAAGCATTGCTCATCCTCGAGCAAATTAAGAAAAATAATATCAAGGGGAAAGAAGAACACACAAGAACACTATGAACATTAAATAGCATTTGACTCCATACTTAAGAAAACCATGTAATTCATAATCAAAAAGTCATCATTCATAAACTTTGCATAATCAATACTCTCTTGGGTACTTGACATCGCGGCTCACAAGAAGATAGTGTATCACTTGACTCTCAGAAGTGTATGGATAGTGTTTACGCTAAGATTCAATTCAGTGAATGTAGAACTACCATAGGCTTGCAAATCGTCTAACATCTCCACCACATTTGTGTGCACAATCTAAGAATCAAAAAGAACTTTTATTAGGATTTAATGTAGGCACTTTGGCATGGGTAGGGAAATTTGTATTAAGTGATTTGACTTGAGCAATATAATTTAAGCATACAGACTTGCAATTCACCAACCCAATTTCAACATAATATCAGTTTTCTTTTTCAACTCAATTCCACCCTTATTTCTCTTTTTTCATTCTTAAACCTTTTTGCCTTCTTTTCCTTTTTTTTTAGCCTCAAGCTCTCTTTTTTTTTCAGAATTTTCTTTTGCTCGATTTTCTCTTCTTTTTCAGAGATATTTCTTTCTTTTTCGAGCTTCATTATTTTTTTCATTTTACCCAGACACTACCCATCCCTTTTCCCCTTTTTTTTTTTGCCAACTTCCTCTTTTTTCATAAATTTTTACCCAATCTCCCCCAAACTTATTCATTTTCTATAAGCTCAAGAAATTTCAGGGATAAAAATGTGTTTAAATTTTAAAGATCAATGTGACTCGGAATAATAGTTTTGGCTCAATATTGGCTAACTAGGGAATCATGAGTTCATAGGTAGGATTTTTAGGCTAAGTAGGCTAAACAAAGATGGCCTTAGATTATTTTCAAAAATTGCACACACACATGGCTTCAATGAAGATACCAGAGCAAGTTCTAGAACTCTATCAATCATGAATGACACACTCAAGAAAAAATAAGTCTGCATAATATAAAGTAGTTTAAGGCACAAACTCAAAAGATTATTTTTCGCAACATGCTCAAATACCAAATTTTCTTAATATATGCAAAGCAAATAAATAACTTTCCTCCTAACAATTTATCATATTATTCCCCCAAATATGTTATCCGAATCCATAAAATATTCATAGTAAAATCATACGGGAGTTGGGCATAAAAACTGAATTAAAAACCACACACAAAAGCAATTAAACGTGCTAAAACGGTAAACGTGCTAAAAATAAAAATAAAATAAAAATCAATAATTGAAAATTTTTAATGCAATTTTTTTATGCTCCACATGCAATCCTAAATGCAGTGCAAAATGCAATAGTACTAATTTATGCATCCTTGACAACCCTCCCAAACTTAAAATATGCTTCGTCTCAAACATATGAGAAATTATCCAAAAAACGAGGAATGCATAAAGAGTACTTACCTGGATGGTTGACACGACCCATGTGCATTTCACACGGCCGAGCCGTGTAGCCCTGGGCAATCTCTATTTTGCTCTGTCTCCAGCCACATAGTCGTGTGCAGCTCACACGACCTGCCCGTGCGGCTGGTCAGGTCGCACATCCCATGTGGAGTTCCACACATTCGTGTGAAGTAGTTTTTTTTAACTTCGAAGTTTGTCGAGATCTCTCTTGGGTTGCCTCCCACAAAGTGCTAAGTTTGACGTCTTCAGCCAGACTTTAGATTTCTAACATCACTGTCATTGAACTGTGTCGGTTGAAATCCTTGAGCCCTCATATTTTGTACCATCCATTAGACGAATGGCGGTGCTCTGTTTTCTTGGATTAAGTTCAATATCGCTTGGGAATTCGCCCTTTTGATGTTGGCCTCCCACTGCAGTTGCGACTTGGGCTTCATGTATCTCCAACAATTCCAGTCTCGTATTGAACAAAAATGATGTTAGAAATGAAGAAGAGAAAAATAAGATAAAAAAGTCGAAAAAAGTAAAAAATAAAATATTTACAAAAATATGCTTCAATTAAGATTAACTACTTGTTACTATATATAGTAGAATCTAATTAATTTCCCGACAACAGCGCCAAAAACTTATTTACCAAAATAATTTTGGTTCATAAAACTACAAGGTACAATGTAGTTTATAGAATAATGGCAAGCAAGATCGTGTTCCTCAAGGATTGATATTCGAAACACTTAGGCTATAATAACATCATATTCCAATTTTATTAAAGTGACCGAATATTGAATAATTTTAACTAAAAAATCGAAAATAAAAGAAAATATAAGAAACAATTTTGCGAACCCCACAAGTATTTTAAACATCTTTAGAAGCAACCTTAGGCACATAATCTCAACATGCTTCTTCAATATTAAATTCAAATGAAGTTTTAAAAACCAATTCATGGAATTCTATGGGTGCAACTCATAAGTTAGTATATTCCCCCTCCCAGGCGATAAGTCTCCGGACTCGTTACAATTATTACTAACTCTCAAAAGATGTATGAATTGAATGACTCCCCACAACCCCCAACCGGTCAAGATCAAGATCAAGGGCGACTGATCGAACCCCCTCCGACCGGTCTCCCTGTGTAAAAATCGCAGCAAACTCATTTCAATCTTATCTCTGCGCGAATAGTCGAACCCCTGTTTTATCAGCAAAGTATCCGTTGCATTTTCAGACAGCTTTTCCCTAATTTGTGGGATTGATTTCTAACAGCTATAATCTTGATTTTAAATGGTTTCTTTTGCAGCAAATCACTCCCCAAGGAGGATCCTATGTCTGGAAATCAAGCCAAGACCTCTCCGATAAATAGAGGCTTCATTCAAGCAACAAGAGACAACACATTACACAAGCAAAAGAGCATACAAGCAAACACTTTCATAAATCTTGTTGTATTAGCCTAAGCACTTGCACCTGCACTTCTTTGAGGTCTAGGCTTTCAATTCTTGATTACACTTGTACTCATATTGTATTATTCATTATTGAGTTGTAATCTTGATTTTGGTCATCATTCAACACAAGACATCCATGTGAGTATTCTTGTGGTAAGAATACACTTGGGTGATCTAGGTGATAGGTGTTTGGAGAGTGTGGTACTCTTCAAAGGTGGTGAAGGAAGATTATGGTAATATCCTTGAAGGTGTTGTAAGAGGGTGGTGGTAATCCTCAAGGTGTTGTAAGAGGGTTGTGGTAATCCTCAAGGTGTTTAATAAAATCTTTTTTTCTTTTTGAAATCCATTCCGGATATACTGGGGTGGTAGAGGATTAGGCCCTAGTTGGGTTGAACCTCTATAAATCGACGAGTGTTGTTTAATTTCCACATTTACATTCTCGCCTTTGCTTGATTATTTGAAAAAGATGGCAAAATCTGAAAAACCGAGATAATCTATTCACCCCCCTCTAGATTATCATAGCCACTTGGACTAACAAGTGGTATCAAAGCCAAACTCTTTGGCTAGCTCGTTCCGAGTAAAGAGAAAAGATCCATGGCTATGAATGATGCTTATCTCACCACCGGCGCCTCCACCAACAAGCCACCACTATTCGATGCCAACAACTACGCATTTTGGAAAGACCGTATGGAGTGCTTCCTACAAGGGTGCGGGTTCGACATTTGGAATGTGGTTGGTTAAGGAGTTGATCAACCAACCAAGAAATTGGAGGATGGCACCTCGGCTCCTAAACCTTTCAAGGAGTTCGATGAAAACGACAATAAGGCTTTCTCTCTAAACGGTAAGGCCTTAAATATTTTGCATTGTTCTCTTATCGCTACCGAGTACAATCACATAAGAGACATAAGGTCGGCACATGAGGTTTGGGAAAAATTGGAGACAATTTATGAAGGGACTAAGAAGGTCAAGCAAGCAAGAAAGACCATGCTTGTTAAAGACTTTGAAAACTTTAACATGCATGATGGTGAAAGCATCTCTAAGATGGTGGAAAGGCTTGACAATATTGTCAATCCTCTTGTGGCCCTCGGTAAAGTCATCTCCGAAGAAGACAAGGTGACTAAGGTATTGAATGCTCTTCCCGGCTCATGGTCCGAAAAGGTGATGGCAATCACGGAGGCAAAAAATATTGGGACATTCAAATTTGACGAGCTCACCGGGAACCTCCTCATCTATGAAGTATATCTCAAGGAGAGGAAAAATTCCAAACCAACCATCAATCAATCGGGTATGCAAAATATTCCTAAATGTCTTGCTTCTTCATCTAATAATGCATAATATGATAATGATGAGGAGACGGCCGTACTTGTTCAAAAATTTGCAAAATTTGTGAAAATAAGGCAAGAAAACTGAGAGATAATGCTTGCTTCAAATGCGGAAAACCCGAGCACTTCATTGCCGATTGCCCAAAACTCGAGGAGGAACAAAAGAAAAAGAAGCATTTTTTGAAAAAGAAGACTCTAAATGCGGAGGTCAAAACTTGGGATGAATTACTTGAAACAACCGACGAGGAAGGAGAAACCGAACATGGTCTTATGGCCATAGACGATGAAAATAATGAGGTACGCTCTAACTCTTCTACCTCCTCCTTAGTTGATGAATTGCAATGTGATTTTGATGAATTGCAAATTGAGTTTCAAAATTTGATTGTTAAATACAAGAGTTTGAAAAAGGAGCATAAAGAGCTTAAAATTGAAAAGGATAAATTATTTACTTCTTATGAATCTCTTGATAAAGCTCATGCTATTACTCTTTCTCAAGTTCATACTCTTGAAACCGAAAAAGAATCGCTCACCAAAGATCTTGAATGCTTGAAAAAGGATGTGCATCGTTTTAACATAAACACGGATAAAGTTACAAAAATTTTAGATGCACAAAGAGGTGACCATTCCAAATTAGGACTTGGTTATAAACCATTTCAAAATGTTTTTAAGAAAAATAACCAAGGTCCGACTTTCGTACATGCTAGTAGCTCTTGTACTCCTACTTGTTTTTATTGTGGAAAAATTGGACATTATGCTAACAATTGCAAATTGAGAAATAGCTCCAGTCATATTTGGAGACCCAAAGGTCTCAAGACTAACCCCCATGGACCCCAAAACTATAGGGTACCTAAAAATAATTCCTTTGTAGGTCATAGGGGCTATAACAACAATGGAGGATTCAAAATGGCTCGTGGACAGCGGATGTTCACGCCATATGACCGGAAAGAGAGAACTTTTTACCAACATCAAGCTCCAAGAAGAGGGTATGGTCGTGTTCGGCAATGGCAAAGGAAAAATCATTGGCAATTGAGACATTGGTAACTCTTCTTTCTCTCTTAGTAATGATTTACTAGTAGATGGACTAAAGTTTAATTTCATAAGTGTTAGCCAACTTTGTGACTCAAATTATAATGTTGTTTTCAATAAAGAAAAATGTCTTATTCTTAAAAATGATGAAATTATTTGCGAAGCAAGTAGAAAAGGCAATTTTTACAAAATTTGTACAAGTGATTTGGTTAGTCAAAATGTTTCTTGTCTTGTCGCCAATAATAATTTAACGAGTTTATGGCATATGCGACTTGGACATGTTGGATACAAGAATTTGAAAAATATTTACAAAAACCAACATGTAAAAGGACTACCCAAATTGAATTTTGAAAATCTTGGCTTATGTGACACTTGTCAAAAGAACAAATTAGTTAAAAGTAGTTTTTAAGCCCAAAAATGAAATTTCCACAATCAAACCCCTACAATTGCTTCACCTTGATTTGTATGGGGATATTGGTACGGCTAGTCTAAGTGGAAAACATTACGCTTTCGTTATTGTCGATGATTTTTCTAGATATACTTGGGCTCTTTTTCTTACCAATAAAAGCGATGCCGTTAATGAGTTTGTTAAGTTGTGTAGACTTATTGAGAATGAAAAGGAAGATACTATTAAGTCTATTCGAAGTGATCGAGGTGGAGAATTTGATGGTGAATTTAGAGTCTTTTGTGAAACCAAGGGATATGCACATAATTTTTCGGCTCCAAGGACACCTCAACAAAATGGAGTAGCCAAAAGGAAGAATCGGACATTACAAGAAATGAGTCGGTCCATGCTCAATGAATTCTCTCTTCCAAAATATTTTTGGGCCGAAGCCGTAAGTACCGCTTGCTATTTCATTAATCGGGTTTATATTCGTCCTAAAATGAATAAAACTCCATATGAGCTTTGGAAAGGAAGAACTCCAAATATTAGTTATTTCAAAATATTTGGATGTAAGTGTTTTATTTTGAATACTAAGGATCAATTAGACAATCTTGATACTAAGGCCGATAAAGGAATATTTATGGGGTATTCAACAAAAAGCAAAGCATATCGGGTTTACAACAAAACTATTAGGGTTGTTTTAGAATCTATTCATGTAAAATTCACTGAATCCTCAGGTGTTGAAAGGATACCCAACGATGAAAGTGGTGAAGAGAATATTATTGAACCCATTGTTCAAAATGATGCTCAAAATGATCAACCATCTAGATCAAATGATCAACAATCCACTTCAAATGTTTCTCAAGAAGAAAGAGGTGATACTTCGGATCTTCCCATAGCATTGAAATTTAAGGGAGATCACCCAAAAGATCTTATTATTGGTGATCCCCTTGATAAAGTGATGACCCGAAGAAAATTTGCCGAAAAAATTCTTATATCTCAAAAAGAGCCTAAGAATGCTAAGGAAGCTATTAAGGATGAAGATTGGTTTTTGGAGATGCAAAAGGAGTTGAATCAATTTGAAAGAAATGATGTATGGGAATTAGTACCTTGTCCTCCTTCTCAAACTATTATTGGTACAAAATGGGTATTCCGGAACAAGCTTGATGATTAAAGCAACATTGTTAAAAACAAGGCAAGGTTAGTAGCTCAATGGTATTGTCAAGAAGAAGGTATTGATTATGATGAAACTTTTGCACCCATAGCACGTTTAGGAGCTATTCGTATTTTACTTGCCTATTCTTGTTATAAAAGTTTCAAACTTTACCAAATGGATGTTAAATCCACTTTCTTAAATGGTTTTATTCAAGAAGAAGTCTATGTAAAACAACCTCTGGGGTTTGAAACATTTTCTAGGCCTAATGATGTTTATAAACGTAAAAAGGCTTTGTATGGTTTAAAGCAAGCGCCCCGTGCATGGTATGATAGACTTAGCTCTTTTTTTTAAAAAATGGTTTTACTAGAGGTAAAGTTGATACTACTCTCTTTGTTTTTGAAAAAGGGCAAGATTGTTTACTTGTGAAAATTTATGTTGATGATATCATCTTTGGTGCTACTAATGAATCTTTGTGCAAGAAATTTTCTATGTTAATGCAAGGAGAATTTGAGATGAGTATGATGGGGGAGCTCAACTTCTTCCTTGGTCTTCAAATTAAACAATGCCAAGAAGGTATATACATTTCACAATCAAAATATACAAAGGAACTTTTGAAAAAATTCGGCATTGAAGAAGGAAGAACCGTGTCTACCCTATGGCAACTAATGTCAAAATTGACAAAGATGAAAAAGGCAAGTCCGTGGATGAATCAAAGTATCGAGGTATAATTGGTAGTTTACTTTATTTAACCGCCAGTAGACCGGGCATTCTTCATGCCGTATGCCTATGTGCTCATTTTCAAAGCAATCCCAAAGAATCTCATATGAGTGCCATTAAAAGGATTTTTCGATATTTGAAAGGCACTATTCAATATGGTTTATTCTAAAGAATGGAAATTTTTCTCTTAAAGGTTATAGTGAATCGGATTATGCGGGAAATATTGATGATCGGAAAAGTACTTTTGGATCATGTCAATTTTTTGGCGAATGCCTAGTTTCTTGGTTTTCAAAGAAGCAAAATTGTGTTTCACTTTCAACGGCCGAAGCCAAATATATTTCCGCAGCTTTTTGTTGTACTCAACTTCTTTGGATGAAACAAACCTTAGCGGATTACAAATACTCTTTTGAAAATGTTCCTATCTTTTATGATAATATATCCGCTATAAATATTGCTCGAACCCGGTTCATCATAACCGTACTAAAAATATTAAGATTCGACATCATTTTCTAAGGGATTGTGTTTCTAAACAAAAAATTGAGATATCTTTCGTACCTTCTCAAGATCAATTAGCGGACATTTTTACAAACCGCTATCTTCCGAGACTTTTGCGGTGATACGAGCTCGATTAGGCATAATGCATATTGAATGAGGTTTACATTTGCATTTTGCATGTTTTTAAAACTTAGGGGCAAAAATCGGATTTTTGGTTGAAAATTCGGATTTTGGAAAATTGGACAAGACAGTGGGATGACTGGGAAGAGGGCAACCGGTCGCCCTCAACAATGACCGGTCGCCCATAGCAATTTTATGGATTAAAACCGTTTTGTCTTCTTACTCATATTACCTCATTTTTGCTATTTTTCGTCCCCTTTGCCAAATACACACAATTTTCACTCAAATTTTGTTTTCATGCATACATTTCATGTCTTGGATTTAATATAGCTCGATATTCATCCTCATTGCTCATCTTTACCGATTGAATGGTAAGAATTTTACTCCCTTTGCTCAATTGGGTGGAACCATTGAGTTCTTGGCTTTCTTAAAAATTTCTTGATTGTCATATGATCATGATGAGCTTATTTATTATGATGTATTGTATTGTGTTTGGTATGATTTGGTGATGAAATGTTTTGGCTTGATTCATTTCTAAGGGCTTTATACAACTTCTTTTATTTTTCACGCCCACAACGTGTTCGATGAAATGTCACAATGAAAATTTCAACCTCTACATGACTCTCTTGCTTTCAAATGTCTTAAATACTTATTGAGATCATGTCTTGGCAATCTAAACGAGTTTATGGATTTTTCATGATACATTTCTCCCATTTCTTCGGTCTCTAAGCCTAATTGTTTTTTCAAGGGGTGATAAATCGTATCTTTGGCGCACTTTGATATACTTGTATGATGTTTTTATCATCCTAACATTATTTTTTATGATTCCAAAGGGGGAGAAACGGGAAATTGGCTCGTTAGCTCAAAGAAGCTAATAAAAGCTCAACATAAAAGCTATAAGCTATGGCTTCTTAAAGCCAAGTATACCTAGTCCATGGCTTGTATTATGGACTTAATTGCAATGGATTTTGAGTATTTTGACAGGGGGAGCTTCTTAGCTCATGATGTTTATGTGTATATTGTAATAGCTTGAAATAGCTTGTGCTTCTAGCTTATGCAATACTTCTTATTGATGTGCTTATTGATAGGGGGAGCTATTTATAAAATGTTTTTAAACGGATAGTTTTCTCATAAAACCAGAAAATTGTTTTGTTTTCAAAATCGTCCTCGTGAAAATTGTTTTGGTTTGTAATCATCAAAAAGGGGAGTTTGTTAGATAAATGTTTATATCATGATTTTGATGATTTTGTTCAAGTGAGTTTTTAAACCAAAACAATGTCCCTAAATATTGTCTAAATACTTCCGATCGATTTAAAATGTTTTTACTAATTTTCGGAGTATTTCTTGGAGTTTATTTTCGATAAAAAATTGGACAACAATTTTGTTTCAGGCTCGACCGGTTGCCCTATAGGGCAACCTGTACCTGAGTTGTGTTTGAAACAGAAAAAGGGACGCAGGAGAAATCAGGGAGGGCGACCGGTCGCCCGGTACCTAGGAATGCCCTCTCAAGTCCAGTCTTCTCTGTTTCATTTTTTAAACACCCCCAACCAGTCAAGATCAAGGGCGACCGGTCGAACCCCCTCCGACCCGTCTCCTTGTGTAAAAATCGCAGTAAACTCATTTCAATCTTATCTCAGCGCGACCGGTTGAACTCCTGTTTTATCAGCAAACTATACGTTGCATTTTCAAACAGCTTTTCCGTAATTTATGGGTTTGATTTCTAACAACTATAATCTTGATTTTAAATGGTTTCTTTTGCAGCAAATCACTCCCCAAGGAGGAGTCTATGTCTGAAATCAAGCCAAGACCTCTCCTATAAATAGAGGCTTCATTCAAGCAACAAGAGACAACACATTACACAAGCAAAAGAGTATACAAGCAAACACTTTCATAAATCTTGTTGTATTAGCCTAAGCACTTGCACTTGCACTTCTTTGAGGTCTAGGCTTAATTCTTGATTACACTTGTACTCATATTGTATTATTCATTATTGAGTTGTAATCTTGATTTTGGTCATCATTCAACACAAGACATCCTTGTGAGTATTCTTGTGGTAAGAATACACTTGGGTGATCTACGTGATAGGTGTTTGGAGAGTGTGGTACTCTTCAAAGGTGGTGAAGGAAGATTGTGGTAATCTCCTTGAAGGTGTTGTAAGAGGGTTGTGGTAATCCTCAAGGTGTTGTTGTATTAATTTTGACAATTAATAAAATCTTTTTTACTTTTTGAAATCCATCCCGGATATACTGGGGTGGTAGAGGATTAGGCCCTAGGTGGGTTGAACCTCTATAAATCGACGAGTGTTGTTTAATTTCCGCATTTACATTCTCGTCTTTGCTTGATTATTCGAAAAAGAGGGCAAAATCTGAAAAACTGAGATAATCTATTCACCCCCTCTAGATTATCATAGCCACTTGGACTAACATGTCGTAGATGGTGTTGTAAAAAAATCCGCTCAACGACAACGGCTACAATCCGTTGTTGTCAATCTTAAGACAATGATTATAATTCGTTGTCTTTTGATGCTGAAAGACAACAGTTGGGACAACGTCTGGTAACTGTTTTGAATTATGAAATACAACAACGGATTGTCACAACGGTTAATATCCGTTGTGGTTTTGAAGTATCACAACAGTTCTACAAGGCTTTAAAACAGTTGTAATTTTGGTCCGTGGCTAATTCATTTTCTATTTGGTGGCTATTATTTTTTCACCTGTGGTAATATAAATTTTGATTTCATATATGCAGAAAGCAAAACACAATACAAGAAAACAACATATAACTAATTAAAACAAAACATGACATTCAAGTGATTGTATCTAGTACATGTTTGCAAATGTTTAACAAAATAATATCAAGTATTTAACGAAATATATCTAACAAGTGTTTCACAAAACTTCTAACAAGTGTTTAACAAAAAGTATAACAAATGTTCTCAAAGCTACACTAACTCTTTCATTATTGGCAGCTGCAAAGCACTCCAATATCATGTTCACATAATTGAAGTTCATGCCTGCAAATAAGAAGTATATACATCAATTTATATTAAAATCAGATTCACTCAATTACAGAATGTGCAGTCTTTATAACTATGAAAATTTGTATATGACTATGAACAAAATACCTATTCGCTCATGTTTATGGTCTTGGACACATTCTGCTCACTTCGATCGCACTTCATCAATTTGAACTTAAGAATACTCAACATTTGAGAACTGTGAGAAAACATATATTGTACAATTGGCTCCAATTATTAGTAGTGCACTATTATAGTGGAATGCAAACTTATTTTTATTTAAAAAAATACCAAAAGCGCTTTTTCAAAATCAGAAGCACCTCATCCCGAGCTTCTAGATTTTGATTGAATGAAGTAGAAGCACAAGCTAAAGATGGCATTTGCAAACACGGAAAAATGATATATTTTCTTTTCTAGGTAAATGTTGAGAATTGTTTTTAAGTGTTTGCAAACACTCCACTCCCTAAACTCTCCTTTGAGGTACAAGCTCAGAAAAAGCACAATAACCCAACAAATAGGAGTATCCGAAAACAACATTCTTCTGACAAATATAAAGATCCTTATGGCCATAATAACATAAATACTAGTGGTTCAAAAGATGAATTTTGTCACAATATGAAGAGGCTGACCTATGCCCAGAATCGAATCCAACAACAAGACATGTCTATCTGAGATGTCTGACATGGCTTTTTAAATAGAAGTCTCATAAACAGAGCTATCACATTGAAACCTTTTACCTACCTATCCAGGTTGGTTACAAGGACTATGTTCTTCAATACTTATCTAGGCTGCAATGTCCATCTTCATAATTATATAACGAAGGACTTAATTTATGTCAACCTCTTCAGTTCTCTAACTACTAAAGTCTTACATTTCTCCAAACTTATATCTATTACCTAACAGCCTGTAAGAATGTATCCAAACTATCTTATATGTTATAACAGTTTGAAAAGGGAACAAAAGGAAGGAGGAGAAGAAGCTCATTAAAAATTCAGTACAAATGAATAATTTGTTGCATCAATTCTGCATCACAACAAAAAAGTAATTAAAAGTCATTTTCTAAAATAGCTGGATGTGAACTAATATTGGTCAATAAATTTTTGGAATAAAGGAATGAACTTTTGATACCTAATCAAGCACCATACCAATATCTCGACCCTTTTCTATTGTATCATGCCTTATTCTCCTTGCCAATCATACATCAGCATCTGCACTGAAAAAAGTTTGTTATCAAAATGACGCTAATTACAACGATGTAACCAACCGTTGACAAAAAGAATGAATAAATGTTATCTTTTGAAAAATATTAGGCGCTAATCGACAATGGATTACAAAAAATATTGTCGAAGACCCGAGAAACCTGTTGTCAAAAAATAAAAAGACCGCTAATAGACAACGCTTCAAGAAAGTATTGACTTAGGCTCGAGTGAACTGTTGTCGTTAACAAAAAATACGTTCATTCACAACGGTTTAACGAAAATCCATTGTGAATACTTATAAGGTCAACAATTTATCTAAAATCCGTTGTCTTTGGGGTGTTGTTGTTGAGCATTTTTCTTGTAGTGAATACCAGGTTTTCTCCCATTCCATGCTTCTTGTGGTGTCTTGCCCCACACACTTCTTGTTGGTGAGCGATTTGATAGATGAACAACACATGCCACAACTTCTGCCTAGAACTCCTTTGGCATTTTCTTGCTTTTGAGCATACTTCGTGCCATGTTGAGAATAGTCCGATTCTTTCTTTCTGCAACTCCATTTTATTGGGGTGGATCTGGGAACAGTGAGTGGTCATCGAATTCCGTTTGCATCACAAAACTCTTGGAATTCCTTCTAAGTGAATTCTCCTCCTCGATCAGTTCTCGTGGCTTTAATATGAAAACCACTTTCTTTCTCCATTGCCGCCTTAAACTTTTTGAATGCTTCAAATACATCTAACTTCTGCTTCAAGAAATAAACCCAAGTTTTTCTTGAAAAATCATCAATGAACAGTAAAAAATTATTACTTTTACCAAAAGAACTTGGTTTGATAGGACCACAAACATCAGCATGTATAAGCTCAAGTGGCTTTTGGGATCTGGAGTTTAACTCTTTTGGAAAGCTTTGCCTGAATTGCTTCCCAAGGAAACATCCTTCACAAAGTTGATTAGGATGGTTGATACAAGGTAAACCTCTCAGCATATTCTTCTTGGATAGTAATTCGAGTCCTCCAAAGTTGAGAGGTCCAAATCTTAGATGCCACAACCATGATGAATCTTTATAGCATGCCATGAGATATTTTGCTACATCACTTTGAATGTTGAGCATAAACATTCTATTTCTTAACATGGGTACCCTAGCAATCAAGTTATTCATATTGTCTCTTATAGAAAGGTTATTGTCTTTCAAGTGAATATCATAGCCTATCTCTAAGAGTTGTCCCAAGCTCGAAATATTTGTTTTCATAGTGGGCACATAATAAACATTTGAAATAAATTGATGTCTTCCATCTTTCAAGCGAATAAGGATTTTACCTTTTCATTTTACCGCTACCTTGGAATCATCACCGAAAGAGACATTGCCACTTACTGATTCATCAAGTTCTATGAATATTTTTCATCTCACACACATGATTCGTAGCACCTGTATCCAGGTACCATGTGTCGTCTTGACCTTCACCATTATCGTTTCATGCTAGAAGCAAAACATTAGCACCATCTTCTTTCTTTTCTTCCACCAAATTGGCTCTCTCATTAACTCGGGTATTCGGATTTCTACGATCTCTGGCGTAATGACCAAACTTTTGACAATTATAACATTGAACTTGAGATCTATCGTACCTCGACTTTGAATATCCTCTTCCACGACCTCTTGTAGAACTTTATCCTTGCATATAGTTGTTGTTATTGAAATTATTGTTTGAATTCCAACCTCGTCCACGTTCTCGATCGCGTCCTTGTCCACGACCTCTTCCACGTTGACTTATGTTATTGTGAAAGTTTTCTTCATTCTTGGTTGGCTAGACTTCTATCTTTAGGAGTTGATCTGCAACACCCTTTTTCTTCTTCTTTTCTTCATGGGCTTGCAGTGAACTGAGGAGTTGTTCAATTGTTATAGTTTCGAGGTCTTTAGTATCCTCAATGATAGTTGTAATACTATCAAAATTTGCATCCAAAGATCATAGAATTTTCTACATAATGACTATATCTTCTAGTTTTCACCATTTCTTTTTAATTGATTAGAAACGGTCAAAACTCTAGAAAAGTTATCAGAAACAAGTTCGCCTTCTTTCATTTGCAGTGAATCAAGCTCTCTTCTCAATGTTTGCAGTCGTACCTTTTTAACTTTCTCTTCTCCCTTGTAAGAGACTTGGAGCTTATCCCACACTTGTTTGGCGGAGGTAGCACTTGAGATTTTCTCAAAGCCATCATCATCTAAAGCTTGGTAGATGAGATAGAGAGCCTTCCTGTATTTCTTTCTCGAGTCCTTCAAACTATCTTTTTGTGTAGAAGATAGTGTTGACTCGTCTTTAGTCTCTTCATAGCCTTTTTTCACGACTTCCAAAACATCATGTGCTCCGAGGAGTGCCTTCATTTTGATACTCCAATTTTCAAAGTCACTTCCCTTAAATTGTGGAACTTGGAATGATGACACACTCGCCATTGAGTTGAAGATTCTGGCTAACAAATGGATTCGGAATGCCAGAAAAACAAATCTTAGAATTTGGTCAATTTTTTTTACTTGGTCAACTCGTGGTCAATAGCCAACTTGACTTGGTCAACTTGATACGTTGACTCAATACTCTCAACCCGATCTCACTGCGTAAAAAATCTCAAGAAAGTTTTTTCTAATGTGGAAGATCAGTCAAAGCTGCAACTACAGAGTATACATAGAATTTCACGAGATTTTACAATCATGGCTCTGATACCATTTTGTTGGAAACTTATCACTCAAAAGACACCATTTAATTGATCACTCGAATATTACAAGACACACCTCACTACAACTTGACTCAAACTAAAGTATTACTTAGAAGCTTTGCTTCTCACTCACTTGTTTTTCTTTCTCAACTTGATACAAAATGAACCAACAATACCCTCTATTTATACTAAAACTTCATCTAAATCAATGGCTAAAATTGATTCTCACCAACCTTGATCCAATGGTCATCTTTTATTTCCATCCACCACATTCACCTACCACACCAACAACTAAAATCAACTACCAAACTCAACCACCACAATTAAAAATAAGTTTATAATACAACACAAATGGGGTTCCTCGTTCTCGCTCCACCCCTGATTCACCCCGCTCCGATCAAAAAGCCCTGATTCTATGCTGGGCAAGGATGAAAATGCCAAAATCCTGCCCTTCTCTGCTCTGTTGTCGTTCCTATTTGACAATCAAGTAATGTTTTTAAACATGTCATGATTTCCAAGTATTTTTTAGATTTAAAAGAATTTTAACCGACTAGAAAGTAGTATAGTCTATAGCTGTAGACAATATGACTGCAATTTCTCCTCGGATCCAAATTGGATGTTAGTTGTTGATTGGGACATTGTATGTACCACAACAAGTCATTATGGGTGCCAGTTTGTTCCAGCAAAAATCTTCCGACGGTCAAATCAGATTCATAGAGATAAAGAAACTTGAATGTAAAGATGAATTGTGTACCTTTGTGTTGAAATTGGCTAGAGTATTTATAGGTTGTACTAATTAATTATAGTCGAGTGTATTGGGTGTGTATCTGTTAGGCCAAATAAAAAAAATACTAAGGCTATGTTTGCTTACCATCACGGATAGGCATTTTCTTCCCACAATCACCAACTAAACATACACTATGCTTGGGGGCGGCCAAGGTTGTGCTGCACAGGACCTCCTGCCGGCAAGGGCCTAGAATTTTTATTTTATTTTATATGTATATATATTGATATATAAAATAAAGGTTAAATTAGGGGTATGCACGGTTCGGTTCGGTTTGGAGATTTTAGAAATCTCCAGAACCATCCCAAAGTTTGGAGATCCCAAAATTAAATCTCCAGAACTGAACCATAAAAAAAATCTTCGTTCCGAACCATCCTGAAAGTTCGGTACGGTTCAGGATGGAGATTCGGTTCTAATGGGACAGTACGGGATGTTGCGGGACAGTTCGGAGAAATGGAGATTCAAATAATTCATAAATAAAACACACAAAATATGTGAGGAAAAAAATCAGTGTAATCATTAAATGGTTATACTTTCAATCTTTTTTTAGTGTATCTAAAAACCATATACTATCATTAGTACTACGAGTTTAACTTTTTGATATTTTATAATTAACTTATATATAAAATTTCTTTCATTCATCATTAAGCGCTAAATTTTTAATATTGTAATTCTAAATGTGTTTTTCATGATATAAACTATACTACATTATTAGTTTTTATCTAATTTATAGTTAAAAGTATTGATTTTTTTTTTGGATTTCAACATATTATGTTTCAGATATTATGTTATTCGTATAATAATTAGTAGTGAAGTCTAGAATCTCAACGAATGATAACTTTAGTACCTTTTATTACACAATAATATTCTATAATCTTGTCACAGTGTCATGGTCTATATGATTTTATAATTTAATTTATTGGGTGCATTTAAATTAATATGATGGCAAACAATATTTGATAAAATATGCCAATTTTTTAATTTGACAATTTTAGTATTATATATGTTTTATATAGTATTGGATTTCAAAGGAATGTGTAGTCAATTCAATATCAAAATATAAATAAGATAAAAATATTATATATATATATATATGTATGTATATAAAAAATTATTTAAAATCGGTTCTGGTTTTGGATATTCGGTTCGGTACGGTTCGCGTTACGGATATTTAAAAAATCTCCAGAACCGTACCATAAAAATATTCGGGACGGTTCGGTTCAGGGAAAATTAAAAAGTCAACGTATATTTTCGGTTCGGATATTTTCCAGTTCGAGTATTGGTTCGAGTTCGGTGATCTCTAGATCCCGTGCACACTCCTACTTAAAATATTAACAGAAGGTTCAAGTAGGTCCATCGGCTTTGCTGCCATTTAAATATTGGTGTTTTGAGATCAAATCCCAATTGAAGCAAGGATTTGCTTTTCTTTGTTGCCTTTATATCTAACATTTTTTTTTCTTTTTTGTAAAATCAAAAGACATAATTTTGAAAAAAACATAATTGAAGGTTTCTTTTATTTTGCCTTTCTATGTAGCTATTTTTTCCCACCTTTCTTATTAGCTAATATTTTTGTATATCCAACTTTTTTTTTTTGCAAATCCAAAAAACATAATTGAAGAATTTAAAGAGTCGTCCACCTTTCTATCATTCATATTTGCTATTTTTTTCTTTATAAAAAATCAAAAAGTATAATTGAAGAATTTAAAAATGAAAGAAAATCAATTTTAATTATCAAAGCTAATTTACTAGTTGTTTTTTTTTTTGTTTTTTGTTTCTATGAAAAATTATATTGAACAATATTTTTCGTAATTTGTATTATTAGGACCGAAATATTAGAATTAAAATATAATATTTTTGTTATTACATATCTTATTTTGTATATTTGTAACCTTGATTAATTTTTATGTAAACACAAGGCGCCATTTTTCAATACATCACATTAAACACTACAAGAAAATAATCAAATTCCAATAAAATAATTCCAACGAAATAGAAAACTTTTGGAATTTTTAAAATTCCAACGCAAATTCCAGTGCTACATTATACCGTTGGAAAATTCCAATGTTAAACAAACAGTTGGTATAAAATATTGGAATTCATGTTGGAATTTAAAATTTTAACGGAAATTCCAACACTACAACTAACTGTTGGAAAATTCCAACAGTAATAATAAACCATTGGAAATACTATTGGAATTTTAAAAATTCCAACAGAAATTCCATCGCTAAAACATACCATTGGAAAATTCCAAAAAAAATTCAAACGGTAAACCAAATATTGGAATTAATCATTGTAATTTATGTTTGAGTTTTTAAAATTCCAACGGAAATTCCAATGGTACAATATGTTGTTGGAAAATTCTATTGGAAAATCCAATACCATTGAAAAACTTCAATAGGGGTTAAAAGATTTGATAGTATAATCCATATCAATAAAATATATCTTCTCTTCTGGAGTTAATCATATTGAAAGTAAATGGTTAAATGTGTTTGACTTGGGACAAATTGGTGATGGGTGACCTATTGGGAAGTTAAATATATTAGATAATGAAATAAATTGATTGAATGTTCCAACGGATATATACCATTGGAATTACCATTGGACTAAATTCAAATAGTATAATTCCGTTGGAATAACCGTTGGAGTTTTTTCCAACGACTAAATATATTTTAATGGTATAACTCTGTTGGAATTATTGTTGAAAAAATGTTGGAGTTCTTTCCAACAGTTATATATTCCAATGGATAAATAACGTTGAAAATTCCGTTGGAATATTTTTCCATTGGAATTTGCATTGGAATTTCGTCATTCCAACGATCATTTTACCAACAATGCATTTTATGTTGGAATTTTCATTTATGTTGGAATTTCCATAGGAATCGATAATTCCAACGGTAATTGGCAAAATTCCAACAGATTTTTCCCGTTGGAATTTCGTTGTTTTCTTGTAGTGAAACCTCTCTTCCCCTGGCTAAATTGTATTTTTGGTACTCTAACTTAGAGCCAGTTGCACTTTCGTCCATCAATTCCAGGGTCTGAAAATTTAAGACACTAATGTATATTTTTTTGCACATTGAGTACACTTGTTATCGGAAATTGAAAATTTCACCGGAAATTTTTCCCCAATTTCAATTTCCGACCAACAAGTGTACTCAATGTGCAAAAAATTATAAATTAGTGTCCTAATTGCCGACTCGGAATTGGTGGACGAAAGTGCAACCGACTCTAAGTTAGTGTACCAAAAATATAATTTGGCCATCAATAAAACTTTGCCTATATTTTTTTTAGAGTAAACTTTGCCTATATTACAAATTAAGGTTGAATGCTTTTTTTTTTGGTTGATAACTCAGTTTCCGGCCTTATGCTTGACTATGCCTGAGGATAGCAGCTCCAGCCCCTCATCGCTATTACCAAGCTAAACCACGGGATGTGCACGCATTGACCAGGTGTTATGTTAGGATCTGTGACATCACTACAACATAAGTGACATAAGATAACACCCAAAATCAAGCATACATAATAGCCATAAAATATTACTATAGACTATATATAGTACTTTTATGGTGATGCACTTGCCCGTGCTACCTATAGTCTATGATATCACTTTTAATAGCTTTACACTACAAGAAAAAAACTAATAGACATCGGTTTTTCACCGATGTCAAAGGATGAAAAAAATCGATGTTGAAACCCCTGTTGTTAAAGGGGTGATTTTCAACATCGGTTTTTCACGAATGTCAATAACTAAACAACGTCGGTTATAAAACGATGTCTTTTAAGGAACGTAAGCGATGTTAAAGCCCCCTGTTGTTAAAGTGCAAATTATTTAACAAAGTTTTTAAACTGATGTTGTTTCTTATAACAACATCATTTTTGTAACATCGGTTTTTAACCGATGTGGATGCTTGAAACCACAACGGGTTATATGCGTTGTTGTTTTGGTTTGTTTAGTTAGGACATCGGTTTCGAAAGCGATGTCTATATTAGGATAACCGTTGTCGTTACATTTTAACACATCACTTTATAACCGATGTTGTTTATCTTTTTTAACTGATTTCATTTCGTTCAACAATATTGTCACTTTTACCCCTCTAATTACGGCAATATATAACATCAATATTCACCAATCTAAATCAACAAATGATTAATTACAATCGAAATTAACAAATATAACTTGCATTACTCCATCCATTCAAAATGTGCACAACAAGTATATGTAAAGGCCAAAATGTGGCTGTACAAACGAGTACTTAAAGGCTTTAATATTGTAACATCCTCATAGTTCCAGTTTGTCAACTTAAATTGCAAATCTTAACTAGTAATGTTTATAAACAAAATCAAATCAGTGCTAGAGAAAATGGAACAAACACGTCCTCAAATATCCTTGGACCCCTCTGGTAAAACAACCTGAAAAGATGTAATATAAAAAATACAATTGGTGTTTATAGTTCTGAGGCAGAATTCACTGATTCAACCAAATCCATATATTTTTACTTTTGATTGACCAAATAGAGTCCAAGTCAAAGATCCAAACACTGTGGAAGTATTATACAACATGTTTAAACCATTCTGATGGCGACTGTGAAATGCCAGATTGGAGACCCAAAAATCTAGAACCTTAAAAAGTACTGGACCAAAATATTTTTGAGAAATTATACTTGATATTCCCTGAAATTTAAGCAGAAACTTTATAAGTATCATATGAAGTAAGCTTTGGAATACTGACCAGAAGTGGCCAACTGGAACAAATCCTAGGCCAAACAAACTCGTTGTAGCGACTCGTCTCAAATTGATTTGTAGTTCTTTATCTTCATCCTGCAGGAATCATCGAATTTAGAATCAAGAGATGAAACATAAATAAACATAACCAGAATAAAATACATCCAAATTGCCAAGCCTCTTCCAGCTTCTGTATTTAATGACGAACAGA
The DNA here is from genome assembly GCA_016081115.2 of Rehmannia glutinosa. Lineage (NCBI taxonomy): Eukaryota > Viridiplantae > Streptophyta > Magnoliopsida > Lamiales > Orobanchaceae > Rehmannia > Rehmannia glutinosa. Next base: position 29,155,830 of record CM071925.1, on the reverse strand, counting down.
GAAATCAAACACAGTGATAAATGATTAATTCCCACAATTTGCAATTATTTCAATGCACCAGTAACTCAGCCATAAAAATGGCAGACTTAGATGCACACCAGGTATACCATTTCTGCTGTTGATTGGGAAATACTCTGGTGAGACTAATTGAAGACCAGAGTTAAGAGTAAATATCTCAACCCTCGTCCATACTAATTATCACCACCCATGCCAGAAAAGTTGACATCGTTGGTTACAGAAAGCCCTTAAAGCTCCAAAATCAAATACTTAGGCCAGCTGTTAGCACATATGTATCTCCAGGAATTCAACTTTCAAAAGTTTGTATTGGTTCAAGGTAAACTTTCTGCAATATGTTCTGAATCAATATCTTCATGACTTGCTCCATTGCAATCAGAACTACATTTCTTTTCAATTTATTTTGTGATATCTTTATTCGTTTGCAAGACAAAAAGCTAATAAAAGTTGTATAAAGAAAATATTAAAAACTGGATGTCACGAATCATGTCCTCAGGTCATTACAATGCAGAAGCTTTTGGTGTTTGTGGGAATAAGAATGATATCAAATGATGAAGACTCTACTGATAGTGGGAGACAACTTTTCTCAAGCAATAGATTATGTCATTATCTATTCTGACATGTTTGACACAGATAAAATAATCTCATTCCTCTCCATCATCAAGTTTGTTCAATGTACAACATAAATGCCAACCAAAAGGAAATAGAAACAAGTCATCAGAAAGTCTAAAATCAGAGTATTTTGCTTGGTCCAAGCTCACCTGTGAGTAACAAAACAATTGTAAGTGAAGAATCAGTAAGTTCATGTTTTTTTCATTCAAGCAAAAATCTTCACCAGTTAATTTATGCTTCATCTGAATGTTTCTACTCTGTTTTTATTACATTTGATTTTCCCCTTAGGATGTAAGAATTCAGTGCTGGCACTCTAAAACATATCAAGGCGGCATCTTTTCATGTTCAATAATTGCCACTTGTTTTTCTCCAATTATGTTCTAATCACACAAAGTATTATGTCACTAATTCACATAAAGATGGGGTTTAATCATATAAATAGTCCTACTTCATTAGACGATGAAATGCATGCTGCCAGAATTTTACCGAGGCACAATCCAACGAAATTAATCAGGGGTTCCCAGGTTTCCATTTTTCCAAATTCGCCTATAATAACAAGAAAATGCATCATTTTCTAATTTTATGGAGATCAAGTACATTTTAAAAGGTGACATACTGACCTTTTTGTTAATCTTCGGGCATCTAGTGATAGTGTAGAATATATGTGCAATTTCCCCATTGAAGAAATATTAAAAGTACCTTCAGACAATCCCCATCCAGGCTGCACAATTTTCCAGCTTGAATAATTTGACTGATTAAAATGTGAAGTTACTTCCTACTGTCCTCAACAAAATATAAACAAGAAAAAATTCGATTCTTGAAATATTTGTGTCAATGAGACTGAGAAAAGGTGAAACTAGGACTTTTTGCATACAAAGACCAGCTTAGTCGAGACAGATTGAGGGCCACAACTAGAAGAATGACTCTCATAAAAGAATTACCAACAACACCAATTTTCATCGCTAAGTTTTTTTAAAAAAAGGTTGCGACGAAATTAGTTTCTATTAGTAAAATTAAAAATATTAAATAAGTAATAAATTAAGCTAGGGATTTTTTCGTGGAAATTTACGATGGAATTAATTACATTGATAATTTTTTAAAAAAAAAAAGCTAAATTGCATTTTTTGTACATTAACTTAGGGTTGTACTTTCGTCCACCAATTCCAGGTCTGGTAAATTAGGACACTAATTTATAATTTTTTGCACATTGAGTACACTTGTTGTTGGAAATTGAAATTGGGGAAAAATTTCCAGTGAAATTTTCAATTTTCAACGACAAGTGTACACAATGTGCAAACAATTTTAAATTGGTGTCCTAATTTGCCAGACTCTAGAATTAGTGAACGAAAATGCAACTGGCCCTAAGTTAGTGCACCAAAAATACAATTTAGCCCTCTTTCCCTAAAAACTTTTCCCAATTATCCTGGATCACTAAACAAACATATCCTAAATGTTTGACTATTACCATGAGTTGGGCCTTTATTAATTGCCTCCAAACAAAAGTGAAGAAAGAATTTAAAGGCTCCTGAACTTTAAAATACAAAACCTCTAAAATCGTTTTTCTATTTTCTCGAGTTTTTTTTTTTTTTGAGAAGATCTAATTTCTATAGTTACATACGCAGAAAAACGTAAAAATTATCTGACATGTAGGATAAAAAACATAGTTTTCTACCCACTTTTGGGTTCTTTTACCACAATACCCTTGAGGCTTTAAATGCAAGCCTTTAAAGTTGTATTTATCTCTCTTGTTAAATACATACATACGTTTATCCATTTGCTCTTCATTTTTTCTCTCTCTTCTTCTTCTTCTTCACAAAATATCAAGAAGTTTTTTTTTGTGTTCTTTCGTAACCAAAATCGCACCAAAAAATTGAATAACAAGGTAATGTTGTTTCTCCTCTTAGTTACTTAACCTTGTTTAAATCGAATCACATGCAGTATACTGACAATATGGAGTGCTGGCACGATTTCATATAACCCTAAATAATCCTGCGGCACGATATCGTGCCCAAATAAGCATGTGGCACGATACATATCGTGCCAAAATAACCCTGCGGCACGATATCGTGCCCAAATAAGCATGTGGCACGATACATATCGTGCCAAAATAACCCTGTGGTACGATATCGTGCCTAATTAACCCTGCGGCACGATATCGTGCCTAATTAACCCTACGGCACGATATCGTGCCGAAATAACCCTGTGGCACAATACATATCGTGCCTATATCGTGCCTCTTCATCTTCCTCATCTAATCGTGCCATAGCCGAAAAAATATACCCCATTTTCGAATACCAACCCCAAATACTTCATTTATTTCGAACATTCTAACAACTAAACTCAAATGTTTCACATTATCAATTATTTTATACATATATTCGAACATTCACAAATAGATTTCGAAAATTATCAACTAAACTTCATAGATTTCTAACACCATATCTATTTCGAACATAAGGGGGGAGATCTAAATGTTTGTATACGGTTTCTATACGGTTTTTAATGGTTAAAATAATGACTCCATGCAGTTTCAAAATTCAAAAAACCCAACTTAAAAGCAGGGGCAATTTTGTCAATTTGGGTAGAAAAGAGTTTTGTTATGTTGGTGGGTAAAAAAGAGTACCCATTATCCATAGTGGGTACTTTAAAAATTGCCCCAAACAAAAATGGAAAACCTTAAACTGAATGATTGATGAAAACTCCAAATTGATTTAGCTTGGATGGATCTTTCCACCGCCTGTAAATGAATAAAATAGAATATCAAAGCAAGCTATAAATATCTCAAAAAAAAAAAAGACCATTTCTCTTCAGCAAACTTCATTCTAATCTCCAGAAGTTACAGCACACCAGAAATATAACATATTTGGTTATTACCATAATAAAATAGAGAAAAATGGAATTGTTGGAGAAGGCGAAGAATATCGTGGCGGATAAGATGGGTAACATAAAGAAGCCGGAGACATCTATAACGGACGTCGATCTTAAGGATGTCGGCCGTGACGGTATCGCCTATTTTGCTAACCTTTCCGTTTTCAATCCCTACAGCGTTTCCGATCCCGTTTGCGACATCACATACACCCTCAAAAGTATTAGCAGGTTTTCAGTTAATTCCACCTTTTTTTTTCTGTTTAGCCGTGAAAATTAACTAGTAGGTGACATATATAAATTGATATTATTTAATTCTATATAATTGTTCATATGCTTAGTTTCAACAAAAATAAAGTCCAACTTTCCCTTTTTTTAATTTTCACTTGTTACTTTCAATAATAGTTTGGTTGCGTTATTAATTTGTGTGTATATGTAAAGAGTTGGTGGAGTAGTTTTTGCCTAAATCTAAGGTTAGCATACCCCAAAAAACATTTTTTAAGACAGCAATTCCTTTTTTTAAGGTATTAATTTCTTTTTACTTGTAAATGATTCTTAAGGAATTGCCATCCATTCTCTTCTTTTTAAAAAATTTATGGAACTTACGAAACTTGGACTTACAAATGAAAAAATATGTGTACCTATATAACTAAAAATTAAAATGATGTTCTCAACATAGGATGCATCAAATTATATATTAAACAAACGTGGGACACTTATGTTATATGTAAAGATATACACTTAATACAAGTACATCCCTTAAATTGATTAATTTGATTTATAACAAATAATTTATGTAGGGTAATTGTATCGGGTAATATTCCGGACCCTGGTTCATTAAAGGAAAATAACAAGACAATCCTTGAGGTAAAAATCAAGGTTCCACACAATCTGTTGTTGAGCTTGATCAAAGACATATGCGCGGATTGAGACATTGACTATTTACTGGAAATCGGGCTTGTTATCGATCTTCCCCTTGTCGGAAACATCACTATTCCTCTTTCGCACAAGGGTGAGATGAAACTCCCCTCTCTCACATGTTCTCGTGAATTTTACAAATGCATGCACTACTCTTATAATATATATGCTTTTAGTTTTACATGTAAAATATGTTGTTAGCTAGCTACCTAGGGTTGTATTCTCTCCTATTTTACTTTTCACAACCATCTCTTTTTTTTTTTTTGTCCATTTCACCCAGCTAAATTTTTAACTTCATAAGCAAAATCAGAACACAGCTTCAACATCAATCATGTTAAAGCATTTAACTTAAGTCTTTGACTACCATAACTTACCGAAAGCACTATAAATTTTCAACTACCACGGTACATAAGTGTCAACATCCACACAGTAGAACTCTAGAGTATGAAAGTTATCTAAGACCATAATCCTCTTTCAGATATTCAGATAAGCAGTATACTAATTATGAAGAAAACACCCGAGAATGTGTTAAAAATTTAAATCTCGCAAGTAGAAAGAGTTGAACGAAAAGAGGACGATAACAGCATCAGGCCAGTTTATGTATTTCCCTTGTTCTCCGAGATCACTTCCAAGAGCCCACAAGCAAGGGGTTCTTATCTTTGTACATATGATACCGTTTGCAAAGTTTCTCAAGTGTTGCTAATGAATGTTGCATCTTGTTTAATTTGGTATCCATGAACATGCTCTGATAATCATCACCGTATTTCTCCACCATACGGCTAACATGAAGCCGTTGGATGGCTGTAAGTGGTTGAAGGGATGTGTGTTTTCCATCAGCCCGTTTCTTTCCCAGAGCCGACTTTAAATCGTCTTCTTCGAGATCGCTGCCGCTGTCAATCGGCTCAAACTCCGACACGGCTTCATCGCCGGACGGAGGCATCTGGAGAGCATCACTCTCGACGATGTGAGGCGTACGCGACCATACGCCGAGAAAATTGGGGTTCGAAACGACGCCGAATGACTTGTAATTCTCAATGACGCTGCCCTTCTCATCCCATTTCGAATGAGGGTCCAACAGAGATTTCAATTTCGGAGGGAGATTGAATGCCGGCTTGAATATGTGAGGGTTTTTCTTCGGCAACCCGACTTGTACCTTCGCCCTTGATCTCTTGTACTTTCGCCTTGAACCACCCATTGTATTATTACTCCCTCTCTCGCTCGCAAATTAGGGTTAGGGTTCGGAAGAAGAGGGATAGGGTTTTACTTTTCACAACCATCTCGTTCTGAGTTGCGTTTTCTATTTTTAAGTTGACGGTCTGCTAATTACTATTACCATGTTTTTGCGTTTTTTTTCCTTTTTCCATCGGTTATTACTTTTGTTATTATAAATTCAGGTTGAACGATCATTTATTCTAAAATAACGTACGCTTGGTCTCCTATTCACATCATATGATTGCCCAGTATGGAATATAAAAATTATATTAATTCTCAAGCATAAATTGTGGGCTTTATAAGACAAGCACTAAAACACTGTGAGAAGAGATGGAACTCTAATTTGTTTGACTCGTTTAATTTTGACTTAAGGTTGACTAATTTGAAAATTAAATTAAATTGTCAATGTTTGATGCATCGTTTTTAAAATTATAGAAATTCAAATCGATCTTAAATTATTTTTTTTTTTAGAACTCAACTCAACTCCTTTTATAGATATTGTCATGTCCACTAATCATTGACTCAACACAAGAAAATAAAATCGATTTTTTTTTTGATAGCTCAACTTTTAGGTTTACGTCTGACTATACACGCAGTGGTCAATATTATGGTAGGGTTTGCTGACGTATAACCACATTCTCCCAAGTAAAAAAAAACAACTATTTTCGACCCTCCAATCTAATAATAGTTGATCTATCCCTGAATCGAACTCACACATAGATACTATTCAATATGAGTTCCCACCAGATCTGGAGGGGGAGACACATTGGAAGGAAAGACAGGACCAGGGGAAATGAGGCTTTTCAAAACAAAAAATCTTTGTCTTGAACCTAGGCGACTTGCTTGAAATTCTTGTATTGATCACCATATAATACCATAATTTTCCCACACACACGCACATGGAATAGTCTCTTAGAATGCCTTGTTCTTTATTGGTCTCAGGCTGGTTCTTATCAGTCGAAGGGTCTGTCTTTCGTGGCGTAAAAAAAGCAGCTTCAACAAAGATTCTCTCTGGTGAGAAAGAGCCCATCCTTGATCCAAAACCTATTAGACGCTCTCGACTTGAACTCTTGCACTAGCCTAGCCACCTTAGGATGGCATAGCCTTATAAGGGCGATAAAGGCGAGGTTGAAAATATTGATGTTGTCATTGGCAGGTGTACGTTCGTTAACATGATCTAGGTAGAGACTGTCTCCTCCATCTGACCAGCGTGACCGATCGATTAGTGTGTTCTCTTATTTATTTGGATTGAATGAAAGAAAGAAAAAACTTCCCTTTCTTTCTCTTCTTTTTATCCTGGGTCGGTTTTTTTATCCTTCCAGTTTCGACAAACCCCTAATCTAACGAGCCTACTGCAGTCCTTAGGCGAGCAAGTCAGCTTGAAAGACATAATACAATGTCTCACTCTCAGAGGTGGCTTTTGAGTTTGATCCCGTCTCAAGGCCCATCTCTGACTTAATAGCCTAGCCATATCGAAGGCTACCCAGCTACAACAACAAAGAACGAAGCTTTTCCTGTTCATGACTCTGCTGCCATTTCATCCGCTACAGTTAGCTCGAAAGCGAATTCAGTCACCCCAGCGTCTCAATCCTAATATAATAAAGGGATAAAGTGAAGTATGCCATTACTCTCTGCTGTTCACTCTTGATCAAATGGTTTCTGGGGTGGAATTTTCCTTCTTTCACCAGCTCGCATATGCTCCGAGAGCAATTTTACGGAGCAGGGATTTGAAACCCTTACCTCCACTCCACAAGAGCAGTTTTGGCTCGTTTAAATCAGGGCCTTTTTGGCCTGGACCGTTTAAACCGAAGCCCATTGTGGCTAGCCCAAAGGTTAACCGGGCTAGCCCGTTAGCCCGCTATTTTTAATTTTTAAAAAATAAATGTAAATCTAATATTTTATATCTACTTTTATTACCTAATACTAGAGATGTTAAACGGGCTGGCCCTAGCGGGTTTCGGGCTAAATAGGCCGATGTTAAATGGGATGGCAATATTGGAACCTAACTCTAACCCTAGCAAGCTTCGGGCTAAACGGGCCACTATCGGGCTATAGTTAAAAAATTAAAAATTATATATTTAAATTTAAAATTTTAAACTCGAATATATATAACATTTAAGTTTAATATTTTAAGTTAAACTATTCGTCATAAATAAATTCATGCAAAGTTTCTAATTACATTGCATTAACAAATTTATAAAAATTAAATATTTTATGATCTGAAATTTGAAAATAAAATAATAATAACTAAAGCTACCCAAAATTAATACTTTTTTCTGTAATTACTCATATGACTATATTTAAAATTTTCAAAATAAGATATTTAAATCTAAAATTTCAAACTTGAGAATATATAACATTTAAGTTTAATATTTAAAGTTAATCTTAAAAAAAGTCATGCATATTTATAATTACGTTGCATTAACAAAATTATAAAATTAGATTTAGCACCATTTAGAAATATAATTTATATCCTAATTAATCTAATAAGACTATGTGACATTTTCTTATTCAGAATAAAAATGAAAAACTAAATTAAGTAATAAATAAAATAAATAAAAAAGAAGTTTTTCAAGAATTTATAGTTTGTTTAATAAAGTTAAACTTAAAGATGAGGGAGATGTGAATTTGAAAAATAAATTTACTGGGCAACCCACCTGGTTTATTAAATCGATATTTTAAAACCAAATTGAGAATGTTTGTGAAGTTTTTCGTTGGAATTGCTTCATTTTACTAGCTAGTGAAAGAATCAATGTCACGTCCATGTTAACATTGAAAAATTATCAACACCATGTGAACATTGAAATATTATTAAAATGCGCTTTTGTGATGAAAACCCATATAAACATTAAGATTAATTAATCAATTAAATGGTGTAGTAAATAGCTAGATAAGGCTAGCTGGTAGGTTAAGGTGATCAGTTAACCAATGGATTATCTCTTAAGGTTATGATTAGGATGTCTCGTGGTATAATTTTATGTTTGCACTAGAATTAATTTGGTACAAAAGGGGAGTTTGGGAAATTCAGGTTATGCAAGTAAACCTTGTTCTGAGCTACTGATTTCGTGTCTGGAGTTTTGATAGATTGCATACTTCTAAACAAAGACGGTTTGCCCATACTACATTATGCTTTGAAATTGTATTTTTCATTTTCTTAGGACCAAAACTGGTCGAATTTTGGTCAATGAAATAATATATAGCTTAGGCCTCACCAGTCACCATCCGTATGCATCTTTACTTGTATGACTTCCCAGGACCTTTAGACTATTTATATTTTACATTTTATACTAATTATAAATATTGAGAGTCTATAAATATCTTTTAGTTAAATATATAGTTATATAGACATTTCATAATATATAACAATAATAAAATTTTGTTGGCACACCTGGTTCAGTGATATCAACTTCCAAAATATCTCATTTTTTTATAAAATAGAAAATTGGGCCGGGAATCCAACACCTAGTGCACCATGCAAGGGGTGAAGCATGAATTCCACCCACAAATTGATAAAAGAGAAAAGGAACCCGTCATTCTGAGTAAATGGGAAAAATTAAAAAAAGTTTAATTAAAAGAAGAATCCGTTTCCGGTCTGGCAACTTCAATCTCACAATCTCAGTTGCCAGTTATTTCAGGAGCAAAAACAGGGAGCACAAAATCAGAAAACAGGCCTCAATTTCCACCACCTCAACTATAAATTAAACCTTTACTAGACCACAAAATAGTGCGATAAAATTATATTTTTGCTCACGTTAAATGGTTACTGCATAATACCAATTTTCAAAACAAGCCAATAAGTGTGATTAAAGAGAGATTGTTTTGCACGCAATATTAGTGTAACAATTAACAAAGCTATCGTGAGTAGTGACAGCCATTTCTAGCCCAAAAAGCATCTGATCGATTTTAGCATCAATGATGGAGACTTCAGATCAAGTACACCCGCTAGACGACAAAGAAACCGCCGCCGCCGGAATCCATCACAAGCGACGGCGCATCAAATGCTGCGGCTGGATCGCCGCCCTCCTCCTTATCCTAGCCGCAGTTGTCGTAATCCTAAATTCCACCATATTCAAACCCAAAAGCCCCACCATTCGAGTGAACAAACTGGCTCTCGGAAAGCTCGTGCTAGTCAACGGCACAAATATGACTCTAAACGCCGACGTTTGGGTGAAGAATCCGAATTTCGCTTCTTTCAAGTATGAGAACATGATAACCACGCTCTTCTACCGCGGCGCGGTGATCGGAGAGGCGAGCGGCGGACCACCGGGAAGGGCAAAAGCACGGCGGACGACGAGATTGAACATAACCGTGGGTATTATAACTGATCGGATTCTATCGCAGCCCGATTTGGATTTGGATATCCTTTCGGGTTTGGTTAATATGAGCAGTTATACGCGGATTGGCGGGAGAATGAATATGTTTATTATTATTGAGAAGAAAATATCGGTGAAGCTGAACTGCAACATGACCTTTAACATTACGAGCCGTGCGATTCAGCAGCACAAGTGTAAGCGAAAGGTCAAACTCTAGATTAAGGGGAGTGATTTAATATGGTGGAATTCATGTTACACCCAATAAATATGTGGTCCAATGAATGAATATTATTGATAAGTACTTGGAGAATGAATATTATAATTTTTTTTTATGCACTGTAAATATTTGCGCCGATACATTTAATAAGTGTGCGAGTTGTATGTTGTGATTCGCTCAACAATAAGAATTACTCTTTTTAAATGGCTGAAAAATAAAAGGGATGAGAGAAAACTTTATTTGTCTTGATGACCGAGAAAGACACTTGGCCGGTTGTGTGCTTTGGCAACATATTAATTACAATGTTATTTATATAGTATTTTTATGTTGGTTTTTTTTCCAAATAAATGAGTCATATTTATACTAATAAAATGAGTGGAACAACAATTATTATACCTACAATTCTAGTGGGGCATTTGTCATTCTCATGTTTTGCATGACTTGCATGGATGACAACTATTTAATAATGTTTATTGTGGTGTCCTTATACGGCGCTACCAGGTGGCAAGATTGTCGGCCACTGGACTTCATCTCGGTCATCATTGACTTTCTGAGTGGAGTTTGTCCAAGTTATTATGTGGATCTCATCTCGACATGTATGCTCCAGTCGGTCCACATGTGTAGGTCCGTAAGGCCATGTGTGCATGCATCTATCCAGCTTTGCTCGGGCATCATCAATGGCCTCCAAGTTCGGAATCAAGGATGAGACAAGAGGAGGCGGGCCGGAACTTTGCAAGAGAGAGAATCTGAGTGGAGTTGAGAGACAGACACGTGTCACTGCTATAACTGCTGCAGTAACTACGATGTCTAACACATATTTGGATTATAGTGCCTCATTCTCGAAGCGACACATCTTTTCATCTCCCTACTATATAAATAGGGTCCTTAGTTAATTTTTCATTCACTTTTACTGTGTATCCTTACTAACTTACTGAGAGAAAAACACTAAGTTGAAGCTCTGGTCATTCCCGAGCAAGTGTTCTTCTCGGATTTTCCTTAGGCAATTCATTTCTTTCCTTCAAATTTTCAATCATGTCTCTTTCTCATCCCGACAGCCAAAAAGGAACCATAGCATAGAAATCCCAATAGAAGATCCCCCCATCGAAATAGAAGTGTCTCAAGAGAGAGGTGGCAACATGGTGGAGCTCTCCGATTCAGATAGGGATACTGAATAGGAAGGGCCAAGAGATGATAAAGTTTTCTCTGCAGTCCCTCTCAAGGCTGTACGCGGAGGAGAGTCTTTGTTCCCAGATATTTGCCTCTAAGGTCTGGTGCTAAGCCAAGTAGGTGTTGGGCCCTCGACTTCTCATCGGGAAGATAAGGGCTTACGCACGGGATGGAGACCCCAAAGAATACGAAAGGGGAAGTGACAAAACGAGATGTCCATGATCCCCAACACATTATTTCACCCAAGTTTGGAGGCATAAACATTACGGTTTTCAATTCCCAACACCGTGTATTTTTACCTTCTTGATGCCGATGAGACACCGGAACATCTCCCCCTAGGGTGTACCACCATATATTACATGAGCCTTTATTTTGAGCTCAGGTTCCCAATGCCGAGACTAATAACAAAATGGTTACAGAGATGGTGAGTTCCCATTGGGCAGGTCCACCCCCTTTCATGGGAAAGATTAATGGGGCTTCTCGTTCATTTTCACTAGAGCTGGCAAAACCCAGCCCAACCCGTGGGCTGGCCCAGCCAGAGTTTTGGGTTGGGCTGGGCTGCAGTTTTTTAGGCCCAAACAAAGTTGAGCCTATTTGGCTCGGCCCGATGGGCCGGGCCAGCCCGACTTTTTGGACTAACCCAAATTGTTTCTACATAGAATGTATGCACGGGTGGGGCTGGGCCAAGAAATTCCGTGACCCGACCAAAATTGGCCTGACACGACCTGACCTGACCCAAAATTTTACAAAAGCCCGATGGGCTCAGACTGGGCTGGCCTAGTCCAGCTCATTGCCAACTCTAGTTTTCACTAACGGATGTTTCCTCGGCCCGTCTTCAATGAGATCAATGAATTGTTCCTCTAGAGGGCGTCGCTGACAAGGCTCGCAGGAGGCCATTCAAATGGTATTACATGGTCACCAGGCCAGGCTATCCTGACAATATGGTTGATGGTATCCCTCAATCTTTGAAATATTGGAAGGATAAATGGTTTTATGTCGGTGGGGACTGGATGAGCCCGGTAAGGGATAATGATGAGGATTCATTCCTTGCTCTACCAATAAATTTTACCTTTCTTTGCATATGTATATTTTTCGGTTTATTTTTTTTGATGTCGTGCTCCAATCGTTCATTATTTGTTTCATGTGCAGAGAATTGTCCTTCTCACGAAAGACTTTTTAATGAATTCATAGAGAGGCTCGAGAAAATAAAAATACCCAGCAAGGAGTGCCGCAACATAAACACTCTCATTGCAGATTGGTACTTGATCAACGCTGGTCTGCATGGAAGTCGGGGAACCAAACCGAGTACTGAACTAAGAACCTCTGATAACATATGCTTAAACTATGTTGTGTTGTGTGTTTGTAATATTTCTAGGTATTTTAATTGTTTTCCTTTCCAAACAACTCTACCTTAATATCATGAGATGTCTGATCGCCTGAAGAGATCACAAGAGATGGCCGCTGGTCTGGGGAATAAAATGATACTCGATCAGTAGAAGGATGTCCATAGCGGGAAGAGAAAGGCTGCACACGGGATGGGGAAAGCACTAAGGGAAAAAAAGACCACCGGAGTGGAGATCCAAGGGGTCGAAGTGCCTCCAACCGAAATCCCAGGTTCTTCTCCACCTGGTGTTGCAGTTAACATTCATACTCGGGCCTTTTTTAGATGACTTAGGGGCCAAGGTAGATTCCATACCGCCCAACACCAACCGTGAGAAGCCATGTGACTCAATGACTGGGAAGTCGCCAAGATGGTTCATCAAGTATGCTTAGTGCGCCATCCGACACAAGAACTGATTGTGACCCTACCCGAGGCCGGATGAGTAGCTATGGATGTACCAGCCCGTTCTTGAACCACTGGCGTCGAGGACTTCGCTAAAAATATTAGCAAGGAGGAGAAGATGCAGTACATCATGAGTAGCTCGCAGTGGAGACAAGCAAGGCTGAGCGGCAAGCAACGGAGTCGCGTGATGCGGCAAAGAAGGCTGAGGCAGTTTTGAGGAAAAAGTCCGCCTGCTGAAGGAAATGTTTGCTACTGATGATGCCGAGCTGACCAAGGCAGTGTACAAGGCTGTCAAGAAGGCCTGAATTGAAGGCATGGTGGAGGGGGAGAAACGCTTTAAGGAATCCAAAGAGTAGGCATTTATGTTTGAATGTGCTCATGCGGCCAACCTAGAAGACCTCTTGGGGGAGTGTTCGAGAAATTCTTACCATAAGCATACGATGTCAAGTTTTAGTATAGATTGAAAAGTAGGGTTGTCGTCTCCACATGGATTGATATCAAATTTTAACTAAGTACGTAATTATAATAGCTTAATTCTATCTAGATAATAAAAAAGAGATGGATTTTGATTAAACTAAAAATAAAACAGAAATTAAAAAGTAACAAGTTCGTTCAAACAAATTATCAAACATTTAATAGATAAGAATTCTAGAGGGTTGATTCACCTAGTTATCTTCTATATTATCAATCCAGTTTATTAATCACACGTTATTAATCTGGAAGCCCAATATTCCTATCATTTTATCACTTCCTGTTCGCCTATTTTTATAGCTTCACCGCAAGTGTACGGATCAGTTTATAGAATAGGGTTTGCAAGGTCGAATCCACAGGGATTAATAAATTAATGTACCAAGTATTGGATTATAATAGTCCTATTTTTATCTAAACTATCGAAATTTGAAGGTTTGGTTTTATTACTACTAAAGCAGAAATTAATCCTAAAATAACAAAGTAAAGAGCGATTGAAAGATCAAGTATGAATGGATGGATTCCTGGGTTATGGTTTCAATTAATATCCCACTTTTATGCTTAGATTAAGCAAACCAAGGTTAAACGGATTCTTCTCTATAAACCAATCACCAAAGTAATTTACCCCCTCTCTCGAGATGTATGTAAAAGCGTTGATTGGAATATCTATGCTAGCATCTCTACTCAACATGAGATATCCAACTCCCAAAAGTTCAAAAGATTAAAAGATCTCACAAATATTCACAGACTTCTCAATCATGCAATCTATTTGTGTCAAGTACTCAAGATCTAGTATTGAAACTCATCGGTTAGAATTATGAATCAATACATGAAACAAGTTTAGATCAAAGGCCTTTTGATAAAACAAGAATTAAAGCAAAGTACTTGAATAGAGAAAGAAAACATTAACTTCAATTATCCTTAATCATCGCATAAAAGTGTTTATTAATCTACTCCCAAACCCGGGAATCACAAGTGTTTTAGCCAGACATTGAAGATAAACAATTCATAGACATATTATCCATAATCAAAATCTAACTAATTGAAATACGATACGATGGAATGAGTGACTCGGGGATGATGACGATCTCTCGATCTATCTTCAATCCTCGAAGGTGTGGTTGCGGTCTTGATCGATCTCTCCAAGTTTCCCGTGGAAAACTGCTCTTTTCTCTCTGGTTTCTAGGGTAAAAATCAGCGTCCCCTTTGTTTGTGGCCGCCCGGGTCTATTTGTACTTTGTTTGGGTGAAACCTAGTTGAAAACGGATCAGACTCTGTTTTTCCCGCAGAGGAGCACGGCCGTGCCCCTTTGGCATGGGCTTCCCATGCTGGGTGCCGCACAAATTGTCCAATCCGCTGAAGGGAGCACGGGCCGTGCGCATACGCACGACCAGCCCGTGCGCCACCCAAACATCCGAATTAGCTTATGGGGTCTTCATAAGAGTTGTAGCCCTCTCTCTTAGCTTTCCGTGGCCACTTGAATCAGCTCAATATCAATTTTGTAGAGAGAGTTATGACCAAATTACTAAAACCTGCCAGTGCTGGAAATTCCAGACGCGTTTGGACGTTCCTTGAGATAAATCCCCTCGTTGTTTGATCATCCATGCTTCTTTTGACACGCGAATCATTACTATGACTCTAGACTCAATATAATTGGCTTCCAATTGGGTGTAATCGCTCGATTCTTGATGCTTCTAGGTCGCAATGCTCGTAATTGTCACAAAATCACTCCAAATATCGTTAAATTACTACAAAACGAGCAAAGCGTAATATCTTTTCCACAAAGAGCGAATATATACCATTTCATATGAGTTATTGCATGTTTATAAACAATTATAGCCATAAATATGCCCTAAAATACATGCAAAATACATGTCAATCACTTCCTCTCTCGAGTACCAAGTGATTCTAGGTTTCAATCCTGATTTCAACATCTTTATAAAAATTATAAATTAAACCCTAATGTGCTCGATGAATATTCTATCATAGGCTTCAAAAGATTCATAAACTTCTCAGTTCTATGAAACCCTAGGTTATGCTATTCTATGGCCAGACGTTCAATTACCTCTCTTGAGTGTCAAATCAAACATGCCAAACAATCTGAACTATTGATTAGATAATTGTGATGCAATCAATACAAATAGCACAAATAAATTTAATAACATGCGAATCAAATAAACTGAAAATCCAAAAAATAGGTTCAAACGTAAGTTACATTAATCCCCTAGAATAATAGGTTTAACTCATTATGTATGTACAAAAAGTCATGAAAAAGTAATTATACATCTCAAGGGTTCAACAAAGATAGTGGAAAAATAATTCAGAAGAATCAAGGAATGAATCCTCTCTGTTTCTAGAAGATAGATGCCTTCAAATCTCATCCTGAACTCTTTCTTCTTGCTCAAAGTCATCCCGTGTGTTCAATAGAATGTCCAACCCTTGTCCCATGCGTCATTCATTGTATTTATAGCCCCAAGACCATCAAAAGTCCGAAAAATAAAAAAATAAAGAAATCATGCTCATCGACGTGCGGCAACGCTCCAACTCTTGCTCTCTGTCCAATTTTTGACCGCCACTCTGTAGCGCAAGGGATCGGGCGCTGCGGCGCTGAGTGATCTTTTTTTCCATTTTTCTCTTCTTCAAATACAATTTCTTCCTTCCAAATACAATTTCTCATCATTTTTGATCATTTTCTGCTACAATAACCTGTATTGACTCTCTCCCGACACCTAATGAAATATAATGGACTCAAACGACTGTAAAACACCTAAAAACAATGCAAAGTGCTAGCCTAGAATACTCAATTCGTTGGTATAAAACCAACTTAAAAATACCCCCAAACATAGATGATTGCTTGTCCTCAAGCGATTTTTCTGACTCTTGAAAAACAAAAGATACCAAGAAAACAGAAATATCAACAATTGACTCGAACAGACCAACTGCAAAACTTCACGACCAAGCTCATTCGTCCCATAATTTGTTTCACTATCAATCAAGCATGAATTTTAACAATGTGATCTCATGAGTGTGGAATGTTCTTGTTAACTTCATTTTCATTATTCGGATAAATTCATGCAATCAGTGTTTTCCAAAATGATCCACTTTCTGAATATAGAGGTGTGATGCTTACCAGACTCCATAGGCTTGTCTTTCACACTAATCTCCACTAATGTAGACTAATGTAACACAAAAATCAATAAGACTTTCAAAGCTTGTAATGTGGCTTAGGGTAAGGTAGGAAAATATGGGATTATATGGGTCATATCACCCAAACACACAATTATCAACTCCTTTAAATCACCTGTTAATATCCAACCTTTATTTTCTGACATTTCCCTTGTTCTCGCTCATAAACCTTTAGTCCCGCTGATTATTATTATTATTTTTTATTTCGAAATCCCCAAACTTAATCTTTTTCACACTTTAAACATGGGGTTTAATATTTTCACTTCTCGGGCAACTTCACGCAATTAAACATATACCCTGTTCATCATACCCATCCTTAACCTTCAACATCTTTCTATAAATTGCGTGCATGAGTGAGGGGTAATTGGGATTTTCACATGTAGGCTCTGGGTATTATATTGGCTGCCAAAGAAAAGGGTTTACAAGACTTAAAGGGGGACACTAGGGATAATATATAATGTAAAGGTAGGCATTTTTGGCTCTAGCTGTTCAAAGATGGCCTAAATCACTTCCTTAATGTTACTTCACCTAGGATTTCACATAGACTAGTGTTCAGACAAGTTCTAGAATCTGGTGCGATCATTCAGTCAACTCTCAATCACATAAATCGTCTCCCAATAAATCAACAGAGTCAAACACGTAGATGGAAAAAATGTGAAGAAAATAGATCAGCTCAAACACATACTCTTTTGACCGTTCAACTCATATTTAACAAATTCACTTAGGCATGCGGTTTTACAGTTACACAAATGACTCGACTTGACTCCAGACTCTTTTTTTGATTTTTTTTGACTCAATACTAGATTCAATAATAAATACAGACTACACCCCCCAAACTGATAACAACATTGTCCCCAATGGAGAGGTGAGAAAGTGACTTTCCTGGTAACCGGGAAGCTAAGGCTCCTCATCGGAGTCGTATGGTAGAAGAAAGCTGATTGGTCCTCGTGGTGGCGGTGGCAGTGGCGGAAATAGAAACTGCGGGTACATCTGGTGAGGACCCGTCATGTTAATTTTCGTACCCCTCCCGCATAGCCCTATGGCGCTGCTCCGCCTGAAAGGTAACTGCTAGACGACGACGCATCCATCGTATCTCATGCATCTGCAGATAGTACGCATGCATGGGGTCAACGTGGAAATCGGAAGAATGAGACTCATCGGCGACTGAAGTAGAAGGAACCTCATCACTGTGTTGTTGTGCTGGTATGTCGGGTGCAACTGTGGGAGGAGAGCGAGCGGGCCCACTATATATCCCGTGCCCCTAGGCTCTGGCATGCCGCCATCCCAATCTTCATAGGCAACGATGACAACCGAATCAATGGGCCCTTTAGGGTGCTCCAAAGCTCATCGATACCCCAAGTGATACCCTCTCGTTGGCTCAAGCCGCAGATCAATGCCGGCATACAAAGCCCCCCAGTACTATGGTGGCAAACAGCCTGGTGGATGGACGCAAAAATAATCACAGCTGGGTCGAACTGTATGCCGTGGATGATGTCATACAGAACATGGGTTTTGTTTGGTGTGACATCACTAAGGTGTTTGGCCGGCGTCATATTATGGCATATGAAATGATACTATGCACGACCATACCGACTAAGTATCGTGTGGGAGAATGCTAGAGCGCCACCAGCGGCTGGAGTAGGTCACCATTCCGTGCTGGGGCGATAGATAGCCTGTACAGTCATATCTGGATCAAGCTGGTCGGAAATAAACTCGGTGTATGGGCGGTGGTCCACCTCCGGTAATGAGTAGTACTTCCGAATATCTTCGGGGTCATAAGATACTTGCTCGCTGCGTAGGAAGACTTCTGTGGGTTCCTGTAAGGAGAAACTAGCGTTGGCGTAGAATTCTCTAACAATAACCGGGGCGTATGGTGGAGGTTGGGAAGTTAACTTTTTCCAATTTCTCTCGCGGATCATATGATCGAGATGCCCATCTTGTGGACCCGGCTGGAGCCCCCATTCGGCATCGATACTACATGTAATCAATTTTTCGTAAAAGTGCTTTTGCGCCTCTGCACTAGTAAACCGAGAAGTGTCATATTCTTCTCGAGGTTGACACCTTTTGTTTGCCTTCTCCCTTTCTCTTTCCCATATTTGTAACCTAGCAAAAGAGACACCAAAGCAAAGCACGTGGAAAGATGAAATTCGGTTAGCGGTGAAAAATCGACAATCCAAGTATGTACAAAATGCACTCAAGTGGAAGACGTAGCGTCATGTTGAGAAGGCAAGCATAGATATGCAAGATGACACTCAAACAATGTGAAAATGTCATTGGTGCTTTTGATCAAGCACTTTGTATGCATAAATTTGGTAGAAGATGGTGTTAGAAAAATGTTTTTATCAAAATTTTGATGATTTTGTTTAAATGAGTTTTTATACCAAAACAATGTTTATAAAAGTTGTCCAAATACTCCTAAATGATTTAAAATATTTTTACTAATTTTTTGGAGTATTTCTTAGAGTTTATTATTCGATAAAAATTGGACAATACTTTTGATGGTTGGTTTTTACACCAAAAAAATGTTTTAAATGTTGTCCAAATACTCCCAATTGATTTAAAATGTTTTTACTAATTTTTTGGAGTATTTTTTGAAGTTTATTTTTGACACAAATCGGACAATATTTCAAGTTGGAGGTCGATTGGTTGAGCAAAAGGTCGACCGATACCTGGAGAATGAAAAACTTGAAACAAAACGTACTGGAGTTAAAAAAAGAGGGAGGGGGACCGGTGCAGGGAAGGGCCAACCGATCGCACCCCAGGGCGACCGGTCGCACCCCCTCTTGACCGGTCGACCCCCCCTCTGAACGGTACCTGGATCGCACCCTAGGATGATTTGAAGACACAAGAAACAACACACAAGTATACAATACAACAAGAAATCTGCAAAATTCTCAAAGCTTTCATTTTTTACATTCTTGTTGTAATAGCCTAAGTTCTTGCACTTGCACAATCTTGAGGTCTAGGCTTTTTGTTCTTGATTACACTTGCACTCAAAGTTTGTATACTTCATTTATTGAGTTGTAATCTTGAATTTTTTCTATCATCCAAAACAAGATATCCTTGTTAGTGTTCTTGTGGTAAGAACACACTTGGGTGATCTTAGGTGTTGAAGAGTGCGGTATTCTTCATAGGTGTTGAAGGAAGATTCTGGTAATCTCCTTGAAGGTGTTGTAAGAAGATTGTGGTAATCTTCAAAGGTGGTGTTGTAACAATTGTGGTAATTGTTAATCAAATCTTTTTTTTCTTTTTGAAATCCACTTCGGATATACCGGGGTGGTAGAGCACGTAGTCCCTAGGTGGGGTGAAGCTCTATAAATCATCGAGTGGTGTTTAATTTCCGCATTTACATTCTTGTCATTTACTTGCGTGAAAAATCGGCATAATCTATTCACCCCCCTCTAGATTATCGTAGCAACTTGGACTAACAGATGGTAAATACATTGGATAATTCAATTCAATCCCAGAATTCAATACCAAAACATAATTCTATCATAAGAATTCAAACCACAATCCATCATCCAACAACAATTACGCCAACACCACCATAAACCAATAATACAAAATAGAGAAGCAAACTTACCAATTGATGTATGGAATTGATGAAAGAGGTGTATGATGTGTAGGTGTGCTTCCAATTCAAGGATTGAGTGGATGTTGTGTGTGTTTTGGTGGGGAATGGGGTGATGCTTCGAGCTCTAAGCCAAGGAAGTGTTGGTGTTATATTTAAAAAATAAGACTAATGGGGACTGATATAAGGGGATGGGGCGGTCACGCACTGCAACGCGCCTTAACGGAAAGTCTTTGCAGTCACTGGGAAATTTCCGTTCGTCCCAATTTTTAGGGGCGCTGACAACGCTACATTTGTCATGTCAGTAGACCAAAAATCTGCTTTGCACGTTGCGGGGGATGAGTGACAACTTCCACCCGGTTTTTCAAAAATGATTTCATGATCATGCATAAAAAGGGTTGGGGTATGATGCAACTCACTAGTCCTAAAAATACAAAAAATCTACTGTGATGCAATAAAACGAGAACAACTACTCAACTATTTTGACACTATGAAAGCAATAAAAGGGCCTAGGTTACCTCCCAAGAAGCACTTAGTTTACAATCTTCAGCCAGACTTTGTCAGATACTTCATGAATCCTCATCTCCGAGTGGGAGATTAAGAATTTTCTAGGCTTCATCACCAAAATAATATTTCAACCTCTGCCCATTAACATGAAACGTGCTGCAATCTTTACTCTGCAACTCTATAGCACTAAATGGAGAAACACGCTCGATGACAAACGGTCCAGACCATCTCGATTTTAGTTTGCCCGAGAATAATTTCAACCGTGAATTGAACAATAATACATGCTGGCCCGGGAGAAATTTGCTCCTCAAAATCATGTTATCATGCCATTTCTTGGTCTTTTCGTTGTATATTTTGGCATTCTCATAGGCTTCATTTTGGAATTTCTCCATCTCATCAAGCTGTAAAAGTCTATTCTCACCGACTGCCTTTAAGTCAAAATTTAGCTTATTCACAGCCAAATAGTCACGATGCTCAATCTCTAATGGCAAGTGAGATGCCTTCTCAAATACCAAGTGATATGGGGACATACCAATAGGCGTTTTAAAAGGCCGTTCGATATTCCTAAAGTGCATCATCCAATTTATGAGCCCAGTCCTTGCGATTACAACTCACAGTCTTCTCAAGAATCTGCTTCACCTCGCGATTTGAAATTTCATCCTGTCCATTCAATTGCGGGTGATAACCTAAAGCAACCTTGTGCCTCACACCAGACTTAGAGAGAAGGTTATTAAACAATTTATTGCAAAAATGAGTACCTTGACCACTAACAATAGCCCTAGGAGTTCTAAAACGAGTGAATATGTGATTGTATAAAAATTTCAACACAACATTGACATCATTAATAAGTGTAGTAATTGCCTCCAGCCATTTGGAGACATAATCAACATCAACTAGGATATATGTATGTCCAAATGAATGGGGGAATGGACCCATGAAGTCAATCCTCAAACATCAAACAATTCTACTTCGATCATGTTGGTGAGGGGCAACAAGTGACATCAGGAGATATTGCCAACTCGCTGGCATCTACACAAGTCTGAACAAAAGCATAACAATCTTTGAGTAAAGAAGGCCAATAAAATCCAGATTGTAATAAGAAGCAGCCGTGCGGGTCGGCCCAAAATGACCACCATAGGGGGCGGAGTGACAATGCTATAGAATCTCCTCCACTTCCTCTCGAGGCACACAATGGTGAATAATAGAATCCGCACACCTCTTGAACAAAAGCGGATCATCCCATAAATACGACTTAACATCATGTAAAAATTTCTTCTTCTAGTGGGAAGTCAAATCCGGAGGCAAGACCCCACCAGCCAGATAGTTCACAAAATCAACATACCATGGGAGATGAGTTTCTACCACCAAAATATGCTCATCTGGGAATGACTATTGAATAGGAGCTTCAATCGATTCGTCGGGCAGTTCCAATCTCGATAAGTGGTCGGCTACCACATTCTCACTACATTTTTTATCCAAGATATCTATATCAAATTATTGGAGAAGAAGATCCATATTATCAATCGAGGTTTTGCATCTTTCTTCGCAAAGAGGTACCAGATAGCATCATGATTAGTATAAACGATGACCTTGGTACCCACTAAGTGAGCCCGAAACTTTTCGAAGGTAAAAACTACTGCTAGCATCTCTTTTTCCATGGTTGTGTAATTCTGCTGGGCATCATCTAACGTCCAGCTTGTATAATAGATGGCCTTGAAAATTTTGTCTTTTCTTTGCCCCAACAAAGCCCCCACTGCATAATTTCTAGCATCACACATAAGCTCAAAGGGCTGTGTCCAATCTGGTACCACCATAATGGGAGCGGAAATGAGTGCCTTCTTGATATGCTCAAAAGCCTGCAAGCAAATATCATCAAAGCCAAAAAGCACATCCTTTTCTTGAAGATTACATAAGGGCTTGGTTATTTTTGAAAAATCTTTAATAAACCTCCGATAAAAACCAGCATGCCCTATGAAACTCCCAATCCCTTTTACATTCCCCGGTGGTGGTAATTTTTCAATGGCCACTATTTTAGCTCAATCAACCTCCAATCTTGCAACAGACACCCGATGACCAAAAAGAATGCCCTCTTTCACCATGAAGTGACATTTTTCTCAATTAAGCACTAAATTGGTGTCTTGGCACCTTTGTGAAACCAGAGATAAATTATGGAGGCATTGATCAAAAGAATTACCAAATACTGAGAAATCATCCATAAAACCTCTATAATTTCCTCCACAATGCCATGAAAAATTGAAATCATACATCTCTGAAATGTGGTTGGTGCATTACACAACCCAAAAGGCATCCTGCGAAATGCAAAAGTACCATAAGGACATGTGGTTCCTGGTCCTCTGGAGCAATAGCAATCTGGTTATAACCCGAATATCCATCTAGCAAGCAGTAGTAGTCATACCCAACCAACCTTTCCAACATCTCATCAATAAAAGGTAAGGAAAAATGGTCTTTAAAAGTGGTTTTGTTCAGTTTTCTAATCTATGCACACTCGCCACCCAGTCGCCGTACATGTAGAAATCAATTCATTATTAGAATTTTTGACCACAATCATCCCGCATTTTTTGGGAACTAATTGAACTGGACTATGAGCTATCACATATGGCATAACTGATGCCAACCTTAATCCACTTAAGAACTTTAGCCTTAACTACTTCTCTCATTGCAGGATTAAGCCATCTTTGGTGCTCAATAGAGGGCTTGTAGGAGTCCTCCATGAGGATTTCATGCATCACTATCGAGGGGCTGATTCCCTTCAAATTGGCTATATACCAACCCAGTGCAGACTTATGTTTTCTCAAAATACACAACAATTTATCTAACTCTGAAGGGGATAGAGAGGCAGAGACTATTACCGAATTTGTATCGTTTTCACCCACAAATGCGTACCATAGATGTGCGGGAGGTTCCTTCAATTCTGGTGTGACCTTTGGGCTTTCCTCAATGACTGTATTTCCCAAACTCTCCTTCACACCCTTGCTTGTGTCAACCTGTGTGGCATCAAGAGAAAACACGTAATCTAATAAATCAATATTATCGAAATCATTCCATACCTTACACTAGGGATTGGGTGAGACATCTTTCTAATGGGTCGACAATAGCTTGTCGAGCTACTTCCGAGCGGGCACACTGCTCCACTACATCTATGAAATGACAAGTATGGTGTTCTTCTTGAAACTTCATCGCATTATAGATGTTGAACATCACGTTTTCTTCATTAACTCGCAGAGTCAGTTCCCTACGTTGAACATCCATTAGTGCTCGACCAGTAGCCAAAAATGGCCTCCCTAGAAATAGTGGAACCTCTCGATCCTCCTCCATGTTTAGTACAACAAAGTCTACCGGAAATATGAACTTGTCCACCTTCACCAAAACATCCTTAATTACGCCTCGCGGATATGTAAGCGACATGTCCGCCAATTGTAGGCTGATGGTGGATGGTTTCACATCTCCAAGACCTTATTTCCTGAAAATAGACAAGGGCATATGGTTAATGCTAGCACTTATATCACAAAGAGCTTTATTAAAATGGAATCACCAATGGTACAAGGGATAGTGAAACTCCCGGATCTATCAATTTTTCTATGGTTACTTTCTTTGCAAAATAACGCTGCATTCCTCTATAAGCTTTACAGTCTCGAACTCACCCAGCTTTCTCTTCTTCGACATTACTTCCTTCATGAATTTAGCATAATTAGGTATTTGCTCGAGTGCATCATTAAAAAGGATGTTGATGTGAATCCTTTAAAAATTTCCAAGAATCTCGCAAATTGAGAATCTATCTTTTTTTTTGAAATCTCTGAGGGAAGGAGAGTGAATTAGGCACTTTAAGCTCGTCTGTCTTTGTCTGCTCATTGCTCTGCAGACCTTCTTCTTGTTTTGGCTCCTCCTCAATAGGAAAATCAGAATTGGGGAGCTTTTCATGGGTGGCATGAGAAGTAAGCTTAGGACCATCATATGCAGTGCCACTCTGCAATTGGATGGCTTTACAATGTTTCCTCGGATTCACCTCAAGTATTACTTGGAAAATTTTCTTTCTTCCGATGAGAGCTTATGGCGCTTTGCTAATCTGTCCCATTTGTGTGTCCAATGATCAAAGGTGTGTCTCCATGGTCGACATCTTCGTGTCCAAATTGCCAACTGTGCATTGCTCCTGTTCAATTGATTCCTAGTCTCTCCAATAAACGCGTCTTACTATCTCTTCTAGCAACTGTTTTTCTCACCCATGGGTGCATTGGAACTAGATGGGTTGGAATAACCTAGAGGTATTTCAACACATTTCTATTGTTGCTGTAAGAGAGATTCTCATGATTGCGAAGTCTTGGGTGATAATGAGTCGGTAATAGATTACCACGATTGTTAAAACCTGGTTATTCATATAATTAGCTTGCTCGGCATCAAATGTGGTAGCTTCCTGAATGGTCGCTGGTGGTATCACAGTCTGTTGCGGTGTTCGACTAATATTCATGATGGCCAGTTATTTCGATAAAAGATGATATTTGAGCTGCTAAAGCCGACATATGGTCTAGGTCAATAACACCAGCAACTTTTCTTGGTACTAATCTTTTAGAGGGCCATTGATAAATGTTTGTGACCATTTCTTCTAGCAGAAGTAATGCCTCAGGCGGAGTTTTAGCCATCAATGTGTCTCCTGCTGCTGCATCTAATATTATCCTCGTATGCCCATGCAGGCCGTTGTAAAAGTACTGAACCCTCTGCCAATCCGCATAACCATGTTGTGGGCATCTTCTCAACAAATTTTTAAATCGCTCCCAAGATTCATATAGTGGCTCAAAGTCGACCTGTTGGAATTGAGCTACCTCGTTTTTCAGCTGGAGCGTCTTGCTGGGAGGAAAGAATTTCAACATGAACTTTTGAGTCAGATCATCCCAGCTAGTGATACTCCCAGGTGTAAACGTCTGCAACCACTGTCTAGCTTTATCCCGAAGTGAAAATGGGAAAAACCTCAATTAACTAGGTTCATTAGACACACCATTCATCTTGATGGTATCGTACATATCTAAGAATGTTCCCAGGTGGGCATTTGGATCATCCACTGGACTTCCTCCAAACGATTCTGCTGAACCATGCTTATGAGGTCGGCTTTAGTTCGAAATTGTTTGCATTTATAGTCAAATTTTAATTGCAGAGTAGTTCTCAGAAGAAGTGAGTCCCGGGAGCGATCAATTTGTATGATCAAGGCTGACTCGGACTGTTGACTACTTTGTAACCAAGATCTGTTACTTAGTGGATTCCTTCAGGAGTTGGAGAAGAGTGGATTAGATGAATTACCCCATCCTCGAACCACTATAAAATTACTTGTGTCTTATTTACTTACAACACTTTAATTTCTTGCATATTATTTTTATCTGCTGTTAAGTTATATATGTTGAACTCAACTGATAATAACCATTGCTAAAAACAAGTGTTGAAAAACAATTTTAAAACATTAAGGGTGAGAAGTCTTCCGCTGAACAAAAAGTAAATCAACTGTAAATCTATGTGTTAGCTGATACCAGCTGAGTTATACCATAAACATCTCAGTCGAGTATGTTGAGTGGGTAACTTTTGTGAAGTAAGTCAACCTAGCTGTCCCTCAAGAACTTGGCTGATTTGAGTTAACTCTGAAAATATATTTGAAAGGACTAAATCGAAAATTTGGTAAGGTTTATTCAACCCCACCTCTAAACGTTACTACTCACCCCTTAGGACCTACAAGTGGTATCAGAGTGATTTTCATTGAGCATTCCGCATTCTTCTTGACCTAGATCTCAGTCTTTTCAAAAGGAACAACACTTGAGTTTTTAAAGCTTTTATTTCAAAAGCAAAGTTATTATCATGGAAGCAAATCTAACTCACATTCCCATGTTCATTGTGGAAGAGTTTGATGACTGGAAAATTCGTATGCAGGCTCATCTATCAGCTTTGCACGATAAAATGTGGCTAGTAATAGAGGATGGACCACTGCAAATTCTAAAGGTAAACACTGTTGTAAAAAGAGCACCTCCAGCTAAAGGAGAGGATGCTGCAGCAGGGCCAAAACCTGCCATGGTTGATAAGCCTCGTTGTGAATGGACCAACGAAGACATAAAAAGATACAATCTTGACAATGTTGCCAATGACATCCTTTATAAAACCTTGGACAAGGCTATGTTCAACAAAGTCAAATCTTGCAAATCAGCCAAAGAAATGTGGGAAAAACTTACTTTGATATGTGAAGGATCTGAACAAATCAAAGAAAATAAATTAACTATTGCAGTCCAAAAATTTAAAAACTTTAAAATGGTTGCAGGTGAAATTCTGAATCAGTTGGATGCCAGATTTAAAGAAATCACCAATGAGCTTTTAGCTTTGGGAAAGGAGTACACACAGAAGGAGATGTGTATGAAAATCCTAAGGTCTCTCCCAGCTGAGTGGGAAATGAAGGTCATGGCCCTGAGACATTCCATGGAACTCTCCAAAATATCAAATCATGAGCTCTTCTCAGACCTCAAGGCAAATGAGTTTGAGATGAGAAGAAAGGAGCAAGAAGAGACAACTGTGCCCAGACAGCTGCACCGATGGTCAGTGAAGGGAAGAAAGATGGGCCAAAGGAAATAATAGACCAGGAGGAAATTGCCCTAATGGTAAAAAAGTTCAACAAGTTCTTTAATAAGAACTACAAAAGGAACAAGGGTGAATCCACAATAAGACACTCATCACCCAACAAAACAAGGGAGGACAGGCCACCCAAGAGAGCTAAACATCAAAGAACTGAATATCAGAGAGCTGATAATCAGAGGACTGAGAGAGCTGACTTGCAGAGAGCTGAGAACCTGTGTTGGAACTGCAGACAACCAGGACATTTTGCTATTGACTATTCTTATCCACCATTCAACAAATATATAAATAAAAAGGATAGAAGAGTCTTCAGAGAAAGAAGACAAGAAAAGAATAAATACATGTTGACTGCTGAGACTGCTGAAATAGCCAAGTGTAAGGAACCAGCAGACTCATACAGTAGTAAAACAGACTACTCCAGTGATACTGCGGAAGAGGCTATGATCTGCCTCATGGCCAAAGAACAAGATACAAAAGATCAAGAAGATGAGGTACACTCTAACTCATCTCACTCAGATTCTAGTGATAGTGATTGTGACATAAACACTTCATCACCCAAAGATCTTTATAATTCAATTGGCAAAATGATGAAAGATTTTGAGCACATTAAAACCTCACACACACTATTAAATGAGAAAAACAGCAAGCTTAAATGTCAAAACTCACAGTTGACTAAATATATGAATACTCTAAGTCACATAGCCGATGAGAATACAAAGCTGAAGACTGAAATTGCTAAGATCCAAGCAGAGTTAGCTGTTATAGAAAAGAGGGAAAATGATCTTAAGAATGTGATTGCTTCATTTACAAAGGCATCCAAATCAATGGATAAACTTATAATGACTCAAAAAGAGTGTGGAGATAAAACAGGCATATGATTCAATTCCTTTGTGCATGCTCAAGTTCCTAGAGTGATTTTGGAAAAAGGATCATCAAGTAATGAAGGGATCCAAAATTCAAAACACCAAATGTTGCACCAACACCCACACAAAAACACAATCACAACCATACTGGCCTTGGATATAAATGCAAAGGCATGAAGCCAGTAGAGTATGCTGAAAGGACAGCTGAAATCAAATTCAGAAAAATTCTATCAGCAGACTCCAAACAGAAAGTACTCTATGAAAGCTAAACAGCGCTACCAACATCCCCAGAGATTTCAACAAAGAAAATCATATGATCGGAATGGTAGAAACTATCCAAACCAAGCTGATTGGAATAACAAAGTGAGATATCGACCATGACCTATGGGATACAAGACGAAATGGCAAAGACCTCAACCTCACTACATGTCATACCCAAGGCAAAAGAGCTATTATTAGCACACATATGCAACCAGGCACAAAACCCAACAAGCACAAAAAATTTCACTATTACCCCAGAAAGCAAATGCTCAAACAAATACACAGGTATACAGACAAAAGAGACAGTTGTATGATCCTAAAACCCCCAAGCAATTTGCTAATGTGCACTATGATTATGGAACTGATCGATGGAAACATCTTACAGTCACCCCTCAGGACCCAGGCAAGTATGGGTACCTAAAAACTAATTTCCTTGATTGCAGGTTCAAGGAGCAGCTGAGTGCCATGGAACCTGGTACATGGATAGTGGCTATTCCAGACATATGACATGAAACAAGAGAAATCTGTCAAAGCTCAAGGAAATCAAAGGTGCAAAAGTTATATTTGGAGGAAATGAAGCTCCAGGGGAAATCAAGGGCACAGGATCCATAAAGAAAAATGGATTGGAGATCACAGATGTTGCATATGTTGAAGGTCTCAACTTCAACAGGTTAAGCATCAGCCAACTCTGTGACAAAGGCTACAATGTGGAATTCAACATGGGAGTTTGCCAAATCAAAGATGCTGAATCAAATGAAATTGTGCTTCAAGGAACAATGCAGAAGAACATGTATGTAGTGGATTGGTCAACTGCTACACCAAGCACATGTCTGCTAGTAAAGAGTATAGCCGAATCAAGTTGCCTGTGGCACAAGAGGCTGAGTCACCTGAATTTTAAGATAATTAACAAACTTGCAAGGAGCCATCTTGTGGAAAGATTTCCTGACTCAGTGTACAAGAAAGAAAGCATTTGTGATGCATGCTAGATGGGAAAGCAAATCAAATCATCCTTCAAGGACAAGCCAAGTCCTTCTTTAACAAGGAGATTGCATCTGTTGCACATAGACTTATTTAGTCCTGTTGAACCCGCCAACATCAGTAGAAAGAAATACACCTTAGTGGTGGTGGATGATTACTCAAGATATACATGGACTATTTTCATGTTTAAAAAGAAGAAAATACTGCAAAAATTGCCTCAGCTGATGAGAAGAGTTCAAAATGAGAAGAGTCAAACCTTTATTAAGATAAGATCTGGCAGGGGAATTGAGTTTGTCAATGGGATTATGACTCAGTATTGTGTTGAGAATGGTATTGCTCATGAGTTATCAACTGCAAGAACTCCACAGCAGAATGGAGTAGCTGAAAGAAGAAACAGAACTCTCAAAGAAGCTGCAAGGACAATGTTAGCTGAAGCTGGATTGCCTAAGAGATTTTGGTCAAGCCATTAATACTGCTTGCTACACTCGGAATAGATGTATGATCAACAGACAATTGACTAAAACTTCCTATGAAATTTGGACAGGTAGGAATCCAAATATTGGATATTTCAAGATCTTTGGAAGTAATTACTTCATCCACAACAATGACAAGGACAACTTAAAAGCTTTTGATGCTAAAGCTGATGAAGGTATCTTTTTGGGATACTCAGCTGAGAGTAAAGCTTATAGAGTGCTGAACAAAAGGACTATGGTCACATAAGAGTCTATCCTTGTAGTGTTTGTTGAACCTACTGTAAGTGGAGAAGACATAGATGAGTTAGCTGGAAAGAAGAATCAACCAACTATTAAGAAGAATCTTTATGTTGATGCAGATGTAAGAGCACTCAATCCTAAAGAAGATGAAATAGTTTAATGAAATAGTTTAATCTCAAAGACAGCTGGAAGGTCTGCAGTTGAATGATGATGAAGAAGTTATTCAAGACAACTTAGCTGCGAGACAACTGAATCCAGCATACTCACTTCAACCAGATGTGAGATGGCTAAGAGACCATCCACCTGAGCTGATCATTGGAAATGTTGGAGATGGAGTAAGAACCAGATCCAGAGCTCAACATGAAGCCATGTTTACTTGTTTCATTTCCCAGATAGAACTCAAAGATGTGTCTCAAGCATTGGATGACACACATAGATTCAGGCTATGCAGGAAGAGCTGAATTAGTTTGAAAGGAACAAAGTATGGGAATCGGTTCAAAGGCCTACCTACCAAAACGTTATTTGTACTAAGTGGGTATTCAGAAACACGATGAATGTGGAAGGATCTGTAGTAAGAAACAAAGCGATACTGGTAGCCAAAGGGTATTGCCAAGTGAAAGGAATAGATTTTGATGAGACCTTTGCTCCTGTTGCTAGATTGGAAGCAATAAGGATGTTTCTTGCTTATGCTGCACACAAGAACTTCACTGTGTATCAAATGGATATGAATAGTGCATTTTTAAATGGACTTTTGGAAAGAGAAGTCTATGTTGAACAACCTCCAGGTTTTGAGCAGAAAACTATTGGAGATAAAGTCTACAAGCTCAAGAAAACACTGTATGGATTAAAACAAGCACCAAGAGTCTGGTATGACACATTGTCGCAATTTCTAATTGACAATAGATTCACCAAAGGCAAGGTTGATAGAACACTCTTCAGAATTTAAGATGAGGAGAATATAATGCTTATTCAAATCTATGGGGATGATATCATATTTGGATTTACAAATAAAGAGCTGTGTGACAAATTTTCAAACCTCATGTAAGGGAAATTTGAAATGAGCATGATGGGAGAGCTGACTTTCTTCCTAAGTCTTCAAGTCAAACAAATGAAGGATGGAACTAGGGGTGGGCACTCGGGGTCGGGTAGTCGGGTCCCGACCTGACCCAACCCGATCGGGTCGGGTATTTTTTGAGAAATATCGAGTAGCGGGTACCCAATACCCGATTAAAGTAAAATCGAGTCAGATAGCAGGTAGTGAAAAACTACCCGAATAACCCGATCGGGTACCCGACTTCCATTAAGGAAAAAATACTAAAATAGAATAAATGCATTTCCTCTACCTAGAGCCGGCTGTCCTTTTCATCTTTCACTCAGTGTTCTTCTTGCAGGGATAATGGCACACTCACGCACACCAGTCACTAGGCATGCTGAATTAAGTTTAAAGAAATCAAAGTTATATTGTTTGAATATGTTCTTGAACTAATGAAACATTTTTTTTCTTTTGACTGTTGGGTTTCCCATTTTTTTCACCTCTCATAGTTTAAAATTATTATTATCCTTTCCACTATTGTGTTAGATTTGGTAGGAGGTCTGGGTGTATGCTCAAGAAAATTCTTGAAGCTCGAGAAAATTCTTGAAGTAAAAGAATAAAGTCACAAAAACAGAAACATATGTTAAGGTTGTTTCCATGCATCATCATTGAACTGTGAACGATTGAACAAGGCGACTTTTAATTTTTTTTTGAAATAAGAAAACAAAAATAAAAACCCAAAACCTGACTTAGCGGGTACCCGACTTTTTCGGGTACCCGACCAGCCGG
Organism: Rehmannia glutinosa; assembly: GCA_016081115.2. Classification (NCBI taxonomy): domain Eukaryota; kingdom Viridiplantae; phylum Streptophyta; class Magnoliopsida; order Lamiales; family Orobanchaceae; genus Rehmannia; species Rehmannia glutinosa. The sequence goes on along the minus strand of CM071925.1, from coordinate 29,123,744 downwards.
GTACCTGACTTTTTTGGGTAGGTGTTAGGTAGCCTTATATGCTACCCGACAAGAGCGGGTACCTGACCTGACTACCCGACTACCCGTCTACCCGACCCGATGCCCACCCCTAGATGAAAACTTCATAAGTCAAAATAAGTATACCAGAGATTTGATGAAGAAATTTGGTATGGAAGAAAAGTCATCTGTGAAGATCCCAATGAACACATCAGTTAAGATGGATATGGATGCAGATGGCAAAGCTGTTGATCAAACCATATATAGAGCTCTCATTAGATCATTTTTCTATTTAACAACAAATAGGGCAGACATCACTTTTGCTATAGGTGTATGTGCCAGATTTCAATCTGCACCAAAAGAGAGTAACATGACTGCAACCAAGAGAATCCTAAGGTCTTTGAAGGGATGCCAAGAAGTTGGCTTATGGTATCCAAAGGATGGAGGATTCAAGTAGTTGGCTACTCAGACTCACAGTATACTGGATGTAGAGTGGACAAGAAGAGTACATCAGGTACTTGTCAAATGCTTGGAAATAGATTGGTTTCTTGGTTCAACAAGAAAGAAATTCAATTGCCACATTCACAGCTGAAGCACAGTACATAGCTGCAGACAGCTGTTGTGCACAAGTTCTATGGATGAGGCAACAACTGAGAGACTATGATATAGAAGAAAAAGAGATCCAATTATGTGTGATAACACAAGTGCTATTGTAATTACTCAGAATCCTGTATTGCATTCAAGAACAAAGCTTATTGATGTCAGATATCATTTTATAAGAGATCATGTTGAAAAGAAGGACATCACCTTGGAATGCATCTCAACTGTTAAGCAGTTAGCTGACATATTCACTATGCCATTATGTGAATCAAGATTGGAAGAGCTTAAGAATGAGCTAGGTTTGATTGAGCGGAGTTAGGAGACTCAGAAGACTCAATCAGCAGAGTCAAAGGAGAGATAAATGAAAAAAAAAAAAAGCAAAGTTTCACTTTCCAGCCAAGTGAAACAACCAAGACGGGAAATCAGATGTATCGAGTTAGCTGACAGCTGAGTGGTCATCATGTGAAGAGAGAAGCAGAGCTTAGTCACTTTTAGAAGATAGCTGAGTTATTTATGAACTAAGTGACAAAATGCAATCGTTTTCTGCGAGCGGGAATATTTTTGGGCATTACGTCAGCGTAATTATTGTGTCAGAATAAAACCTGCACACATTTAGCCTATCATTAGATATAAATGCTGCTGCATTTAATGCGGGGAAATTAATGCGGTTTCAAAATGTTTATTCTTGATCTTTGATCTTGATTGACCTCTTCAAATTACAAAAACCTTCCTCTTACGTCCCTTATATACCAAATCCAAGTTTTCTCTTTTCTCACAATACTCTCTTCTCCTGCAAGCAAGTTCAAGTTTTTCTCTGCAAGCAATTGAAACCCTAATTCTCAAAGCGTCCGTTTTACAAGTTTTTCACCGATTATTTTTGAGAAAATGGTTGCTAACTATGATTTGTCAAGATGGCTGAGAAGATCCACTCTAGCTCAATAGTGGATTTTGAAGGAATGGTGAAACAAGGAGTCGACAAGGCCCTGGCTCAGAAAATTGCTGCAAAATTAGAGAAATCTGGTCTCAAAGGATTTCTCACCATGGAATACTCACACGCTTACCTCGAAGAAGTTGCTATGTTCTACGTGAATGCTGAGGTTCACAGTGGAGATATCATGTGTTCGATCCATAGCAAGGACATCAATCTTACTGCTGCGGACCTAGTTGAACACTGCCACCGCCTTCTGAAGGAATGAAGGACATTGCTGAAAAGGACGTGAACCTGGTTGTGGCATGGAAGGAGGTTGCCAAGCCAGAGTCTGTTGTTAAGGCTGTCTACACAGCCAAGAAGTCATTAATCAAGGACGACTATCACAAGCTAATGGATATTGTGTCCAAGTGCATGGACATGAAATTTGGCAGTTTCAATCAGCTGCTAGGACAAAACTGACTGTCATGGCTGCTATCCTGGAAGAGAAGAAGGTGAACTGGGTTGAGTTTATCTTCAGCCGCATATGCTAGAATGTCATGAACAAGACTATAAAAGATGATGGTCTGTTCTTGAGCTCATTGGGATATGGTCTGGTCATTGGCCATATGATGGAGGTGAAAGGGATTCCGCTCAGGCATGGGAAACCTTTCCATGTAAACAAGAGTATGTTCAAAGCTAACCTCTCTGGAGCTCAGAGGCAAGCTCATGCTTGAAGAGCTGACACCATTGAAGGTGAGTCAACTGATCCTGTCCCTGAGGACACTGCTGCAACCGCCCCAGTTGCTTCTCCAGCTGATTCAAAAGAAGAAGAGAGTTGTTGTAGCAAAGAAAGCTTCTACCCCTGCAGCCGTTTCAGAGAAAGCACCTGCCCATGCAGCCATCCCAGAACCGTCACATGTCCCAAAGAATCGAGACGAGAAGGAACCTTTTGTACCTTCTCCAATCGTGAAGAAGAAGCGCACTGCTGTTCCTAGGAAAGCAGTTGCGTCCAAGAAATAGAAGACAGATGAAAATGATTTTACCTTTGATCAGCCTGAAGATATGGAGCCAGAAGTTCCTCTGGTTCCAACCAAACGAAGAAGAATGTTCAAGAAATTGGACCTTGAGAAGCCAACTGAATCTGGCACTCAATCGGCAAAAGAGACTGCTAAAGCCGAAGAAGAGCAGTCTAAAGAAGTTGAAGGTGGTGAAGTAATCACCACTGAAGTAGAGGCGTTAGCTAACGAGGGACAGCAAACTGAACAAGAGTTAGCTGTTTGGGAAATAGCCGAGAACACGGACGGAGACATATAGTGACCAATCTGAAGAATTAGTTGTTCAGTCCCCTCAAACCGGTGCTTGAACACTTGAGGAGAAACATGCTCTACTTGCACCCATTCAGGAGGAGAACGACGACCTAGAAATGTTGTTTCTTGCCTACCCCGATATTCAAGAATGACTTAGGATCTGGAGGCATTGTAAGCTGAGTTATGCCAGACAAAAATTCCAGAGGCCCGAGTTTGTAGAAGAAGAAGAAGAGCTTCTGAGCTTCCTGGGAAATATATCAGTTAGCTCCGCTCTTAACCCTGATCTCCGCACAACCATCCTTTATGAAAATTAGGATGATGAGAAGTTGATAGCTATTGAAAAGGCTAAGGTTATCGAAGAGTCGAAGAAGCCTCAGTCATGTGCCTTCATAGATGCACCTGAACATGCCCTGGAATCAGCTGACCACAGTGATAATGATCTTGAGAAGCTCGACCCTGCTGTTGCAGCTGAGAAAGCTGAGTTCCAGCAAGCAATAAGGAAATCCAAGGAGATGCACGAGCAACAAATGTATAGGGGCCCTGGGGAATCTTTATCTATCATGATTACCCGTAGCCCGGCCATAATTGAGATGGTGAAAAATATTCAAACAACCATATCTCCTGTGCACTCTGAGGAAGACAATTCCAGGAAGAATGGCGATGAAGCTAATGAAGGTGATGAAGTGGGCACCTTATTCAAGCCACTCCCTATAGAAGATGTTGAGACACCTGCCCCAACGACTGAACACTCAATTGGAATAGCCGGGTCTCAGGTTTTGAGTGACCTCATTGATCGAGACTCAGCTAGTGTGCCAGCTGAGGGGGAAGCTCAAGCACCATAGCTAGGTCGGAGGAGGCTGTGAGAGACCATCACAAAGAAAGTTAGGAGGCGATGGTGACGATATTAAAATTTAGTAGATTAAGGTTGATGAAGCTTAGACAGTTCAAACTGTCTCAACTAAAACTTCAGCTGCAATGCAGGCCGATGACGCTGTTGATGCAGCTAAGGCAGAGGATGGAAGTAAGTCCATGGGAGTTGAGACTCTTGGCCCTAAAGTACAATCCTAGGAGTTGAGACTCCGAAGGTTGCCACTAAAGACCCTAAAGCAGCTCCATCTGCTGAAGGGATAACTGCTGAAGACCCTATTGTAGTTGAGACTACGAAAAGGAATGTATAAGGCCCATCAGCGGTTGAGACTGCTGAGGGTAGTGAAGGCCTGGAGAAGGTTGAGACCTCCCTAGGTAAGAAAGCAGTTGAAGATGTAACTGCTCCTCATGAAGAAGTTCATGAAGAATAGGAGATCAGTGTCCTTCACAATCCCAGGAGAACGTTGATACTAAGTTCTTGGAATTTGAAAATGAAGTTGAGTCCAGCCCCGTTGATAAATCAAATGAGGACACAACTGTAGAGGAGGAACATGAAAGAAGGAGGCAAGCTAGTGATAAGGCTACTCCTATGAATTTCACCATGGATGATGGCCCACGCCCAATGGTGCCATCACCTTCCAATGAAGTTGATAAGTCAACCTAGAACCAGACTACTCAACAGGAAGAAACACTGATACCGAGAAAGCTGTTAAGACAACTGAGGATCAGTCAGCTCAACAGCTAACACAATTGCTTAAACTGCCGATGACGCTAAACAACTGAGGCACATAAAGTTGAAGAAATTTTGAAAGAGAAGGGAAAAGCTCCCCAGGTCGAAGACGTGGAGATTCCTATTTTCCCTAAGGATTTATTTGCTGAATACTCTCTATTCGAAGCTCGCATACCCTTCGAAACAGAGCCAGCCATGGAACATGCCAGATATACCATCTAAATCTCTCAAGAAGAAATAGGAAGTCTAGCTAAGACCACTATAGTTCCGATTGGATTCGACTTGAATGTTGTATGGCCAGAGGAATAGTCCATTGATGCAGCCAACTTCCGTAAAGTCTTCAAAGCCATCTGTGCTAACATAGAAAATATGGAACATGGTTTTGCAGTATTTGACCAACGACTAAACAACCGAGATGCCACTATCACTGGAGATATCTGAGGAACAGTGTTGAGAATCAGAGAATGGATTGGACAGGCAAAGACATTAAGCCATGAGCCGGTCACCTACTTCAAATCTCTATTTGCAAAAATGGTGATCTGGAGCTCATATAATACCAAGATCCAGCAACAACAAAGGGAACACATGTTTAGGATGGATCAATCACATAAGACTTACATGGAGTTGCTCAAGGCTCAGCACAAACCAGAAATTCAAATAATGGAGCCCAATGTGGAACAACAGATAAAGGTGCTCCAAACTGAGATGAAGCTGATGGCAGCTGAGACCATGGCTTTGAGATTAGAATTCAGAACAACATACTCCAAAACTCATGATAAGCATGACGCGACAAATAATATGATTGATCTACTCCCAAGTGGACTATTCCCTAACTTGGCTCTATCCCTTAGTGATGATGTCAAAAAGAGGGAAGAGGAAAGGAAAGAAGAGTTGCGGAGTGATAAGGAAGGAGTAAAAGAGGAAGCAAGCCACGGGGAAGGCAGTTCAATGAAGAAGCCACATTTGAAAATCATGTTTGCTAAGACCCCACAGTAGAGTGATGTTACAACCTCAATTCTCAGTAAACTACCGAAAGAGCTGATAATGGAAGAGAAAGCTGAATTGGCAGTTAAATAGTTAAGAAAAGCCTTTGAAGCTGAGTTCTACAAGGTACCTGAGAAGCACTTCGAGAGGATAGAAGATATAAAAGCAAGGTTCGAAGTCCCCCCAACTGGTTTATTGAAAGATTCCCCATATGTAAGACCCCCTCGAGAAATCACGATGCCTGATGCAGGATCTTAACCTAGATCACTAGAGGAATTTCAGACTCTAGAGGCTGAAAGCTACCTCAAGAACATGACTTTACCACAGGTGTGGGACTCGTATTTGGAAAAATGACTCGATTTATGAAAACCAACTGAGAAGCAGCAGAGTGCGAGCAGTTAGTCGACTGGGAAAACACCTATACAGTATACTCTTAGAGGAGGAGCTGAGTCTTACCGAGGAAGGGGGAGGTTTGGAAGTGGTGGAAGAGGCAGAGGTACTCCACCACAGCCAAGACCTAAAGATGTAAGGTATGTTGATCTACAGAATAAGGGAATCAACTACTGGGCTGGGTTTGACTCTCTTGCAAATATTGAAGTGGAGCGTAAGAATAAGGAGGCTAGAAAGAGACAAGAAGCTGAAAACAAAAGAGTAAATCGTGAATGGGAAGAAAGGCAGCGAAGAGAGGACCCTACTGCTAAAAGAGCTTATGAAAAGAGAAAAAAAAATAAGACAAAAAGAGGAAGAGAGTCGAAGAAGAAGAGAGAAGAAAGAAGCACTCGAGGCGTTAAAGACGGCTGAAACCCCTTCAATTTATTTTACTTAACTGTAAATAAATTTTTTTAGGTACTCTTGCAATATCATATAGCTGTGATACCTGTTGTATATTAGTTCTACAATAAGCTCTGATACAGTTGTATAGATAGTATAGCTCTGATACAATGTATAGGGTATACTTTGTAATAGCTTTCTAAAGTGCGTTTGTAAAGTACAAGAATGAAATGATCAATAAAATTGACATATTCTACACATACATTCTTTGTTACCGCAATATTTACTTTGTTGTAATTATTTAAGTTTTGGCATCATCAAAAAGGGGAAATTGTTAGGAAAATTTATGTTTAGATTTTGATGATACCATGTAAAACATAGAATAGGAAGTCCGCACCCCATTTTCTCTGTAATTCAAGTTGTAATAGATATGACTGGATGAGCTTAGTTGAAGTCCGCTAAGTTGAAGATTAGAAGAGTCGACTGAAGATTGAAGAGAAGACCCAGCTGTGTGTCAGCTGTGTGAAGCCAAGTGAACGATCAATCAAGTCACAGAAAAGTTGTCCCAGTCAGCTGACTGACAACTAAGTCATTCCAAAATGACTGGAATCGAATGTCAAAGGGTATGCAACAGACAAGACTTGAAGAAAGCTGATAGAGATCCATTGTCAACACAAGTCAAAGTTTTGCTAAAAATAGTCTTGTGTTAGGTTGCCAACAATAAAGCTAATTTGTTGAGAGTGTGCAAAAAGCAAGGAACCAATGGGATGTACCTGAAAACCTGTGGAGACCAATGAGAGGGTGTAGAGCATTAAAATCATGGTACGATCCTCATTAATGCTGCAAGGACAATATATGCCAACAACCTACGAGTGGAATTTGAAATATATGTCTATCTCTTCAACGAACATATTTTTAAATCTTCACTATGAAAGGCTCAAGAAGGAAGTGAGAGAAGGCAACCGAGTTCATTACAAGCATACAAGCATTCAAGCAAATCTGTAAATACTCTCAAGCTTTCAAAGATAATCCTCATGCCTAAAATTGAAGGGAGTCAATCCAACACACTTAGTGAAGGAAAGATTACTTCATCAAGTTGAAGAGGAAACTGTTTGAAGAACAAAAAGGGTCTACTCTCCAAGGTTGAAGGAGAATTAGTAAGGTTCAAGTTCGAACCAGAAGCTTTGGGCTCGTTGGAAGTCTGTGTGATCAATTCCAAGAGTTCGAGTGAGCTGAAGTAGCAAGACAACTATTTTGTGAAGAAGCTGAGTCCCAGGAGCAGCCACCTGTGTGATCAAGGCTGACTCGGACTGTTGACTACTTTGTAACCAAGTAACTCAAGTAACTCTGAAGAAGACTAGTGAAGCTGACTACTCAAGTAACTCTGAAGAAGAAGCCTTAATTTGTCTAATGGCCAAAGAACAAGATCAACCTGACCAAGAAGATGAGGTACACTCTAACTCATCTAACTCAGATTCTAGTGATAGTGACTGTGACACACACACTTCATCACCCACTGATCTTTATGATTCATTAGGAAAAATGATGAAAGACTTTGAGCACATTAAATCCTCACACACACTATTAAATGAGGAAAACAGCCTGCTCAAAAGCCAAAACTCACAACTGACTAAGGAGCTGGGTACTCTAAGTCACATAGCTGATGAGAACAAAGAGCTGAAGGCTGAAAATGCTAAACTAATAGCAGAGATAGTTGCTATAGAAAAGATAGAAAATGATCTCAAAAATGTGATAGCTTCATTCACAAAGGCATCTAAATCATTGGATGACCTTATCATGAGCCAAAAAGAATGCGGAGACAAGACAAGCATAGGATTCAATTCCTTTGTACATAGTCAAACACCCAGAGTGATCTTGGAAAAAGGATCTTCAAGTAATGAAACATCTCAAAAATCCAAGACACCAAATTTTGCACACACATTCATTCCAAAGCACAATCACAAACAAATTGGCATTGGATATAAAGGAAAAGGAAAACAACCAGTTGAGTATGCTTTGAGAGGACAATGAGAAGAAATCCAAAGCAGAGTTCCTCAAAGAAACTCCAAACAGAAGTACTCTGTGAAGAAGAAACAGAGCTACCGAGAATCCCTTAAGTTCTATCAAAGGAACACAAATGATGGGAATGGTAGAAACTACCCAAGTCAAGCTGATTGGAATAATGTGAAATATCAGCAAAGACCTATGGAATACATGCCAAAATGGCAAAGTCCTAGAACTCAGCAAAGGTCATTCCAAAGGCAAAAGAGCTATTATCAGCACACATATGCACCCAAGCACTATACTTAGAAATATCACAACTACCCAAAGAAGTCAATTGTTAAAACACACACACAGACATACAGACAAAAGAGACAGCTGTATGAACTTAAAGCTCCCAAGCAATTTGCCAAAGTGAATTATGATTATGGCACAGATAGATGGCAACCTCTTAGAGTTAAATCATTTGGCTATAGGTTGGTTGGATCACCTTACAGTACTAACCCCTCAGGATCAAGACAAGTATGGGTACCTAAAAACTAATTTCCTTGATTGCAGGTTCAAGGAACAGCTGAGTGCCAAGGAACCTGGTACATGGATAGAGGCTTTTCCAGACACATCACAGAATCTGTCAAAATTCAAGGAGATTAGAGGCACAAGAGTCATATTTTGGAGGAAATGAAGCTCCAGGGGAAATAAAAGGTATTTGATCCATCAAGAAAAATGGATTAGAAATTACAGATGTTGCATACGTTGAAGGCCTCAACTTCAACTTGTTAAGCATCAACCAACTCTGTGACAAGGGCTATAATGTTGGATTCAATATGGGAGTATGCCAAATCAAAGACAATGTATCAAATGAAGTAGTGCTGCAAGGATCCAGACAAAAGAATATGTATGTGGTAGATTGGTTGACTGCCACATCAAGCACTTGTTTGATAGCAAAGAGTACAGCCGAATCAAGTTGGATGTGGCACAAGAAGCTGAGTCATCTGAATTTCAAGACAATTAACAAGCTTGCAAGGAGTCATCTTGTAGAAGGACTACCAGACTCAGTATACAAGAAAGAAAGCGTTTGTGATGCATGCGAGATGGGAAAGCAAATCAAATCATCTTTCAAGGAGAAGTCAAGTCCATCTTCAACAAGGATACTGCATCTATTGCATATGGATTTATTTGGTCCAGTTGAGCCAGCCAACATAAGTGGAAAGAAATACACTCTAGTAGTGGTGGATGATTATTCAAGATATACATGGACAATCTTCATGTGTAAAAAGAAGGAAACTTTGCAGAAGTTACCTCAACTGATGAAAAGAGTTCAAAATGAGAAGAATTAAACCATTATTAAAATAAGATCTGATAGAGGAACTGAGTTTGTCAATGGAATAATAACTCAGTATTGTGTTGAAAATGGTATTGCTCATGAATTATCTCAGCAAGGACTCCACAGCAGAATGGAATAGCAGAAAAAAGGAACATAACTCTCAAGGAAGCTGCAAGGACCATGTTAGCTAAAGCTGGATTGCCCAAAAGATTTTGGGCTGAAGCTATAAACACTGCATGCTATACTCAAAATAGATGCATGATAAATAGACAGTTGACAAAGACTCCCTATGAGATTTGGACAGGGAAAAAGCCAAATGTTGCATATTTTAGAATATTTGGATGTAAATGTTTTATCCACAATAATGGAAAGGATAATCTGAAAGCTTTTGATGCTAAAGCTGATGAAGGTATCTTCTTGGGATACTCAGCTAAAAGCAAAGCCTATAGAGTGCTGAACAAGAGGACAATGGTCACATAAGTGTCTATCCATGTGGTTTTTGATGAACCTAATGTAAATGGAGAAGACATTGAGGAGTTAGCTGATAAGCTGAATCAGCCAACTATGCAGAAGAGTCCCTATGTTGAAGCGGAAGCTGGAGTAATCAATCAAGATGAAGATGGAATAGCTGAATCTCAAAGACAGCTGGAAAATCTGCAGCTAAGCGATGATAAGAGAGCTGCTCAAGACAATACAACTGCAAGACGACTGAACCTAGCTTACCTACTCCAACCAGATGTGAGATGGCTGAGAGACCATCCACCTGAGCTAGTCATTGGAGATGTAAGAGATGGTGTAAGAACCAGATCCAGAGCTCAAGAAGAAGCAATGTTCACTTGTTTTATTTCCCAAATAGAGCCAAAAGATGTGTCCCAAGGATTGGATGATACTCATTGGATTCAAGCCATGCAGGAAGAGCTGAATCTGTTTCAGAAAGTATGGGAATTGGTGCAAAGACCAACCCATCAAAATGTAATTGGCACAAAATGGGTTTTCAGAAACAAGATGAATGAAGGAGGTTATGTGGTATGAAACAAAGCAAGATTGGTAGCCAAAGGGTATTGCCAAGAAGAAGGAATATATTTTGATGAAATATTTGCTCATGTTGCAAGATTAGAAGCAATAAGGATGTTTTTTGCCTATGCTGCTACAAGAACATTATTGTATATCAAATGGATGTAAAAAGTGCATCCTTAAATGGATTGTTGGAAGAAGAAGTCTATGTTGAACAATCTTCAGGATTTGAGCAGGAGACTCTTGGAGATAAGGTGTACAAGCTCAAGAAAGCCTTATATGGATTGAAAGAAGCACCTAGAGCATGGTATGATACATTATCTCAATTTCTGGCAGATAATGGATTCACTAAAGGCAAAGTGGATAGAACACTCTTCAGAATTCAAGATGGAGAAAGTATACTGCTTGTTCAAATATATGTGGATGACATTATTTTTGGATCCACAAACAAAAAGCTGTGTGATAAGTTCTCAAACCTCATGCAAGGCAAATTTGAAATGAGCATGATGGGAGAGCTGTCATTCTTTCTAGGACTTCAAGTTAAACAGCTGAAGGATGGAACCTTCATAAGTCAAACAAAGTATACCAGAGATTTAATGAAGAAATATAATTTGGTATGGAAGAGAAGTCTTCTGTGAAAATACCAATGAATACATCAGTCAAAATGGACATGGATACAGATGGTAAGCATGTGGATCAAACCAGATACAGAGCACTTATTGGATCACTGCTCTATCTCACAACAAGTAGGCCAGACATCACCTTTGTTGTAGGTGTATGTGCAAGATTCCAATCTGCTCCAAAAGAAAGCCATATGACTGCAGCTAAGAGAATCCTAAGATATTTGAAGGGATGCCAAGAAGTTGGACTATGGTATCCAAAGGAAGGTGGATTCAAGCTAATTGGCTACTCAGACTCTGACTATGCTGGATGTAGAGTTGACAGGAAGAGTACTTCAGGTACATGTCAAATGCTTGGAAACAAAGTTGGTTTCTGGTTCAAGAAGAAGCAAAACTCAATAGCCACATCCACAAATTGGTGAAGTTAGCACATAGGCTGCGGCACAAACAGTGCCCAAGTTTTATGGATGAGACAACAGCTGAGAGATTATGATGTTGAAGAAAAAGAGATTCCAATTATGTGTGATAACACAAGTGCTATTGCAATCACTCAGAATCCTGTGTTGCATTCTAGAACAAAGCACATTGATGTCAGATATCATTTCATAAGAGATCATGTTGAAAAGATAGATATCACCTTGGAATACATCTCAACTGACATATTCACAAAGCCATTATGTGAATCAAGTTTTGAAGAGCTTAAGCATGATCTAGGGTTAATTGAGGTGACTTGACACTCAGAAGACTCAATCAGAAGAGATGGAACATGAAAAGATGAAAATAGAGCAGAGCTCGTGAATCAGCCGAGTGAATCAGCTGTATCGGAAAATCAGCTGTATCGAGTTAGCAGACAGCTGAGTCACTATGTGATTAGAGAGAAGAAGAGTTGAGTCAGATAAGGAGTAAGCTGAGTCATTTATGAGCTAAGTGACAAGAACACAGTCGTTTCTAATAAGAGGGAATGTTTTTAAGAATGACGTCAGCGTAATAATGACAAGTACAGTCAAAAGCTGCACAACAAAGCATATGATTAGATATAAATGCTGCCGCATTAAATGCGGGCAATTAAATGCTAATCGATGTGCTAAATCTGAGTCGTCGATCTTGATCAAATTTAAAAAACCGAAAGTACGTCCTTTCATAACCCATATATACCATTTTGTTCAGTTTCTCTCTCACATTACTCAAAACTGTTCATCTCTCCAAAAGCAAAGAAAACATTTTTCTCTGAAAACACTACCAAATCTTTAGAGCAAGTTCGTCAAAGTTCGTTCGTTAAAAACTCAGAAAAATGGCATCAACCTACGATTTCACCAAGCTAGGGAAGCAAATCCACACTGGTTCTACCGTGGATTTCGAAGGGATGGTTAAACAGGGTTCCGATGAAACCCTTGTGAAGAAAATAGCCGACAAAATCGAGAAATCTGGACTGAAACCCTTTCTCACGATGGAGTTCCAGATGACATATGTTGAGGAAGTAGCACATTTCTACGTGAACGCTGAAGTTCACGATGAGGGCATCAAGTCCTCTGTTCACGGAAAGGATTTTACAATCACTGCTGAAGATTTAGCGGAGCATTGTTTGCTGTCGTTGGAAGGAGTACCGGAAATATCTGAGGCTGATGTAAACTTGGTTGCTGCATGGAAGGAAGTGGCCAGACCTGAATGTGCTGCGATGGTGGTTTACACAGCTGATAAGAAGCTGTTGAAGGACGATTATCACAAGTTGATGGATATCGTCGCGAAATGTGTGGATATAAAGTTTGGAAGCTTCAATCAGCTATCCAAAACGAAGCTGATTGTCATGGCTGCGATCATGGAGGAAAAGAAGGTCAACTGGGCAGAATTCGTGTACAATGCATCGCGAGATGTTGGAAATAAGTCCTTTAAGGACGATGGGTCATTCGGAGGATCTTTGGGCTATGGCCTTGTAGTTGGCTGGTTGATGGAGGTGAAGGGTGTTCCACTCCGACATGGAAAGTCGTTCCATGTCAATAAGAAAATGTTCCACTCTGACAGCAAACCTTTCTGGAGCTCAAATGAGAGCCTATGCCAAGCGGGCGGATACCAGCGAGGGGGAATCAGCTGATACCAAAGAAACAACTGCTACTTCCCCTCCGAAGAAGAAAAAGTCGCTTTATGCAAAACAAGCTTGAACTACCCCTACCCGCAAAGAAAAAAAAAACCCCACCGCCCCTACAAATGAGTCACCCGCTCCTGTAGCCGTGTCTCCTGCCCCTACAGACGAGGCGGAGAAGGAACCTCAAATACCTTCTCCTGCCATCAAGAAGAAGAGGACTACCAAGCCAAGAAAGGCAGCTCCTCAGACCAAGAAAGATGCACCGGCCCTGCCGCCTAGAAACTGAGGAAACCATATCCGAACCAACAATTTCTCTGGTAAGGACCACAATAAGAACACTCACCAAGCGTTCTGAACTTGAGAAGACAAACCGGTGAGTTGCAACTCACCGCAAAGATCTCTCGAGATCGCCGGAGAAGTGCGTCTCAGTGGTTATTGATGAAACAAATGCAAGTCTCATGAGGCCGATCAGCAGAGGCAAGTCGAGACCAACTGAATATAACAACCGAGAACAAGAAGCGATTGAGAGAGTTGAATCTCCTATCGACAGATCGCATCTCCACTGCGCGATCGACGCTGAGGGTGAAGAGCAGCAAGCTCTACTATCCATTCCTGAGAAAGGAGGACAACAAGAAGATGATGACGATGATGTGATTATGCTATCTCCACCATATCCAGACATCCAAAATCGTCTGTGAGAATAGAGGAAATGGAAGCTTAGTCGATCAAGGGAGCAGTTCCAGAGGCCTTAATTCACTGAAGAAGAGGAATAATTGATGAATTTCCTCGGGTTGACCCAAAGGTCCGGTAATCGGATGAAGAGAATTGCCTAGATATCTTGCGGATCTTCAAAGAAAAGGAGAAGGAGAGATTGGCAGAGGAAGCTGAAGCGCGTGAGAAGGCCAATATTTGTCATTTCACTGGAACCACTGATCATACTCATTCTCACTTTGATGCCTTCTCAGGAAGTGATGAGGACTTGGACCCAGCTGCTGCTAATGAGGAGATGGAAATGCAGCAAGCCATGCGGGAATCCAGGATAATGCATGAGCAACAACTGACGGAAGGACCTGGAGAGTCTTCCAAGACTCAGCTGGAGATTGATCCATTGGGAGTGGTACAACAGATTGCCACTGTCATTGCTGCAACCACTTCCCCAGCTCACTCAGAGGATGGATCTAGGGGACTTGGCCATGAAATTGGGAACTTGGGGACCCAAGTCGAGCCAACCCCTGCTTAAGGTGTCTTACCACCTGCCCCAACGGCTGAACACTAAAGCCGGGAGTTTGGAGCAGCGTGACCCCAACATAACTCACTCAGCTGGTGTACCAGCTGAGGGGTAAACTCCCTCCACTGCAGCTAGGTCGGAGGATGTTGCAGCTGACTCCACCCTGAATCTAGGAGGCAAAGTGGAGAAGGAACAAGAAAAAGAAACACAACAAGTTGTCACTGACGAAGCTCGGACAGTTGAATCTTTCTCAGTTGAAGTGCCAACTACTCTGCAGGCTGAGGACGTTGTTGATGCAGTCGAGGCATAGGATGGTTCTGCCGTGGGAGTTAACACTCTGGGAAATGAAAGTGCAATCTACGGAGTTGAGACTCCTGTGGATGCCACCACAGAAGACCCTAAGACATCTGCGTCTGTTGAAGAGATTGTACAAGGCCCCACTGCAGTTGAGACTACAGGAGGTAATGATGTCTTACGCGAGGTTGAGACTTCCCTAGGTAAAACTCAAGGAGATAAGAGCATTCCTCAGACCATAATTGTTGACTCAGAGGAGGAAATCAGTGCTCTTCATGACTCCTAGGATGATCCTGATACAACTTTCCTGGGATCTCCAGATGAAGCAGAGTCTACTCCAACTGAACATCACAAAGACTCAGCTGAGGATGCTCTACCAAGTACGAGTAGGCCAGAATTCAAGGCTGCTCATCAAAAGTTCAATTTTGATGATGAGCCAAGTCTTCAAGACTCATCATCTTCCAATGACGCTAATTGTGCAGCTGAGGAACAACAAATTCACTTAGTAGAAACTACTGAGGCCGAAGAAGCTATTAAGATAGTTGAGGCTCAGTCAGCTGGTCAATCATCTCACCAAGACCCAGCTGAGACAGAGTCATCTGCGCAGGCTCCCAAAACTGCAGCTGGCTTGACTCAACCTGAATCATCACAAGCACGACCAGCTGAATCCTCAATTCCATATGTGCGTGATGATGCATTGAAGAAACCTTTCCTTTCCGGATTGAGCTGCCCGACCTTGAAGAAGAAACAGCCCGTGAACAGCACCGTTTCAACGTTCGACCATATCCAGTCATTCCCACCGACTCCATTGTCCCCATAGATTTTGATTTCGATGTTGCTTGCCGCCAGCTGAAACCGAGGTGACTGCTGAGGTACGTGAGGTATTCAAGACAATACTTGGTGAGATTGAAAAGATTGAATGGCACCAAGCTTCACTTGATATGCGGCGGGCGAAGAGAGATGCCACCCTCACAACATTTAAGAGGGATTGTGGTACGATAAAGAATGGTGTCGGAGTACAATGTGACTTGAACAGGTTCGATACTTTAAGGCATTGTACAATAAGATGCTGATCTGGAGCGCCGATAATGCTGACATGAAGACGAGGATGCAAGAAAATATTAATAGAATGCATGCCTCACACACCACTGAAATGGAACTGCTGCGAGAATTTCATCGAAAAGAACTTTTGCGTGTAGAGGAGAATATGAATGAAAAGTTCAGCCTTCTTATGGCTGAAATGAAGCTGGTGGCAGCCGAATCAAAAGTCACCCACTCAGAATTTTGAACATCATACTTCGCAGCAGAATCCAAGCAAAACTCAGCTATTAGCCTCCTAGATTTCATGCTTGCTGGCATGTTTCCAGGGGTTCCTCTCTCCTTTAATGATGCCAAAAAGGGGGAATAGGAATACCTAAAGACGATGAAAGGGTCGGCAATTGAAAAAAACGACCTAGCTGTTGAGAAGCAGAAGAAAACAGCTGAAGAACAGAAGAAAGAAAAGGAAAAAGCAGTTGAGGGGGAAGTATCAAAGGATATGACTCTAATGGTTGCTGGGACCCCTCAACAAGGACTTGTCTCAGCTGACATAATCATCAAACTTTCAGTGACTCTGCCGCTCCAACACTCTGTTGTGCCTATGTCTGAGAAGAGAAAAATCGTAGAAGCAGGGATGAAGGAGGTTGAAGGATAAATGGATGCCAATGTGATGGATATACTGAAACAATATGGAGGCATTCCAGCAGGAATGGACACTGATGCCATTTCTCGGAAACGAGCTTAGATCAGTTGATGAATTCAAAACGCTCGAATCCGAAGGATACTTCGAAGGCATGTCCATGGCCCAAGCTTGGGACCTGTATTGGGAAAAAGGCCTCAAGCTGTGCGAAGAAGCTGACAGGCAGTAGACTACTAGCAGTGACTCTGTTGGAAAGAAGAAGGCTCCAGTACAATACACGCCCAGAGGAAGAGGAAGAAGAAGTGGAGGAAAAGGTTTCAAACCTAGACCTCTACCCATAAACATTGAATACATAGATCCAAGGAAGAAAGGAGGGATCTATTAGGCTGGATATGATGCCATAGCAAATCTGGAAGTGGAGAGGCAAAACGCTGAGTATGTGAAGAGAATCGAAGAAGAAAATAGAAGACAAACTCAGTTGTGGGAAGAAAGGTAAGAAAGAAAGAGAAAAGACGAAGCTCCTAGAAGAGCCTATGAGAAAAAGAAAGCAGCTGAAGATGAGAAGAAGAGAAAGAGACAGAGGACGAAAGAGCTGAAGAAGAAAGAAGGAGGCAACGAAGGCGATGAAGTGTTGCTGTCCACCCCTTCATGTATTTCACTATTGTAAATACATATGTATGTAAGTCTTCTGTACATTCTATAAAAAAAAACTCTGTTATTTCTATTTTTTTACGTAGAAATAGAATGGTATGTTCGCTCTGATACACATTGTAAACAGCTGTGTAAAGGACAAGAATGTTATGATCAATAAAAAGATTGATTCTACGCATACATTTTTTGTTTCTACATTGTCTGTATTTATCTTTGCCATTTACATTTTGTATGTATGATTTAAGTTTTGGCATCATCAAAACGGGAGAACTTGTTGGGAAATTTTTTGTTTAGATTTTAATGAATGCCATGTAAAACTTAGACTAGAAAGTTGGCACCCCATTTTCCTTGTAATTTGTATTGTAATAGATAGGGTTGTACGAGCTGAGTCAAGACAGCTATGCCTGGATATACAAGAAATCAACTGAAGACTAAATTGAAGACTTCGCTGTGAAACAACAGAGTATGGCAAGGAGGAGAAGACAAGAACTCGACTGAAGGAGTATCAGCTGGGATACATCTGTGTGAAGTGTCAGTCAAGTCAACTCAAGAAGCCAAGCCAAGTTGAAGTGACAGATGAGTCTTTCAATCATTGGAGCAGACTCAAGTCACATGGGGAAAAGGCAGCTGCAAAGAGGAGTTAACTGAAAAGAATCAGTTGCACAGAAGTCAAGAATATTACCTAACCAAGTAATACTTCCATGCTGCCATATCTTAAAGTGCTCAGTCCCAAAAGCGTGCAAAAGGAATAACCAATAGGAAGCACTGCACCTTGTGTCAGACTCTGAAAAGCTGAATGCTCATTTAATACGAGGAAATGTCAATATCAAGGACTGCAACAAGACAAGCAAACAAACACGAGTGACTTTTGAAATCAGCCTATCTCTTCAATGGGCATATTTTTTAAAAGTTCACTATAAAAGGCTGAGGAATCACTTTGAGAAAAGGTTACCTTGCATACCTGAGTATTCAAGCAATTATTCACACTGTAACCTACAAAATATTGTCAAGTTATTCAAGCAAATCCTCTATCCTAAATTTTGAAGAAATTCGATCCAAGACCAAGCTGTGAAGGAAAGACAACTTCAAACTGTTGAGGAGGAAACTTGTGAAGAATCAAAAGGGGTCTACATTCCAAGGAGAATTGTAGAAAGGTTCAAGGTCGAACCAGTCTCAAGTTATTGGAGGGCTTCGTGATCAAATCCAAGAAGCTTGAGCAAGTGAGCTGAAGTAGCAAGACATCGCCCCCTGTGAAGAAGCTGAGACGGACAAGAAGCCAGCTGTGTGACCAAGGCATCTCCAGACTGAGTCCCAAAGGATCAAATCAGTTGTGTGATCAAGACTTATATCTGGACTGATAACCACTCTGTACTCTGATCAATACTTAGTGGATTCCTCCAGGAGTTGGAGAAAAGAGGAGTAGAAGAATTACCCCATCTTCGAACCTCTATAAAAATTATTGTGTCATTTACATTTCAACATTTAATTTTCTGCATATCATTTTATATCTGCTTATAATTTGTTATCCAACTGATAATTAACAAAGTGCTAAAAACAAGTGTTAAAACAAGCTTAAACCAAATTCAAGGGTGTTAAGTCTTCCGCTGAAAATCTTATCACAGCCAAGTTAAGGTTTAGACTAAACAGCTGAGTTATTCTATCAACATCTCATTCGAGTTTGTTGAGTGGCTAACTTTTCAGTTAACTAACCTAAATCATTGTCCCTCAAGGACTTAGCTGTGTATTTAACTCTGTGTTATTTTAAAAGGACCAAAATCGAAAAGTTGGAAAGGTTTATTCAACCCCCTCTTCTAAACCTTACTCACACCCCTTGGGACCTACAACTACGACCCACTTCCCTTGGACACTCCATTCGCAGTTGTAGGATTAGGACGATGGGGTCGGAGAGTGGAATAGCAGCCGAGCTACCCGGGTCCATTCCCGACGAGTCCATTCCGACTGTAAGCTCGACACACTAAGTTGACTCAAGCAAGAATATAATCACAGGTACAATATCTGTCAACAAAGCAGTCGAGTAAATCAATTCAGGGAAGCGGTTCAAGTATAATTATGCGAAAAGATTTTGCATGTGGTGTTTATCGGCATTGGTGGAGTAATTTGGATCAAGATAATTATCGGAAGAATAACTAATCTTCAATGATTTGGTAATTTAAGTGGGATATAAGCCCGTTGTAAATTCAAGGTCACAAGGCGAGGAAATCGCCCCGCGAATGCGTATTATTTGGTCAAGGGGATCCGTTAAGTCAATGGAATTTTAAGAAAACTAAGTTTTTTAAATAATAAATATAAGTCAGTACTACCAGGTCTATAAGAAAGGAAAATAGTTAAGTTGAGTTCCTTGTTAAAAGAAAATTTTGTAATTAGCCCGTTTTGTAAAAACTTGTCCTTTTCGAGTTTATATTAAATAAGTTTTGTCTAGACCTCGAAAAATTATAAAGTCAGTTCCTAAATTTTCCAAATTGTCCAGAGATTCAGGTTTCAAAATCTTGGGGTCGAGTGTTTGGGAAATTCCCATTTTGGCCCTAAATTTGTCAAAATTATCATTCCGGGCCCCAAGTTTAAAATAATCGGATCTCACAAACCGAAAGGGATTTTAATGTGATTCCAATTGTAAAATATCACTAAGGTTATTAGGTTATTGGGACAAAAGCAGTTTTTAAAAGGGGTAAGTTTAGGTCCCTTAACTTTCAAAAAAATTCCATTTTAGTCCAATTTTTATGTTTTTGCCTTTAAGGCTTATTAGGGGTCCAATTTTTATGAAATTTGAACCATGGGTTCAAAATGTTATAAAATTATAGATAAAAGTGATTTTCCAGGTACATGGACTGTATAAGTCCTGGAAAGTTTGTTTTGGTCTTTAAGTTTAGTATTTTACATTTTGGTCCCTCAATTTTACAAAATTGCATTCTTAGCTCAAAATATTTTAATTTTTGGAATATATTTAAAATATGTGATTTCCAGTCCATTAAAATTTAAATTTTCAAAATTTTAAATGTAGAACTGGTAAAGTTTCGAAATTTATATTTTAGCCGTTAATCTTTCAAAATTTTACAATTTAGTCATTGGGCTTTTAAGAGTTGATTATTATTATCTCAAAACCTTTAAAACTTTAATATAATGTTCAAATATCATTTTTAAGCATAAGTACAGTCCCAAAATCTAAAATTTGCAGAGGGGTCCCTTAAGTTTGTTTTTTGTTACCAATTTGCCATTTTTGCATTTTAAGTCCAAAATTACAATTTAACCAATTGTGCACGAATTTTCAAGAATTTAAGGCAATTAATACATGAATTTTAAAGTGCATGGACATGCATATACATATCATACAAGGATTAATCATATAAAGCAATAAATTGCACATGCATGTACCTAAACTGCAATAATTAGAAATTTTAAACATCACTTGAGAATTTTTGGAATTCACTACTTGAAATGTACATGCATTACACCATATATATATATATATATATCTCAAGGTTTTAGAAAAAAATACTACACACATTTCGAAAATTGCAAGGAGATTTAAAAGATTTTTCCACCCACCTTATCTAATAGATTGAGTTGGTGAAAAGGAGGATAAAATCACAACTTGGTAATAATCTCACTTAGGTCAGCCCCTAAGTCAAGAAATATCAAAAAAAGTGGAGTTAGAAAATGGAGAATTAAAACAAGAATAAAGAAGAAGAAGAAGAAGAAGAAGAAGAAGAAGAAGAAGAAGGGGTCAAATACTACACTTACCTTGTGTAGTGAAAATTGTGTATCAAGAAGAGGTATTAAAATATATTTTCTTGTTCACCATCAAGCAAGACTCTTAAGGTCAGCCCCTATTTTTTCAAAAATAAAAATAGAGGAGTCAAAAATTCGAAATAGAGGGGGAGAAGGAAAAATGTGCTACAAACCCAATTTTCATACCTTGTAGTCCAATATCTTCAATAAATCTTGAGGTCCTCTTCAAGATGGACTCAAGACTCTAAGTTCTTCAAATTGACTTCCTAAATACCTCAAAAATGAAAAAATTAAAAGAAAATTAGAAGAAGTAAGAAGGCTTGAAGAACATTATAGAAGATTGAACAAGATGAAAATTTTCTCACCTTGTTAGGATGTGGTTCGAATTTTTGAAGTAGAAAAGGAAGAATTTCTTGTATTTTTGGTTGAGTGTTAAGAAGAAGAAGAAGAAGAAATATGTAGAGAGAGGTAGGGGAATTATAGAGAGAATCAGGAGAATTTCTAACAAGAGAGAGGTGAGAATGAAATTTTGATTCAATTTTGGTCTTGAAATTAGCCTTATGACCGATTGTAATGAGTTTGAGAGGGGAAGGGATTATTTTTGTGTGAGCTTGAATTTTTTTGCTTGCATGGGGACAAAAGGGTGAGTCAAAGTATGGGCAAGTATGGGTGTTGGGGGGAAAATGAGAGAAATGTTGGAGTAGTGGGGTTTTGTTGGGAGAAAAAATGATTTTAAAATGTGTTGTGTATGTGTATAAGAATTGAGAGGTATTTCTATACCAAAATACACCATATGGCCGTCCACTCTCAAGTAGGGGTGTCAATTTTATACCCGACACGCAAACCAGACCGAACCTAACACGAAATTAATGTGTATGGGTCCAGGCTTCATGGGTCCGGGTCGAAAATGGGTCGAACCCGAATAACCTTCCAATTAAACAGGTCGGGTTTGGGTCAACCTACTACGACGCATTTAACCTGTTTAACCCGTTTGTGAATTTAAAAGAAAATTAAATAAATAATTAATTGTAAGAAAAAACAACAAACAAGACATATCCTTAAAACTTAAATGATAAAACCTCCTTAATTATGTATTTGTTATTATTATGCATGTTTTTTTTTAATATTGTCCCTAAAATATGATCAGCGTGTTATGTTATTTCTTTTTGTATGTTGTGAATTGTGATATTTTTTTATTGATTGAATAGTGTATGATAGTTATTGATTTTAAAAAAAAAAAATTTATTCAGTTAAAACTTTTAAATATATAGGAAAATAATTTTATTAAACGGGTTACGCGGGTCGGGTCGGGGTTACCTGTGAAATAAGTAGGTCGGGTCCGGGTTCAAGATTCTGATACGAATAATTAAACAGGTTGGAGTCCGGTCCGGCCTACTTTGCTCGACACGCGAACCTCCGCGAACCTGCACCCACCGAACCCGACTCCAACCCAAATTGACACCCCTACTCTCAAGCTTGTATGTGGTATCCATATATTTTGTTTGTCCCAAAATTGATGATAAAGGGTGTATAATATCAATCTCCAAAAATTTAAAAGTGATTCCCATAATCACTTATAAGTCTCATGATCACTTATTCTAAATCAATTTCTTATTTCTATAGTATGTAAGTCACTAAAATAAATGGGTCTCTTAAAATTCTAAGGTGTCTAATAAATACACAAATAGAAATAATGATCAATCAAGTGATCATTAAACATAAAATGGAAAATGATGAATGATCAATAATTATAGAAGTAGTTGATCAAACAAATTAAATGAAATTAAAATGCGAAAATATTATTAGCATTTATCCGTCAAAATGACGCGATAAAATAGTCATGAATAATACACAATACATGAAAAATAACTACACGCTTGATCAAGATCGAAAAAAACAAGGGTTTCACAGGCATAATCAAAGAGAAACTAATGAAACTAAAAGAAATTGTAGTTTCCTAATTTATTGAATTTATTTTAACACTTTCTTCTAAAACATGATTCATAGTTGTAAAACTTCTAAAACATGATTCGTAGTTGTAAAACAAAGAAGAACAAAAAAAGCTATGCCCCGTTTTTCGTCCAGCAGCAGCCTGCTGCAGCTTTTTGCCATTTTGACCAGTCTGCTTTCTTGATTTAGAAATAGTTAAAACATGAAAGTTGTAGAAAATTGAGTTAGCTGTCTAGGAGCACCTGAATCATCCCGATATCATTTATATAGTAAAAATTATGACAAATATACTAAAGGCTGCTAGACTGAAATTTTCATGCATTTTGAATATATGATATGAGCTTTATCTTTGTTTAGGTATGAATAGATTTTGTACTAAGAAGTTTTGTTAATTTATACCATTTGGGATTCAATTGCATAAAGGGTCATAAATGACATACAAATAATTTCATTAATATTAGATATGTGATTTTTTATTTGGTTATTTATTTTATATGCTAATAGGCCAAAATCCTAATAAA
Organism: Rehmannia glutinosa; assembly: GCA_016081115.2. Lineage (NCBI taxonomy): Eukaryota > Viridiplantae > Streptophyta > Magnoliopsida > Lamiales > Orobanchaceae > Rehmannia > Rehmannia glutinosa. The sequence continues at coordinate 29,100,470 of CM071925.1, read as the reverse complement.
GGAACACATAAAGACGACTAGAGAAAACATCGGAATAAGGACACCACTTGTGAGTATAATCTTTTAACTTGTTATTTGACTTGTGATTATATAATTGATATGTTCGAATGAATTGCTTACTTGTTTGGCTATAATGATTAGAAATTTATTGCGCTCTAATGTGAATTGTATGATTCTCTTTGGTGATATCGTGATAAAATTGAGATATATGATCTCTATGTGATGATATTGAAATGGAATTGAGATATGTGATCTCCACTAACGCTATTTGACCCTTTATGCAATTGAAATATGAAAGATCATTTGAGGAGTATGAAATTCTCAAGTTCAGAAGGATACTTTGAGAGGATGAATCTAAAGGATGCATGGATTTTGTACTAGAAAAAAGGTTTAGAAGTTTTCAATATGGCCAAGAAGAAGCAGACTCAGTCAAGTAGTCAGCAGACTTCGAGGGCTCAGCCCAGTCAACAAACTCCCAAGGGAGCTGACCCTGCTAGGGGAAGAGGACGAGATGGCAGGTCTGGTGGAAGAGGCTGAAGTTCTCCACCAAGAAGACCTAAGAAGGTGATATACGTTGATCCCTTCAAAAAGAATCATCTATACTGGATGGGCTACAAAGAACTGGAAAATAGAGAGGCTGCCAGGTGAAGTGATGAGCTTGCAAGAAAATATGAAGAAGATAACGCAAGGTAGATCAGAGAATAAGAAGAGAGAAGGAGAGAAGATGAAAGGCGAAAGAGAAATTATGAAAGGAACAAGAGGAAAGAGGCTGAAGAAAGGAGAATGAAGGAAGATGAAGAAGAAAATGAAGAAGAAGGAAGCAACAGAGGCGATGAAGACTGCTGCACAAAATTTTGTTGTATTTTTATTCATTGTAAATACACAAAAGATATTGTAACTACATACTTGTAAATTGCTGATTGATGATCAATAAAATGACACATTCTTACACTCCTTCTGTTTTTAGCTCTTTTTATATTATGTTTTTATTTTAAGTTTTGGCATCATCAAAAAGGGGGAAATTGTTGGGAGAATTTTATTGTATAGATTTTGATGATGCATGTAAAACTTAGATTAAAAGGTTGGCATCCCATTTTTTGTTGTAAATTCAACTATGTAATAGATAAGATCTACAAGTTGAGTATCAAAACAACCAAGTTGCAGATCGAAGAAGTTGACTAAAGGACACATTGAAGAATCAGTTGTGTTGTAGTTGTGTGTCGAAAAGAAGATTTAATCGAGTATCAAAAAGATGTATCAGTCAACAGACTGACAACTGAGTCACTCCAAGATTTTTGGAGAAGACTTCTAAAGAGGTTCAACAACAAAAGGACTCAAAGAAAGCTGAAGAAGTTCATTGAAATGTAAAGTCAAGATATTACTCAAAGTGGAAAGAAGACAGACTGCAACCTTAAAGTTGTTTTGCTGAAAAAGTGCAAAATGCTGGGAACCAATGAGATGTGTGCAGAACACCTGCTAGGTGTTAGGAAATTTATTGAGTAGATTTTGATGATACCATGTAAAACTTAAACTAGAAAGTTGGCACCCCATTTTCCTTATAATTTGTATTGTAATAGATAGAGCTGAGAAAGCTGAGTTAAGTCAGCTATGCCAAGGAATACAAGAAGTCAACTGCGGACTGGATTGAAGACTCTGATGTGTGTCAGCTGAGTATGGCCAAGAAGTAGGTCAAGGACTCGACTGAAGGAGTGTCAGTTGAGGAACAAGCTGTGAGAAGTGTCAGTCAAGTCAACTCAAGAAGCCAAGTCTCAAGGTTGAAGTCATAGTTGAGTTATCCAACGACTGGAGCTGGCTCAAGTCACCTGGGTAAAGACAACTGACTTAGATCCATTGATTAAAGTCAAGAATATTACTCGATATAGTAATATGTCAAAGCTGTCAGGTCTAAAGTGTTAGTCCCAGAATTGTGCAAAATTAATAAACCAATAGGAAACACTGCACCGTGTGTCGGACACCAGCTATGCTGTGAAGACATTTAATACAAGGAAATGTCAGCATCAATGACTGCAACAAGACAAGCCAACGAACAATAATGACATTTGAAATTAGCCTATCTCTTCAATGGGCAAAATTTCAAATGTACACTATAAAAGGCTGAGGAAGTTATTGAGAAGAGGTTACCTTGATAACCTGAACTATGAACAAACAAGCATTATTCAAGCAATTAAACTGCAATATTCTCAAGTATATTCAAGCAAATCCTCAAGCCTGAAACTCGAAGAAAATCGATCCAACACAAGCTGTGAAGGAAAGACAACTTCAAATCTGTTGAAGAGGAAACTTTTGAAGAATCAAAAGGGATCTACTTTCCAAGGAGGATTGTAGGAAGGTTCAAGGTCAAACCAGTATCAAGTTTGTTGGAGGGCTTCATGGTTAAATCCAAGAACTTGAGAAGTGAGCTGAAGTAGCAAGGCAGCTGTCTCAGACTGTTCACCACTTTGTAAACCTCTATAAAAATATTTGTGTCAATTACTTTCAGCACATTTATCTTCCTGCATACTTACATTATATCTGTTGTTAGTGTTACATTGTTATCCAACTGATTAATAACCAAGTGCTAAAAATCAAGTGTTAAAACAAACTTAAAACAAGTCAAAGGGTAATAAGTCTTCCGTTGATAAAACCAAACCAACCAAGTTAAGTTCAGGTTAAATAGTAGAGTTATTTTATCAACAGCTATATCGAGTCTGTTGAGTGGCTAACTTAGCTGAATAACCAAGTTAGCTGTCCCTCAAGGACACAACTGTTTGAGTAAACTCTGTTGTAATTTTAAAAGGACTAAAATCGAAAATTTGGTAAGGTTTATTCAACCCCCCTCCTCTAAACCTTACTCATACCCCTTGGGACCTACAAGTCGTATCAGAGCAGTTGGTTCATTGAGCCTTCCGCACTGGTTACTGAACTAGATCTCTATCTTTTCAAAAAGATTTTAAACACTTATATTTCTAGAATCTTTTATTTTAAGCAAAGTTATTATCATGGAAGCAAATCTGACACGCATTCCTATGTTCAATGTTGAAGAATTTGATGATTGGAAAATTCGTATGCAGGCTCATCTATCTGCATTACATGATGAAATGTGGGTTGTGATAGAGGATGGCCCAGTGCAAAGCAAGACCAGTTGCAGCTGAAGGAGAAGAAGTTGTTGTTGAAGTAAGACCAGCCATGGTTGAAAAACAAAGGACTGAGTGGACAAATGAAGATGGGAAGAGATACAACTTGGACAATGTGGCCAAGGACATACTCTACAAGATATTGGACACAACCATGTTCAATAAAGTCAAATCTTACAAATCTGCAAAAGAAATTTGGAATAAATTAACTTTATTTGTGAAGGATCAGAACAAATTAAAGAAAATAAATTGTCTTTTGCTGTTCAAAAGTTTGAAAATTTCAAAATACTTGCAGGTGAAACCATGGATCAGCTAGATGCAAGATTCACTGAAATCACAAATGAGCTTTCAGCTCTTGGGAAGGAATATACACAAAAGGAAATGTGTATGAAGATCTTAAGAAGCCTTCCAGCTAATTGGGAAATGAAGACTATGGCCCGGAGACATTCAATGGACCTCTCAAGAACATCTAACCATGAGCTATTCTCAGACCTCAAAGCCTGTGAATTTGAGCTGAGAAGAAAAGAGCAAGAGGAGATAGATGTACCCAAGACAGTTGCACTGATGGCCAAGGATGGAAAGAGAGCTGAACCCAAGGAAGCCATAGACCAGGAGGAAATTGCCCTAATGGTTAAAAGATTCAACAAGTTCTTCAATAAGAACTATAAAAGAAACAAGGGTGAAACCCTCAGGAGACATTCAGCCCTTTCCAAGTCAAAGGAAGACAGGCCACCCAAGAGAGCTGAACTTCAAAGGGTTAAATATCAGAGAGCTGATAATCCAAGAATAGAAAGAGCTTATCAAAGAGCTGAGAACCTGTGTTGGAACTACAGACAACCAGGATATTTTGCAGTTGACTATTCCTATCCACCAGTCAACAAATATAGGAATGAGGAAGATAGAAAAGTCTTCATAGAAAGAAGACAGGAAAAGAAGAAAGCCATGTTGGCTGCTGAGACAGCTGAGACAGCCAAGTCTAACGAAGCGTGATTTCGAGAGAGTAGTGAAGCTGACTACTCAGGTGATTCTGAGGAAGAGGCTATGATTTGCTTTATGGCTAAAGAACAAGATCAACCTGATCAAGAAGATGAGGTACACTCTAACTTATCTCATTCAGATTCAAGTGATAGTGATTGTGACACACATACTTCATCACCCACTGATCTTTATGATTCATTAGGCAAATTGATGAAAGATTTTGAACACATAAAATCCTCACACACAATTCTAAATGAGAAAAACAGCTAGCTTAAAAGCCAAAACTCACAGCTGACTAAGGAGCTAAGTACTCTAAGTCACATAGCTGATGAGAACACTAAGCTGGAGGCTGAGAATGCCAAGATCATAACAGAGTTAGCTGCTATAGAAAAGAGGGAAAAAGATCTCAAAAATGTGATTGCCTCATTTACAAAGGCATCCAAATCATTGGATGACCTTATCATGAGTCAAAAAGAATGTGGAGATAAGACAGACATAGGTTTTTATTTCCTTTGTGCACAGTCAAACTCCAAGATTGATTTTGGAAAAACGATCTTTAAGTAATGAAGCATCTCAAAAATCTAAAACACCAAATGTTGCACCCACATTCACTCCGAAGCACAATCATAAACAAATTGGCATTGGATACAAAGGGAAAGGAAAACATCCAGTTGAGTATGCTGAAAGGATAGCTGAGAAGAAATCGAGTTGAGTTCTTCAGCAAACTCCAAACAGAAAATACTCTGTGAAAAGCAAACAGAGTTACCAAAAACCCCAGAAATTTCACCAGAAAAATAAACATGATGGGAATGGTAGAAACTATCCAAACTATTCTGATTGGAATGATGTCAAACATCAGCAGAGACCTATAGAATACAAGCCTAGATGACAAAGACCTAAATCTCAGCAAAGGTCATTTCAAAGGCAAAAGAGCTATTATCAGCACACATATGCACCCAAGCACTACACTCAGAAATTTCACAACTATCCCAAGAAAGAAATTGCTAAAACACAAACACAGACATACATACAAAAGAGAAAGTTGTATGAACCTAAAACCCCCATGCAATTTGCTAATGTGCACTATGATTATGGCACTGATATATGGCAACCTTTTAGAGTCAAGTCCTTTGGCTATAGGTTGGTTGGATCATCTTATAGCACTAACCCCTCAGGACCCAGGCAAGTATGTGTACCTAAAAACTAATTTCCTTGATTGCAGGTTCAAGGAACAGCTGAGTGCCAAGGATCCTGGTACATGGATAGTGGCTGTTCCAGACATATGACAAGAAACAAGAAAAATCTATCAAGATTCAAGGAGATTAAAGGTGCAAAAGTCATATTTGGAGGAAATGAAGCTCCAGGGGAAATCAAAGGCACAGGATCTATCAAGAAAAATGGATTGGAAATCACATATGGTGCTTGTGTTGAAGGCCTCAACTTCAACTTGTTAAGCATCAGCCAACTCTGTGATAAAGGCTACAATGTTGGTTTCAACATGAGAGTGTGCCAGATCAAAGACGATGAATAAAATGAAATAGTGCTGCAAGGATCAAGACAGAAGAATATGTATGTGGTAGATTGGTCTACTACTACACCAAGCACTTGTCTGCTAGCAAAGGGCACATCCTAATCAAGTTGGATGTGGCACAAGAAGCTGAGTCATCTAAATTTCAAGACAATCAACAAGCTTGCAAGAAGTCACCTTGTAGAAGGATTGCCAGACTCAGTGTACAAGAAAGAAAGTGTATGTGATGCATGCCAGATGGGAAAGCAAATAAAATCTTCATTTAAGGATAAGCCAAGTCTTTCTTCAACAAGGATATTACATCTGTTGCATATGGATTTATTTGGTCCAGTTGAACCAGCCAGCATAAGTGGAAAGAAATACACCTTGGTAGTGGTAGATACTACTCAAGATATACATGGACAATCTTCAGGTGTAAAAAGAAGGAAACATTGCAGAAGTTACCTCAGCTGATGAAAAGAGTTCAAAATGAAAAGAGCCAAACCATTATAAAGATAAGATCTGACAGAGGTACTGAGTTTGTCAATGGGATAATAACTCAGTATTGTGTTGAGAATGGGATTGCTCATTAGTTATCAGCTGCAAGAACTCCACAGCAAAATGGAGTAGATGAAAGAAAGAATTGAACTCTCAAAGAAGCTGTAAGAACAATGTTAGCTGAAGCTGGATTGCCTAAGAGATTTTGGGCTGAAGCCATTAACACAACATGCTATACTCAAAATAGATGCATGATCAACAGGCAGCTGAACAAGACTCCCTATGAGATTTGGACAGGGATAAAGGCAAATGTTGGATATTTCAAGATATTTAGATGTAAATGTTTCATCCATAATAATGGCAAAGATAATTTAAAGGCTTTTAATGCTAAGGCTGATGAAAGTATCTTTTTGGGATACTCAGCTGAGAGCAAAGCCTATAGAGTGCTGAACAAGAGGACTATGGTCACAAAAGAGTCTATCCATGTGGTTTTTGATGAACCTAATGTAAATGGAGAAGACATTGAAGAGTTAGCTGATAAGTTGAATCAGCCAACAATACAGAAGAGTCCTTACGTTGAAGCTGAAGTAAGAGCAAGAAACCCAAATGAAGATGAGATTGCTGAATCTGAAAGACAACTGGAAAATCTACAGGTGAATGAAGATGAAAGAGCTGTTCAAGACAACTTAGCAACTAGACAACTGAATCCAGCAGACTTACTTCAACCTGATGTGAGATAGCTGAGAGACCATCCACCAGAGTTAGTTATTGGAGATGTTAGAGATGGCATAATAACCAGATCCAGAGCACAACATGAATCTATGTTCACTTGTTTTAATTCCCAAATAGGGCCTAAAGATGTGTCTCAAGCATTGGATGACACACATTGGATTCAAGCCATGCAAGAAGAGCTGAATCAGTTTAAAAGATACAAAGTATGGGAATTGGTGCAGAGGCCAACCCATCAGAATGTTATTGGCACAAAATGGGTTTTTAGAAACAAGATGAATGAGGAAGGATCTGTTGTAAAAAACAAAGCAATATTGATAGCCAAAGGGTATTGCCAGGAAGAGGGTATAGGTTTTGATGAAACCTTTGCTCCTGTTGCAAGGTTGGAAGCAATAAGGATGTTTCTTGCCTATGTTGCGCACAAGAACTTCACTGTGTACCAAATGGATGTGAAGAGTGCATTTCTGAATGGTCTGTTAGAGGAAGAAGTCTATGTTGAACAACCTCTAGGTTTGAGCAGAAACTATTGGAGATAAGGTATATAAGCTTAAAATAGCATTATATGGATTGAAACAAGCACCAAGAGCATGGTATGATACATTGTCTCAATTTGTAACTGACAATGGATTCACCAAAGGCAAAGTTGATAGAACACTCTTCAGAATTCAAGATGGAGAGAGTATAATGCTTGTTCAAATATATGTGGATGATATCATTTTTGGTTCTACAAACAATGGGTTGTGTGATAAGTTCTCAAACCTCATGCAAGGTAAATTTGAGATGAGCCTGATGGGAGAGCTGACTTTCTTCTTAGGACTTCAAGTCAAGCAATTGAAGGATGGAACCTTCATGAGTCAAACAAAATATACCAGGGATTTGATGAACCAATTAGGTATGGAAGAGAAGTCTTCTGTAAAAATTCCAATAAACGCATCAGTCAAGATGGACATGGATGCAGATGGCAAAGCTGTAGATCATACCTGTATAAAACACTCATTGGTTCATTGCTCTATTTAACAGCAAGCAGGCCAGGCATCACCTTTGCAGTAGGTGTATGTGCAAGATTTCAATCAGCACCAAAGGACAGCCACATAACTGCAGCTAAGAGAATCCTAAGATATTTGAAGGGATGCCAGGAAGTTGGTTTATGGTATCCAAAGGAAGGTAGATTCAAGTTAATTGGTTACTCAGACTCAGACTATGTTGGATGTAGAGTTAACGGGAAAAGTACTTCAGGTACATGTCAAATGCTTGGAAATAGATTGTTTCCTGGTTTAGTAAGAAACAAAATTCAATAGCCACATCCACAAAATGAAAGCAGAGTACATAGTCACATAGGGCGCTTGTTGTGCCCAAGTCTTATGGATGAGACAACAGCTAACAGATTATGATATTGAAGAAAAAGAGATTCCAATTATGTGTGATAACACTAGTGCTATTGCAATCACTCAGAATCTTGTGTTGCATTCAAGAACAAAGCACATTGATGTCAGATATTATTTCATAAGAGATCATGTTGAAAAGAAAGACATCACCTTGGAATACATCTCAACTGATAAGCAGTTAGTTGATATATTCACAAAGCCTCTATGTGAATCAAGATTGGAAGAGCTCAAGAATGAGTTAGGGTTAATTATGCTGAGTGGAAACTCAGAAGATTCAATCAGCAGCGAAAGAAGATGAGAAAATCAAAGCAGAGAAAGTTTCACACTTCAACCAAGTGAAACAACCTTATCGGGAAGTCAGCTGTCTCGAGTTTGCTGACAGCTGAGTTACTTCATAATAAGAGAGAAACAGAGTTAAGTCACTTTGGATATAAGCTGAATCATTTATGAGCTGAGTGACAAAAATGCAATCGTTCTAATTGAGCGATAATGTATTTTAGGATGACGTCAGCGTAATAATGACGGTCACAGTAAAAGCTGCACAGTAAGCCATATGATTGGATATAAATGTTGTTGCATTAAATGGGAGGAATTAAATGCAGTTTTGGACATTTTAATCTTAGCAGTTGATTTTTATCAAAAATTTCAAAATCCGAAATGTGTCCTTTCACGTCCTTTATATACGGAAGTTTGCATTACTCTCACCTTTTGCGAACTGTTCATCTTCAAAGCAAAGGCATTTTTCTCTCTAAAACCCTAAGTTCTCTCAAAGCAAGTTTCTCGTTGTTCGATCGGTAAAAATTCCTAAAAATGGCTCCAAAGTTTGATTATGTGAAGCTCTCGAAGCAAATCCACTCCAGTTCTTCGGTGGACTTCGATGAGATGATTACAAAGGGTGTTGATGAAACCCTGGTTCTAAAGATAGCTAAAATGTTGGAGAAGTCCGGTCTAAAGGATTTTTTGACGATAGAATACTTTCATACCTACCTTGAAGAGTAGCTAAAGATAGCTAAAATGCGGAAGTGTAGGATGATGAAATCAAATCTTCCGTCCACAGCAAGGTCATTAAACTCAGTGCAAAAGACCTTGCTGAGCACTGTTTGTGGCCTTTGGAAGGCATGAAGGAAATATACGAGACTGATGTCGACTTGGTTGCTGCATAGAAAGAAGTGGCCAAACCCGAGTGTGCTGCGAAAGTGGTCTATACAACCGACAAGAAGCTGCTGAAGGCCGACTATCACAAGCTGATGGACATCGTCTCCAAATGTGTTGACATGAAATTTGGAAGCTTTAGTCAGCTGTCCAAAACTAAGCTGATCGTCATGGTTGCGATCATGCAAGGAAAGAAGGTCAATTGTGCTTAGTTTGTTTACAGCAGAATCTGTCAAAATGTGTTGAACAGGACCTACAAGAAAGACGGGTCCATTGGATGTTCTTTGGGCTATGGCCTTGTGATTGGCCATCTCATGGAGGTGAAGGGCATTGCTCTTCGTCATGGCAAGCCCTTTCACGTGAACAAGAAGATGTTTAGGGCAAACCTTTATGGTGCCCAAAAGAGATCTCATGCCAAGAGAGATGATACAAGTGAGGGGGAATCAGCTAACCCTGAAGAATCTGCTGAGACCCCTCCCCCCAGAAGAAAGCTCCTGCCCCTGCAGCTGAGTCACCTGCCCAAACAGCCGAGACTCCAGCCCTTGCAGCAGAGACTGAGAAGGAACCCTCACTCCCTTCTACAGTCGCAAAGAAGAAGAGGACTGCCAAGTCAAGGAAGGCGGCTCTCTCTAAGAAGAATACCCAAGGCCCCATTACTGATGAATCTACTGAATCAGAACCAGAAGTCCCTCGGGTTTGTCCAAGAAAGAGAAGGCTGGTTAGGCATTCTGACCTTAAGAAGACCGCTGAGTCTGTGACTTAGCTGGAGAAGAAAGCCGAGACTGCTAGTAATCAAGAAGCGCAATCTCCTGAAGTTATTGATGCATCTACAGAGTCTGCTAATGGTGATCAGTAGATATCAGTCGGAGACCCAACTGTGAGGAAGACTGCTGAGGAGAAAGAAGGAACTGAGACAACTGAACCTGTTGTTGAAAAAGTTGTCTCCCCGCCTACATCTGATGTTGCTGCTTCTGAGGAAGAGCAAGGTCTCTTACCTCGCATTCTTGAAACTGGAGGTGAAGGTGAAGATGATGATGACGATGTAATCATGTATTCTCCACATTACCCAGATATTCAACGATACTTACGAGAATGGAGAGGTGCAGTTCACTCGCCCTGAGTTTATAGAAGAAGAAGATGAGTTGCTCTGATTCCTTGGTGTTGCAACTGTCAGACAAGCTCTCGACGAAGACAACTACATGGATATCCTCCGCATCATAAAGGCAGATGAAAAGGATAAAGCTGAGGAACGAGCCCGAGTGTTGGAAAAATAATAAATATGCGAATTTACAGGCTCTCCATATAACACTCACATGCATATTGATATGCTCTCGGAAAGTGATGAGGATATGGATCCCACTGCTGCAGCCGAGAAGTCAGATATGCAGCAGGCTGTGAAGGAATCCAAAGCCATGCACGAGCAGCAGTTGTTAGAAGGTCCAGGAGAGTCATCTCAATCTCTTCTGCAAACTGATCCTCTAGGAGTGGCACATCATAGTACATCCGTCATTGATGCAGCCACGTCCCCTGTGCAATCAGAGGATGGATCCAAGGGAGATGGCAGTGAAGCTGGGAAGTTGGGGACCCAAGCTGAGCCAACCCCTGAAGAAGGTGTTCTCACACTTGCCCCAGTGGCTGAGCACTCAACGGATAAAGTCGCGTCTCTGGAGAAGAGTGACCCCACAATCAATCACTCAGTTGGTGTGCCAGCTGATGGGGAAACTCTCTCCACCACAGCAGGGTTGGAGGTTGCGTTGGTAGACACACAAATGAAGTTTGGAGGCAAAGTTGAGAAAGAGAGTGAACATCAACAGAGTAACATTGACGAAGCTCGGACAGTTGAGTTTGTCCCAGCTGAAATATCAGCTGCTTTGAAGGACAATAACGTTGTTATCACAGTCGAGGCACAGGATAAAGATGCCCCCGAAGTTAACACTCTGGGCACAGAAAGTGCAATCCAAGGAGTTGAGACTCCTATGGATGCCATTGTCGAAGACCCTAAGACAGTTATGATTGTCGAAGGGAATATAGAAGGCCTCGCAGCAGTTGAGTCTGCTGGGGGTGTTGAAAGCCTAAGGGAGGTTGAGACTTCCCTTGGTAAGGGCCAAGATACACAGAACATTCCTCCAGTACACAACGCTGATACAAAAAAGGAGATAAGTGCTCTCCATGACTCCCAAGAGAACCTGGATACATCATTTTTGGGATCAGAAGATGAAGTTGAGTCCACTCCGCTTGCCAATCCTATGGACACAGATGAGGATGTTCTCAAAACTAAGAGCCAGATAAGTGAGAAAGCGGCTCGCACAAAGTTCAATTTTGGTGATGAGCAGAATCCACAAGTCTCGTCATCATCCGATAATGATGATGACACAACTGAGGAAGAGGTAATTCATTTAGAAAAGTCTACTAAGACCGAGGAAGCTGTTAAGACAGCTGAGGCTCAGTCAGTTGGGCAACACATCATAAATGCCCCAGCTGGAACCGAGTCATCTGTGCAGGCTTCCACAGCTGCAGCAGTAACGACTCCATCAGCTCTGTCACAAGCTCACATAGCTGTGAACATTGCCGATGAAGCTGCCGCAGCAGAGGTATCGAGAGTTGAATCCACTCAACCACAACAAGGGACGGCAACAAATGGACGAGACCCATAGATTCCCAATGTGCGCGATGATGTATTTCAAGACATGTTTCTATTCACCCAAGACCTGCCTGCATCCGAGGAAGAGACAACTGCTGAACTAAGAAGATACATTGTAAGAGAAGATCCCATCATTCCCACCGACACGATTGTTCCAGCAGACTTTGATTTCGACACAGAATAGCCGGCAGTTGAATCGGGCGAGACAGCAAAAATTCGTGCAGTCTTCAAGAAGATCTGTGATCGGATTGAGAAGATTGAAAGACACCAGGCCTCACTGGATTTACGACTAGACAATCACGATGCCACTCTCACAGCAGACTTGAGAGGGATCGTGGTGCGAATTTGGGAATGGACTCAACAACAAACTGCCATGAGAATCAAGCAAGTACGATACTTTAAAGCCTTATATGGAAGAATGCTCGTATGGAGTGCTGATAACTCCATGATCAGGCAGAGGATAAAGGACTACATTGAAAGAATATCCCAGTCTCACAAAAATGATATGGAGCTATTGCAACATTTTCATAAGAAAGAAATCCTCAGACTCGAAAATGCAATGAATGATAAATTCAGCCTACTCATGGCTGAAATGAAGATAGTGAGAGCCGAGTCTAAGGAAATTTGATCGAAGATTCGAATTGCATCTAATGCAGCAGACACCAAGCACGATTCCACGATTAACAGACTAGACTTTCTGCTTGGAAGCATGTTCCCTGGGCTCCCTCTCTCCTTTGATGATGCCAAAAAGGGGGAAGAGGATTCCCTAAAGGGATTGAAAGAAGAAAAAAACAGAAGAAAGACGCAGCTTAGATATGTATATTGCTCTGATAAGGAATGCTATGATACCAAATGTAAACAGCTATGTAAAGGACAAGAATGCTATAATCGATAAAACGATCTATTTTAAGCATACATTCTTTGTTACTGCATTGTCTGTATGTATCTTTGATGTTTAAGTTTTGTTGAATGTTTTTAAGTTTTGGCATCATCAAAAAGGGGGAAATTGTTAGGAAATAAATTGAGTAGATTTTGATGATACCATGTAAAACTTAAACTAGAAAGTTGGCACCCCATGTAATATCCCGTATTTTTCAGTTATTATTATATAAATTATAATTTTATTTATCAGGTATTAATATTTATAATTCAGTCATTATCTTTTTACAATCTAGAATTTTATTAAACCCTATTAAGATGGAATTTCACTAGTATTAAAAAAATAACAAATTTATCTTATCATTAACAAACCCTACTTATCTTTAAACTACATAAAATCATCCTATAAATACAAATCATTCACTACACCCTAATTTCATAATTGGTGCGGAAATATCAGTTACTAAACTAAAATTTTATCTAATCAGATTTTTAATTAGTCAATTTTAATAAAATTTAAGTTATGAATTTAGAAGTGCTCAAACTTAATGAAAAGAATATGAAAGGTGAAGGGTTATAAATTTTAATGTAATTAATTCCAAAATTTAGCTCTATAAATTGAAAATTTTTCTTTACAAACTTCATCCCATTTCTCTACAAATCTGATTCAAGAATCGAGAATCAAGAGGATTAGAATAATCGTTTAGTTACTACTTGGATTAACAGAAATCAGTTGAGGTAAGGATTTTTAATTCTTGTCTTTATATAATGTTTCATGTGAGTATTTTCATTTATATATATGATATGTAGAGGAACTAGTCAGGGACCGTAAATAGGTATGGGATCGAAGTTGATCTTTGGGTTAAGCCCGCCGTACTAAATTTATTAACTGGTCAGTCAGAGGAAAAATTACAGAGGAAATTACATGTTTTGTTATAAGTGATTATGCTTGTATGATTTATTAGGTAATGACAAAAGTTGGTCGCTACGGAGAGAATTGAAAGCTCACCCCATATTTATTAACACTTTTCAGGTTGAGGAGCCCGAGTGAGGATTGGAGGCGGTGGATGCAAAGTCAATGATTTTAATTTAATTCAAATTTTTAGGAAAGCTTATTTTATTAATGAATTTAAGTTACTGTTAATAGTTAGTATTTTATTTTTGGAGGACAAATATTTTAGTTTGAATACTTTGTTTATTTGCACGCAAAATTTTATAATTACAGAGAATTAATCCATTTTTTAGGAATCCCGTTTTTTGTAAATTATTCTCTCCCTTCCGTTTTCTCGAGAAAGTCCCGCCCCAAATTCTCTCTTTCCTAGATCTCGATCTATCGGAAGCCAAAAAGGTGAAAAGCAACAATTTCTGAAGATAAGTAAATAACGATCGAAAAATATTCATTTTCGGCCCCGTTGATAGTTGGCATACCCTGCATCTGGAAAGCGCTGGCCTTTTTATGTCGAGTGGATCCTCCAGGTGGATCCCTTGATCCTTTAGAATGTTCGCCATTTTTTCCATTATATGATCTTGTCGTATTAACGCGCTCTCAAATGCTATATTTGGGGGATGGGGCTTCGAAAATCGATTTAATGATTCCCGCTTTGCCTTAGCCTTCTCTATTTCTGAAGTACCTGCAGGCTGCTCCTCGCCCTCGTCTGATTGAGAAATAGGAAAGAACACTGCTTTAAATACAAAGCAAGGTGCAACCACCCTGATTTCCGACCTAGCCCCTTCGGTCTTGCCAATGAGCTTGTCAACCGAGTCTCAGTGCTATCACTTGGATATTGAACGAATCTACTCTCTTTAAAGAGATTCACTACTTGCTTCCGTGAACAAGACCCTACTTCGTCCTAAGGCTCTTCCATCTATCCTAAACTATTGCCCCTGTCCTGTCTCTGTAATCGATCGAAGGCATTCTTCTAAAGATCTACGTTGGACCAGGGATTCATTCTTATTCTCCCTTCTATTTCATTTCCATAGAGATTCACTCAACATAGAAAAGCAACTAGAGCAAAGCTACTATCCGGCCTAAAGCTCTTGAACTAGAGGAGGGGTCTAGCATACTGAAACCCTCTAAAGCGTGAGCTTGCAAAATATTAACACTTCGATTGCGTGATTAGGTTTGTGTGAAGTCATGAAAGTGACTCAAAAAGAATATATCAATGAGTAATCTAGTAATTTTTATTTAAATGGCAGTTCCAAAAAAACGTACTTCTGCATAAAAAAAGCGTATTCGTAAAAAATTTTGGAAAATGAAGGGATATTGGGCAACGTTAAAAGCATTTTCTTTAGGGAAATCTCTTTCTACTGGGAATTCAAAAAGTTTTTTTGTGCGACAAACAAATAAAATAAGTAATAAAACATAACACGTTGTAATAATCTAAATCGGCCTGACTCAAAAATTGACTCATTTCATTTCAAAAATCAAATTCTCGAATTCCATTTCCTATTGAGTTAATCAATAGGAAATGGAATTCGTTCCGCTCTTAGAATACGTAGAATAAGAATTCTTCGGTTTACCTTACCGAATTCAAAAAAAAAAAGAATACTTTCTTTTTGTTGACAAAAACACAAGATACTCAGTTTTCTTTTTAGTATATTTCCTAATTTCCAAGGTGGGGGTATTATTTTCCCCCTCAAACTATTTGTAATAGTTATATAAGGTTTTCTTTTTTGTACAACTTTCTTACTTTTGTATTGTCTCTATATTCTCCTATATAGACCTCGCGGATCTTTCGCCATCAATCCACGCAAAAAAACTTAACTTAGTGAGGATGTTCTAGAAAAATATGTAACATTTCAGAATAGTGGAAAAATCCCATTTTGCTTTTTTTACCTCTTCATCCATTTTATTTAGGTTATTTAGGAAAAAAATTTATTTCCAAGATCTCATAATTTTGATTTGTGATCGGCCAGATCATTGATAGAAATAATATCCAAATACCAAATCCGACTTCTATATATTCCCTGCAAAGTGGAAGAAGCTTTTGGGAAAGTCAAAAAAAGATTACCCTTCCGTGGTAAACAATTATAGGAAGTATTCTCGGGACTGATCAAGGTTATACCAGCTTTAATTCCTTCACACTCGTCTGATTTCACCCACATAGCTTCCAATTTTAATTTCTTCTTATTACTCGGCCCATGAGCCAATTCTCTCTGTTCAACAGTCCTAAAAATAATGGGAATGTGGTCCGAACGATGAGAAAAGAAAGGAATAACCTTTGCTCCAGGAATCAGATAAATCCATTCTTGTGTAGCACAATTATGGCCAGTCTCTCCTTAGTTGTGCCACTAGTCATTCTACGATTGCACCACGTATACTGATACCATATGCACCCCAGGTCAAATAACCTGCAATTATCTAAGGCATCCCTTAAGTCCTGAAGTTGCCAATTTTCCCTAAGAGAAGCCGCTTCATATTGATTCTTGTCTTTCACTCTCTCACTGAAGTCTTCCAATTTCAGAAGAAGAACTATTGTACTGAAATAAACTGATCTAGAATACCCATAAGTTCTATCATAGCGAGAAGATCTATAATTGGGGGAGATTAGAGATGCAAACTAATTTATTTAACTGCGATAAACCCCCTCCCCTAACCTCTATCTATTAACCAATAGTCGTAGGGATTGAACCTTCAGAAGATTCGAATCCCTTGGTCCGTACTTCCTTGAAGAAGGAAGGGGCAAATAAGGTGAGGGCAGTCATTCAGAACATTGATTAGCTGAAGATGAGGAAGCAACGCACGCTGCTGGTGTGCTTCCTGCTCGCAAGGAAAGAAGAGCGACAAGGTTCAGTTCAGATTTGACATGAAATCAGAGTGGCGCAGCGGAAGAGTGAGGGATTATTTGGGTTTATTAATAAAATAGTTCCGCTTATTTTTTGAGATATGTCTTATTCATACGCTTTTAAATGTGCTTTCTTATTAAATTAAGTTACTCTTATATTTTGAAAACTGGGGCGTTACAAGTGGTATCAGAGCATGTCTACGGTTTTGTAGACTTGAAAAAAAATATCTTTTCAAATTTTAAAAGAAAATTATCTAGTGACATCCACCTCCACCATATCTCATCGGAGTCCTCAAGGTACGCAATTTATTATGTCACGCTATTAATTTTATTCATGAAATATTTTATATTATCATGTTTTAAAAGTACATTTTATAAATTAAAGTCATCATTTTTTTAAAAGCATTATTGCACGTGTACTTTCAATATTAGACAAGAATTCCTCGTGTAATAAAAATGACACTATTTTCTATGAACTTTGTAAAGACAACGAATTTCGAGGATGAAATTTTGTTGAAGGGGGATAGTATGTAATATCCCGTATTTTTGAGTTATTATTATATAAATTATAATTTCATTTATCAG
The DNA here is from genome assembly GCA_016081115.2 of Rehmannia glutinosa. Taxonomy (NCBI): domain Eukaryota; kingdom Viridiplantae; phylum Streptophyta; class Magnoliopsida; order Lamiales; family Orobanchaceae; genus Rehmannia; species Rehmannia glutinosa. The sequence goes on along the minus strand of CM071925.1, from coordinate 29,083,197 downwards.
ATATTAATATTTATAATTCAGTCATTATCTTTTTACAATCTAGAATTTTATTAAACCCTATTAAGATGGAATTTCACTCATATTAAAAAAATAACAAATTTATCTTATCATTAACAAACCCTACTTATCTTTAAACTATATAAAAGCATCCTATAAATACAAATAATTCACTACACCCTAATTTCATAATTGGTGCGGAAATTTCAGTTACTAAACTTAAATTTTATCTAATCAGATTTTTAATTAGCCAATTTTAATGAAATTTAAGTTATGGATTTAGAAGTGCTCAAACTTAATGAAAAGAATATGAAAGGTGAAGGGTTATAAATTTTAATGTAAGACTCTCAATAATTAATTCCAAAATTTAGCTCTATAAATTGAAAATTTTTCCTTACAAGCTTCATCCCATTTCTCTACAAATCTAATTCAATAATCGAGAATCAAGATGATTAGAATAATCGTTTAGTTACTACTTGGATTAACATAAATCAGTTGAGGTAGGGATTTTTAATTCTTGTCTTTATATAATGTTTCATGTGAGCATTTTCATTTATATATATGATATACAGAGGAACTAGTCAGGGACCGTAAATAGGTCTAGGATCGAAGTTGATCTTCGAGTTAAGCCCGTCATACTAAATTTATTAATGGTCATCGGATGAAAAATTACAAAGGAAATTACATGTTTTATTATAAGTGATTATGCTTGTATGATTTATTATGTAATGACAAAAGTTGGTCCCTACGGAGCGAATTGAAAGCTCACCCCATATTTATTAACACTTTTCAGGTTGAGGAGCCCGAGCGAGGATTGGAGGCGGTGGATGCAAAGTCAATGATTTTTATTTAATTCAAATTTTTAGGAAAGCTTATTTTATTAATGAATTTAAGTTACTGTTAATAGTTAATATTTTATTTTTGGAGGACAAATATTTTAGTTTGAATACTTTGTTTATTTGGACGCAAAATTTTATAATTACACGATATTTTATGAAATCAGAGTGGCGCAGCGGAAGAGTCAGGGATTATTTGGGTTTATTAATAAAATGGTTCCGCTTATTTTTTGAGATATGTCTTATTCATATGCTTTTAAATGTGATTCTTATTAAATTAAGTTACTCTTATATTTTTAAAGCTGGGGCGTTACAAGTGGTATCAGAGCATGTCTACGGTTCTGTATACTTGAAAAACAAATTATCTTTTCAAATTTTAAAAGAAAATTATCTAGTGACATCCACCTCCACCATATCTCATCGGAGTCCTCAAGGTACGCAATTATTATGTCACGCTATTAATTTTATTCATGAAATGTTTTATATTATCATGTTTTAAAAGTACATTTTATAAATTAAAGTCATCATTTTTTTAAAAGCATTATTGCACGTGTACTTTCAATATTAGACAAGAATTCCTCGTGTAATAAAAATGACACTATTTTCTATGAACTTTGTAAAGACAACGAATTTCGAGGATGAAATTTTGTTGAAGGGGGATAGTATGTAATATCCCGTATTTTTGAGTTATTATTATATAAATTATAATTTCATTTATCAGATATTAATATTTATAATTCAGTCATTATCTTTTTACAATCTAGAATTTTATTAAACCCTATTAAGATGGAATTTCACTCATATTAAAAAATAACAAATTTATCTTATCATTAACAAACCCTATTTATCTTTAAACTATATAAAAGCATCCTATAAATACAAATAATTCACTACACCCTAATTTCATAATTGGTGCGGAAATTTCAGTTACTAAACTTAAATTTTATCTAATCAGATTTTTAATTAGCCAATTTTAATGAAATTTAAGTTATGGATTTAGAAGTGCTCAAACTTAATGAAAAGAATATGAAAGGTGAAGGGTTATAAATTTTAATGTAAGACTCTCAATAATTAATTCCAAAATTTAGCTCTATAAATTGAAAATTTTTCCTTACAAGCTTCATCCCATTTCTCTACAAATCTAATTCAATAATCGAGAATCAAGATGATTAGAATAATCGTTTAGTTACTACTTGGATTAACATAAATCAGTTGAGGTAGGGATTTTTAATTCTTGTCTTTATATAATGTTTCATGTGAGTATTTTCATTTATATATATGATATACAGAGGAACTAGTCAGGGACCGTAAATAGGTCTAGGATCGAAGTTGATCTTCGAGTTAAGCCCGTCATACTAAATTTATTAACTGGTCAGTCAGATGAAAAATTACAAAGGAAATTACATGTTTTATTATAAGTGATTATGCTTGTATGATTTATTATGTAATGACAAAAGTTGGTCCCTACGGAGCGAATTGAAAGCTCACCCCATATTTATTAACACTTTTCAGGTTGAGGAGCCCGAGCGAGGATTGGAGGCGGTGGATGCAAAGTCAATGATTTTTATTTAATTCAAATTTTTAGGAAAGCTTATTTTATTAATGAATTTAAGTTACTGTTAATAGTTAATATTTTATTTTTGGAGGACAAATATTTTAGTTTGAATACTTTGTTTATTTGGACGCAAAATTTTATAATTACACGATATTTTATGAAATCAGAGTGGCGCAGCGGAAGAGTCAGGGATTATTTGGGTTTATTAATAAAATGGTTCCGCTTATTTTTTGAGATATGTCTTATTCATATGCTTTTAAATGTGATTCTTATTAAATTAAGTTACTCTTATATTTTTAAAGCTGGGGCGTTACAAGTGGTATCAGAGCATGTCTACGGTTCTGTATACTTGAAAAACAAATTATCTTTTCAAATTTTAAAAGAAAATTATCTAGTGACATCCACCTCCACCATATCTCATCGGAGTCCTCAAGGTACGCAATTATTATGTCACGCTATTAATTTTATTCATGAAATGTTTTATATTATCATGTTTCAAAAGTACATTTTATAAATTAAAGTCATCATTTTTTTTTAAAAAAAACATTATTGCGCGTGTACTTTCAATATTAGACAAGAATTCCTCGTGTAATAAAAATGACACTATCTTCTATAAACTTTGTAAAGACAACGAATTTCGAGGATGAAATTTTGTTGAAGGGGGATAGTATGTAATCTCCCGTATTTTTCAATTATTATTATATAAATTATAATTTCATTTATCAGATATTAATATTTATAATTCAGTCATTATCTTTTTACAATCCAAAATTTTATTAATACCTATTAAGATAGAATTTCACTCGTATTAAAAAAAAATTATCTTATCATTAACAAACCCTACTTATCTTTAAACTCCATAAAATCAACCTATAAATACAATTCATTCAGTACACCCTAATTTCATAATTTGGTGCAGAAATTCAGTTACTAACCTTAAACTTTATCTAATCAGATTTTTAATTAGCCAATTTTAATGAAATTTCAGTTATGAATTTAGAAGGACTCAAACTTAATGAAAAGAATATGAAAGGTGAAGGGTTATAAAATTAATGTAAGAACTTAACTCTCAATAATTAATTCCATAATTTAGCTCTATAAATTGAAAATTTTCCCTTACAAGCTTCATTCCATTTCTCTACAAATCTGATTCAAGATCGAGAATCAAGAGGATTAGAATAATCGTTTTAGTTACTATGTGGATTAACAGAAATCAGTTCATGAAGGGATTTTTAATTATTGTCTTTATATAATGTTTCATGTGAGTATTTTCATTTATATCTATGATATGTGGAGGAACTAGTCAGGGACCGTAAATAGGTCCAGGATCGAAGTTGATCTTCGGGTTAAGCCCGCCGTACTAAATTTATTAAATGGCCAGTCAGAGGAAAAAATTACAGAGGAAATTACATGTTTTATAATAAGTGATTATGCTTGTATGATTTATTATGTAATGACAAAAGTTGGTCTCTACGGAGCGAGTTGAAAGCTCACCCCATATTTATTAACACTTTTCAGGTTGAGGAGCCCGAGCGAGGATTGGAGGCGGTGGATGCAAAGTCAACGATTTTTATTTAATTCAAATTTTAGGAAAAGCTTAAGGTTCAATATCGAGAATCAAGGGGATTAGAATAATCGTTTTAGTTACAACGTGGATTAACAGAAATCAGTTGAGGTAGGGATTTTTATTTCTTGTCTTTATATAATGTTTCATGTGAGTAATTTCATTTATATATATGATATGCAGAGGAACTAGTCAGGGACCGTAAATAGGTCCAGGATCGAAGTTGATCTTCGAGTTAAGCCCGCCGTACTAAATTTATTAACTGGCCAGTCAGAGGAAAAATTACAAAGGAAATTACATGTTTTATTATAAGTGATTATGCTTGTATGATTTATTATGTAATGACAAAAGTTGGCCTCTACGGAGCTGTGACACAAATTTCTTGTCTGCAAATAATATAAACAAGAAAAAGTAATACAAATAAAATTTATTGAATGAAATTAAATAAAAGGAATACAATTCCTAATAATTCTCTGATTCTTCTCTTCAAAAAGCAATATTTGAAACTTCGAAGGTAGATGCGTCACTTGATGTACTTTGAGCTTGATTTTGGTTTTCAATAACGTTAATTCAATGGCTTGACAGCTTAATCCCGAATTAAGCGTGATATATTTGACGATCTTTGGCTTTTAAACTAGAGACCTTCTTGGTGGATTTGATTCTTCGATCTTCCTGCAAGATGAATTTGACTTTAATAATGTTAACTCGAGGGCTTGAAAGCTTAATCTCGAATCAAACGCTAAATTTGAGCGGATTCTGCGATGAACGCCTTAAATTGCGCCATGAACACCGTGGTTTTCCTTGAGTTTCTTCTTCTTGACTTGAGAGAATTTCCTCCACCTCCTTCTTGCTTGGATTTCTTCTCTTTGAATTATGTGTCAATGAAGTATTAAGAGGGCCTCTATTTATAGGTGTAGGATGAGAATTCTTGCCAAAATTGCCGGATGAAACGAGGCGCTTTGATTGGCCGATCATGATTTATCTTGCATATCTTGCCATAACCAAACGATTGTTATTTGATTTGATTTGACTTGATTTATTTACCAAAAAAATTGATAAATCACTTCCTTATTTGCATGATCTTGTCTTGATGGCCAAGAATGAAGATTTTGACACTACCAATATTTGGCATTAAATTTAGGTGTCTACAAATGCCCCCTCGCGATTTATTCACATACAGCATGTCATGGAGTGAATGAATCGCGAAATCATTTCACTTCGGATCATTTTGAAGCACATAGATAGTTTATACTCATATCAAGGAGCTCTTGAATTTGTAGATAGTTTATACTCATATCAAGGAGCTCTTGAATTTGTAGATAGTTTATACTCATATCGAGGAGTTCTTGAATTTGAATTTAGATTTGCAAACAGTTTATACTCGTGTCATGGAGTCTTCATTTAAACTTGACATATATTGATAGTTTACACTTGTATCAAGGAGTCTTTACTTGAACTTGGATTTGTAAACAGTTTATACTCGTGTCAAGGAGTATTCATTTGAATTTGAGATTTATAAATAGTTTATACTCGTGTTAAGGGAGTTCTTGAATTTGTAGACATATTTATAGTTTATACTCGTATCAAGGAGTGATCATTTGAATCTGAGATATATTGATAGTTTATACTCGTATCAAGGAGTATTCTGTGAAGTCGCTACCAAAGGACTCACCAAGTGGAGAAACGCCATCAAGGATGTGAATTTTGCGAATAACTCGTAGCCACCGAAGGACTTGCCAAGTGGAGAAACGTCATCGGGGATGTGGATTTTGCAAATAACTCCTCGCCACAGACGAACTCGCCAAGTGGAAAAACGCCATCAAGGATGTGAATTTTGCAAATAACTCCATGCCACTGCCACTGACGGACTCGCCAAGTGGAGAAACGCCATGGAGGATGTGGATCTTGCAAATAACTTGTCTTTGTCGATGTACTTGCCAAGTGAAGAAACGCCATCAAGGATGTGGATTTGCAAATAACTCGTCGCCACCTACAGACTCGCCAGGCGGGAGAAAACCATCTAGGACACGATTTTGCAACCATCGAGGATGTGGATTCATTAAGCAAACGTCATTGATGATCAATCTAAATGGATATATGTCATGGAGATATCACAAGCAACTCGTTGCCAATGACAAACTTTCTAGGTGGGGAAACATCATCAAGCAACTGGCCATCAACAATAGGCTCGCCAAGCGGGGAGGCATTGTCAAGGGTGTGACTCGTTGCCAATAATAGACTCACCACACAAGAAGCCATCATCAATGGTGTGGAATTAGCAAGCAACACATCGTCGAGGATAGAATAGCCAAGTAAGGAGATAACATCAAGGGCATGGAGCTCATAAGCAATTCATCAACAACCAGCACAAGTGTCGATTTCATGGCTACACCGTTGCATTATTGAAGGTCAGACCAGTGAGCGAGAGAGAAGATGCCCCCATCGAAGCGTCACTGGAAGGAATTAAAAAGTGTCCCAAATCTCTGGAGCCACGTGAAGATGATATTGCATACCAGAACAAACAAAGAACATTGTTGAAGAGGTGGTTTCCGAACTCCCCTTTTTTCTGCAATGAACATAAGTATCACAATAGTATGATTGAACTTAGAAAATTCTAAGCTGCCTACGTACCCTAACAAAGAGATCAAGTCAAAACGTATTTCATAAAATATGTTTTTTTTTTGGAGTGCCATAAACAATTGCCACCTCATGTGGGCCAGGTGTAACATGCAATTTAGACTCGTGCGTCATAGAACATTCATTTAAATTTGGGATATGATGATAGTTTATACTCGTATCAAGGAGACTTCATTTAAATTTGAGATATATTGATAGTTTATACTCGTATCAAGGAGTAGACATTTGAACTTGAGATATGTTGATAGTTTAAACTCGTATCGAGGAGTCTTGATTTGAATGTGAGATATATTGATAGTTTATACTCGTATCAAGGAGTAGATATTTGAATTTGGTATATATTGATAGCTTATACTCGTATCAAGGAGTCTTCATTTGAATTTGAGACATATTGATAGTTTATACTCGTATCAAGGAGTCTTCATTTGAATTCGCGATATATTGATAGTTTATACTCGTATCAAGGAGTAGACATTTGAGCTCCAGATATGTTGATAGTTTATACTCGTATCAAGAAGTAATCATTTGAATTTAAGACATATTGATAGTTTATACTTGTATCAAGGAGTAAACATTTGAGTTTGAGATATGGACCTCTTATACTCATGTCAATGAGTGTTATTGATAGTTTAGGCTCTTATCAAGGAGCATTTGAACATAGTTTAATTTGTCAACTTTAGATGGTTTATGCTCGCATCTAGGGGTGTTGAGAAGCTGAAGATTGCTCCACTTCTTCTTCTTCATTGTCATCATCACTAACATCACTTGGATATTCTTGTTGGTCAAAGTTCAAACTTATCTCAATAGTATGTGCTCAGGTTGCTAACTCTTCAAAGTTTTTTGGTTTAATTCCTTGAAGTATGTAGCATAGACTCCAATGCATTCCTTGGATGCACATTTCAATTGCTGAGGTCTCTGACAATTGATCTTTGCAGTTGAGGCTTAAGTCCCTCCAACGATTGATGTAGTCAATGACAGACTCTTCCCTCCACTGGCGTGAATTTGTAATTTCAATCATGCTAACAGTACGTCGTGTGCTATAGAAACGGTTGAGAAACTCTTGTTCCAACTGCTCCCAAGTCTCAATTGAATTTGCCCCCAACTCGGTGTACCAATCAAATGCACTTTCCTTCAAGGATCGGACGAATTGCTTCACTAAGTGATCTCCATAAGTCCCAGCATCATTGCATGTTTCAATGAAGTGAGCCACATGATGTTTTGGATTGCCGTTGCCATCAAATTGTTGGAACTTCGGAGGTTGATAACCATCAGGCATCTTCAATTTGTCAATTATCTGTGTGTATAGCTTGGCGTAAGTTAGGTATGACTTGGAGCTTCCATCAAACTTGTCTTTAACAGTCCCCATAATGAACTCCTTGAGTTGATCAATTGGAATCAGGCCATCTGACGAGACTTGCATCTCCTTTGCGGGGGACTCTTCCTTTTCGTTTAGTTGTTGCCTCATGGATGTCTCGCCTTCATCATGTGCTTCAACTTGTTTGCCCATCACATGGCTTGTATCAACATTATCTACTTTGTTCATCAACTTCATAATTTGGGAGTCTCGGTCTTGAATATGTTTTGTGAGTCCCTCTACGGCCCTCGTCAGACTTACAAGTTGCTCTTCGAGTGAAGTGGCTTGGATCACCATGACTGCTACAGTTTCAAAGCTTAAGCTTGTAGGACATGTGTGCATGTCGAACGGGCCCAACGATTCTTTATTTGCAGCTACATATTTGCCACCTTGTTTCCATGCCCCTTCATTTGTTGGAGGAATAACTTCATGGATCGATGACTCATCATCTTCCCTTGCCCCCTTATGCTTGTATATTGGAGCAGTGGCTTCGTGGTTCGGCATTGAATGGTTAATATCTGTGGACTTTGAATGGTTGGCCATCTTCATTAATATACGAACTTAGTTCTAAGAGAAGAGATGAGAGGTAGAGATTGTCCCACCGGGCGTGCCAAAAGTTTGTAACACAAATTTTTTATTGTCTGCAAATAAACAAACAAGAAAAAGCGTACAAATTAAATATATATGAATCAAAATGAAAATATATAAGTTACAATCTCTATTTCTCCTCTGATTCTTTTCTTCAAGAACAAAATGTCCGGAATTTGAGAATTTGGAGTCGAATTCTTCAGTTTGATCTTCTCCAAACTTGAACTTGAACTTCAATAACGTTAATTCGAGGGCTTGACAGCTTGATCTCGAATCAAACGCTGTATTTGAATGGACTCTGCGATGAACGCCTTGACTTTCGCCTTGAACACCGTGGATCTCCTTGAATATATTCTTCTTGCCTTGAGAGAATTTCCTCCACCGCCTTCTTGCTTGGATTTCTTCTCTTTGAATTGTGTTTTAATTCCTTGAGAATGATATCTATTTATACTTGTAGGAGATGGGTTCTTGGATATCTCATATGGTGAGGACTCTAATTTAATTGGTCCTTCAAGATTTAATATTATTTCTTTGATCACAAATTGTGATAATTATCAAAAGAAATATTAATAAATCAAGATAAATCTTGATTTATAAGAATTTGACAGTTGGCAATCTTTAATTGGCCAATAAACTATATATTGAAATATCAATAAATTAACTATTTAATTTAGGAATTAAATTTGATTAAATCCCCAAATATAAATAGAAAATATATAACTGATATTTAATATGTAATTCACATGTGTCACCATTTGATTGGTGCAAATTTAATTTGTCTACAGTGGGATCTGTATTGGGAGAAAGGATTAGATCTATGCAAATCAGCTGAGATGCATCAGAGTTCAAGTAGTCAGCAGACTACTAAGATGCACGTGCAGTACACTCCAAGAGGAGAAGCTGAGTCACAAAGAGGAAGGGGAAGGCATGGCAGTGGTGGAAGAGGCAGAGGTACTCCATCACAGCCAAAGCCTAAAGATGTTCGGTATGTTGATCCACAAAAGAAAAGGATAAACTACTAGGTTGGGATGCATGAACTGGCCAACAGAGAAGTGGCTAGGAAGAATGAAGAAGGAAGGACGAGACAAGAAGAAGAGAATGCTAGGCTGGATCGAGAATGGAGAGGAAGACAACAAAAGGAGGACCCTGCTACAAAAAAAGCCTATGAAAATAAAAAGATGGGGGAAGAAGATAGAAAAAGAAGGAGAGCTGAAGAGGATCGAAGAAAAGACAAAGAAGATGAGAGAAGAAGAAAGCAGCTGAGGCATTGAAGACGGCTGGACCCCTTTATGCTATATTTTACTTAGTTGTAAATACACATATTTGTAAGTATGATGTGTATACCTTGTTATACAAAATTGCTCTGATATAAATTGCAGATGCTCTGATACATGTATGTATATAGCTCTATTACCTTGTATAGGATAATATACTGTAAAAAGCGTTGTAAAGTGCAAAGAATGATATGTTCAATAAAATGGAATATTACACAATCATTCTTTATTTTCTGCCCTATTTGCTTTATATTTATTTAAGTTTTGGCATTATCAAAAAGCGGAAAATTATTGAAACTTAGATCAGGAAGTTGGTCCCCCATTTTCTATGTAATTCAACTTGTAATAGATAGGGTTGTGTTAGCTGAGTTGAAGTCAGCCAAGTTGAAGATTACAAGACTCGACTAAAGATTGAAGTGAAGACCCAGCTGTGTGGCAGCTGAGTGAAGTGAAGTGAAGATTCAGTCAAGTGACAGAAAAGCTATCTCAGTCAACTGACTGACAGCTAAGTCATTCCAAAATAATTGGAATCGAATGTCAAATGGGTATGCAGCAGAAAAGACTTGAAGAAAGCTAAAAGAGATCTATTGTCAAGACAAGTCCAGGTTTTGCTGGAAATAGGCATGTGTCAGGCTGCCAACAATAAAGTTGTTTTGCTGAAAGAGTGCAAAAAGTAAGGAACCAATGAGATGTACCTGAAAACCTGCAGAGATTAAGGAAAGGCTGTAGAGCAATTATTTCATGGTATGATCTCCATCAATGCTATAAGACAAGACAAGCCAACAACCTACGAGTGTGATTTGAAAATTATGTCAATCTCTTCAACGGATAAATTTTCAAATGTGCACTATAAAAGGCTAAGGATGCAAGTGAGAGAAGGTTACCGAGTTCAACACAAGCATACAAGCAATCAAGCAATAACTTGCAAACATTTCTCAAGCTTTTTAAAGAAAGCCTCAAGCATAACTTCGAAGGAAATCAATCCTACACACTCAGTGAAGGAAAGACTACTTCATCAGTTGAAGAGAAAAAATTATTTTCAAGAACAAAGGGGTCTACTCTCCAAGGTTAAAGGAGAAATAGTGAGGTTCCAGATCGAACAGGTGCTTTGAACCTGTTGGAGGGCTACGTGATCAAGTCCAAGGATTTAAAGTAGGCTGAAGTAACAGGACAACTGTCTTGTGAAGAAGCTAAGTCCCAGGAGCAACATGTTGTGTGATCAAAGCTAACTCGGACTGTATAACTGCTTTGTAACCAAGTCAAGTTACCTAGTGGATTCTCCAAGAGTTGGAGAATAGTAGACTAGTGGAATTACCCCATCCTCGAACCACTATAAAACTGCTTGTGTCTATTTACTTTTCAGCATACTTTATTTCTTGCTTTATATTATATTTGTTGATAAGTTAAACTTGCTTAAAGTCTGCTGATAATAACCATTGCTAAAAAAAATGTTAAAAAACAAACTTAGAACTCTAATGGTGAAAAGTCTTCCACTGACAAAACCAAATCAACTGCATTTCTAAGTGTTAGCTGAAAACAGTTTAAGTTATACTATCAATCGCTTAGTCGAGTCTGTTAAGTGGGTAACTTTGTTGTGTAAGCCAACCTAGCTGTCCCTCAAGGACTTAACTGATTTGAGTTAACTCTGAATATATTTAAAAGGACTAAAATCGAAAAGTTGGTAAAGTTTATTCAAACCCCCCTTCTAAACTTTACACATCACCCCTTGGGACCTACAGTTATAATGTTTCTTTGTTGTTTTTATGCAGTTGTCGATGTTTAAATACAATTTTTACCGATTTTTAAGCTTTTGTTTTTGCTCCTATGGTGTTTTCTATAATGTTTGTGGTTTGTTTCTATATTGTTTCTTGGTTGTTTCCATGTTTTTTATGTTTTCATGCATTGGATCCGAAATTGAATTGTGTTTTTTATTCATGTTTTTTCTATATTATTTTCAATTTGTTTATTTTTAATATGTGTTGCTTTATGTATATATTTCTTGATTTTTTATAAAATTTCGAGTATAAAATGGATTATTTAACGGGGGCAAAATTTATTTTTTCACAGAATTTTATTAGAAAAAACATGTTTGAAACATATTCGAAACAATCTTGAAACAACAACGTAAAAAAGTCCAAAAAATTTGGCAAGAGCGTAAATTTGTCCAAAAAATTTGGCAGGGTGTAAATTTGTCCAAAAAAATAGAGAAACGTAAAATATTGTCTTTTTTTCAGGAAAGTGGGGCAATAGTATTCTTAACCTAATTTTTTACTCGAACTTATATCCAATTAATTTATGAGGGCATGGTACTTATCGACAGTATGATTATTCCGCAAAAATTAAAAAATAGTAAGTAGTTAAATCAAAATTTCTGTCAAGAATACAATGCATAAAATAAATCATAGAGCTATTGAAACTATCTTATACACTTTTCAAAATATTTTATAAGACTTTTCCTTTTATTTGCTTAACACCTTTTTTTATAAGATGTTTGAGAGCTTATAAATTTTTTAAAGGTGATTGGTAATTTTGTTTTACAAAAGAAATCTTATAAGCTACGGGCCAAAATAAGATGTGATGAGCTTATTATAAGCTTCTTTTAAACAATGTGGGGGTGGGGAGAGGGAATTTGGGTGAGCTTATAAGCTCTTCAAAACATCTTATAAGATGTTTAAAAGCTTATAAATTGTTTAAATTTGTTTGATAAACTTTAAAAAAAAATTATATATCAGCTCCTAAAATAAGATGTTAAGAGAGTTGTTTTAAAAAGGTTGGGGAATCCCAACTTTTTTTCAAAATAATATCTTATTTTGATAACCTTCTTTAATTTTGACTATTTTAATTACACAATTGTCATTACTAACATCCTGAAAAACCTAAAACATCTTTTTTATCCAAACACTTCAATCACTTATTGTTAAAATAAGATGTGATATCTTATAAGCTCTAAAAACATCCTATAAGATGTTGGAACTTATAAGATGTTTATTTTTAAAATAAGATGTTATGTTTATAACATGCTCCTTTGAAATTCATTATAATTATTAATAAGCTCTAAAAACATATTATAATTAAGGTGTAAGATTTTATTATATAAGATCTTTTATGAGCTTTGGCAAACAACCCTTTCAGTGAATAAAGTGAAAACCTTGTTCGATTTATATAAATGGACATATATATATATATGTTGGAACACAAGATTGGAACTGTTGGTGTTTGTAAACTTTGAATGTAGAAAGAAAACAGCAAGTAAATATCCAATTAAGTTGTCATGAATGGAGAATATTGGAGGATGAATATTACAATTTACAACTGATGATCAGTAGAAGTAGAAGTATTTGTAGTATTATTTGTACTATTTGTAGTATTAGTGAGGAAGTGAATCTGTTGTAGTAATGGAGTTAGGGTTTGCATGAGCTTCTCACATGGATGATTATGAATTCCTTGGTACGTTGTCTCAACAATGGCGCTGTCCTTACTTAGCCTCTGAACTTGTTTTTTCACATTGCATGTTGGATGCGTACATCGATAATAGCTCCTTCATGTGTGTGTCAATTGATATATAGCCACCCCACAAAACAAATTAAGGAAAAAAAAGATGTTAAGTTTATAATATGAAAATTGATTAAGTACTGTTTCAATAAACTGTCACAGAGGAGTACTATATAATAAATAATGTTTCTAGCTAATACATTTTAATGGACTGTACATGTATAGTGTTAAGTAAATATGTCGATGAGGAAATCAAAATCTAACATGAAAGAGACTTCCAATTATGCTTCATTATTATATTTTCTAAGTTTTCTTTCAGTTATGGATATATCCGTTTTTCTTGCGTAATTCATCAAAAACATACAATATACTAACATTATAACTAAAGCTGGCAAAGAATTAAAGAAATAAGCGAAATTGTCTGATCGACATATACGATTTGAAATCAATATTGATAATTCAATCTAGTAAGTCGTGAGAGCCACTGAGAGTTGAGACTTGAAAGATATATCTATATCAAAGGAGTACTCGTAGTTTGACATGTGAGAACTGTGTACTTCATGAATCATGGGAAACTTAAATATTCCTCTTCATCAAAAATAATTTGGATGTCTTGAATTATTCTATAAAATTTCTTTCTAGTAACAATGATTTTAATGATATATATATATATATATATATATATATATAACAGATAGGAATAATGAAATTTATGAAAAGTATGTTGGAAATTTACCACTCAAAAGACATAATTTTATTGATCACTCAAATATTACAAGACACACCTCACCACAACTTCACTCAAACTCAAATATTACTTAGAAGCTTTGCTTCTCACTCACTTGTTTTTCCTTTCTTAACTTGATACAAAATGAACCAACAACACCCCCTATTTATACTAAAACTTCATCTAAATCAATGGCTAAGATTGATTCTCACCAACCTTAATCCAATGGTCATCTTTTATTTCCATCTACCACATTCACCTACCATACCAACAACTTAAAATCAACTACAAAACTCAACTACCACAATTAATTATAAAATAAGTTTATAATTCAACACTCCCCTTTAAACTTATTTTATAATTCCAAGTGAACTTCTCAATCTTGCAAAGTCTTCATACTTCAACGGCTTGGTAAAGATATCACCTACTTGATCTTGCGACTTCACGTACTTCACTTGAATCTCTTCTCTTGCAATGCATTCTCGATGTAATGGTATCGAGTATCAATATGCTTGCTCGATTATGAAATACCGGATTCTTGGCCAAAGCTATTCTTTGACTTGTTATCAACATAAATCTCTTTGGATCTTCTTGTGACATGCTTAATTCTTTTAACAAATTCCTTAGCCATATTGCATGACTAACACATGATGTAGCTGCCACGTGCTCAGACTTCACATGTTGAAAGAGTGACTATGGGTATTTCTTTGATGCCCAAGTGAAAGCAAAGATATCTCCCATGAAAATGTGAAGCCAATTGTACTTTTTCGATCATCGTATCTCGGCCCAATCACTATCTATCATGTATCAACTAGCTTATAATCATTAGAAACTGAATAAAGCAGACCAAAGTTGATTGTACCTTTTAGGTAACGAAGAATTCTCTTGGCTGCCTTGAAATGTGTGGTGGTTGGATTTTCCATATAGCGGCTCACAAGTCCAACTGCGTAAAGAATATCAGGCCTTGTACAAGTTAAGTACCTCAAACATCCAACTAGGCTTTTGAAAAGTGTTGGATCCACTTTATTTGCTTCATCATCCTTGCACAATTTCAATCCACATTCTACTGGTGTGT
Source organism: Rehmannia glutinosa (assembly GCA_016081115.2). Taxonomy (NCBI): domain Eukaryota; kingdom Viridiplantae; phylum Streptophyta; class Magnoliopsida; order Lamiales; family Orobanchaceae; genus Rehmannia; species Rehmannia glutinosa. Next base: position 29,068,098 of record CM071925.1, on the reverse strand, counting down.
TTATTGGATTGCAATCATCCATCTTAAACTTCTTCAGGATCTCTTTTGTGTAGCCTTCTTGTGAGATAAAAATCTCATCATCCTTCTGCTTGATTTCGATTCCGAGGTAGTGAGCCATCAACCCAATATCAGTCATTTCGAACTCCTTTGTCATTGCCTTCTTGAATTCTTGGAACAAGCCTATATTGTTCCTCAGTAAAAATCAAATCATCAACGTATAAGCAAGACAATTAAAACATCACTATCCTTGTTCTTGATGTAAAGAGCATGTTCGTAGGGACATTTGGTGAAGCCTTTCTCTTGCAAGTATTTGTCAATTCTACTATTCCATGCTCTCGGTGCTTGCTTCAATCCGTAGAGAGCTTTCTTTAACTTCAAGACTTTAGCTTCTTGTCCTTCAACCACATAGCCCATTGGTTGTTCAATGTAGACTTCTTCCTCTAGTACTCCATTAAGAAACGCTGACTTTACATCCATCTGATGTATTTTCCACTTATTTTGGGCTGCCAAAGAAATGATTAGTCTTATGGTTTCTAAACGTGCAACAGGAGCAAATACCTCATCATAGTCAATGCCAGCTCTTTGACTATAACCTTTTGCAACAAGCCTTGCCTTGTACCTTTCAACTTCTCCTTTGGCATTCTTTTTCACCTTGTACACCCATTTTACACCGATTGCTTTATGACCTTTGGGAAGTTGAGCAAGCTCCCAAGTGTCATTTTTCTTGATGGATTTAATTTCTTCATCCATTGCATCTCCCCATTTCTTATTTTGAGTAGCTTCTTCAAAGTTCACTGGCTCACAATCTGCGAACAGACAAAATAGGGTGAGATTTTCGAGCTTATCAGTTACCTCATAGAGCTCTTCCAGACTTCTTGTACGCTCTTCATTTCTCTCAACTAGGAAAGATGGTGGTGATTGTGAAAATGACGGTGATGTTGGTGGTGTAATGGGTTCTTCTCCTGATTGTTCAACAATTACTTGTTCATCATCTTCGAATTCAGGAACGAAGTTGTAATCTTTGGCATGTGTACCCCAATCTCATTCGCCTTTTTCATCAAAGATAACATCTCGACTGGTGATTATCTTTCCATTGATGGGGTTATATAGTTTGTAGCCTTTGGAGTTATTGTCATAGCCGATGAAGATGAACTTCTCGCTTTTATCATCCAACTTGCTTCTTTGTTCATCTGGTACATGTACATGAGCTATGCTTCCAAAAACTCTTAAATGAGAAATACCAGGCTTTCTCCCATTCCATGCTTCTTGTGGTGTCTTGCCCCACACGCTTCTTGTTGGTGAGCGATTTGACAGATAAACCGCACACGCCACAACTTCGCCCCGTAACTCCTTTGCATTTTCTTGCTTTTGAGCATACTTCGTACCATGTTGAGAATGGTTCGATTCTTTCTTTCTCGCAACTCCATTCTGTTGGGGGATCCGGGAATGAAGTGGTCGTCGAATTCCATTTGCTTCACAAAACTCTTGGAATTCCTTCAAGTGAATTCTCCTTCTCGATCGCTTCTCATGGCTTTAATGTGAAGACCACTTTCTTTCTCCTCACGCGCCTTAAACTTTTGAATGCTTCAAACACTTCGACTCCGCTTCAAGAAATAAACCCAAGTTTTTCTTGAAAAATCATCAATGAATAGTAGAAAGTAATTACTTTTACCGAATAAATTTGGCTTGATAGGACCACAAACATCGGCATGTATGAGCTCAAGTGGCTTTTGGGATCCGGAGTTTGACTCTTTTGGAAAGCTTTGCCCGAATTGCTTCCCAAGTAAACATCTTTCACAAAGGCGATCGGGGATGGTTGATACAAGGTAAACCTCTCACCATATTCTTCTTGCATAGTAACTCGAGTCCTCCAAAGTTGAGATGTCCAAATCTTAGATGCCACAACCATGATGAATCTTTATAGCACATCTTGAGACACTTTGCTACATCGGTTTGAATGTTGAGCGAAACATTCTATTTCTTGACATGGGTACCCGCAATCAAGTTATTCATATTGTCTCTTATAGAAAGGTTATTGTCTTTCAAATGAATATCATAACCTTTCTCTAAGAGTTGTCCCAGACTCAAAATATTTGTTTTCATGGTGGGTACATAATAAACATTAGAAATAAATTGATGTCTCTCATCTTTCAAGCGAATAAGGATTGTACATTTTCCTTTTACTGCTACTTTAGAATCATCACCGAAAGAGACATTGCCACTTACAGATTCATCAAGTTCTACGAACATTGTTCGTCTCCCACACATATGATTGCTAGCACTGTATCTCAGGTACCATGTGTCATCTTGACCTTCACCGTTATCGTTTCGTCTTAGAAGCAAAACATTAGCACCATCTTCTTTCTTTTCTTCCACCAAATTGGCTCTCTCATTAACTCGAGTATTGGGATTTCTACAATCTCCGGCGTAATGACCAAACTTTTGACAATTATAACATTGAACTTGAGATTTATCATACCTCGAGTATGAATTTCCTCTTCCACGGCCTCTTGTGGAACTTTCTCCTCAGCATATAGTTGTTGTTGTTGAAATTATTGTTTGAATTCCAACCTCGTCCACGACCTCGACCTCTTCCTTGTCCACGACCTCTTCCACGTTGACTTCTATTATTGTGGAAGTTTTATTCATTCTTGGTTGGACTTGTCTTAAGGAGTTGATCCGCAACACCCTTTTTCTTCTTTTCTTCATGGGCTTGCAATGAACCAAAGAGTTGTTCAATTGTCATAGTTTGAGGTCTTTAGTTTCCTCGATGATAGTTGTAATACTATCAAAATTTACATCCAAAGATCGTAAAATTTTCTCCATAATGACTACATCTTCTAGTTTTTCACCATTTCTTTTTAGTTGATTAGAAACGGTTAAAACTCTAGAAAAGTAATCAGAAACAAGTTCACCTTCTTTCATTTGCAGTGAATCAAACTCTCTTCTCAATGTTTGTAGTCGTACCTTTTTAACTTTCTCTTCTCCCTTGTAAGAGACTTGAAGTTTTCCACGACTTCCCATACGTCATGTGCTCCGAGAAGTGCCTTCATTTTGATACTCCAGTTTTCAAAATCGTTTCCCTTAAGTTGTGGAACTTGGAATGATGCCACACTCGCCATGTGAATTGAAGATTCTAACTAACAAATGGACTGAAAAAGAATCTTGGATTTTTTTTTTACTTGGTCAACGGTCAACCCTTGGTCAACTCGCAGTCAACTATCAACTTCACTTGGTCAACTCTATGAGTTAACTCAATACTCTCAACCCGATCTCACTATGTATAAAATCTCAAGAAATTTTTTTTCTGATGTGGAAGATCAGTCAAAGCTGCAACCACAGAGCATACTTAGAATTTCACGAGATTTTACAACCGTGGCTCTGATACCACTTTGTTTGAAATTTACCACTCAAAAGACATAATTTTATTGATCACTCAAATATTACAAAACACGCCTCACCACAACTTCACTCAAACTCAAATATTACTTAGAAGCTTTGCTTCTCACTCACTTGTTTTTCCTTTCTTAACTTGATACAAAATGAACCAACAACACACCCTATTTATACTAAAACTTCATCTAAATCAATGGCTAAGATTGATTCTCACCAACCTTAATCCAATGGTCATCTTTTATTTCCATCTACCACATTCACCTACCATACCAACAACTTAAAATCAACTACAAAACTCAACTACCACAATTAATTATAAAATAAGTTTATAATTCAACAAAGTAGTTATCTTTTATATATTCATATTTAACAACTTAGTAATGCAAATAAAGTATGTTTGTAGGATTAATTAAAAAATAATTGCCAAAAACTCATATGACTCCGTCTCACGGGTCAAAATTTGAGAGACGGATCATACCCAAACCCACAAGGTGGTATTTTGGTAATTTTGGGGCAGGTGGCATTTTTGTAATTTTTGGGGCAGGTGATATTTTTGTAATATTAGGCGTTGGTGTAGTATCTCTGGCCGCTGGCATATGATCATTTTATACTAAAAAAATATTATTTTTTATTAAAAAAGTATCACTTATACTCTGAAAAATATGCGTGTTCATAGTAAAAAAATTGACATTATTTACCAGTAAAGTTATTCACAACCTTCTTTTATAGTATCACTTTTTTATTTAAAAAATGTATCAATGTTTCTCAAGAAAATACACGTTTCAAAAGTAACAAAATTGATATTAGTTTTTCCTCTCAAAAATATTATTTTTTCACTGACTGAAAAGTTTATTGTATTTTCCCTAAAAAATATTAGTATTTATCCTGAAAAGTATTAATATTTACATTGAAAAGTATTAATTTTTTCCACTGAAAAGCACGGAAAATATGATAATGATGAAGAACACAGTTTTGCTTCTCCATCACCCCCAAATCAGTGAAAACTAGATGAATTTGTCTTTGACAAAATGTAAAACCAAAAACATTGTTGATGATTAATTGAACTTGCTGATGATTAATCACACAAAGAATTACTGCTTAAATTAAAGAATCGGAAAGATTTCTTGAACGCAAGGGCCCTGGCCCCAACTTTTTTATTTTTTTTTCTTTTTAGTACCTATATTTAGTATTTTGGCCCCCCTCATAATCTTGTTGGCTCAAGGGGCCCTGCCCCCCCAATTTTTTCTTTTTTTCTTTTTAATACCTATATTTTTATTATTTAGTATTTTGGCCTCCCTCATAATTTTGTTGGATAAAAATTATTCCATGAATTTTAGTAAGTTAAATAGGAGATTTTGTGGGTCTTATTTTATCTTATTATCATCTTAAAATTATATTTTCTATTCATCAAAAGATGGGTTTCTCATTATTATTTGCTAATATATATTGAAAAGAAAATTATAAAAAAAGGATAAATTAAATTGTAGATAGTTTTTGTGATATGCAAAAGGGACTCTAAACAAGTTAAGGATTTAATGATGTATTTTGTAAAAAATTACTCATGAATATTAATATATTCTTTTGATACAAATGTAATATATATAGACTTTATTATCTTGTATATATACACAAATGTCATCTTTTGTTTTTACTCTTGGCCAGAGGCGTCAATTTCTGATACGATATGATGACCCGGCACGAACTTAGCACAAATTTAATATTTTTTAATATTTAATATATTTTTTATTTGTAATTTTAATTTTTTTTCCATTTTTGTATTTTTTTTCGTGTCAATTTTAAATTATATAGGTTTTTCGTGTTGTATCGGGTTATCTGTGTCATAAACGGGTCGTGTTCGGATTCATGTCAGACCTATAATATCTGTGTCAGAACACGACCCGCGAACACGAAACACGACAAGATTAACACCCCTACTCTTGGGCCCCCTTACCAGTTGTCCTAGCTCCGCCCCTGGGCTTATTCTACCATAATTAATATTATTTCCAAATAATAGCTTTCTAATTAATAATTAATGGTCGAATAAGGAGTTATTGTTCACTAATATAAGTTCCCACTTATATATATATATATATATATATAACTTTTTTTTTTCAAAACCATATATGTAACTATAGAAACTCTATATATCGTACGTATTATTATAAATATATATTAAACATAAACTAAAAATCATGATCATGTCATTATGAAAGCATAATTAATTAATTGGTTACCTGGGAAAGTTGCTATTCTTGACAGATTTTTGGCCATATTTTCTCCAACGATAACCATCATCAAGTATATCCTCTTCGCTCCTTGTTTGGAAAGCAAACCGCGGCACACTCGATTTTCTACTCCCACAAATTCTTCCTTTATCAATTTTGCTGTTAGTACTGACATGATTTTCTGAAACCCCATAATGATTTTCCAAAAACATTTGGGCCTGATCAATTTGGGCACTTGTTGAGGCAGTACTGTAAATAAGGCCCAATTCAGGAAACAGGGCTGGAGAGCTTGGGAAATTAAGTGATGACGAAGCCGTTTCAAATGGGGTTGACGGCGGTGCAAACAGCTGATAATTACGTGGCTCCATCGACGGCGGCGGTGGGATTTGTTGTCCTTCCATGACAGGAGGGAGACGACAAAGGAATATTAAGTATTTATATATAATTACAGGGGTATTAATTTATACAGATATATATGAGAAAGAGAGAGAGAGATGCATGCGGTCACCAACATTTTCACACACAGACACACATGGGTGTTTGTGTGTGTAATGATAAGGGGGATTAATTCATGAGTTGGGGTACTGGGGGGTTTGCAGTAAACTCAGGCCAACTACATTTCAACTAATTCAGTTCAACTGCCCCCACTAGCTAGCTACGTACCATATCATATATATATACGATCGAGGAGACGTGTGCATGCCTCTGTAATTTGGTTAGCTTCTTACGTTATTTACAAAGCATATATGGGATATATATTTTACCAGCCTCTCTCTACGTCACAATCTAAAATTATCTACGTCATCTTTTGCTGCCAAATTTAACAAGAATTATCGAGATGATCAATGAAAGGGAAAAATGCAAAAATATTAGTTCCGTATCTATAGAGGAGGTGTTGCAGTATTAGTCCTTTAATTTTTCAAGTTGCGATTTTAGTCCTGTATGTTTCGTCTTTCTTGCAATTTTGGTCCCATAAGTTTTAGATTTGTGCAATTCGATATGGTCATTTAAGTTTTATGTTGATGCAAATTTGGCCATAAGGGCTATTTAAATATTCTAATTATTCCCAAAATGCCCAAATCAATATACCTAAGATCAAATTTAAAATAGTATCAAAACCTATATTTTTTACATGAGTAGAATTTATTTATCACTATAGATTGTCTAATGATGGAAAAATCTTAGATTTATGAATCCATATCAAAATCCGAGATATGAGTTCTACATGTATTATTTCCTAATTATGAAAATACAAAAACACGTAAGAAAAATGCCAAAATTGGTTATTTTCAAAAATACGACCAAAATTACAACAACTAAAAAATAAAAGACTAAACATTCCAAATTCTAAAAATTACATAATTAAAATTAGTGGGTTTTTTTTAACCATTTTGCCCAATTGAAAATGTTTTTTTGCCATTTTTTTCAAACACGTCTTTTTAGCCATTTTGGGGGTATGAAATGACATAGTTGCCCTTTAGTAGTTTTACAACCACATTTTCGAGCCAAAACCCTAGTCACTCGAAATCCAAGCAAATCAAATAGTTCTCTTCTTACTTTCGAAATCGGCGACGGGTTGAGATATGGAGGGTGTTTCGACTTCTATTGGGGTATGTAACCCTCACTTTATTTCCTTAATTTCATGTATTTTTATTGTTTTAGATTGTCTATACTTGTTTTAGATTAGGATTTGTTGTAAGCTTTGTAGAGATATTGCGGGTTCGAGTCGTCCTTCCTCGAGGCGGAGGACCCATACCCGGCCTCCACCCCCACCTCTGTCTCCCCCTCCTCCTCCACGATGGGTCTCGCCTCGACACTCGACCCATCAAGATCCACCTCCACCTCTACCTCCTTCAAGATCTCCAATGGGCTCCTCGTCCCTCATCACCGACCGAGTGCACTGACTGCGGGACCAACTTTTCTATCGACCGTTGCGAGCCATTCTCGCTAGGTATTCCTACGAGATGGTGAAGACATTCGTAAGTAGGGTGGTTTCTTCGTGCAATGGAGCGTCGAGAGAGATCATGATGGCTTCTATGCGAGATGAGATTCACTCATACTTGGATACTCCTACGCCCGATTTGCTCGTCGGGTATTGCGTGAGCGACTTTATGAAGTCGAGTCACGACCATCACGATTCAGAGCCGAACACAGATGATCCATCTCTACGCACCAGCCACGGGTCTCATGGAGCCTAGGGGTAGACAGATACCATTCAGACCTCAGACTTTATATATGGGGTATATATACGTTATGCATTCTATCTTCTATTGAATTTGATATTGTGTATGAATAATGATGTTAATAGTACTTCATTTGCTTCTAATATTTTTCAGGACACTAGGCTACCCACCGCTGCGGAGGGTTTTTCGCAGGCAGTGCCTAATGATACTCTGCATGGCACACCCCCGCCCCCACAGCTTCCACCCGCAGTAGTTGTTGAGCATATCAGAGAGTCTGCGGAGGGGGTAGGGTTGCGGGGGCGGAGATAGGAGAGATTACTCCTGCTGCCCCGATACGTCGTGACCGCTGCGTCCGTATGCCGTCGATGTACATACAGTCTCCATTTGTAGACTTAGACGAGCAAAAAAGGCAGTGACATATTTGTCAGCAGTATGCTCGATTCTTGGAGATGCCTAACCCCCCGCTGTCTGACATTTTGTTGGGAAATTTATTTTGTAGATTTTGATGAATGCCATGTAAAACTTAAAATAGAAAGTTGGCACCCTATTTTCCTCGTAATTTTCATTGTAATAGATAGGGCTGGAAAAGCTGAGTCAGGTCAGCTATACCTAGAAATACAAGAAGTCAATGAAGACCGAAGTGAAGACTTTGCTGTGGAGCAGCTGAGTATGGCCAAGAAAGAAGATCAAGAACTTGACTGGAGATGTATCAGCTAAGGAACAATTGTGTGAAGTGTCAGTCAAAGTCATCTCAAGAAGCCAAGTCATAAGTTGAAAGTGTCAGATGAGTCTTCAAATGATTGGAGCAGACTCAAGTCACCGCAGGAAAATAGGCGAAAGAGAGAGTTAATCAAATGAATCATGCCGAGAATTCAAGAATATTACCTAAAAAAGTAATATTTCCATGCTTCCAGGTCTTAAAGTGCTTGTCCCAGAAACGTGCAAAAGGAATAAACCAATGGGAAGCACTGCACCTCTTGTCAGAACCTTAAAAAGTTGCACATTCATTTAATACGAGGAAAGGTTTACATCTCAAGATTGAAGACCAAGAAAAGATAAGCCAGCGAACACAAGTATCTTTTGTAAATCAGCTTATCTCTTCAACGGGCAGATTTTTGAAAGTTCACTATAAAAGGCTGAGGAAATCCATTGAGAAAAGGTTACCTTGAATACCTGAACCACGAACAAGCAAGCAACATTTAAGCTGTAAACTTGCAAACATTCTCAAAGATTTTCAAGCAAATCCTCAAGCCTGAAACTCGAAGAAAATCAATCCAACACAAAGCTGTGAAGGAAAGACAACTTCAAACTGTTGAAGAGGAAACTTTTGAAGAATCAAAATGGGTCTACTTTCCAAGGAGGATTGTAGGAAGGTTCAAGGTCAAACCAGTATCAAGTTATTGGAGGGCTTCGTGATCAAATCCAAGAGCTTGAGAAAATGAGTCAAGAAGTAGCAAGGCAATGCCTGTGAAGAAGAAGCCGGACGAGAAGCCACACTGTGGCCAAGGCGTCGTCTCTAGACTATTCACCACTTTGTAAACTGATCAGTTACTTAGTGGATTCCTCTAGGAGTTGGAGAAGAGAGGACTAGAAGAATTACCCCATCTTCGAACCTCTATAAAAATCAATTGTGTAACTTATTTTTCAGCATATTTATATTTCTGCATATCTACTTTATATCTGTTGATAAACTTATTTGATATCCAAACTGATTAATAATCAAGTGCTAAAAACAAGTGTTAAAACAAGTTTAAAAATAAATCAATGGGTGTTAAGTCTTCTGCTGAAAAAACCAACACAGCCAAGTTAAGTTTCAGGTTAAACAGCTTGAGTTATTCTATCAACAACTCTATCGAGTCTGTTGAGTGGCTAACTCTGCTGAATAACTAACTTAGTTGTCCCCCAAGGACTTAGCTATTTGTGTTAACTCTGTAATTTCTTTAAAAGGACTAAATCGAAAATTTGGTAAGGTTTATTCAACCCCCTCCTTCTAAACCTTACTCACACCCCTTGGGACCTACACATTTCATTTCATTACTCGTTAATTGATGCTCTTTTATGTCTGTCAGCCGAGATGTAGGGATAGTGCAAGCTTAGTATCAGGGCCCCTCGTACTTTCGCGAGATTGAGGACGTAGAGGAGGATCTAGCCAATAATGTAAGTAGTTTTTTTAAGTATTTATTTCGTTTCAATAATTGTTATTGTTGTTTTAATCTCATGTCGTTAAAAATATTGCAGCATATTAAGCCTCATCTCGAGGTTCTTGTTCAGAGATTGCACGTCGGGGGTTCGGCTTCACCCTGGTGTCGGCCGACACTCTAAACATCCAGGATTATTCATTTTTTGTAAGTTTTTAATTTCAGTTGACGTTCGTTAAACATGCTTCTGCTGTTGATACTAATGCTTTTAAAATGAAAATTATCTACAGACGCCTCTGAAGGATGCATGGGATCACATCCATCCTTATGACAAGGAGTGTCAGGGTGCCTACGGGGGTAGCTGCCCGTACGTACAGTGGATAGTACCGAGACAGTTGGTGCCGTATGTTCATGGGTGGAGTCCATTGTGGAGGCAACCTTGGTTTGAGGTCCCATATGTAAGTATTAGTCACATTACAGCTTTATTGCATATGACTTGTAGTTCGTATTAGTCATATAATCCAGTTAATATTGTTTCATTTTATTACTTATTGATCATCTTTGTATGTTTATGCTCTTGGCATTGGGTCGTATGTCGTGTTCTGCTAATCGAGTGGGATATTCAGTTGTACGACCCATTTTTGCATCAGATGGACCATCCTTCTGACCCGACCATCTATTATCACCTTCATTGTCAGTTGCTCCCACTTCAACGTCTTCTTCCCCGATTGCTCATCACCGGTGGTTATTTTGAGAGGCGCCGATTCTCGGTTAGATGCGACATACTGCCCATTACGATGATACTAGCAGAGGATCAGTTCATACAGATGGATAGCCACAGTTGTGGCGCATTTGCCTGCATGTACATCGGGTGTTTGTTGGGTGGGTCCATCCCGGGGGCGCAGGCTATAGATATAGTCCGCGCGTAATAGGGGAAGATGGCGTGGGCGATTTTTGCGCACAAGATGCGAGATATAGTACCTATTGGTTAGTTTGCACTTTGTATTCTATTTTGACTTTCGCGATGTATGATCGACTATACATATTGACCTTATTCGATCCAGGTCTATATATTTGTTGATCGATATAGTTAGTTTGCATCTTGTTTTGGTATTACTCTTGCTCTAGTTGGTTTGTTGGAGATGGTAATATGTGTTGGTTGTGTTGGTATTATTGGTCGGTTTGTGTTGGTATTTTTGTTTGTTTGGTTAGTGTGTTTACAGTTGGTTTGTGCAAATAATGAGGAGTGATGCTGATTTGTTTCTTATCTAACTCGACATCGGGTCACAAAGACTCAAAATCAAGTCACTATGACTCGATTTTGAGAAAAAAAACTCGACATCGAGTCTTAGTGACTCGATGTCGAGTCAAGATTTATTACATATGACAAGAATTCAAACAGACTTCAGGCAGTAGAAACAAAGAGTTCTTCAAATGTTAAGTGCAACAAAGATTAAGACAACGGTGCTAGAATTTAAAATAAAGAATAGAACCAAACAATTTAGAATACTTATGTTTGACTTTGATGAAGTTCCTTCCTCGAAATGGGGGCGCTTAGGAAAATATCGAGGGACAGGTGTCCACGGTAAAATTTCGACAACTTCCTTCTTCCAAGGCTCCATCTTGAATAGGAGGGCAATTTTGTCAAACAAGGGTTCCCCGTCTAACTCGTAAGCGGTTGCGAGGGTTGCATCAACCTATATGAACAGAAAATTAACAAAACTTGGAAGTAAATTGAAGTGATTGAAATATGTATAAAAAAGTATAATGAACGAAAAATTACGCTGCCCCAGTCAAGCCTATTCTGATGAGTAGAATGAACGAAATCAATCTTGCAATCCCAAACAATGCCTGGAGTGGCAAGCATATTAGCGAAAAAGTTGTAGCGAGCTTGAAGATTTTTAACGCATTGATTCACCTCAAAAAATGTGAAAGTACAGTCAAATTGTAAACTTCAGAAGAGCCCTAGCACCCAACACGAAAGTGTTGTTAAACCCACTGACCTCCCAATCGCCTTTATTCAACTCGCTCACAAGGAAATCAACAAGTAGAATATCCATCGGCATTGTCCACGTAGTTTTTTTCATTGTAGAGCACAATAAGGAAATTATTTACGAGTTTCTGTGGAGGTAGAAGAGGAGAGAAATTAGGTCGTCTGTGTTCATTTTGATGTAGATGGATGAAAGATGTAGATGTATTTCTCATTGATGGGATATTTATAGATAAATTACTTTAATTCATACTCATCAATGAAAATCTCACAAGGACAAGAAAATCACTGAAAATCTGAAATAACAGCTCATAAGATATGAAACATCACTGAAAGTACTGTTTGACAAGAAACATCACTGAAAAGCTGAAACAAAAGCTCATAAGACCAGAAACATCAATAAAAAGCTGAAACAAAGTACTGTATGACAAGAATCATCTCTGAAAAGCTGAAACAAATTAAATGTACTTTATCACGAGATATAACACGATATCGAGTCATACAACTTGGGTATGGAGTCATATAATGAGTACAGTTAAATTACAAACTTTATGGAGTACATATTCAATTTACTGATTGACTTCAAAAACTCTATCAGGACAAAGCCTCCTAGTGTGACCTTTTTTCTTATAAATGTCGTATTTTCTTGGAATTCTTCTAGCCGACTGATCAATCGTGTTACTTCAGCTCGCACTCCTTGCATCATGGAAAATGGGGTGCACCGCATTACATGTAGAATAATTGTGACCCTCTTGACGACATCTAGAGCATATTATGGACCATTGTGAGCTATTAGATGGACCACTAGATGGAATCCGTCGAGTCCTCGGTCGGCCAGCTTGTCGAGGTTTAGAGGTGCCTTGACAACCAAAAGTCGTATCATTTCTGGCACATTCCAGTCTTTAGGATGTTAATGGGCATGACGAGTGGAGAGTAAACTTTCCGCAATGTTTCTGTTTTATAGTAATTGTGCACGTAACTTTAGACTGATTGATTTGCCTTACTGAAATAAATAGCAAAAAATATATATAAGGATATCGTAGACGTGAAATAATTAGTAATTTAGTAAAAACGTTTAAATATACCTGATTGCCTTAATCGCATGTGGACACGGCAATAGATCAAGCTGAAACACTCGGCAAGTACACGTTCTCTTTGCCAAATCAACAACAAAAGAATGCACCCCATCCCTTCACAAAATAAATTAGGATACTAACAAGTGACATGTGCATCTTATTAGCCAGTGCACCTGCTTCTGTCAAACTCTTAGATGTATCTGTGGTGACTTCATTATTCATGTTTTCAGCTTCAATTTGATGCTCTTGGAACCACTCCTGAATGAGATTTTGAATAGAATCGAGCAATGAACAAACGGGCAATTTCCTCGACTAGACAAGTCTGGCATTGAGAACCTCTACTGCATTCGATGTCATGAACTCATAGCGTCTAACTGGACAATGTAAACATGCCCACCTTTTCATTCCAGCCCTAACCAACTCCCCGTAGGCCTTTGCGTTTGCATTTTGAATCTGGGCCATTATCTTCTTGAATCTTTCGGAGAATAAGTGTATGCGACTTTTGGTATAAGCTCACCACTTGACCTCGATAATTTCTTATATTTTGCCTCAAGTGATATGTGCATATACCATGCACAAATAAGAAATACACTGCCAACTGCATTCTTAATACTTTTGTGACGATCGGATACAATGAGCATATTTTCAGACATCCATATGTATTGTAATTGCTTCATAAACCATTCCTATGATTCGTCCTTCTCCTTATCAACCACACCAAATGCTAGTGGAAACACTTGTTCATTGTCGTCTTTCATAACCGCAACAAACAACACACCTTTAAACTTGCTCTTTAGGTGTGTGCCATCAACAACAATAACAGGTCTGCAACACTCATTGAATCCTTTAATTAACGCATATAAGGCAATATAAACATACTTGAATCTATCATCATCATCAGTTTCGTGTAGCGCAATTGTACAGGGTTCTCTTTTTTCAACTTGTACGAGAATGCAGACAAAATCCCCCAAGAATGTAAGTGGTCACCATGTATGTAGTTGTAAGCATGATGTTGTGATTTTAGTGCTTTGTTGTACAAAATGTATATCCCATGTTCAGAAGACAAATCAGCAATAATATCCCTAGGTTTAAGGGATCGTCCTTCCTTTAGTAGTTTTGGCGCAAACAGGGCTCCAATAATCTTCGAAGGCAATTGTTGAGGAGCATGTCTACTTAAGTTGGTTTCACATGTATGAGGTTGCTCAAATTTAGTCACCTTCCAACTTCCTCCTTGGATAGCATTTGCACGAAGTAAGAAGGTGTATTTTTTATGTATGGAAATAGCCTCATAACGTGAAGTCGAAAACTCGGGTTGTTCTATACGGTACACGATGGTGTAGATTGTAGAAGCCTAACTTTGTTACCATTTCTTCCTTGCTCTCAAGCACTGCACCTTTAAATAAGTCACGTTTGATGTTAGGTGGTTCTTGTGGAATAGAATCAGGGTCTAGATACTGATAAGACGTTCAGGAGCCATCCAAGCATATTTCGACCTAACCATTGGGAGCTCCGTATGATCAGCGTTCTCATTATCGACTTCGTTGGCATCAACAGGAGGTACTTTATGGATTGGAAATCGTCTTTTGCGAAGAACATGCTCGTCATTGTCTCCTATTATGATATCATTATTCACATCATTCCTTTCACGGTCATCGGGAACAAAATAGTCATCCTTTTCCTATCCAAAGTGATCATAAATCAATCGACAGACTAGTTCATTGTCAATGTCGTACTCTGGATCGTCATTTTCTTCATCAGATGTGTCACCATCATTGTCCCCCGATGGAACAAATTGTTCATCTTGTTGGTTATGTTGATCACCAACAAAATCCTAGTCATTTTGGCCATCATAATGGCCACTGCCCCCGAAATCATCATACCTCCCAGCATCATCATACCGCCCAAAATTATCATTAAATCCACCAACACCACCACCATCATCATCATCATCATTATCACCATCCACATGATCACTACTATTGATTCTCAGTTGATGCTCCAAGATAGGAGATTTACTCGGACAATTATCGGGCACTACATATTGCATAGACGTTAGTTGAGACTCCAAGGTCCTAGTTTTACTTGGACAATTATCGGGCGCAGCATGTTGCATATAGGTTGGCATACACTGTGGTGGACCATGTATATAATTCATGTCGTCGTGAGAATTATATGGATTTAAGGGCATGCATTGACTGTCGATACCATATGAATATGATTGAGCAGCCATGAGGCTCATAAAACCATGTGAATTGTTATTTCCGGTGTACGACGTCCCCATCATCACATGATCTTTTGGTTGCAAGGTCACAAATATTTGGGGATCTTTGAAATTTTCAGCTACTCATCGAAGATCCCGTTTACACATAATCAAAGACTTAATCGAAGAAGAGTCAGCTACGGAACGTGCTAGATATACTGTCAAGTCCCACCTGAGGAATTTGGAACTCCAGCAGATATAACCATGGTGCTGATGCAACCGACTTCCGCAAAGCCTTCAAAGAAATGTGTGCAGAAATTGAAAATATGGAGCATAGATTTGCAGCATTAGACCAACGGCTAGATAATCGCGATGCCAACATCACTATAGATATCTAAGGAGTTGTCCTGACGATAAGGGAATGGATTGGGCATACAAGGGCATTAAGGCGTGAGCATGTCACCTACTTCAAGTCTTTACTCGCAAAAATGGTGATCTGGAGCTCGGACAGCGCCAAATTCCAACAGCGTCAGAGGGACCACATGTTTAGGATGGATCAATCCTATAAGAGTGACATGGAGTTGCTCAAGGCTCAGCATAAGTCCGAAATTCAGAGATTGAAGACCGACATGGAACAGCAAATAAAGGTGCTCCAAATAGAGATGAAGCTGATGGCAGCTGAGACCCTAGCATTGAGATCGGAATTCAGAGCAGCACACTCCACGACTCACGATAAGAAGGACATGACGAACAGCAAGATTGATCTACTCCTAAGTGGAGTTTTCCCTAATCTGGCTCTACCCCTTGGTGATGATGCCAAAAAAGGGGAAGATGAAAGGAAAGAAGAACAGCAAAGCAGGGATAAGGAAGGATTGAAAGGTGAATCAAGCAAGGAGGAAGGCAGTTCAATGAAGAAGCCACCCTTGAAAATCATGTTTGTTAAGACCCCACAACAAAGTGATGTTATAGCCTCAATTCTTAGCAAACTACCGAAAGAGATGTCCATAGAAGAGAAAGTTGAATTAGCATTAAAACAGTCAAGAAAAGCCATTGAAGCTGAGTTCGACAAGGTAGTGGAGAAGCACTCCAAGAGAATAAAAGATATAAAAGCAAGGTTCGAAGGCCCCTCAGCTGGTTTGTTGAAAGATTCACTGTACCGTAAGACCCCTCGAGAAATCACGATACTTGATGCAGGATTTGAACCTAGATTACTAGCGGAATTTCAAACTCTAGAGGCTGAAGGCTACTTCAAGAACATGACTCTACCACAGGCGTCGGACTTGTATTGGGAGAAAAGACTCGATTTATGCAAATCAGCTGAGAAGCAGCAGAGTTCAAGCAGTCAATCGACTGGAAAAACATCCATACAGTACACTCCTAGAGGAGGAGCTGAATCATACTGAGGAAGGGGAAGGTTTGGAAGTGGTGGAAGAGGCAGTGGTACTCCACCACAGCCAAGACCTAAAGATATAAGATATGTTGATCCACAGAAGAAGGGAATCAACTATTGGGTTGGGTACGACACACTTGAAAATATGGAAGTGGAGCGTAAGAATGAGGAGGCTAGAAGAAGGCAAGAAGCTGAAAACAAAAGAGTAAATCGAGAATGGGAAGAAAGGCAGCGAATAGAGGACCCTGCTGCTAAAAGAGCTTATAAGATGAGAAAGAGAGAAGGAGAAGACTGGAAGAAGAAGAAGAGAGCCGAAGAAGAAGAGAGAAGAAGGAATTAGTCGATGCGTTGAAGACGGTTGAAAGCCCTTCGGTGTATTTTACTTAGCTGTAAATACAATATTTGTAAGTAATTCTTGCAATATCATATAGCTCTGATACCTGTTGTGTATTAGTTTTATAATAAGCTCGGATACAGTTGTATAGATAGTATAGCTCTAATATAGTGTATAGGGCATACTTTGTAATAGCTTTGGAAAGTGCGTTTGTAATGTACAAGAATGATATGATCAATAAAATGGATATATTCAACACATACATTCTTTGTTACTGCAATATTTACTTTGCTATAATTATTTAAGTTTTGGCATCATCAAAAAGAGGGAAATTGTTAGGAAAATTTATGTTTAGATTTTGATGATACCATGTAAAACTTAGAATAGGAAGTTGACACTCTATTTTCTTTGTAATTCAACTTGTAATAGATAGGGTTGTATGAGCTGAGTGGGAGTCAGCTGAGTTGAAGATTACAAGAGTCGACTGATGATCGAAGAGAAGACCCAGCTGTGTGTCAACTGTGTGAAGCCAAGTGAAGAATCAGTCAAGTGACAGAAAAGTTATCTCAGTCAGTTGACTGGCAGCTAAGTCATTCCAAAATGATTGGAATCGAATGTCAAAGGGGTATGCAGCAGAGAAGACTTGAAGAAAGCTGAAAGACATCCGTTGTCAACACAAGTCAAGGTTTTGTTAGAAATAGGACTGTGTCAGGCTGCCGCAATAAAGTTGTTTTGCTGAAAGGCATTGAAGCCAAGAGAATAAAAGATATAAAAGCAAGGTTCGAAGGCCTCTCAGCTGGTTTGTTGAAAGATTCCCACTGTAAGACCCTTCGAGAAATCACGATGCCTGGATGCAGATCTCAACATAAATTACTAGAGGAATTTCGAATTCTAGAGGTCAAGGCTACTTCAAAACATGACTCTACCGTAGGTGTGGGACTTGTATTGGGAGAAAGGACTCGATTTATGCAAATCACCGAGAAGTAGTAGAGTTCAAGCGAATAATGACCGAAAAACACCCATACAAGACACTTCTAGAGGAAGAGTTGATTAATACCGAGGAAGAGAAAGGTTTGGAAATGGTGGAAAAGGCGAGGTACTCCACCACAAAAAGACCTAAAGATATAAGATATTTTGATCCACAAGAAGAAGGAATCAACTATTGGGTCGATGCGACACACTTGCAAATATGGAAGTGGAGCGTAAGAATGAGGAGGCTAGAAGAATGCAAGAAGTTCGAAAACAAAAGAGTAAATCGAGAATGGAAAAAGGCGTGAAGGGAGGACCTGCCGCTAAAAGAGCTTATGTGATGAGAAAGAGAGAAGAGGAAGAGTGGAAGAGGAAGAGAGCCGAAGAAGAAGAGAGAAAAGGAAGCGACCAATGCGTTGAAGACGATCAAACCCCTTCGATGTATTTTACTTAGTCAGTAAATACAAAATTTGTAAGTAATTCTTGCAATATCATATAGCTACGATACGTAGTATATTAGTTTTATAATAAGCTCCTGATACTGATTGTATAGATAGTATAGCTCACGATACATTGTGTAGTGTATACTTTGTAATAGCTTTGTAAAGTGCGTTTGTAAAGTACAAAAATGATATAATCAATAAATTGATATATTCAACACATACATTCTTTGTTACTGCACTATTTACTTAACTATAATTATTTAAGTTTTGGCATCATCAAAAAGAGAGAAATTGTTAGGAAAATTTATGTTTAGATTTTGATGATACCATGTAAAACTTAGAATAGGAAGTTGACACTCTATTTTCTTTGTAATTCAACTTGTAATAGATAGGGTTGTATGAGCTGAGTGGGAGTCAGCTGAGTTGAAGATTACAAGAGTCGACTGATGATCGAAGAGAAGACCCACTGTCAACCGTGTGAAGCCAGTGAAAAATCGACAAGTGACATGAAAAAGTTATCTCGGTCGGTTGATAGCGGCTAAGTCATTCCAAAATGATTGGAATCGAATGTCAAAGGGGTATGCAGCAGAGAAGACTTGAAGAAAGCTGAAAGACATCCGTTGTCAACACAAGTCAAGGTTTTGTTAGAAATAGGACTGTGTCAGGCTGCCGCAATAAAGTTGTTTTGCTGAAAGGCATTGAAGCCAAGAGAATAAAAGATATAAAAGCAAGGTTCGAAGGCCTCTCAGCTGGTTTGTTGAAAGATTCCCCAGCTGTAAGACCCTTCGAGAAATCACGATGCCTCGATGCGAGATCCGAACATAAATTACTAGAGGAATTTCGAATTCTAGAGGTTGAAGGCTACTTCAAAAACATGACTCTACCGTAGGTGTGGGACTTGTATTGGGAGAAAGGACTCGATTTATGCAAATCAGCTGAGAAGTAGTAGAGTTCAAGCGAACACCGGGATGGAAAACACACCCATACAAAGACACTTCTAGAGGAAGAGTTGATTAATACCGAGGAAGAGAAAGGTTTGGAAATGGTGGAAAAGGCAGAGGTACTCCACCACAGCCAAGACCTAAAGATATAAGATATTTTGATCCACAGAAGAAGGGAATCAACTATTGGACTGGGTACGACACACTTGCAAATATGGAAGTGGAGCGTAAGAATGAGGAGGCTAGAAGAATGCAAGAAGCTGAAAACAAAAGAGTAAATCGAGAATGGAAAAAGGCAGCGAAGGGAGGACCCTGCTGCTAAAAGAGCTTATGTGATGAGAAAGAGAGAAGAGGAAGAGTGGAAGAGGAAGAGAGCCGAAGAAGAAGAGAAAAAGGAAGCGACCAATGCGTTGAAGACGATCAAACCCCTTCGATGTATTTTACTTAAATTGTAAATACAAAATTTGTAAGTAATTCTTGCAATATCATATAGCTCTGATACCTGTAGTATATTAGTTTTATAATAAGCTCGGATACAGTTGTATAGATAGTATAGCTCTGATACATTGTGTAGTGTATACTTTGTAATAGCTTTGTAAAGTGCGTTTGTAAAGTACAAAAATGATATAATCAATAAATTGATATATTCAACACATACATTCTTTGTTACTGCACTATTTACTTAACTATAATTATTTAAGTTTTGGCATCATCAAAAAGAGAGAAATTGTTAGGAAAATTTATGTTTAGATTTTGATGATACCATGTAAAACTTAGAATAGGAAGTTGACACTCTATTTTCTTTGTAATTCAACTTGTAATAGATAGGGTTGTATGAGCTGAGTGGGAGTCACCTAGTTGAAGATTACAAGAGTCGACCGATGATCGAAGAGAAGACCCAGCTGTGTGTCAACTGTGTGAAGCCAAGTGAAGAATCAAGTCAAGTGACGAAGAAAAGTTATCTCAGTCAGTTGACTGGCTAAGTCATTCCAAAATGATTGGAATCGAATGTCAAAGGGGTATGCAGCAGAGAAGACTTGAAGAAAGCTGAAAGACATCCGTTGTCAACACAAGTCAAGGTTTTGTTAGAAATAGGACTGTGTCAGGCTGCCGCAATAAAGTTGTTTTGCTGAAAGGCATTGAAGCCAAGAGAATAAAAGATATAAAAGCAAGGTTCGAAGGCCTCTCAGCTGGTTTGTTGAAAGATTCCCCAGCTGTAAGACCCCTTCGAGAAATCACGATGCCTGATGCAGGATCTGAACATAAATTACTAGAGGAATTTCGAATTCTAGAGGCTGAAGGCTACTTCAAAAACATGACTCTACCGTAGGTGTGGGACTTGTATTGGGAGAAAGGACTCGATTTATGCAAATCAGCTGAGAAGTAGTAGAGTTCAAGCAGTCAGTCGACTGGAAAAACACCCATACAGTACACTTCTAGAGGAAGAGTTGATTAATACCGAGGAAGAGAAAGGTTTGGAAATGGTGGAAAAGGCAGAGGTACTCCACCACAGCCAAGACCTAAAGATATAAGATATTTTGATCCACAGAAGAAGGGAATCAACTATTGGACTGGGTACGACACACTTGCAAATATGGAAGTGGAGCGTAAGAATGAGGAGGCTAGAAGAATGCAAGAAGCTGAAAACAAAAGAGTAAATCGAGAATGGAAAAAGGCAGCGAAGGGAGGACCCTGCTGCTAAAAGAGCTTATGTGATGAGAAAGAGAGAAGAGGAAGAGTGGAAGAGGAAGAGAGCCGAAGAAGAAGAGAGAAAAAGGAAGCAGCCAATGCGTTGAAGACGACTGAAACCCCTTCGATGTATTTTACTTAGCTGTAAATACAAAATTTGTAAGTAATTCTTGCAATATCATATAGCTCTGATACATGTAGTATATTAGTTTTATAATAAGCTCGGATACAGTTGTATAGATAGTATAGCTCTGATACATTGTGTAGTGTATACTTTGTAATAGCTTTGTAAAGTGCGTTTGTAAAGTACAAAAATGATATAATCAATAAATTGATATATTCAACACATACATTCTTTGTTACTGCACTATTTACTTAACTATAATTATTTAAGTTTTGGCATCATCAAAAAGAGAGAAATTGTTAGGAAAATTTATGTTTAGATTTTGATGATACCATGTAAAACTTAGAACAGGAAGTTGACACTCTATTTTCTTTGTAATTCAACTTGTAATAGATAGGGTTGTATGAGCTGAGTGGGAGTCAGTTGAGTTGAAGATTACAAGAGTCGATTGATGATCGAAAAGAAGACCCTGCTGTGTATCAGTTGTGTGAAGCCAAGTGAAGAATCAGTCAAGTGACAGAAAAGTTGTCTCAGTCAGCTGACTGACAGCTAAGTCATTCCAAAATGATTGGAATCGAATGTCAAAGGGTATGCAGCAGAGAAGACTTGAAAAAAGCTGAAAGAGATCCGTTGTCAACACAAGGCAAGGTTTTGCTAGAAATAGGCATGTGTAAGGCTACCAACAATAAAGTTGTTTTGATAAAAGAGTGCAAAATGTAAGGAACCAATGGGATATACCTGAAAACCTGCAGAGATTAAGGAAACGTTGCAAAGCATTGAATTCATGGTACAATCAAGGACAAGACATGCCAACAACATACGAGTGAGATTTGAAACATATGTTTATCTCTTCAACAAACATATTTTCGAATCTGCACTATAAAAGGTTGAGGAAGCAAGTGTGAGAAGGTGACGAATATCATAAGACCATTAAGCATTCAAGCAAACCTGCAAATACTCTCAAGCTTTCAAAGACAATCCTCAAGCCTAAAATCGAAGTAACTCAATCCAACACAATTAGTGAAGGAAAGATAACTTCATCAAGTTTAAGAAGAAATTTGTTTGAAGAACAAAAGGGGTCTACTCTCCAAGGTTGAAGGAGAAGTAGAAAAGTTCAAGTTCGAACCAGAAGCTTTGGGCTCGTTGGAAGGCTATGTGATCAATTCTAAACCTTACTACTCACCCCTTGGGACCTACAAGTGGTATCAGAGCAGTTGCTTCATTGAGCCTTCCGCACTGGTTACTGAACTATATCTCAGTCTTTTCAAAAGGAACAACACGTCATTTTTTAAAGCTTTTATTTCAAAAACAAAGTTATTATCATGGAAGCAAATCTAACTCGCACTCCTATGTTCACTGTGGAAGAGTTTGATGACTGGAAAATTTGTATGCGGGCTCATCTATCCGCTTTGCATGATGAGATGTGGCTAGTGATAAAGGATGGCCCACTGCAAAATTCTAAAGGTCAACATTGTTGTAAGAAGAGCACCTCCAGCTGAAGGAGAGGATGCTGCAGCAGAGCCCAGACCTGCTATGGTTGAGAAGCGTCGTTGTGAATGGACCAACGAAGATAGAAAGAGATACAATCTTGACAATATTGCCAAGGACATTTTTTACAAAACCTTGGATAAGGCTGTGTTTAATAAAGACAAATCTTGCAAATCAGCCAAAGAAATTTGGGAAAAACTTACTTTGATTTGTGAAGGATCTAATCAAATCAAAGAAAATAGATTAATCATTGCGTACCAAAATTTTGAAAATTTTAAAATGATTGCGGTGAAAGTCCTGGATCACCGGATGCCTCGATTTACGAAATCACCAATGAGCTTTGAACCAAAGACTCAGATAGTAGTGAAGTAGACTACTCAAGTGATATAGAGGAAGAGGCAATGATCTGCCACATGGCCAAAGAACAAGATTCAAAAGATCAAGAAGAAGAGGTACACTTTAACTCATCTCATTCAGATTCTAGTGGTATGGATTGTGACATAAACACTTCATCACCCACAGATCTTTATGATTTAATTGGCAAAGTGATGAAAGATTTTGAGCACATCAAAACCTCACACACATTATTAAATGAGGAAAACAACCAGCTTAAATGCCAAAACTCACAACTAACTAAAGAGCTGAGTACTCTAAGTCACATAGTTGATGAGAACACAAAGCTGAAGGCTGAAATTGCCAAGATTCAAGCAGAATTAGCTGCTACATAAAAGAGGGAAAAGGATCTTAAAATGTAATTGTGTCATTCACTAAAGCATCCAAATCATTGGATGAACTTATAATGACTCAGAAAGAAAGTGGGGACAAGGCAGGCATAGGATTCAATTCCTTTGTGCATGCCCAAGTTCCAAGAGTGATTATGGAAAGGGTAAAGGCAAGAAGCCAGTAGAGTATGCTGACAGGACAGCTGAAACAAAATTCAGAATGGTCTATCAGCAGACTTCAAACAGAAAATACTCTATGAAATCTAAACAGAGCTACCAAAAGCCCCAGAGTTTTCAGCAAAGAAAATCATATGATGTGAATAGAAGAAACTATCCTAACCAAGCTGATTGGAATAACCAAGTGAGATATCAGCCAAGAGCTATGGGATACAAGCCAAAATAACAAAGACCTCAACCTCACTATAAGCCATTCACTAGGCAAAAGAGCTATTTGTTAGTCCAAGTGGCTACAATAATCTAGAGGGGGGTGAATAGATTATCCCGGTTTTTTCAGATTTTGCCCTCTTTTTCGAAAAACTCAAGCAAAGATGAAATGCTAAATGCGGAAAGTAAATAGCACACGTCGATTTATAGTAGTTCAACCCACCTAGGGCCTAATCTACTACCACCCCAGTATATCCGGGATGGATTTCAAAAAGAAAAAAAGATTTTATTAATTTACCAAAAATTAATACAACACCTTGAGGATTACCACAACCCTCTTTCACCACCTTGAGGATTACCACAACCCTCTTATAACACCTTGAGGATTACCACAACCCTCTTACAACACCTTTGAAGATTACCACAACCTTCAAACACCTATCACCTAGATCACCCAAGTGTATTCTTACCACAAGAATACTCACAAGGATGTCTTGTGTTGAATGATGACCAAAATCAAGATTACAACTCAATAAAGATTGAAACAATATGAGTACAAGTGTAATCAAGAATTGAAAGCCTAGACCTCAAATTTGTGCAAGTGAAAGTGCTTAGGCTAATACAACAAGATATATGAAAGTGTTTGCTCAATTGCCCTTTGCTTGTATAGAGTGTTTGTAAGTCAAAGCGGCTACGATAATCTAGATGGGGGTGAATAGATTATCTGCATCTTTTCGATTTCACCCTCTTTTTCGAACCAAATGCTCAAAGACAATAATAAAGGTGCGGAATGTAAACAACACATGTTGATTTAAAGAGGTTCAACCCACCTAGGGCCTAATCCTCTACCACCCCAGTATATCTGGGATGCATTTCAAAAAGAAAAAAAGATTTTATTAATTTACCACAAATTAATACAACACCAACTTACAACAACACCTTGAAGAGCACCACACTCTTCTTCAACACCACCTTTGAGATTACCACAATCTCTCTTGAAGATTACCACAATCTCCAACGGCACCTTGTGAAGATTACCACAATCTTCAACCTTGAAGAATACCAAATTCTTCAACACCTCAACAAGAAGATTACCACAATCTTCTTACACCTAACACCTAGATCACCCAAGTGTGTTCTTACCACAAGAACACTCACAATGATATCTTGTGTTGAATGATAACCCAAAAATTCAAGATTACAACTCGATAATCAATTATAGAATTGAGTGCAAGTGTAATCAAGAATAGCCTAGACCTCAAGGATGTGAAAGTGAATAGCTAGGCAAATTACAACAAGAAATAAGACAATGTAAGAACAAGTGTATTCTTGAGTGTATCTTGTTGTGTTGTAGCTTTCTCTCTTGTTGTGTTGCTTCAATTCTTCCTCTATTTATAGAAGATGTCTTGTACATGATAGGCTCCTCTTGGGGACATGAATTCTGTAAAAAATTGGCAAGACAATTGAAGAAAAGAGCTGTTAGAAATCAATCCCACAAATTAAGGAAAAGATGTTTCTTTGCCAACAACTACATTTTTTCTTTGTCAAACTTAAAGGCGAAACGGCCGCACGAAATAGAGTTTGAAAAAATCGTATCAACATATACACAGGGCGACCGGTCGACGTGCACCTCGACCGGTCGACCCTAACCACAATCGGTCGCACTCATAAAAAAATGAAAGACAGAAGTTCTGTTTCGATTTTTGCTCCAGTGCGGCCGCCCTATAGGTCGAGTCGGCCGGCGATGGCACGGTTACCCTGTAGGCGACTAAGTTGCCGCCGACCATTTTTCTCGCAAACATGAAGTTTTCAAGAAATAAACTTCAAAACAAAAGTGTTGTCCAATTTTATATCGAAAATAAACTTCAAGAAATACTCCGAAAAATAGTAAAAATATTTTAGAAACATTGTTTTGGTGTAAAAATACATTAACACAAAATCATCAAAAGTGTTGTCCAATTTATATCGAAAATAAACTTGAAGAAATACTCCGGAAAATATTAAAACCATTTTAAATCATTTAGGAGTATTTGGACAACCTTTAAAAACATTGTTTTGGTATAAAAACAAAATCATCAAAATCATGATAAAACCATTTATCAAACAGTGTTGTGTCTTGTTGCTTGAATGAAGCCTCTATTTATAGGAGAGGACTTGGCTTTCATTTCCAGACATTGGCTCCTCCTTGGGGAGTGATTTGCTGCAAAAGAAACCATTTAAAATGATCAATATAGTCATTTAGAAATCAATCCCACAAAATAGGGAAAAGGTCATGCTAAAACGCAACGGATAGTTTGCTGATAAACATGGGGTTCGACCGGTCGCGCAGAGATAAGATAGAAATTGAATTCTGTGAATTTTTACACAGGGGGACCGGTCGGAGAGGGGTGCGACTAGTCGCCCTTAGCTGTGACCGGTTGGACTTGAAGATTTTACGAAACAGAGAAGTCTGCGCCAAGAGGGTTGTTCCCAGGTACAGGCCGCCCGCCGGTCGACCGGTCGCCCTCACCGGTCGACCACCTGGTCGGCCGGTCGCCCTCTCCAATTTTTCTTACGTCCCCTTTTCTGTTTCAAAACTCAACTCAGGTACGGGTTGCCCTATAGGGCGACCGGTCGAGCCTGAAACAAATGTGTTGTCCAATTTTTTATCGAAAATAAACTCTAAGAAATACTCCGAAAAATAGTAAAAACATTTTAAATCGATCGGAAGTATTTAGACAACATTTAGGGACATTGTTTTGGTTTAAAAACTCATTCGAACAAAAACATCAAAATCATGATAAAAACATTTGTCTAACAAACTCCCCCTTTTTGATGATTACAAACCAAAACAATTTTCTTGAGGACGACAACTAAATTTTCTGGTTTTACAAGTAAACTATCCGTTAAAAGCATTTCATACAAAGCTCCCCCTATCTATGAGCATATCAACAAACAATCATAAGTTAGAAGCATAAGCTATAACAAGCTTATATAAGATGCATATAGACATCATGAGCTAAGAAGCTCCCCCTGTCACAATACTTATAATCTTTTGCAATTGAGTTCATAATACAAGCCATGGACTAGGTATTCTTGGCTATAGAAAGCCATTGCTTATAGCTTTTATTACGAGCTTTTAATAGCTTCTTTTAGCTAATGAGCCAATTTCCTGTTTCTCCCCCTTTGGAATCATCAAAAAGAATGTTAGAATGGTAAAAACACCATACAATAATATCAAAGTGCGCCAAAGGGACGGTTTAGCAACCGTTGAGCAATTAAAGCGTAAAAATCCAAGGAAAATGGGAGAAATGTATCATGAAGAGTTCATACGCTTGTTTTATTAGGCAAAACATGATCTCAATAGATGTTGGAGACTTTTGGAAGCAAGAGAATCATGTAAAAGTTGAAATTTTCATTGTGACATTTCATCGAACACCTTGTGTGTGTGAAAAATAAAAGAGGTTGTATATAACCCTTGTAAATGTTTCAAGCCAAATATTTTATCACCAATTCACCTCAATCATTATACAATACAACATAATAGATAAGCTCATCAAAATCATTTGCAAAAAATATCAAGAAATATACCGTAAGGTCATAAACTCAAGGGTTCAACCCGATTGAGCAAAAGAAGAGAAATTCTTACCATTTGATCGGAAAAGATGAGCCATAATGATGATGATTATGATATATAATGTCCACGTTGTGAAAAAGATGCATAAAAATCATTTTGTGAAAATTTGGCAAGGGGACGAAAAATGGCCAAAAAAATGTTAAAGTTGCGAATGCTGAAGACAAAACCATTTTAATCCAAGAAATGGCTTAGGGCGACCGGTCGACGTTGAAGGCGACCGGTTGCCCTCAACCCTTTCATCCCACTATCTGTCAGTTTTTCCAAAATCCGATTTTTCGCCCCTAAGTTTTAAAAATATGCAAAATGCAAACGTAAGCCTCACTCAATATGCATTATGCCTAACCGAGCTCGTATCGAAGCAAAAGTCTCGGAAGATAGCGGTTTTGTAAAAATATCCGCTAATTGATCTTGAGATGGTACAAAAGATATCTCAATTTTTCGTTTTGAAACACAATCCCTTAGAAAATGATGTCGAATTTCAATATGTTTGGTACGGTTATGATGAACCGGGTTTTGAGCAATATTAATAGCGGATATATTATCACAAAAGATAGGTACATTTTCAAAAGAGCATTTGTAATCCGCTAAGGTTTGTTTGATCCAAAGAAGTTGAGTACAACAAAAAGCGGCGGAAATATATTCGGCCGGCCGTTGAAAGAGAAACACAGTTTTGCTTCTTTGAAAACCAAGAAACTAGGCAATCGCCTAAAAATTGACATGATCCGGAAGTACTTTTCCGATCATCAATATTTCCCGCATAATCCGAATCACTATAACCTTTAAGAGAAAATTTTTCATTCTTTGGATAAAATAAGCCATATTGAATGGTGCCTTTCAAATATCGAAAAATCCTTTTAACGGCACTCATATGAGATTCTTTGGGATTGCTTTGAAAACGAGCACATAGGCATACGGCATGAAGAATGTCCGGTCTACTAGCGGTTAAATAAAGTAAACTACCAATCATACCTCGATACTTTGATTCATCCACGGACTTGCCTTTCTCATCTTAGTCAATTTTGACATTTGTTGCCATGGGAGTAGAGACGGTTCTTCCTTCTTCAATGCCAAACTTTTTCAAAAGTTCTTTTGTGTACTTTGATTGTGAAATGTAAATACCTTCTTGACATTGCTTAATTTGGAGTCCAAGAAAGAAGTTAAGCTCCCCCATCATGCTCATTTCAAATTCTCCTTGCATCAATTTAGAGAATTTCTTGCACAAAGAATCATTAGTAGCACCAAAGATAATATCATCAACATAAATTTGCACAAGTAAGCAATCTTGCCCTTTTTCAAAAACAAAGAGAATTGTATCAACTTTACCTCTTATAAAACCATTTTGTAAAAGAAAAGAGCTAAGTCTATCATACCATGCACGGTGCTTGTTTTAAACCATACAAGGCCCTTTTTAGTTTATAAACATCATTGGGCCTAGAAAAATTTTCAAACCCCCGGAGAGGTTGTTTTACATAGACTTCTTCTTGAATAATACCATTTAAGAAAGCGGATTTAACATCCATTTGGTAAAGTTTGAAATTTTTAAAACAAGAATAGGCAAGTAAAATACGAATAGCTTCTAAACGTCTTCAGTGCAAAAGTTTCATCATAGTCAATACCTTCTTCTTGACAATACCCTTGAGCTACTAACCTTGCCTTATTTCGAACAATGTTGGCTTGATCATCAAGTTTGTTCGAATACCCATTTTGTACCAATGATAGTTTGAGATGGAGGACAAGGTACTAATTCCCATACATCATTTCTTTCAAATTGATTTAGCTCTTCTTGCATTTCTAAGAACCAATCCTCATCCTCAATGGCCTCTTTAGCATTTTTCGGCTCTTTTTGAGAAATAAGAGCTTTCTCGGCAAATTTTCTCCGGTCATCACTTTGTCAAGGGGATCACCAATAATAAGATCTTTTGGGTGATCTCCTTAAATTTCAATGCAACGGAAGGTCCGAGATATCACCTCTATCTTCTTGAGGGCCATTTGAAGTAGACGGTTGATCATTTGATGTAGATGGTTGATCATCAATTTGAACAATTTGTTCAATAATATCCTCTTCATCACTTTCATCATTAGGTATTCTTTCAACTCTCGAAGCTTCATTGAATTTAACATGGATGGATTCTTCAACAACTCCACTAGTCTTATTGTAAACCCGATATGCTTTGCTTTTTGTTGAATATCCCATAAATATCCCTTCATCGGCCTTAGGATCAAGTTTGTCCAATTGATCCTTGGTATTCAAAATAAAGCATTTACAACCAAATATCTTGAAATAACTAATATTTGGAGTTCTACCTTTCCAAAGCTCATATGGAGTTTTATTCATTTTAGGACGAATATAAACTCGATTAATGACATAGCAAGCGGTACTTACGGCTTCGGCCCAAAATATTTTGGAAGTGAAAATTCATTGAGCATGGACCGACTCATCTCTTGTAATGTCCGATTTTTCCTTTCGGCTACTCCATTTTGTTGAGGTGTCCTTGGAGCCGAGAAATTATGAGCATATCCTTTGGTTTCACAAAAGACTCTAAATTCACCATCAAATTCTCCGCCTCGATCGCTTCGAATAGACTTAATAGTGTCTTCCTTTTCATTTTCAATGAGTCTACACAACTTAACAAACTCATTAACGGCATCGCTTTTATTGGTAAGAAAAAGAGCCCAAGTATATCTAGAAAAATCATCGACGATAACAAAAGTGTAATGTTTTCCACTTAGACTAGCCATACCAATGTCCCCATACAAATCAAGGTTAAACATTTGTAGGGGTTTGGTTGTGGAAATTTCGTTTTTGGGCTTAAAACTACTTTTAACTAATTTGTTCTTTTGACAAGTGTCACATAAGTCAAGATTTTCAAAATTCAATTTGGGTAGTCCTTTCACATGTTGGTTTTTGTAAATATTTTTCAAATTCTTGTATCCAACATGTCCAAGTCGCCTATGCCATAAACTAGTTAAATCATTATTGGCGACTAAACAAGAAACATTTTGACTAACCAAATCACTTGTACAAATTTTGTAAAGATTGCCTTTTCTATTTGCTTCACAAATAATTTCACCATTTTTAAGTATAAGGCATTTTTCTTTATTAAAGGAAACATCATAATTTGAATCACAAAGTTGGCTAACACTTATCAAATTAAACTTAAGCCCTTCAACTAAAAGAACATTACTAAGAGAGAAAGAAGAGTTACCAATTTCTCCATTTCCAAGAATTTTTCCTTTGCCATTGCCGAATATGACCATACCCTCTTCTTGGAGCTTGATGTTGGTAAAAAGTTCTCTCCTCCCGGTCATATGGCGTGAACATCCGCTGTCCACGAGCCATTTTGAATCTTCCATTGTTGTTATAGCCCCTATTACCTACAAAAGAATTTCTTTTAGGTACCCTATAATTTTGGGGTCCATGGGGGTTAGTCTTAAGACCTTTGGGTCTCCAAACATGTCTTGAGCTATTTCTCAATTTGCAATTATTAGCATAATGTCCAACTTTGCCACAATAAAAACAAGTAGGAGTATTATAATTATTAGCACGTACAAAAGTCGGACCTTAGTTATTTTTCTTAAAAACACTTTGAAATGGCTTGTAACCAAGTCCCAATTTGGAATGCTCACCTCTTTGTGCATCTAAGATTTTTGTGACTTTATCCGTGCTTATGTTGAAACGATGCACATCATTTTTCAAACATTCAATATCTTTTGTGAGCGATTCCTTTTCGGTTTCAAGAGAATGAACTCTAGTAAGAGTAAGAGCATGAGCTTTCTCTAGAGATTCATAAGAGGTGAATAATTTTTCTTTTTCAATCTTAAGCTCCTCATGCTCCTTTTTCAAATTTTTGTATTTAACAATTAAATTTTGAAACTCAATTTGCAATTCATCAAAATCACATTGCAAGTCATCAACTATGGAGGAAGTAGAGGAATTAGAATGTACCTCATTGTTTTCATCGTCTATGGCCATGAGACCGTTTTCGGTTTCTCCTTCCTCATCGGTTGGTTCGAGTAGTTCATCCCATGTTTTGACCTCTGCATTTAGAGCCTTCTTTTTTATGAAAGGCTTCTTTTTCTTTTGCTCCTCTTCATCGAGCTTTGGGCAATCGGCAATGAAGTGCCCGGGTTTTCCGCATTTAAAGCAAGCATTATCTCTTGGTTTTCTTGCTTTATTTTTATTCACAAATTTTGCAAATTTTCGAACAAGTGCGGCCGTCTCCTCATCATCATCATCATTATCATAGTATGCATTATTAGAGGAAGAAGCAAGACCTTTAGGAATAATTTGCATACCCGATTGATTTGTGGATGGTTTGGAATTTTTCCTCTCCTTGAGATAGACTTCATAGATGAGTAGATTTCCAATAAGCTCGTCAAACTTGAGTGTTTCAAGATTTTGTGCCTCTGTGATTGCCATTACTTTTTCGAACCATGAGCCGGGAAGAGCATTCAATACCTTGGTCACCTTGTCTTCTTCGGAAATGACTTTGCCGAGGGCCACAAGAGGATTGACAATATTGTCAAGCCTTTCTACCATCTTGGAGATGCTTTCGCCATCATACATGTTAAAGTTTTCGAAGTCTTTAACAAGCATGGTCTTTCTTGCTTGCTTGACTTTCTTAGTCCCTTCATAGATTGTCTCCAATTTTTCCCAAACCTCATGTGCCGACCTTATGCCTCTTATGCGATTGTACTCGGTGGCGGTAAGAGAACAATGCAAAATATTTAAGGCCTTACCGTTTAGAGAGAAAGCCTTTTTGTCGTTTTCATCAAACTCCTTGAAAGGTTTAGGAGACAAGGTGCCATCCTCCGATTTCTTTGTTGGTTGATTAACTCCTTCAATGACCACATTCCAAATGTCGAACCCGCACCCTTGAAGGAAGCACTCCATACGGTCTTTCCAAAATGCGTAGTTGTTGGCGTCGAATAGTGGTGGCTTATTGGTGGAGGCGTTGGTGGTGAGATGAGCATCATTTGTAGCCATTGGATCTTTCCTCTTTACTCAGAACGAGCTAGCCAAAGAGTTTGGCTCTGATACCACTTGTTAGTCCAAGTGGCTACAATAATCTAGAGGGGGGTGAATAGATTATCCCGGTTTTTCAGATTTTGCCCTCTTTTTCGAAATACTCAAGCAAAGATGAAATGTTAAATGTGAAAAGTAAATAGCACACATCGATTTATAGTAGTTCAACCCACCTAGGGCCTAATCTACTACCACCCCAGTATATCCGGGATGGATTTCAAAAAGAAAAAAAGATTTTATTAATTTACCAAAAATTAATACAACACCTTGAGGATTACCACAACCCTCTTTCACCATCTTGAGCATTACCACAACCCTCTTATAACTCCTTGAGGATTACCACAACCCTCTTACAACACCTTTGAAGATTACCACAACCTACAAACACCTATCACCTAGATCACCCAAGTGTATTCTTACCACAAGAATACTCACAAGGATGTCTTGTGTTGAATGATGACCAAAATCAAGATTACAACTCAATAAAGATTGAAACAATATGAGTACAAGTGTAATCAAGAATTGAAAGCCTAGACCTCAAATTTGTGCAAGTGAAAGTGCTTAGGCTAATACAACAAGATATATGAAAGCGTTTGCTCAATTGCTCTTTGCTTGTATAGAGTGTTGTGTCATGTTGCTTGAATGAAGCCTCTATTTATAGGAGAGGACTTGGCTTTCATTTCCAGACATTGGCTCCTCCTTGGGGAGTGATTTGCTGCAAAAGAAACCATTTAAAATAATCAATATAGCTGTTAGAAATCATTCCCACAAAATAGGGAAAAGTTGTCCAAAACGCAACGGATAGTTTGCGATAAACATGGGGTTCGACTGTCACAAGCAGAGATAAGATAGAAATTGAATTCTCGTGAATTTTTACACAGGGGATCGGTCGGAGGGGGCGGCCGTCGCTTTAGTCGTGACTCCGGTTGGACTTGAAGATTTTACGAAACAGAGAAGTCTCGAGCCAAGAGGGTCGTTTCCTGGCATGTCGCCCGCCGATCGACCGGTCGCCCTCACCGGTCGACCACCTGGTCGACCGGCCGCCTCTCCAATTTTTCTTACGTCCCCATTTTCTGCTTCAAAACTCAACTCAGTAATGAGTTGCCCTATAGAAGGGCGACCTGGTCGAGCCTGAAATAAATGTGTTGTCCAATTTTTTATCGAAAATAAACTCTAAGAAATACTCCGAAAAATAGTAAAAACATTTTAAATCGATCGGAAGTATTTAGACAACATTTAGGGACATTGTTTTGGTTTAAAAACTCATTCGAACAAAATCATCAAAATCATGATAAAAACATTTATCTAACACTATTATCAGCACAAATATGCACCCAGGCACAAAACCTAACAAGCACAGAAATTCCACTACTACCCCAAGAAAGCAAATGTTCAAACAAACACACAGGCATACAGACAAAAGAGACAGTTGTATGATCCTAAAACCCCCAAGCAATTTGCAAATGTGCATAATGATTATGGAACTGATAGATGGAAACCTCTTAGAGTCAAATCATCTGGTTATAGGTTGGTTGGAACATCTTATATCACTAACCCCTCAGGACCCAGGCAAGTTTGGGTACCTAAAAACTAATTTCCTTAATTGTAGGATCAGGGAACAACTGAGTGCCAAGGAACCTGGTACATGGATAGTGGTTGTTCCAGGCATATGACAGGAAACAAGAGAAATCTGTCAAAGTTCAAGGAGATCAAAGGTGCAAAAGTTATATTTGGAGGAAATGAAGCTCCATGGGAAATCAAAGGCACAGGATCCATAAGAAAAAATGGATTGGAGATCACAGATTTGCATACGTTGAAGACCTCAACTTCAATCTTCTAGCATCAGTCAACTCTATGACAAAAGCTACAATGTGGGATTCAACATGGGAATATGCCAAATCAAAAATACTGAATCAAATGAAATTGTGCTTCAAGGAACAAGGCAAAAAAACATGTATGTAGTGGATTGGTCAACTGCTACACCAAGCACATATCTACTAGCAAAGAGTACAGCCGAATCAAGTTGGTTGTGGCACAAGAAGCTGAGTCATCTGAACTTCAAGACAATCAACAAACTTGCAAGGAGTCATCTTGTGGAAGGATTGCTTGACTCTGTGTACAAGAAAGAAAGCATGTGTGATGCATGTCAGATGGGAAAGTAAATCAAATCATCCTTCAAGGACAAGCCAAGTCCTTCTTCAACAAGGATATTGCATATGTTGCACATAGACTTATTTGGTCCTGTTGAACCAGCCAGCATCAGTGGAAAGAAATAGACCTTAGTGGTGGTAGATGATTATTCAAGATATACATAGACTATTTTCATGTGTAAAAAGAAAGAAACATTGCTGAAATTGTCTCAACTGATAAGAAGAGTTCAAAATGAGAAGAGTCAAACCATTATTAAGATAACATCTGACAGGGGAACTGAGTTTGTCAATGGAATTATAACTCGATGATTACAATGAATGGAGTAAAAAAAAAAACTCTCAAGGAAGTCAGCAAGAACCACAAAGAGAATGGAGTAGAAAGAAGAAACAGAACTCTCTGAGCCGCAAGGACAATGTTAGCCGGTCGGATTGCCTAAGAGATTTTGGGCTGAAGCCATTAACATGACTTGCTACACTCAGAATAGGTGTATGATTAACAGGCAATTGTCTAAAACTCCCTATGAAATCGGATAGGAAGAAGCCAAATGTTGGATATTTCAAGATCTTTGGATGTAAGTATTTCATCCACAACAACGGGCAAGGACAACTTAAAAGCTTTTGAAGTCGGGTCGATGAAGGTATCTTTTTGGGATATTCAGCTGAGAGTAAAGCTTATAGAGTGATAAATAAAAGGACTATGGTCATAGAAGAGTCTATCCATCTCGTTTTTGATGAACCTAATGTGAATGGAGAAGACACAGATGAGTTAGCTGAGAAGAAGAATCAGTCAATATGCAGAAGAGATCCTATGCTGAAGCAGATGTAAGAGCACTCAACCCTGAAGAAGATGAGATTGTTGAATCTCAGAGATAGCTGGAAGGTCTACAGTTAAATGATGATGAAGAAGCTATTCAAGACAACTTAGTTGCAAGACGGTTAAATCCAGCAGACTTACTCCAACCAGATGTGAGATGGCAGAGAGACCATCTACCTGAGCTAATCATTGGAAATGTTAAAGATGGAATAAGAACCAGATCCAGAGATCAACATGAAGCCATGTTTACTTATTTTGTTTCCCAGATAGAACCCAAAGATGTGTCTCAAGCATTGGATGACACACATTGGATTCAGGCTATGCAGAAAAGTTGAATCAGTTTGAAAGGAACAAAGTTTGGGAATTGGTTGAAAGGCCTACCCACCAAATTGTTATAGGTACTAAGTGGGTATTTAGGAACAAGATTAATGAGGAAGGATCTATTTTAAGAAACAAATCAAGACTGGTAGCCAAAGGGTATTTCCAAGATGAAGGAATAGATTTTGATGAAACCTTTGTTCATGTTGCTAGATTAGAAGCAATAAAGATGTTTCTTGCTTATGTTGCACATAAGAACTTCACTGTGTATCAAATGCATGTGAAGAGTGCATTTCTGAATGGACTTTTGGAAGAAGAAGTATATGTTGAGCAAACCTCCAGGTTTTGGGCAGAAAACTATTGGAGATAAAGTCTACAAGCTCAAGAAAGCATTGTGTGGATTAAAACAAGCACCAAGAGCCTGGTATGGCAAATTGTCTCAATTTCTAATTGACAATGGATTCATCAAAGATAAAGTTGGTAGAACACTCTTCAGAATTCAAGATGAGGAGAGTATATTGCTTGTTCAAATCTATGTGGAAAACATCATATTTGGATCCACAAATAAAGAGCTATGTGACAAATTTTCAAACCTCATGCAAGGAAAGTTTGAAATGAGCATGATGGGAGATCTGACTTTCTTCCTAATTCTTCAAGTCAAGCAAATGAAGGATGGAACCTTCATAAGTCAAACCAAGTATACCAGAAATTTAATGAAAAAATTTTGGTATGGAAGCAAAGTCATCAGTGAAGATTCCAATGAACACTTCAGTTAAGATGGATATGGATGCAGATGGTAAAGCTGTTGATCAAACCAGATATAGATATCTCATTAGATGTAGGCCAGACTTCACCTTTGATGTAGGTGTATGTGCTAAATTTCAATCTGCACCAAAAGAAAGTCATATGACTGCAGCCAAGAGAATCCTAAGGTACTTGAAGGGATGTCAAGAAGTTGGCTTATGGTATCCAAATGATGGAGGATTCAAGTTAGTTGGCTACTCAGACTCAGACTATGCTGAATGTAGAGTGGACAAAAAAAGTACATCAGGTACATGTCAAATGCTTGGAAATATATTAGTTTCTTGGTTCAGCAAGAAACAAAACTCAATAGCTACATCCACAGCTGAAGCAGAGTACATAGCTGCAGGAAACTGTTGTGCCCAAGTTCTATGGATGAGGCAACAACTGAGAGACTATGATATAGAAGAAGAAGAGATTTCAATTATGTGTGATAACATAAGTGCTATTGCAATTACCATAATCCAGTATTGCATTCAAGAACAAAGCACATTGATGTCAGATATCATTTTATAAGAGACCGTGTTGAAAAGAAGGATATCACTTTGGAATACTGTTAGGAAATTTATTATTAGATTTTGATGATACCATGTAACACTTAGAATAGGAAGTTGGCACCCCATTTTCCTTGTATTCCTACTTTGTAATAGATAGGACTGCATGAGCTGAGTGAAGTCAGCTATGTCGAAGAATGCAAGAAGTCAACTGAAGACTAGAGTGAAGACCCAGCTGTGTGTTAGCTGAGTATGGTCAAGATGGAAGGCACAGACACGACTGAAGGAGATCCAGCTGAGGGACAGTTGTGTAAAGGTTGTGGAACTGTCAGTCAAGTCAGCAAAGAGTCAAGTCTACCAGTTGAACTGACAGTTGAGTCTTTCCTTAAAAGATGAAGCAGACTCAAGTCAAAGGGGTAAAAGCAGCAGTCAAGTCAAGAAAACTGACATTGATCTGTTGGAAGAAAGTCAAGGATATTACTCAATATAGTAATAAGTCAAAGTTGCTCTGTCTTAAAGTGTTTGGCCCAGAAATATGCAAAAAAAATAAACTAATGGGAAACACGGAAGCTTGTGTCAGGACCTGAAACGCTGCAGAGTCATTTAATACGAGGAAGGGTCAACATCACAATACTACAGGTCGAGAAAAGACAAGCCAATAAACAAGAAAGTATCATTTGAAAATAGTCAATCTCTTCAACGGGCAAATTTTCAAATGAGCACTATAAAAGGCTGAGGAAGCATTTGAGAAAAGGTTATGAATGACACTGATCCAACAAGCATTTACAAGCAAGAAAAACCTACAAATATTCTCAAAGCTTATCAAGAAATTCCTCAAGCCTAAAACTCGAAGGAACTCGATCCAACACACGCTGTGAAGGAAAGAATACTTCAACCAGTTGAAGATGAAAAGTTTTGAAGAACAAAATGTTTGATAAATGGTTTTATCATGATTTTGATGATTTTGTTTTTATACCAAAACAATGGTTTTAAAGGTTGTCCAAATACTCCTAAATGATTTAAAATGGTTTTAATATTTTCCGGAGTATTTCTTCAAGTTTTATTTTCGATAAAAATTGGACAACACATTTAATGATTTTGTATCAATGGGTTTTTACATCCAAACTATGTTTCCAAATATTGTCTAAATACTCCCGATCGATTTAAAATGTTTTCACTATTTTTTGGAGTATTTCTTGAAGATTATTTTCGATAAAATATTGGACAACACTTTTGTTTTGAGGCCAACCGGTCGCCCTATAGGGCAACCCGTACCTGAAGAGTACGTTGAAACATAAATTGGGCCTGGAGTGAAAAACAAGGTCGGCCAAGTGCATCAGCTCAAGGCGTCGGCCGGTCAGGGCGACCCGCCCGTGTGCTACCGGTACCTACAAGTTTTTGTTGAAACAGAAACTCATACTCTTCACTCCCTTGAGGCTTGGACCGGTTGAACATAGGGGTGACGGGTCGGACCCCCCGTCGACCGATCGCCCTGTGTAAAATTGTGTTCTTATTTTCAAATGTCTATTTCTGCGCGACCGGTCGCCCTAACGTTTGACAGCAAAATTCTAACCGTTGTGCAGCAGACAACTTTTCCCTAAATTGTGGGATTGATTTCTAACAGCTATAATCTTGATTTTAATTGAATTTTTTTTGTAGATATCAGATTCCAAGAGGAGCCTATCAAGTATCAATCATCTCCTATAAATAGAGGA
The DNA here is from genome assembly GCA_016081115.2 of Rehmannia glutinosa. Taxonomy (NCBI): domain Eukaryota; kingdom Viridiplantae; phylum Streptophyta; class Magnoliopsida; order Lamiales; family Orobanchaceae; genus Rehmannia; species Rehmannia glutinosa. Next base: position 29,029,472 of record CM071925.1, on the reverse strand, counting down.
AGATTTGAAGCACAACAAAAAGAGAGAACAACACAACACAACAAGATATACTCAAGCAAACACTTGGTCTTCTATGGTCATTATTCTTGTTGTAATTTTCCTAGCTTATCACTTTCACATCCTTGAGGTCTAGGCTATTCTTGATTACACTTGCACTCAATTGTATAATTCATTATCGAGTTGTAGTCTTGAATTTTTAGGTTATCATTCAACACAAGATATCCTTGTGAGTGTTCTTGTGGTAAGAACACACTTGGGTGATCTAGGTGTTAGGTGTAAGAAGATTGTGGTAATCTTCTTGTTGAGGTGTTGAAGAATTTGGTATTCTTCAAGGTTGAAGATTGTGGTAATCTTCACAAGGTGCCGTTGGAGATTGTGGTAATCTTCAAGAAGAGATTGTGGTAATCTCAAAGGTGGTGTTGAAGAAGAGTGTGGTGCTCTTCAAGGTGTCGTTGTAAGTTGGTGTTGTATTAATTTAATTAATAAAATCTTTTTTCTTTTTGAAATCCATCCCGGATATACTGGGGTGGTAGAGGATTAGGCCCTAGGTGGGTTGAACCTCTATAAATCGACGTGTGTTGTTTATATTCAACACCTTTATTATTGTATTGGCTTGTTTTGTTTGATAAAGAGAGTAAAATCGAAAAGATGGAGATAATCTATTCACCCCCTCCCTCTAGATTATCGTAGCTGCTTGGACATACAAGTGGTATCAGATGGCAAGCTCGTTTCACATCGCGAGTGAAGAGGAACGATCATCGGCTACGAATGAAGCTCATCAATCCGGCACCTCCACCACCAAGCCACCTCTATTTGATTCCAAAAATTATATATTTTGGAGAGAAAGAATGGAATGCTATTTACAAGGTTGCGGGTTCGATATTTGGAACATCATCATCAATGGAGAATCCGTTCCAATAAAAGACACACCACACACCTCCAAAGGCCTCAAAGAGCTAAATGATGAAGAGAAGAAAATCATCTCCTTAAACGGTAAAGCTCTCAATATTTTGTATTGTTCACTTACTAATTTAGAATATGAACATATTGTAGGAATTCGATCGGCACATGAAGTATGGCGAACATTAGAAGCCATCTATGGAGTTTTTGCAAATGAAAGGAGTCAAACAAAAGCATCTACTTCTCAAAGGGATACAATGTCCAATCTAAGGAACAAGCCTCTTACAACTTCCAACTATGAAGAAGTTGAACATTGTCTTATGGGCATCAAAGAAGAAAATGAGGTATGTCTTAAACCCTCTACTTCCTATGATATTGTTATTCAAAATGATTATAGTGATTTGCAAAATGATTTTGACGATCTTCAAAATGAATTCCAAAATTTACTTGTTAAGTACAAAAAATTGAAAAAGGAATTCAATGTTTTGAAAAATGAAAAGGATAGTTTATTTACATCCTATGAATCACTATCATGTGCTCACACCACCACACTTGACAAGGTTAGAAACCTTGAAAAAGAAAATAGTACTCTTGTTGAGGATATAAATTGCATGAAAATGGATTTATCTAAATCCAACTTAGTCTGGCGATGAAATTGTTGATTATTGTGATAATTGAAACTAGAACTTGATCATAAGTTTAATGTTGTCAATCATATAAAAAAGAATCAAGTCTCTAAGCATGTTGGTCATTATGCTCCTAGAATTATTACTTGTTTTTATTGCGGTAAAAAGGGTCATACGGCTAATTCTTGTTGAACTAGAAATAGCTCTAATTATTGTTGGAGACCTAAAAGTCTCGAGACTAATCCCAAAGGACCCAAACACATGAGGGTACCACAAAACAATGTCATATTAGGTACTCGGCGAAATAATGATCGAAGAAAATTTATACCGCCAAGAAGACATCAAATGACCATTTCATTCGATCAAAGAAGGAGAAAGTATTTTCAACAAAGCCAATTTCCAAGAAGAAGATATAATCAAAAATGGGAAGAACACAATCCTTGGAAATGGCAAAGACATCATCAACAAGATGATTTTCAAAGAAGAAGAGACTATCAACAATGGGAAGGACAAAAATCTTGGAAATGGAGTAATCAAAGGAGCCATCATCAACAAAGTGACTTCTCAAAGGGAAGATATCATCAACAATGGGAACGGCACAACCCATGGAAATGGCGTAACTGGTAACCCGTATCTCTCTAGTTAAATATGCATTTTATTTTGTTATTATGCATTCTTTTATTTGTGTCTTAATTGCAAAATGAGTTTTCAAGTATTTATTTTTAATTAAGGTCTTCAATATATATTTGTGCTTTTAAAATATTTTTGAAAAAGAAGACCTTATATGATGTTTTTAAAACTCTTGTGCATTTTTGTAGACTAAAGTGTGTTATCATCTCTTATGGATTTTTATGGCATGAGCTTACTTGTGATATCTCTTAGCCTACACTTTTATCATTATGGTTTGTGCTAGATTTGTTTTAAGAATTGTGTAGGATTTACATATTTTCACAAATGGCCATTTACGTCATTACTTGTCAAGAAAGGTATAAATTATCGAGGTACGTTTACTTGTGTTACTCTTACTCTTATAGACTCGATATATGTATTGACATATGCCTATGTGCTTGTTTTTCATAGTATTTCATACAAGTGCCATTAAGAGAATTTTTAGATTTTTTGAAAGGCACTATTCGATATTTGATTGCACATATTTACTTTGTCAACTCTTGTTCAAATACTTCTTTTAAATGAGGTCTCAACTATATGCTATCGGATTTTCAAAAGAGACCTTTTGTAGCTTTCTTAAGCTTTTTTTGGACTTGCATGATTTATTAGACTCTTGATGATATTCTAAATGCATAGTATGTGTTTCTTGCTTCATGGTCTATATATATAGTGTATATTTCTACTATGCTCTTATACAAGATATTTTGTGATTGATGATTGAGGCATGTTCTTATACTTGGGCTATTTTTTCTTGCTTATATAAGCGTTGCCGTTAATGAGTTTGTTAAGTTGTGTAGATGAAGTACTCCAAATATTAGTTACCTCAAAATATTTGGATGTAAATGTTCTATTATGAACACCTTAGATCAATTGGATGCCCTATGATGATAGTGATGAAGAAGACAAAAAGGGTATTCCGGAACAAACTCAATGACCAAGGCAACATTGGTCGAACTAAGGCGAGGTTAGTAGCTCGAAGGTATTTTCAAGAAGAAGGTAATTATTTTTTATGTAACATTTGCACTCATAGCACATTTAGTAGCTATTTGCATTTTACTTGCCCATTCTTGTTTTAAGAAAATTTCAAGCTTTACCAAATGGATGTTAAATCCAACTTTCTAAATGATTTTATTCAAATATAAGTCTATCGGAGTTTAAAATTTTAGGCCAAATGAGTTTTATAAAAGTCCTTGTACGGTTGATAGACTTAGCTATTTTTGCAAAATGATTTTACAAAAGGTAACGTTGATACTACACTTCTTGTTTTGAAAAATGGCAAGGTTATTTACTTGTGCAAATTTATGTTGATAATATTTATGGTGCTACTAATAAATATTTGTGCAAGATATTGTTCCAAGTCAATGCAAGGTGAACCTAAGATGATCATGATGAGGGAAGCTCAAACTTGATCATTGGAATTCAAATTACTCAATGCCAAGAAGACGGTTATATTTCAAAAGAACTCTTGAAGGAGTTAAGCATTGAAGAAAGAAGAACTATCTCAACCTCTATGGCTAAAGATTGACAAAGGTTGAGAAAGGCATATCGGCCGACAAACAAATTCGAGGTATGTTTTCTTGTATTATTTCTATAGACTCAACATTCCATATGCCTTATGTCTATATGCTCGACTTCAAAAACTATCCCAATGAATCTCATTAAAGTGCCGTTAAAAGAAATTTTCAAATATTTGAAAGGCACTTCTTCTTATGACTTGTTGTATCCAAAGCTTTAAAACGTTCTTATTTTTCGGGATAACAAGTCCGGTCAAAATTATTCAAACTATGGTTCGTCATAATCGAACTAAACAGATTGAGATTCGATATAATTGTTAAGGGATTGCATGTTTTAACAAAAACTTGAGATGTGTTTAATTTCGTCTCAAGGATAACTCGCGGACTTTTTAATCACTCACCGCCGAGTATTTTACCTCATTTCGAGCTTGATTATGACATAATGTATATTGAATGATGTCTATGTTTGCATTTTGCACGTTTTTAAAACTTAGGGGCGAAAAATTGGATTTTTGGATCAAAATTCAGATTTTGAAAAACCTGGCAAGACAGTGGGCTGATGTGGTTAAGGGAAACCGGTCGCCCTCAACGTCGATCGGTCGCCCTAAGCCATTTTCTGGATAAAATGTGTTCTGTCCCCAACATTCTTATTTTCACAAGTTTTCTTCTATATTTCGTCCCCTTTGCAAATTTCACACACATTTCACTTCAAATGTGTTTTGTTTCATAAAATTCATATTTTGGGGATTATCTAGCTCGACTATCATCATCATTGCTCATCTTTACCGATCGAATGGTAAGAATTTCACTCTCTTTAGCTCAATTGGGTTGAACCCTTGAGAACTTGGTTTAAATGTATATTTCTTGATGAAAATTATATATGTTTGTGATGAGCTTATTGATTGTTGATGAATGATATTTGTTAAATTTTATTTGGTGATGAAAAAAACTTGGCTTGATTACATTTACAAGGGATATATATATCTCTTTCTAATTTTGACGCCCGCCAAGTGTTCGATAAAATGTTTCAATGAAAAATTCATCACCTACATGACTCTCTCGATTTCAAAAGTCTTATATATTTATAGAGATCATATTTTGCTTATCAAATGATCTTTCATAAGCTTCTACAAGTCGTATGATTCGACTCTTCCCTCCCATTTGGCCTATAAGCTTCATTGTTCAAATAGCTCGATACATCGGTTTAATTGCGCACTTTGATATGATTATATGATGTTTTATCGTGCTAACATTCTTTTTTATGATTCCAAAGGGGGAGAAACATGTTATAAGCTCATTAGCTCATAAAAGCTAAGTTAAGCTAAACAAAAGAAGCTATAAGCTATGACTTCCTAAAGTCATAAGTTGTGCATTATACTTAGTCCAATTATTGTATGATGGACTCATATACTTGTCTAATGATGTTCATTGTGTGGGAGCTTATAAGCTCTTGAACTTAAGATCAATATGTAAAAGCTAAGCTTTTAGCTTGCGGATGATTGCTTTTACATTATTCTTGTTGTGCATTTTGATAGGGGGAGCTTTTGCTATATGTGTTCGAATATCTTTACTCCCATCCTTGTGATTATATTGCGTGGAATGTTGTCGCTCACAACGGATAGTTCCTTTTAACCGGTAAAATTGTTTTGTTTCCAAAATCGACCTCGTTAAAATTGTTTTGGTTTGTAATCATCAAAAAGGGGGAGATTGTTTGATAAATGGTTTTATCATAATTTTGATGATTTTGTTTTTATACCAAAACAATGGTTTTAAAGGTTGTCCAAATATTCCTAAAAGATTTTAAATGGTTTTAATACTTTCTGGAGTATTTCTTCAAGTTTTATTTTCGACAAAAATTGGACAACACATTTAATGATTTTGTATCAATGGGTTTTTACATCCAAACTATGTTTCCAAATGTTGTCTAAATACTCCCGATCGGTCTAAAATGTTTTCACTATTTTTTGGAGTATTTCTTGAAGTTTATTTTCGATAAAATATTGGACAACACTTTTGTTTTGAGGCCAACCTGGCCGCCCTATAGGCAACCCGTGACTGAAGAGTACGTTGAAACAGAAATTGGTCCCGGAGTGAAAAAGCAGTCGACGGCCGCCCTTAGCGTCGGCCGTCGAGGCCGACCGGCCGCCGCCAGTGCGGCCAAGTTTCTACAAGTTTTGTTGAAACAAAACTCATACTCTTCACTCCGCTTGAGGCTTGAACCGGTTGAACATAGGGGTAACCGGTCGGACCCCCCGTCGACCGGTCGCCTTGTGTAAAATTGTGTTCTTATTTTCAAACGTCTATTTCTGCGACGACCATCTAACGTTGATGACAAAATTCTAACCATTGTGCAAAGACAGTTTTTCCCTAAATTGTGGGATTGATTTCTAACACTATAATCTTGATTTTATTTGCAATTTTTTTGTAGATATCAGATTCCAAGAGGAGCCTATCAAGTATCAATCATCTCCTATAAATAGAGGAAGATTTGAAGCACAACAAAAAGAGAGAACAACACAACACAACAAGATATACTCAAGCAAACACTTGGTCTTCTATTGTCATTATTCTTGTTGTAATTTGCCTAGCTTATCACTTTCACATCCTTGAGGTCTAGGCTATTCTTGATTACACTTGCACTCAATTGTATAATTCATTATCGAGTTGTAATCTTGAATTTTTGGGTTATCATTCAACACAAGATATCCTTGTGAGTGTTCTTGTGGTAAGAACACACTTGGGTGATCTAGGTGTTAGGTGTAAGAAGATTGTGGTAATCTTCTTGTTGAGGTTTTGAAGAATTTGGTATTCTTCAAGGTTGAAGATTGTGGTAATCTTCACAAGGTGCCGTTAGAGATTGTGGTAATCTTCAAGAAGAGATTGTGGTAATCTCAAAGGTGGTGTTGAAGAAAAGTGTGGTGCTCTTCAAGGTGTCGTTGTAAGTTGGTGTTGTATTAATTTTGGTAATTAATAAAATCTTTTTTCTTTTTGAATCCATCCCAGATATACTGGGGTGGTAGAGGATTAGGCCCTAGGTGGGTTGAACCTCTATAAATCGACGCGTGTTGTTTACATTTCGCACCTTTGTTATTGTTTTGGCTTGTTTTTGTTTGATAAAGAGGGTAAAATCGAAAAGATGGAGATAATCTATTCACCCCCCCTCTAGATTATCGTAGCCGCTTGGACTTACACAAAAGGGGTCTACTCTCCAAGTTTGAAGGAGTTGTAGTAAGGTTCAAGATCAAACCAAAAGTTTCGAGCTCATTGGAATGTTGTAAGGTAGTTGAAGTAGCAAGGTAGTTGTCTTGTGAAGAAGCAGAGTCGCAGGAGAAGCCAGCTTTGTGATCAAGGCGTCTCTGAGGCTCAAACCCGCTTTGTAACCCGATATGTTACTTAGTGGATTCCTCCGGGAGTAGGAGAAGAGTGGATTAGAGGAATTACCCCATCCTCGAACCACTATAAATTTGCTTGTGTCATTTACTTTCAGCACTTTACTTTTTTGCATATTTTTATATCTTCTGATAAGTTAAATTGCAATCCTACTGATAATAACAAGTGCTAAAAACAAGTGTTAAAAACATGCTTAAAATTAACAAAGGGTTTTATGTCGTCCACTGTTTAAAACCCAATGATCTAAAAGTTAAGTGTTAGGTGACGCACTAAGTTATACTATCAACGGCTCGGTTGAGTCTCACTGAGTAGGTAACTTTGCTAAAGTAAGCCAACCTAGTTGTCCCCAAGGACTTAGTTGATTTGAGTCAACTCTGTTGAAATTTTAAAAGGATCAAACGTGAAAATTTGGTAAGGTTTATTCAACCCCCCTTCTACACCTTACACCACACCCCTTGGGACCTACAAGTGGTATTAGAGCGGTTGGTTCATTGAGCCTTCGCCGTGAGTTCTTGAACTAGATCTCAATATTTTTCAAAAGATTTAACACTTGTGTTTTCAAAGTCTTTAATCTAAAAGCAAAGTTAGTATCATGGAAGCCAATCTAACTCGTATTCCTATATATACTGTGGAAGAGTTTGATGACTGGAAGATTCGCATGCAGGCTCACCTATTAGCTTTACACGATGAAATGTAGCTTGTGATAGAGGATGGCCATTGCAAATATTCAAAGTTAACACTGCTGTAAGAAGAGCATCTCAAGATGAAAAAGAGGATGTTGCAGCAGAGCCTAGACCAGCCATGGTTGAGAAACCTCGCTGTGAATGGACAAATGAAGATAGAAAGAGATACAACCTGGACAATGTAGCCAAGGATATGCTCTACAAGACATTAGAAAAGGCATGCAAATCAGCCAAAGAAATATGGGATAAGCTAACCCTAATTTGTGAAGGATCAGAACAGATTAAAGAGAATAAACTAACTGTTGTTGTTTAAAAATTTGAAAATTTTAAAATGCTTGCAGGTGAAAGTCTGGATCAGTTGGATGCCAGATTCACAGAGATCACAAATAAGCTTCCAGCTTTTGGGAAAGAGTACTCTCAAAAGGAGATGTGCATGAAAATTCTAAGAGCCCTCCCAGCTGAATGGGAAATGAAGGTCATAGCCCTGAGACACACTATGGACCTCTCAAAAATATCAAATCATGAGTTGTTCTCAGATCTCAATACTTATGAGTTTGAGCTGAGAAGAAAAGAGCAGGAGGAAATAGTTGTACCCAAGACAGCTGCATTGATGGCCAGTGAAGGGAAAAAGTTGTGCCAAAGGAAACCATAGACCAGGAGGAAATTGCTCTCATGGTTAAAAGATTCAACAAGTTTTTTAACAAGAACTACAAAAGAAACAAAGGTGAAACCTCAGAAGACATTCAGTACCTTCCAAAGCAAGGGAGGACATACCACCAGAGATAGCTGAATATCAAAGAGCTGACTATCAGAGAGCTGATAATCAGAGAGTCGAGAGAGCTGATCAGAGAGCTGAAAACATGTTGCAGACAACCAGGACACTTTGTTGTTGACTGTTCCTATCCACCAGTCAACAAATACAAAAATGAAGAAGAAAGAAGAGTCTTCAGGGAAAGAAGACAAGAAAAGAAGAAAGCCATGTTGGCATCGAGACTCGAGCCGCCAAGTACAAGGAAACGTGACTCGGATAGTAGTGAAGCATACTACTCAAGTGATACTAAGGAAGAGGCTTTGATCTGCCTCATGGCCAAAGAACAAGATCAAGAAGATGAGGTACAATCTAACTCATCTCATTCAGATTCAAAAGATAGTGACTGTGATAAACACACTTCATCACCCACAGATCTTTATGATTCATTAGGCAAAATGATGAAAGATTTTGAACACATTAAAATCTCACACACACATTTAAATGAGGAAAACAACCAGCTTAAAAGCCAAAACTCACAGCTGACTAAAGAGTTGAGTAGTCTAAGTCACATAGCTGATGAGAACACTATAAAGGCAGAAAATGCCAAGATCTTAGCAGAGTTAGCTGCTAGTGAAAAGAGAGAAAAAGATCTTTAAAATGTGATTGCCTCATTTAAAAAAGCATCCAAATCATTGGATGAACTTATAGTGAGTCAAAAATAGTGTGGAGATAATACAGGCATAGGATTCCATTCTTTTGTGCATAGTCAAACTCCCAGAGTGATTTTGGAAAAAGGATCCTCAAGCAATGAGGGAATCCAAAAGTCCAAAACACCATATGTTGCACCAATATCCACACCAAAACACATTCAAAATCATATTGGCCTCGGATATAAGGGAAGGAAGAAGCCAGTAGAGTATGCTGAGAGGACAGCTGAAAAGAAATTTAGAAAAGTCCATCAGCAGACTCCTAATAGAAAATACTCTATGAAAGCTAAACAGAGCTACCAAAAGCCCCAAAGATTCCATCAAAGAAATACTTATGATAGGAATGGTAGAAACTACACAAACCAAGCAGATTCGAATAACCAAGTGAAATATCAGCAAAGACCTATGGGATACAAGCCAAAGTGGCAAAGACCTCAACCTCAGCAAAGGTCATTCCCAAGGCAAAAGAGTTATTATCAGCACACACATGCACCCAGACACAACACCCAGAAATTCCACTATTATACCCCAAGAAAGCAAATGCTCAAACACACACACAGGCATACAGACAAAAGAGACAGTTGTATGATCATAAAACCCCCCAAGCAATTAGCTATGTGCATTATGATTATGGAACTGATAGATGGCATCTTAGAGTCAGATCATCTGGCTATAGGTTGGTTGGAGCATCTTATAGCACTAATCCCCCAGGAACCAGGCAAGTATGGGTACCTAAAAATAATTTTCTTGATTGCAGGTTCAAGGAACTGCTGAGTGCCAAGGAACCTGGTACATGGATAGTGGTTGTTCCAGACATATGATATGGAATAAAAGAAATCTGTTAATATTCAAGGAAATCGAAGGTGCAAAAGTCATATTTGGATGAAATGAAGCACCAGGGGAAATCAAAGGCACGGGATCCGTAAAGAAGAATGGACTGGAGATCACAGATATTGCATATGTTGAAGGTCTCAATTTCAATTTATTAAGCATCAGCCAACTCTGTGACAAAGGCTACAATGTGGGATTCAACACGGGAGTATGCGAGATCAAGGATGTTGAATCAAATGGGATAGTCTTTGGTACAAGACAGAAAAAACATGTATGTAGTGGATTGGTCTCTTCACACCAAGCACATGTCTCATGGCAAGAGTACGGCGAATCCAGTGGTTGTGGCACAAAAAGCTGAGTCACCTGAATTTCAATACAATCAACAAGCTTGCAAGGAGTCATCTTGTGGAAAGATTGCCTGACTCAGTATACAAGAAAAAAAGCATATGTGATGCATGCCAGATGGGAAAGCAAATCAAATCATCTTTCAAGGATAAACCATGTCCTTTTTCAACAAGGATATTGCATCTATTGCATATGGATTTATTTGGTCATGTTGAGACAGCTAGCATCAGTGGAAAGAAATACACCTTAGTGGTGGTGGATGATTATTCAAGATATACATGGACAATTTTCATGTGTAAAAAGAAGGAAACACTGCAGGAGTTACCTCTGCTGATAAGAAGAGTTAAAAATGAAAAGAGCCAAACCATTATAAAGATAAGGTCTGACAGAGGAAATATGTTTGTCAATGGGATTATAACTTGTAGGTCCCAAGGGGTGTAAGTGTAAGGTTTAGAAGGGGGGGGTTGAATAAACCTTACCAAATTTTCGATTTAGTCCTTTTAAATCTACGAGTTGATTCTACACAAATGTGTCCTTGATGGACAATCGAATTAGTCACTCAAGAGAGTTAATCTCTCAACAGACTCACTGAATGGTATTGATGGAGTAACTCGATTGTTGGCTATAATTTGACTCAACTGTGGTTTTATTTTCAGCGGAAGACTTAACACCCTTAAGTTTGATTAAGCAAGATTTTAGAGCTTGATTTAGTACTTATAAATTATCAAATGGATAGCAAATTTATCGTGAGATATAAGCGATTAAAAGTGCGAGAATTTAAATCTTTGAAATGTAAATGACACAAAAGAAAGTTTTTATAGAGGTTCGAAGATGGGGTAATTCTTCTACTCCTCTCTTCTCCAACTCCCGGAGGAATCCACTAAGTAATGATCGATTTACAAAGTGGTAACAGTCCGGATACAAGTCTTGATCACAACGGCCGACTTGATCCTTAGGGACTCGATCTGAGACGCCTTGATCACACAAAATGTGGCTTCTCGTGCGACTCGGCTTCTTCTTCAGGCGGTTTGCGCTTGTTACTACTGACTCACTTGCTCAAGCTCTTTGGATTTGATCACGAAGCCCTCCAAAAGCTTAAGACTTGGTTCAACCTTGAACCTTTCTACAATCCTTCCCGGAATGTAGACCCCTTGTTTTCAAAAGTTTCCTCTTCAACCGATAGAAGTTTTCTTTCCTTCACAAGTGAGTGTTGGATTGATGTACTTCGTAATGTAGGCTTGAGGATTGAGAATGTTTCAGTTTTTCTGATGTGCTTGTATATCTCGCGTGTGTGTCATTTCTTTCTCAAACAAACTCCTCAGCCTTTTATAGTGAACTTTCAAAAATTTGCCCGTTGAAGAGATAGGCTTATTTTTTAAAGTCACTTTGCGATCGTTGGCTTGCGATTCTTGGAATTATCGTTTCCTCGTATGAATTGTTCTTTCACCTTTTCGAGTTCGACACGGTGTAGTGCTTCCCATTGGTTCATTCCTTTTGCACGCTTAAGGGACTGAGCACTCCAAGAAAGGTGGTATGGAGATATTACTTGTTTAAGTAAATCTCTTGATTTACGTACAACGGTTCTTTTCTGATTATCTCGACTTATTGCATTTCCTTGCTTTCCCCCAGGTGACTTAGAGTCGACTTCCAATCATTGGATGACTCTTGTCACTTCAACTTGAGACTTGGCTTTTCTTGAGTTGACTTGGTGATGCTCCACTCAAATTGCATCTCACCGCTTCTTGATAGAGTTCCGTCTACTCTTCTTTGTCATACTCAATTGTCTCTCGTGAGTTTTCCTTCCGATCTTGATTGTCTTCTTGCATGTTAGGCGTGGTGACTTAACTCGGCTTGGCCGGCTACTCATTTATTACAATGCATTTTACAACAAGAATTGGGGTGCCAACTTTCTATTCTAAGTTTTACATGGCATTCATCAAAATCTAAACAATAAAATTCCTAACAATTTCCCCCTTTTTGATGATGCCAAAACTTAAACCATACAAAGATGCAAATAACAAAGATACATACGAGATAGTGTATTGACATAGAATGTATGCGCGAAATCAATCTTTTTATTGATCATATCATTCTTGTACTTAACACAATTTGTTTACAAGGTGTATCGAGTATATAATTGTCTTCACCAAAAAAATAAAGAATTTATAGCTTTATTACGGAAGACTTACATTGTATGTATTTACATAATAAAATACACGAAGGGTTGGACAACAACACTTCATCTCCTTCATTGTCTCCTTCTTTCATCTTGATCAAGATCTTCTTCTCTTCTTCTCGTCGTCACCGCCTTCTTTTTCTTCTCATATGCCTTCCTGGCGGCTTCATCTTTTCTTAATCTTTCTGTCTCTCCTGCCATAGCCGAGTTTGTCTCTTGTTTTCTTCTTCTAATCTCTTTGCATACTCAAATTAGATTTAGCCACTTTTAAATTTGCCACTTGGTCAAGCCCGACCCAATAGATCCCTCCTTTCTTTCCCGGATCTACGTATTCAATATTCTTGGGCGGAGGCCTGGTCCAAGCTTCTTCCTCCACTCATCGCTTTTCCTCTACCTGGGGCGTATCTTTGTCTTGGGGTCTTCTTCTTCCCAAATTGAGTGACTAGCGAGTGACCAGCAGAGTAACTCGCTAAGGAAGTCTGCTGCTGTCGCTTCTTCACATAAGGTGAGACCTTTTTCCCGAGACAAGTCCCAAGCTTGAGCCATGGACATATTTGCAAAGTATCCCTCGGTTCGAGTGTTTTAAATTCATCGACCGATCGTGGCTCACAACCGGAATGCCTCCATGTTCTTTCAAGATGTTCATCACCCTGGCATCCATTCTTCCTTCCACTTCCTTCATCCCCGCTTCAATTGCTTTTCTCTTCTCGGCCATAGATACAGCTGAGTGTTGGAGTGGCGAGTCACGAGGAGTTTTCGCTTATAATGTCACCGTGAGGACCTTGTTGGGGGTTTGTGCAATCATTAATGTCACATATGCTGATCCTTCCCCTCAACAAGCTTTCCTTTCTTTTTCTCGTTTCAAGACTTCCTCGGTGATTTTCCCTTCTCGGATGTTCCTTCTCAGTGCACTTTTCTTTTCGACAGTTTATTTTGCTTTAAGGTATTCCTCTTCCCCCTTTTTGGCATCATCAAAGGATAGAGGAACCCCGGGAACATCTTGGCAAGCATGAAATCGAGCTGCGGATAGTCGAGTTACTGCTTCAAGTCTGCTGCGTTGTAAGCGGCCACGAGTCGGTCGAGTAGCATTGGACTCTGTGAAATCGGCTTCATCTCGGCCATGAGAAGGTGAATTTTCTAGTCATGTGTTCTTCCAAACGCCGTATATCATTTGTATTTTGCTCACGCAGCGGCTTGATTTCGGTGTGAGCTTCATGCATATGCTCAATGTGTTCTCTCGGCTTCGTTTTTGCATCGGCATTTTCGGCTCTCCACACCAAAGAACTTGTTGAATAGAGTTACAAGTATCTCACCTGTTCCACACGCATTGATTCTTTGTTGTTGCCACCATTCCCTTATCCTGATTGTGATGCCTCTCAAGTCAGTTTGTAAAGGTTGGCATCTCTGTTGTCGATCGCATGTCCAAAGAGGCTGATGCCTCTCCATCCGGTCAACCTCGGCAAAGAGTGCTTTGAACACTTCTCGAACTTCAACGATTGGTGATTCTTACATTGCGGTGATGGCCATCTGACGTCAAAATCAAAATCGGCCGAACAATGGTGCCTGAGTGAAAAAGCAGGAGGTGGTTTGTGATAGCGTGCTTGTTCGTTTTACGACTCTTCGTGGAGCTCCAGGTATTTCCGTGAAAAAGGAAAAGACTCTACGAAGGATTCATCACCGCCAACCGGATCCGTTCGATGATGAGTGGTGCGCGGGCGGTTCGTTTGGGAATTGATCTGCTGCGGCTTGAGGAGCTGCGCGATGGTCTCTTGTTGAGTAGGTCTTGTTGTGAAGCGGACCGACTTGCTTTGAGCCTCGGTATCTTAGCGACCGTTGGTCTCGGTGATTTTTCCATTTCGATGATGGCGGTCCTCGGCCTTATCGGTAGCGTCATCGGACGATGATGAGATTTCGATGGTGGCTCATCATCAAAGTTAAAAGTTTGACGAGTAGTCTTGGGATCGGACTTGCTCGTGCTTGGAACACCCGTGGTGAGTCTTTTCTGATTTGTCATGGGGATGACTCGACTTCTTCTTCGCCGATCCCGAAAAAGTGACATCGGGGTTGTCCTGGGAATCATGAAGTGCGTTGATCTCCTTCTCGGATGGGTCGATGATAGTAGGAGGGATGTTCTCTACTTGACTTCTTTACCCCCGAAGTCTCAACCTCCCGTGGGCCTTCATTTCCTCCAGGCGGTCTCTCTGCTGGCTGCGAGGCCATGGTCCTCCCTTTCGACGGTGTCACTGTCTTAGGGTCTTCTACGATGGCATCCATTGGAGTCTCAACTCCATGGATTGCACTTTCATCGCCAGTGTTAACTCCCGGGTTGTTCCTTCCTCGTGCCTCGATCGCATCGCGGCGTCATTAGCCTTGGCGGTTGGCACCTCGGTTGAGACATCTCAAGCTAATCGCCTGGAGCTTCGTTGATGGCAACTTCATTCTTCTTGTGATTGTAATTTCTCTTCTTCGCCTCCTTGATTCGTTGTGGAGTCATCTGCGGATCCTCCGACTTGCTGCGCAGTGGAGGGAGTTTCCCCTCGGTGGCGCACCAATGAGTGACTTGTAATGGGGTCACTCGTCTCCAAACTCCCGGGCCTGTTTCGATTGATTGCTCGGCCGTTGTGGCGGTGGTAGCACACCTTCAACGGGGGTTGGCTCGACCCAGGGTCCCCAGCGGCCGGTTTCATCGCCGCTCCTTATTGCCTTCTTCGGAGTGGTAGGGGAAGTGGTAAAGAAACATCGGTGGCTATTTGCTCAACCACTCCCATTGGATCGATTTCTAGGCGTGTTCGGAGGACTCTCCTGGTCCCTCCATCGATCTTTGCTCGTGATTCTTGACTCGTGCAATGCTTGCTGCATTTGCAACTCTTACGTGGCGGCGATTTTTCGTTCCTCGTCAGCTGTCGGAGAAGACATCAAGGAGAGGATGTGTGTGTTACGTGGTGCGGAGATAGGGCGGATCTTGCCTTCTCACGTGCTTCGGCTTCTTCTTGACTTGCTTTTCTCTCTCCCCTGTCCTTGTAGATCTGCGGGATGTAAATGCGATTGTCTTCATCCGAGTAGGGAGCACGCGATGAGTTAATCGAGGAAATTTAGCGATTCCTCTTCTTCTTCTATGAACTCGGGCCGTTGGAACTGTTCCCTTGACTTGCTCAACTTCCATTTCCTCCACTCACGCAGACGATTTTGGATGTCCGGGTAAGGTGGAGATAGGATCATTACATCACTATTCTGCTTTGCGAGTTCTTCTTGTGCTTGTGTGAGCTGAGCTCTGTTGTGTCTTGAGTTGCCTCTGTGATCGCCTTGACGGACTTGGGCTGTTTCATCAACTACATCCGGAGACTCTACTTCTCCCGGTAGTCTCCGTATTTGTGCTAGGCCGAGTAACGGACTCACTGGTTTCTCTTGTTCGACTGCCTTGACGAGTCTTCTTCGTCTCTGGTTTGTACCGGGGAATTTACAGTTGGGCGGTGTCCTCTACGAGTCTTGGCGCGGCGGGCGTCTTTGGTGTTTGTTTACGAGAAGGTATTTGTGAGTCCTTCTCGACCCAGGCTAACTGCGAGGCGGGAGACACGAGCTGGGGCGGTGACTCTGCTGCGGGGGCAAGAGCATGTTTGGTTTTCTTTGCTGCGGGCGGCGATCTTCTTAGCATTTGCGGGCGCTTTCTTCTTAGGCCGGAGAGGAAGAATTGTATCTTGAGGTCACCGATTCCCCCTCACATGGTGTCGACTCTCTTGGCGTAAGCTCGCTTCACGGCGCCGGAGAGAGGTTAGCTCGAACATCCTCTTGTTAACATGGAAAGCCTTCCCATGTCTAAGAGGACTCCTTTCACTTCCAATAGCCGGCCAATCACCAGGCCATATCCCGAGAGATCCTCCAAATGAGCCATCTTCTTTGAAGGACTTGTTCCCCACGTTAAGCGAGAGTCTGCTGAGACAAACTCATTGATTTATCTTCTTTTCTTTCGATGATTGCGGCCATTACAATCGGCTTTGCCTTTGAGATGGTCAAAGCTGCCCAAATTTGATGTCGATACATTTGGCAACTATGTCCAACAACTTGTGATAGTCCTCCTTCAAAGATCTCTTGTTTTTTTGTATATATTATTTTATCAACAAAGTCGGACTTGGCTATTTCTTTCCATCGTCGGCCCAAGTTTACATCGGCTTCTTTGATCTCGGATGCTCCTTCTGGCTGGTAGGGAGCAATGTTCAGTAAAATCCTTGGCGGTGATAGTCATTTGCTTTCCGTATGCGATGACTTGATTCCTTCATCGTGAATCTCGGCATTCACGTAGAATATGCGACCTCCTCCACATAGGTCATCGGATATTCTAGCGTTAGAAATGGTTTTAGTCCGGACGTTTCCAACTTCTCGATTTTCTTCACTAGGGTGTCATCGGACCCTGCTTCACCATTAAAACGAAATCCACCGTCGAACCGGTGTGGATTTGCTTTCCTAACTTGGTAAAGTCATAAGTTGGTGCCATTTCTCGGGATTATATCAAGGAAAAACTCGAGAAATTGATTTGAAAGTTGATAGGGTTTTGAGAGTATTTTTGCCTTTGCTTTTGAGAAAAGAGATGAAGCAGTTTTAGAAGTGTGAGAGAAAGCGGACGAAAATGGTTTAAATATGGTTTATGAAAGGGCGTGCGGCGGTTTTGAATTGTGATCGAAATCAACGGCTTGGATTTCGCACGCCTATTGAGCATTTCACGTCTCGTATTTAATGCGGCGAAGATTTATATCCAATCATAAGCTTGGTGTGCGGCTTTATGTGTACACACATCATCATTATCTTTGACGTGTTCCTTAAAACATTCCCGCTAAGTCAAAGCGATTGCGTTTTTGTCACTTTGCTCATAAGTTGTTCGGCTTATCTCTTAGGCGATTTAACTCTACTCCTCACGAGTTCTCTTAGCGACTCGGCTATCACCGACTTCGGTGTAAGCTTCTTCCGACTGGTGATTCTTGGTGATTTACATTTTCGACTCCTTTTCCCCCTTTTCTGTTCCATTTCTCTTCTTTAATTAAATGCAGTGTCGGCTCGGTTCAATTAATCCCAACTCATGTTTGAGTTCTTCAAATCTTGACTCACATAATGGTTTTGTGAAGATATCGGCTAGTTGTTTATCGGTTGAGATATATTCCAGGATGATGTCCTTCTTTTCAACATGGTCTCTTATGAAGTGATATCGACATCAATATGTTTTGTTCTTGAGTGCAACACGGGATTTTGAGTGATGGCTATTGCACTTGTGTTATCACACATGATTGGAATTTCTTTTTCTTCCACTTCATAGTCTCTCATTCTTTGTCTCATCCATAGGACTTGGGCTGCAATGTTTGCCCGCATGATGTATGTATTCCGCCTCGGTAGTAGAGGTGGCTATTGAGTTTTGCTTCTTGCTAAACCAGGAAATTAGTCTTTCCCGAAGATTTGACATGTGCCTGAAGTGCTCTTCTGTCCACTCTGCATCCAAGATAGTCGAAATCAATAGCCAATTAGCTTGAATCCACCTTCCTTTGGATACCATAGGCCTACTTCTTGGCTTCCTTTCGGGTATCTCAATATTCTCTTAGGCTTCTTCATCATGTGGCTCTCTTTTGGAGCGATTGAAATCTTGCACATACACCTACAAAGCAAAGGTGATGTCCGGCTCTAGGCTTGTGAGATAGAGCAATGATCCAATAAGTGCTCAGTATCTTGTTTGATCTACGGGCTTGCCATCCGTATCCATGTCCATTTTGATGATGTGTTCATTGGTATTTTTACGAAAGACTTCTCCTCCATACCAAACTTCTTCATTAAGTCTCGGTGTATTTTGTTTGACTTATGAAGGTTCCATCCTTGGTTGTTTCACTTGAAGTCTAAGGAAGAATGTCGGCTCTCCCCCATCATGCTCATTTCAAATTTACTTTGCATGAGGTTTGAAAATTTTTCACACGACTCTTTGTTAGTGGATCCAAAAATGATGTCATCCACATATATTTGAACAAGCGGTATACTCTTCTTGTCTTGAATTAAAGAGTGTTCTATCTACTTTTCCTTTTGTGAATCCATTTTCGATTAGGAATTGCGACGGTGTCATACCATGCTCTGGGTGCTGTTTCAATCCATACAGGGCTTTCTTGAGTTTGTATACCTTATCTCCAAGAGTCTTCGCTCAAATCCTGGAGGTTGTTCAACATACACTTCTTCTTCCAATAAACCATTTAGGAATGCACTTTTTACATCCATCGATATACAATGAAATTCTTATTAGTGCATAGGCAAGAAACATCCTTATAGCT
Source organism: Rehmannia glutinosa (assembly GCA_016081115.2). NCBI lineage: Eukaryota > Viridiplantae > Streptophyta > Magnoliopsida > Lamiales > Orobanchaceae > Rehmannia > Rehmannia glutinosa. The sequence continues at coordinate 29,010,587 of CM071925.1, read as the reverse complement.
TCCAATCTTGCTACGAGGGGCAAATGTTTCATCAAAATATATCCCTTCTTCTTGGCAATATCCTTTGGCTACTAGTCTTGCTTTGTTTCTTACCACAGCCTTTCTCGTTCATCTTATTTACGAATACCCATTTGGTTCCAATAACATTTTGATGTATGGGTCTTTGCACTAATTCCCATACTTTATTTCTCTCAAACCGATTGACTCTTCTTGCATAGCTTGAATCCAATGTGTGTCATCCAATGCTTCGACACATCTTTTGGCTCTATTTGCGAGATGAACCATGTGAACATAGCTTCTTGTTGAGTTACGGATCTTGTTTTGACACCTTCTCTTATATTTCCAATGACAAGTTACGTGGATGGTCTCTCGGCCATCTTACATCGAGTTGGAGTAAGTTAGGTTGGATTGATCGACTTGCGGTTGTGTTGGTGTGGTCGGCTCTCTCGTTATCACTTAGTTTGCAAAATTTTCCAACCTGTTTTTGAGATTGACTATCTCATCTTCTTCGAATTGATAATTCGGCTTGACTTGACATAGGACTCTTACGTATGGTTGGATGATTGAATTATCGGTGACTCTTCAATGTCTTCTCCATTTACATTTGGCTCATCGAATACTACATGAATGGATTCCTCTTGTAACCATAGTTCTTTTGTTGAGTACTCTGTAGGCTTTGCTTTCACCGAGTATCTAAAGATACCTTCATCGACTTTAGCATCAAAAGCCTTTAGGTTGTCTTTGCCATTGTTGTGGATGAAGCATTTACATCCAAATATTACGAAATATGCAACATTTGGTTTTCTTCAGTCCGGATCTCATAGGAGTCTTTGTCACCGTCTATTTATCATACATCTGTTTTGAGTGTAGCAAGTTTGTGTTAATTGCTTGACCAAAATCTTTTTGGTAACCCCTTCACTAACATGGTCCTTCTTTGCTTCTTTTTGAGGGTTACTGTTCCTTCTTTCTGCAACTCCATTCTGGCTGTGGAGTCCTTGTCTGCTGATAGTTCATGACCAATACCATTCTCAATACAATCTTTTTGAGTTATTATTCCATTGACAAACTCGGTTCCTCTATCTGATCTTATTTTGATAATGGTTTGACTCTTCTCATTTTGAATCCTCTTCATCAATTTGTGGTAGTTTTTGTAGAGTTTCTTTCTTCTTGCACATGAATATTGTCCATGTATATCTTGAGTAGTCATCTACTACCACCAAGGTGTATTTCTTTCCGCTTATCTTTGGTTGGTTCCACTGGGCCAAATAGATCCATATGAAGTAGATGCAATATTCTTGTTGAGGATGGGCATGTCTTTTCTTTGAATGACGACTTGATTTGCTTTCCCTTCGACATGCATCACATATACTCTCCTTCTTGTGTCTTGAGTCCTGGAAGTCCTTCTACAAGATGACTTCTTGCCAACTTTTGTTAATTGTTTTGAAATTCGGGTGACTCGGCTTTTTGTGCCCGCCAACTTGATTCAAATTTGTACTCTTTGCTAGTAGACAAGTCTTTGGGTGTTGCGATTGACCAATCCACTACATACATATTTTTCTCGTCTACATCCTTGCAAAGCACCACTTCATTTGATTCAATTTCTTTGATTTGGCATATACCCATGTTGAATCCAACATTGTAGCCCTTGTCACGCAGGTGATGATACTCGATAAGTTGAAGTTGAGTCCTTCAACATATGCAACATCTGTGATTTCTAATCCATTCCTCTTGATGGATCTAATGCCTCTTATTTCACCAGGAGCTTCATTTCCTCCAAATATGACTTTTGCTCCTTTGATTTCCTTGAATTTTGACAAATTTCTCTTATTTCTGTCATATATGCGGAACGACCACTATCCATGTACCAGGTTCCTTGGCACTCAAATTGTTCCTTGAACACGCAATCAAGGAAATTAAGTTTTAGGTACCCATATTTATGCAGGTCCTGAGGGGTTAGAGTTGTAAGATGATCCAACCAACCTATAGTCAAATGTTTTGACTCTAAGGGGTTGCCATCTATCGATGCCATAATCATAATTAATCCTGGCAAATTGCTTGGGGATTACTAGGTTCATACAAATTGTCTCTTTTGTCTGTATGCCTGCATATGTGTTTTAGCAATTGCCTTCCTTGTAATTGTGGTGTTTTTGAGTGTAGTGCCTAGGTACATGTGTGTCTTTGATGAAAGCTCTTATACTTTTGGAATGGCCTTTCTTGAGTTCTAGGCCTTTGCCATCAGGGCTTATATTCCATAATGCTGTCTTTGATAGTTCACATTATTCCAATCGACTTGGCTTGGATATTTTCTACCATTCCCATCATATGTATTTCTTTTATGAATTTTAAGGGATTTTCGGTAGCTCTGCTTCCTTTTTCTGAGTATTTTACGTTAGGAGTATCTTTGAGGAACTCGTTGAATCTCTTCTCATTTCCTTTTCAAAGACACTCAACTCAAAGTTTTTCCTTTTCCTTTGTAACCAAGGCCAGTTTGCTTAGTGTTGTGCTTTGGAGTGAATGTGTGTGCGGCATTTAGAGTTTTGGATTTTTCGGACTCTTCATGACTTGAAGATCCTTTTTCCAAAATTACTCTTGAGGTTTGACATGGCACGGAGGAGCTAAATCTAAGCTGTCTTGTCTCCACATTCTCTTTGACTCATAATAAGGTCATCCAATGATTTAGATGCCTTAGTGAATGAAGCAATAACATTCTTGAGGTCATTCTCCCTCTTTTCTATAGCAACAATTTACTGCTATTAATTTAGCATTTTCGACCTTCAACCTTTCATTATCAACAGCTATTTGACTTGAGAGTACTCGGCTCCTTAGTCGGCTTTGAGTTTTTTTGACTTTTGAGTAGGCTTTTTTTCCTCATTCAATAGTGTGTGTGAGGATTTAATGTGTTCAAAATCTTTCATCATTTTGCCTAATGAATCATAAAAATCGGTAGGTGATGAAGTGTTTGTGTCACGATCACTATCACTAGTGTATGAGTTTGTTGAGTTAGATTGTACCTCATCTTCTTGATCGGGTTGATCTTGTTCTTTGGCCATCAAGCGGTCGGGGCTTCTTCTTGAGTCACTTGAATAGTCGGCTTCACCGCTCTCTGAATCATTGTCTCCCTTGACTTGCTTATTTGTTTAAATGATCTCTGCAGCCATCATTGCCTTTTTCCTTTCTTGTCTTCTTTCTCGAAGATCTTTCTTTCTTCTTCATCTCTGTATTTGTTGACTACGGGATATGAGCGATAAATGGCATAGTGACCTGGTTGTCTACGGTTCCAACATAGATATTCAACTTTTTGATCGAGCTCTTTCTATTCTTGAGTTGTCGGCCCTTTGATACTCAACTTTCGATGATCTGCTCTCTTGGTTGCTGTCTTCCCTTGATTTGGAGGAGCCGAGTGTCTTCGGAAGATTCACCCTTTCCTCTCTTGTAGTTCTTGTTAAAGAACTTGTTAAATCTTTTAACCATCGTGGGCTATTTCTTACGGGTCAATGACCTCTTTGACCTCGCTCTCTTCCCATCTTTAACAATTAGAAGCGATTGTTTTGGAGTGCAAATTGTCTCTTCCTTCTTTTCTTCTCGGCTCAAACTCGTAGGCTTTGAGGTCCGAGAATAACTCATGGTTGGATGTTTTTGATAGGTCCATGGAATGTCTCGATGCCATGACCTTCATCTCCCATTCAATTTGGAAGACTTTTTAGGATTTTCATACACATTTCATACGTGTATATTCCTTTCCAAGTGCGAGACAGTTCATTTGTGATTTGATGAACCAAGCGTCTAGTTGATCCAAGTTCTCTCCCGAGATCATTTTGAAGTTCTCAAATTTACTGTCTGACCACCGATAATTTGTTTTCTTTGATTTGCTCACGAGCCTTCACAAATCAATGTCGACTTGTCTGATTTCTTTAGCCGTTTTGCGATTTGACTTTGTTGAACATGGCTTTGTCGAAGGTTTTGTAGAGGATGTCTTTGGCTACATTGTCGGGTTGTATCTTTTTCATCATCATTTGTCCACTCGGTTCTTGGTTTTTCAACCATGACCGGTCTAGAGCAACATCTTCTTCTCCTTGGTGCAACTCTTAAATGCAATTTGTGTTCACCTTTAATATTTGCGAGGGCCCATCTTCTATCACTATCCACATCTCATCATGTAATCTTTGATAGATGAGCACTATCACGAATTTTCCAATCATCAAATTCTTCAATAGTGAACATAGGGATGCGTGTCAAATTTGCTTCCATGATAATAACTTTTGATGATAAAGAAGAGTTTTGAAAGTTTAAGTACTAAAGCGGACTTTGAAAAGTTTGGAGATCTAGTTCATAACCGGTCGCGGAGGGTTCAATGAACCAACCGCTCGATACCACTTGTAGGTCCCAAGGGGTGTAAGTGTAAGGTTTAGAAGGGGGGTTGAATAAACCTTACCAAATTTTCGATTTAGTCCTTTTAAATCTCGAGTTGATTCTACACAACAGATTTGTGTCCTTGATGGGCGATCGAATTAGTCACTCAAGTGAGTTAATCTCTCAACACTTTCAAAAAGCTGATGGGAGTAACTCAATTGTTGGCTATAATTTGACTCAACTGTGGTTTTATTTTTATTGGAAGACTTAACACCCTTAAGTTTGATTAAGCAAGATTTTAGAGCTTGATTTAGTACTTATAAATTATCAAATGGATAGCAAATTTATCGTGAGATATAAGCGAGTTAAAAGTGCGAGAATTTAAATCTTTGAAATGTAAATGACACGATAAAGTTTTTATAGAGGTTCGAAGATGGGGTAATTCTTCTACTCCTCTCTTCTCCAACTCCTGGAGGAATCCACTAAGTAATGATCGGTTTACAAAGTGGTAACAGATCCCGGATACAAGTCTTGATCACAACAACCGACTTGATCCTTAGGGACTCGATGCGAGACGCCTTGATCACACAACTTCTTAAACGACTCGAAACTTCTTCACAGGCAGGTGCCTTGTTACTATAGCTCACTTGCTCAAGCTCTTTGGATTTGATCACGAAGCCCTCCAAAAGCTTAAGACTTGGTTCAACCTTGAACCTTTCTACAATCCTTCCGGAATGTAGACCCTTGTTTTCAAAAGTTTCCTCTTCAACTCGATAGAAGTTTTCTTTCCTTCACGGTGAGTGTTGGATTGATGTACTTCGTAATGTAGGCTTGAGGATTGAGAATGTTTGATTTTTACGATGTGCTTGTATATCTCGCGTGTGTGTCATTTCTTTCTCAAACAAACTCCTCGGCCTTTTATAGTGAACTTTCAAAAATTTGCCCGTTGAAGAGATAGGCTTATTTTTGAAAGTCACTTTGCGATCGTTGGCTTGCGCTTCTTGGAATTGCCGTTTCCTCGTATGAATTGTTCTTTCACCTTTTCGAGTTCGACACGGTGTAGTGCTTCCCATTGGTTCATTCCTTTTGCACGCTTAGGGGACCGAGCACTCCAAGAAAGGTGGTATGGAGATATTACTTGTTTAAGTAAATCTCTTGATTTACTCGTAAACGGTTCTTTTCTGATTATCTCGACTTGTTGCATTTCCTTGCTTTCCCAGGTGACTTAGAGTCGACTTCCAATCATGGATGACTCTTCCGTCACTTCAACTTGAGACTTGGCTTTTCTTGAGTTGACTTGACGATGCTCCACTCACCGCATCTCACCGCTTTCTTCTTGATAGAGTTCCGTCTACTCTTCTTTGTCATACTCACTTGTCTCTCGTGATTTTCCTTCCGATCTTGATTGTCTTCTTGCATGTTAGGGCGTAGGCGACTTAACTCGGCTTGGCGGCTCTGTTTATTACAATGCATTTTACAACAAGAATTGGGGTGCCAACTTTCTATTCTAAGTTTTACATGGCATTCATCAAAATCTAAACAATAAAATTCCTAACATAACTCGGTATTGCATTGAAAATGGTATTGGTCATGATTTATCAACAGCAATGACTCCACAGCAGAATGGAGTAGCTGAAAGAAGGAACAGAACTCTCAATGAAGCTGCAAGGACAATGTTAGCAGAAGCTGGATTGCCTAAAAGATTTGGGCTGAAGCCATAAATATAGTATGCTACACTCAAAATAGATACATGATAAACAGGCAATTAACCAAGACTCCCTATGAAATTTGGACAGGGAGAAAGCCAAATGTTGGATATTTTAAGATATTTGGATGTAAGTGCTTCATCCACAATAATGGCAAGGACAATTTGAATGCTTTTGATGCTAAAGCTGATGAAGGTATCTTTTTGGGATACTATAGGGTGCTAAACAAGAGGACTATGGTCACAGAAGAGTCCATTCATGTGGTATTTGATGAGCCAAATGTGAATGGAGAAGACATTGATGAGTAAGCTGAGAAGCAAAATCAGACGACTATGTAGAAGACATTTATGTTGATGCAGATGTGAGAGCACTCAACCCTGAAGATGATGAGATAGATGAATCTCAAAGACAAGCTGGAAGGTCTGCAATTTGAATGATGATGAATAAGTTGTTCAAGACAACTTAGCTGCAAGACGGCTGAATCCAGCTGACTTACTCCAAAGTCCAACCTAATATGAGATGGTTGAGAGACCATCCACCTGAGTTAATCATTGGAGATGTTAGAGATGGCATAAGAACCATATCCAGAGCACAACATGAAGCTATGTTCACTTGTATATCAAATGGATATGAAAAGTGCATTTCTGAATGGAGTGTTAGAGGAAGAAGTCTATGTAGAACAACCTCCAGATTTTTAGCAGAAAACTATTGTAGACAAGGTCTACAAGCTCAAAAAGGCATTGTATGGATTGAAACAAGTACCAAGAGCATGGTATGACACATTGTCACAATTTCTAATTGACAATGGATTCACCAAAGGCAAAGTTGACAGAACACATTTCAGGATTCAAAATGGAGAGAGTATATTTCTTGTTCAAATATATGTGGATGACATCATCTTTGGATCCACAAACAAAGAGCTGTGTTATAAGTTCTCAAACCTCATGTAAGGCAAGTTTGAAATGAGCATGATGGGAGAGCTGACTTTCTTATTAGGACTTCAAGTCAGACAAATGAAGGATGAAACCTTAATAAGTCAAACCAAGATGAAAAAATTTGACATGAAAGAGAAGTCATCAGTAAAGATTCCTATGAACACATCAGTCAAGATGGATATGGATGCAGATGGCAAAAATGTTGATCAAACTAGATATAGAGCCCTCATTGAATCATTGCTCTATTTAACAGCAAGCAGGCCAGACATCACTTTTGTTGTAGGTGTATATGCTAGATTTCAATCTGCACTAAAAGAGAGTCACATGACTGCAGCTAAGAGAATCCTAAGGTATTTGAAGGGATGCCAAGAAGTTGGCTTATGGTATCCAAAGGAAGGAGGATTCAAGTTAGTAGGATACTCAGACTCAGATTATGCTGGATGTCGAGTGGACAGGAAGAGTACAACAGGTACTTGTCAAATGCTTGGAAATAGATTAGTTTCTTGGTTTAGCAAGAAAAAAAATTCAACAGCTACATCCACAGCTGAAACAGAGTACATAGTTGCGGGCAAAATTTGTAACCAAGTCCTATGGATGAGGCAAAGAACGAGAGACTATGATATTGAAGAAAAAAAGATTCCAATCATGTGTGATAAAACTAGTGCAATTGCAATCACTCAGAATACAATGTTGCACTCAAGAACAAAGCACATTGATGTCAGATATCATTTTGTAAGAGATCATATTGAAAAGAAAGACATCACCTTGGAATACATCTCAACTGATAAGCAGTTAACTGGAATATTCACTAAACCTCTATGTGAATCAAGATTTGAAGAGCTTAAGAATGAGCAAGGATTAATTGAGCTGAGGTAGGATACTCGGAAGACTCAATCAGCAGAGACAAAGAAGTGAGAAAGAAAAATAAGCAAGTTTCACATTTCAGCAAAGTGAAATAGCCAAGACGGGAAATAGCTATATCGAGTTAGTTGACAGCTGAGTAATCTAATGTGAAGAGAGAAGCAGAGTTATGTCACTTTTGGACAATAGCTGAGTTATCTATGAGCTAAGTGACAAAACGCAGTCGTTTTCTACGAGCGGGAATGTTTTTAAGGATTACGTCAGCATAATTATGATGTCAGAACAAAAGCTACATGTTTAGCCTATGATTGGATTTAAATGTTGTTGCATTTAATGCGGGGAAATTAATGCGGTTTCAAAGGTTAAATCCTGACCATCGATTTTGATCAATTTTTTTAAATTCCAGAAATCGTCCTTTCAAGTCCAATATAAGCCAAAACATATTTTCTCTCTCCTCACAAAAACTCTCTCGTCTTCAACAAGCAAAAGATTTTCTCTCTCTGAAAGTGCAACAACCCTACTCTCAAAAATTGAGATTTTACGCATTATTCACCGTTTATTTTCATCAAAATTGGAACCATCGTACGACTTTGTCAAGATGTCCGAGATGATCCACTCAGGATCGACAGTAGACTTCAAAGGGATGCTAAAACAGGGTGTTGATGAAGCCCTAGTGAAGAAGATTGCTAAGAAACTCGAGAAATCCGGTCTGAAGGATTTTCTCACGATGGAGTTTTCTCACACATATTTGGAGGAAGTTGCAATGTTTTATGTCAATGTTGAAGTACACGATGATGAGATTCGCTCATTAGTACACAACAAGGAGATCAAGATAACTGTTGCTGACCTTGTTGAACACTGTAAGTTGCCTACTGAAGGGCTGAAAGAAATTGCTGAGAAAGACATGAACTTAGTTACGGCTTGGAAGGAGATAGCCAAGCTTGAGTCTGTTGCAAAGGTTGTCTATATAGCCAAGAAGGATTTGATAAAGGATGACTACCATAAGCTAATGGACATTGTGTCCAAGTGTGTCGATATGAAGTTTGGCAGTTTTGATCAGCTGTCTCGAACAAAGCTGGTGGTGATGGTTGCGATCATGGAAGAGAAGAAGATCAATCGGTGACTTTGTATTCAGAAACATCGCGAGAATGTGATCAATAAGACCATCAAGGAGGATGGGGCGTTCGGATGCTCTTTGGGGTATGGCACGGTAATTGGCCATCCGGTGGAGGTAAAGGGGATTGTCTTGAGACATGGAAAGCCATTACATGTTACCAAGAAGGTGTTCAAGGCCAATCAATCTAAAGCTCAGAGAAAGGTGCATGCAAGGAAAACTGACACAAGTGAGGGTGAGTCAGCTGACCCCACTCAAGAAGACACAGCTGCAACCACTCCAGCTCTCTCTCCCAAGCCTATCCAGAAGAAGAGAGCTGATGCAGCTAAGCCAGCACCTGCCCCTGCAGCCAAGTCTAAGAAGGCTTCTCCCCCTACAGTCGAGCCAAAAGCACCTACCCCAGAAGCCGAATTCGACGCACCTACCCCAGCAGCCGAGATCGAGAAGGATACATTTAAACCTTCTCTGATCGTGAAGAAGAAGCGCACAGCTGTGCCTCGCAAGCCAGCTGCTGCCAAAAAGATAAAGATGGTGGAGCCAGAAGCCACCATAGAAGAAGCGAAGAGGATCAAGCTCCTCTTGTTCTGGCCAAGAGAAGAAGATTGGTCAGAAGTTCTGAACTTGAGAAAGTTGAGTCTGCCACTCATCTAGAGAAGCCCGAGAAGACTGCTGAAACTCAAGAGGAGCAGTTTAAGGAAAAGTATGGTGGAGATGCAGCCACCAAGGATGCCGAGAAGACTGTTGATGTCAATCAGCATAATGTAGAAGACCCAACTGCTCAAGAGACAGCTGTGGAAAAGCAAGGAGCTGAGACAGCTGCGATTACTGAGGAAAAAGTTGTCCAATCCCTTCAGACGGATGCACGTGTACCTGAGGAGGAGCAAGCTCCACTTGCCACGATTCAGGAAGAAGGAGATGATGATGATGTTATTATGTTATCTCCTGTATATCCTGATATTCAGCAGAGAATGAGGGACTGGAGAAAGTGGAAGCAGAGCTACTCTCGACAATAATTTGAGCAACTAGAGTACATTGAAGAAGAAGAGGTGTTCTTAAGCTCCCTAGGAAACATCTCCATCCCCTCTGCCCTCAATGAAGATTTCTATTTGACTGTCCTTCAAGACATAAAGGAAGATGAAAAAGAAAAGGCTTTGGAGAAAGCCAAGGCCATTGAAAAGTCAAAGATGTGTATGTCTATTGGTGGTCCTGAACATGAAATGGATTCGACCGACAAACGGCGCCGACGTAGGAGATCAATCCTATTGTAACAAAGAGGAAATTCGAATTCAATAGGCCATCAAAGAATCTAAAGCATGCACGAACAACAAATGCAATAGGATCCAGGAGAGTCTTCCCAACTCTCTCCTCGTACTAACCCTTTGGATGTGGCGTAGAAGATAGTTGTTGACATTGTTGCCACCACATCCCCCGTGCACTCAGAACATGGCTCTCAGAATATTGGCAATGAAGCTAGGGAAGGAGATGAAGCGGGCACCCTAGCCAAGCCAACTCCTGAAGAAGGTGTTGAGACACATGCCCCTACGGCTGATCACTTAGAGGAAAAATGTAGTCTCGGTGCAGAGCAACCTCACAACTCTTAACTTAGCTGGTACGCCAGCTGAGAGGAAAGCTCTCACCACCACAGCCAGGTCGGAGGATGTTGTGAGAGACAAACAAATGGAGTTAGGAGGCGAAGGTGAGAAACAAACAGAATAGCAGACTGAAGTTGAAGAAGCTCTGACGGTTGAGACTGTCTCAGCTGAAACTTCATCTACACTGAAGGTTGGTGCGTTGCTGATGCAGGTAAGGCAAAGGATGGAATCGAGACCATGGGAGTTGAGACTCCTGGTCCTGAAAGTGCAATCCTAGGAGTTGAGTGTCTGACTGATGCCACCGAAGACCCTAAGGCAGCTGAGTCTGCTGAAGGGAGAACTATCCAAGACCCTACTGCAGCTAAGACTACACACAGGGATGCTGAAGGCCCTCCAGTGATTGAGACTGCTGAGGGTGTAGAAGGCCACAAGAAGGTTGAGACTTCCTTGGGTAAATAAGATGTTAATGAGCAAATTCCTCAAATAGAGACGGCTGATGAGGAAGAAGAAATCAGCGCTCTTCGCGATTCGCAGGAACATGTTGATACAGAATTCCTGGAATCTGACAATGAAGTTGAGTCCACTCCCATTGATGAATCTTCTAAGGACAAAGATGAGGATGCTCAAGACTCTCGGAGTTAAGCTAGTGACAAAATCAAGCTCCGATGAGGTTCGTGTTTGTTGATGAGCCAACCCCAATGGCTCCATCACACTCCGATGATCTTTGATAAACCACCGAGGACTGAGCGACTCAAAAAGAAGCCCCAATCGATACCGGGAAGTCATTAAGACAATTGGGTCGATCGGTGACCGAGCTAATACGGCTCAAGCCGAAATCAATCAATCGAAAGGCTAACAACAACTTGCTCAAGCATAAATGCAATCAGCTCAGAAGGCTAACACAGTTGCTCCCAATGCCGAAGGGGTTCAACATAAAAAGAAGAGCTAAAGATATTCGCAAGGAGAAGGGATCCACAAGTTGGACCTGCAGGAATACCTATTTATCCAGATGATATGTTTGAAAACATTTTCCCATTTGAAGCCCAATTGCCACCCCTGGATGCCAAATCTGCTAGAGAACAAGCCAAGTACATTGTCCAAGTCTTACCCGAATAACGTGGAACTCCAAATGATTCAACAATGGTGCCTATTGGTTTTGACTTTGTTGAAGTTTGGCCAAAGGACGAGTCGGCTTCGACAGCCGACTTCTGAAAGGCATTTAAAGTCATCTGTGCTGAAATCTACAAAATGGAAGATGAGTGACATTGATCCGTTGGAAGGAAGTCAATGATATTACTCAATATAGTAATAAGTCCAAGTTGCTCTATCTTAAAGTGTTTGGCCTAGAAATATACAAAAGGAATAAACCAATGGGAAACAATGAAGCTCGTGTCAGGCCCTGAAAAGCTATATAGTCATTTAATACGAGGAATGGTTAACATCACAATACTGCAGGTCGAGAAAAGAGGGTATATTAGAAAAGATGGAGATAATCTATTCACCCCCCCTCTAGATTATCGTAGCCACTTGGACTTACAAGTGGTATCAAAGTCAAACTCTTTGGCAAGCTCGTTCCACATCGCGAGTAAAGAGGAACGATCATCGGCTACGAACGAAGTCTACCTTACCGGCGCCTCCACCACCAAGCCACCACTATTCGATTCCAAAAATTTTACATTTTGGAAAGAAAGAATGGAATGCTATCTACAAGGTTGCGGGTTCGATATTTGGAACACGGTCGTAAATGAAGAATCCATTCCAATAATGGACACACCACACAAAGGCCTCAAAGAGCTCAATGATGAAGAGAAGAAAATCATATCTTTAAATGGTAAAGCTCTTAATGTTATTTATTGTTCACTTACCATTTTGGAATATAATCATATTGTAGGAATTAAATCGGCACATAAAGTATGGAGAAAATTAGAAGAAGTATATGCAAATGAAAGGAGCCACTCAAAAGCATTTATTTCTCAAATGGATACAAACCCAACATGGGATGAGCTTCCTACAACTTCCGACGTCGATGAAAACGAACGATGTCTTATGGGCTTCGAAGAAGAAAACGAGGTAAGTTCAAAACCCTCAACTTCTTATGATAATGAATTACAAAATGATTATAGTGATTTGCAAAATGATTTTGATGAACTTCAAAATGAATTCCAAAGCTTACTTGTTAAATACAAAATTTTGAAAAAGGAATTCAATATTTTGAAAATTGATAAGGATAATTTATTTTCCTCCTATGAATCACTTTCATGTGATCACACCACCACACTTGACAAGGTTAGAAACCTTGAAAAAGAAAATAGTACTCTTGTTGAGGATATTAATTGCATGAAAAATGATTTATCAAAACCCAACTTGAGTATCGATAAAATGACCGATATTATTGATGTTCATAGTTGTGATAAATTGAAACAAGGACTTGATCATAAGCCTAGTGTTGTTAATTATGTGAAAAGAAATCAAGTCCCTATGCATGTTGGTCATTATGCTCCTAAAATTACTACTTGCTTTTATTGTGGTAAAACGGGTCACACGGTTAATACTTGTCGGGCTAGAAATAGCTCTAATTATTATTGGAGATCTAAAAGTCTCAAAGCTAATTCCAAAGGACCCAAACACTTGAGGGTACCACAAAATTATGTCATATTAGGTACCCGGCGAAATAATAATCGAAGAAAATTCATACCGCCAAGAAAACATCAAATGACCATTTCATTTAATCAAAGGAGAAAACATTTTCAACAAAGTCATTTTCCAAGAAAAGGAAATAATCAAAAATGGGATGAACAAAATCCTTGGAAGTGGCAAAGACATCATCAACAAGATGATTTTCCAAGGGAAAGCCACAATGCTTGGAAATGGAGCAATTGGAGAAACCATCATCAACAAGAAGATTTTCAAAAGGGAAGATACCATCAACAATGGGAACGGCACAACCCATGGAAATGGCGAAATTGGTACACCGTATCTCCCTATTTAAATATGCATTTTATCTTCTTTGCATGTTTTTATTTGTGTCTTTATTGCAATATGAGTTTTCATATTTTTAAAATTTAGGTCTTCAATATATTTGTGAGTTTCAAAATATTTTTGAAAATAAGACCTTGCATGATGTTTCTAAAATTCTTGTGCATTTAATTAGACTTATGTGGTTTATTATCTCCTATGTAGTTATATAGCACAAGCATGCTTAAGATATCTCTTATTGCCTATCCTACACATTTATTATTGTGTTTGTGCAAAATTTGGTTGAAGAATTGTGTAGGATTTACATATGGTTATCTACTCGTAATATATCAAGAGAAACATGAACTATCGAGGTACGTTCATTATTGTTATTCATCTCATAGACTCGATACATGTTGTGCCATATGCCTATGTGCTTATTTTATACAAGTGCCATTAAGAGGATGTTTTGATTTTTGAGAAGGCATTATTTAACATAGCTTTTTTTATCCAGGATTTTTAAAGGATTATATTTTGTTTCGATAAAAAAAAATGATCTTCTAGTTATGCATTTTATTGCACATATAAATACCATTATTCTTGGATGCTTATGTCAAAGCTCTTGTTCATATGATTCTTGTGATTGAGATCTCAACTATGTGCTCTCGTATTTTCATATTTCAAAAGAGACCTTATATAGCTTTCTATAAGCTTATTTGAACTTACATGGTGTAGTATATTCTTGATGATTTTCTTTAAGCATAGTATGTGTTACTTGCATTAGTGTATCTATTATTCGATATTACTATGCTCGTGTGCAAAATATCTTGTTAAGATTTTGCAGAAATTTATGATATTTCGCAACAAGTTTGATGAACAAGACAAGGTTAGTAGCTCAATGATATTGTCAAGAAGAAGGTAATGATTTTGATGTAATATTTGCACTCATAGCACATTTAGAAGTTATTTGCACTTTACTTGCCCATTCTTGTTTTGAGAAAATTTCAAGCTTTACCAAATGGATGTTAAATCCAATTTTCTAAATAGTTTTATTCAAATAGAAGTCTATCGGAGTTTAAAATTTTAGGCCAAATGATTTTTATAAAAGGCCTTGTACGGTTGATACAAGTACCCCGTATATGGTTTGATAGACTTAGCTATTTTTGCAAAATAATTTTACAAAAGGTAAAGTTGATACTACACTTCTTGTTTTAAAAAAGGGCAAGGTTGTTTACTTGTGCAAATTTATGTTGATAATATTTTTGGTGCTACTAATGAATATTTGTGCAAGATATTTTTCCAAGTCAATGCAAGGTGAACCTAAGATGATCATGATGAGGGAAGCACAAATTTGATCATTGGAATGCCAAGAAGGTGATTATATTCCACACCCAAAAGAAGAAGTGAGACATTGAAAAAAAAAAGAACTATTTCAACCTATATGGCTACAAATGCGAAAATTGACAAAAGGTTGAAGTAGGCATTGACAAACGAATTCGAGGTATGTTCATTCGTTTATTATTCCTTAGACTCGACATTCTATATGCCTTATGTCTATATGCTCGACTTAAAACAATCCCAACGAATCTCTTTAAAGTGCCGTTAAAAGAAATTTTCAAATATGTGTAAGGCACTTCTTCTTATGACTTGTTTATCCAAAGTTTTAAAACATTATTATTTTTCGGGATAACAAGTCCGGTGATTACAATTTCTCAAAATATGGTTCGTCATATTCAAACTAAACATATTGAGATTCGATATATTTTTCTAAAAGATTGCGTTTCTAAAACGAAAACTTGAGATGTGTTTAATTCTGACTCAAAGATAACTCGCGGATATTTGTTAATCGCTGAGTATTTTACCTCATTTCGAGCTTGACTTTGACATAATGTATATTGAATGAGGTTTACATTTGCATTTTGCACGATTTTAAAACTTAGGGGTGAAAAATCGGATTTTTGGTTCAAACCTCGGATTTTGGAAAAGAATGAAAAATCTGTCTACGGTTGGGCAAGGTCGACCGGTCGCCCATGACGTCGACCGGTCGCCCATGCCCCCAACCGGTCGACCATAGCAAAAATTTGGTTAAAAATGTTTATGTTCTCAGCATTTGCCATTTTGGTCGTTTGGGTTCATTTTTCGTCCCCTACGCACTTTGCACACAAATTTCACTTCAAATTTGTTTTATTGCATACATTTTATATTTTGGACCTCATGAGGCTCGATTATCATCATCATTGTTCATCTTTACCGATTAAATGGTAAGAATTTCTCTTTTTTATCTCAATTTGGTTGAACCCTTGAGAATGTGCTTATATCTTGCTACTTTGATGAAATTCTTGTATTAATATGTTGTATATGATGATTGTTGATGGATGAATATTGTTGTATTGCAAATGGTGATGAAATTTTTTGGCTTAAACGAATTACAAAGGTGTTATATTTCTCTTGTTTTATTCGACGCACGACAAGTGTTCGACAAAATGTTTCAATGAAAAATTCATCACCTACATGATTCTCTCGATTTGAAAAGTCTTCTAAGTTTATAGAGATCATGTTTTATCAATCAAAAAAGCTTTTGCAAATCACATGATTGACTTCTCCCTTATTATTTGGAATTTATGCTTCAATGATCAATATGCCGATAAATCGATTAAGTTGCACACTTTGATATAATTATATGATGTTTTTATCGAGCTAGCTTCTTTTTTATGATTCCAAAGGGGGAGAAACAGGAAAAACGCATAAACGCTCAAAGAAGCGGAAATAGGCTTGCAAATAAGCTTGCAAGAAAAGCTACAAGCTATGGCTATCAAAAGCCAAATTACTTAGTCCATTTGATGTATTGTGGACTTTTATGCTGGACTAATGATGTCTTGTGACAGGGGGAGCTTATAAGCTCATGAAATTCAAGCTTAAGTTGTAAAAGCTAAGTTTCTATACTTACTTTTGCTATGCTTGTTAATAGGGGGAGCTTGTGCAAAAATGATTTTGAAAAATCTTTGCTCCTATCATTGTGATGTTGCTTATGATAAATGTTGCTTGTGATGGATTGATGTTTTTAGACCGGATAAAATTATTTTGTTTTAAAATCGATCTCCTAAAATTGTTTTGGTTTGTAATCATCAAAAAGGGGGAGTTTGTTAGATAAATGTTTTTATCAAGATTTTGATGATTATGTTTAAATGAGTTTTTATACCAAAATAATGTTTATAAATGTTGTCCAAATACTCCTAATGATTTAAAATGTTTTTACTAATTTTTGGAGTATTTCTTAGAGTTTATTTTTGATAAAAATCGGACGACATTTCAATTTGGAGGTCGACCGGTCGAACAGAAGGTCGAACGGTACCTGAAGAATGCACAAAATGAAACAGAAACCAATTCTGTGAAAAAAAAAAGGAGGGTGACCGGTCAAGGGTGAGGCCGACCGGTCGCACCCTAGGGCGATCGGTCGCACCCCACCTTGATCGGTCGCACCCCCTGCAACCCTTACCTGGATCGCACTATTTTCATTCAAATGTTCGAAATCTTATACAGAGCGACCGATCGCGCTGTGCAATCTTTTGACAGCAAAATTTGTACCGTTGACCTCCTTGACAGCAAGATTTGCTTTTCAATTTTGTACAATATTTCTACATCTTGTGATCCTCTTTTTGTAGACAAAAGTGAAGAAGAAGGAGCCTATGTTGGTGAAGACTCTCCTATAAATAGAGGATGAATTGAAGACACAAGATACAATACATACAAGCAAAATACACAACAAGAAATCTGTAAATTCTCAAGCTTTCATATTCAACACTCTTGTTGTATTTATAGCCTAAGTATTTCACTTTCACATCTTGAGGTCTAGGCTTTATTTCTTGATTACACTTGCACTCAAATTGTAATATTCATTATTGAGTTGTAATCTTGATTTTTGTCATCGTTCAACACAAGACATCCTTGTGAGTATTCTTGTGGAAAGAATACACTTGGGTGATCTAGGTGATAGGTGTTTCAAGAGTGTGGTTCTCTTGAGGTATTGAAGAATTTGGTATTCTTCAAGGTTGAAGATTGTGGTAATCTTCACAAGGTGCCGTTGGAGATTGTGGTAATCTTCAAGGGAGATTGTGGTAATCTCAAAGGTGGTGTTGTAGAAGAGTGTGGTGCTCTTCAAGGTGATGTTGTAAGGTGTTGTATTAATTTTGGTAATTAATAAAATCTTTTTTCTTTTTGAAATCCATCCCGGAGATATTGGGGTGGTAGAGGATTAGGCCCTAGGTGGGTTGAACCTCTATAAATCGACGAGTGTTGTTTACATTCCGCACCTTTATTATTGTCTTGGCGTATTTGATTCGAAAAAGAGGGTATATTAGAAAAGATGGAGATAATCTATTCACCCCCCCCCCCTCTAGATTATCGTAGCCACTTGGACTTACAGACCTTATGATATTGTCTCCTGCATATCCAGAAATTCGAGAAAGGCTGCGGATGTGGATATCGTGGAAACACAGTGAAGCTAGATCCTAATTTCAACATCCTGAATTCATTAAGGAAGAAGAATACCTCCTATCCTTTTTGGGATTTGACCTCCGATCTGCACTGGATGATGACAATTGTGCAGACATGTTGATCGCTATCAAGGAGAATGCAAAAATCAAGGAGGCTGAGAAGGTAAAGGCTCTTGCTGAATCGCAAACGCCCCATTCTTGCCCCTTCACTGAAGCCCCTGAATCTGCCTTAGAGCCAGCTACCAGCAGTGATGATGATGTGGAAGAATTGGACCCTATTGATGATGTCGAAAGAGCAAAGCTAAGGAAAGCACTAAAAGAATCCAAGGAGATGAACGAGCAAAGTTTGAAAGAGGGCCCTGGAGAATCCTCATCATTCTTGGTTTCTCCCAGCCCAGATATCATGGAGGCGGTGCGAACCATTGATGCCACCACATCTTCTATGCACTCTGAGAAAGATGGTTCCAAGAAGATTGGCGATGAAGCTTAGGAAGGTGATGAAGCGGGCACCTTAGCTAAGTCACTCCATGCAGAAGGTGTTGAGACACCTTTCCCAAAGGCTGAACACTCATTTGGACAAAGAGTCGGGTTTTAGGTTTTGAGTGACCCCACTGCTCGAGACTCAGCTAGTGCGCCAGCTGAGGTGGAAACTCAAACCACCACAGCTAGATCGATGGTGGAATCTTACAGTTCAGCAGACTGAGGTTGATGAAGCTCAGATAGTTCCGACTGTCTCAGCTGAAACTTCAGTTGCCATTCAGGCCAATGAAGCTGTTGATGCAGCCAAGGCAAAGGATGGTAGTGAGGCCACGGGAGTTGAGACTCTTGGCCTTGAAAGTGTAATCCAAGGAGTTGAGACTCCAAAGGATGCCACCGAAGACCCTAAAGCAGCTCCGTCTACTAAAGGGATATCTGTTGAAGACCCTGCTGCAGTTGAGACTGCAAAAGGGAATTCACAAGGCCCATCAGCGGTTGAGACTGTTGAGGGTAACGAAAGCCTTGAGGATGTTGAGACTTCCCTAGATAAGAAAGTTGTTGAAGAAGTGCCTACCCCTCAAGAAGAGATCACTGAAGAAGAGGAGATCAGTGCTCTTCACGATTCCCAGGAGAATGTTGATCACGAGTTCTTGGAATCAAAACGAAGCTGCGTCGGCCAGTTGATAAATCTAATGAGGACAAAACTATTGAGGAGGCACAGACAAAGAAGAGGCAAGTCAGTGATCAGGCTACTCCTATGAAATTCACTTTGGTTGATGGTCCATC
The DNA here is from genome assembly GCA_016081115.2 of Rehmannia glutinosa. Taxonomy (NCBI): domain Eukaryota; kingdom Viridiplantae; phylum Streptophyta; class Magnoliopsida; order Lamiales; family Orobanchaceae; genus Rehmannia; species Rehmannia glutinosa. The sequence goes on along the minus strand of CM071925.1, from coordinate 28,991,318 downwards.
CCCAATGGCACCATCACCCTCAAATGACGCTGACAAGTCAGTCGAGGACCAAACTACTCAACGGAAGAAACAACTGCGATCTTTGAAAATCTGTTAAGACAAAAAGATCGATCGGCTCAAGAGCCGAGCTAACAAAGTCGCTCAAGATGTCGAGGACGCCAAACAAACAGAGGCACACAGAGTGAGAAAATTTTGAAAGAGAAGGAAAACCTCCACAGTCGATGATGTGGAGATTCATATTTTCCCTGAGGATCTGTTTGCTGAATACTTTCCATTCGAAGCCAATATACCTTTTGAACAAGAGTCACCGCGAACATGCCGGATATATTGTCCAAGTCCCACCGAGGAATTCGAACTCTAGCCGATACAACCATGGTACCGATTGGATTCGACTTTGATGATGTATGGCCAGAGGAACAGTCCGCTGATGCAGCCAACTTTTGCAAACCCTTCAAAGCAATTTGTGCAGAAATTGAAAATATGGAGCATGGATTTGCAGCATTAGACCAACGGCTAGATAATCGTGTTGCCAACATCACTGGAGATATCCGAGGAGCTGTCATGGGGATAAGGGAATAGATTGGGAAGACAAGGGCATTAAGACGTGAGCAGGTCACCTACTTCAAGTCTTTATTCGCAAAAATGGTGATCTAGAGCTCAGACAACGCCAAGTTCCAACAGCATCAGAGGGACCACATGTTTAGGATGGATCAATCTCATAAGAGTGACAGGGAGTTGCTCAAGGCTCAGCATAAGTCCGAAATTCAGAGATTGGAGAGCAACATGGAATAGCAAATAAAGGTGCCCCAAACCTATGAAGCTGATGGCAGCTGAGACCATAGCATTGAGATCGGAATTCAGAGCAGCACACTCCACGACTCACGATAAGCAAGACATGACGAACAACAAGATTGATCTACTCCTAAGTGGAGTTTTCCCTAATTTGGCTCTACCCTTTGGTGATGATGCCAAAAAGGGGGAATATGAAAGGAAAGGAGAACAACAAATGAGGGATAAGGAATGACTGAAAGGGAAAGTAAGCAAGGGGGAAAGCAGTTCAATGAAGAATCCACCCTTGAAAATCATGTTTGCTAAGACCCCACAACAAAGTGATGTTACAGCCTCAATTCTTAGAAAATTACCGAAAGAGTTGTCCATAGAAGAGAAAGCTGAATTGGCAATTAAACAGTCAAGAAAAGCCATTGAAGCTGAGTTCGACAAGGTAGCTGAGAAGCACTCCGAGAGAATAGAAGATATAAAAGCAAGGTTCAAAGGGACCCCAGCTGGTTTCTTGAAAGATTCCCCAGCTGTAAGACCCCCTCGAGAAATCACGATGCCTGATGCAGGATCTGAACATAGATTACTAGAGGAATTTCAAATTCTAAAGACTGGAGGCTACTTCAAGAACATGACTCTACCGCAGGTGTGGGACTTGTATTGGGAGAAAGGACTCGATTTATGCAAATCAGCTGAGAAGCAGCAGAGTTCAAGTAGTCAGTCGACTGGAAAAACACCCGTACGGTACACTTTTAGAGGAGGAGCTGATTCATATCGAGGAAGGGGAAGGTTTGGAAATGGTGGAAAAGGCAGAGGTACTCCACCATAGCCAAGACCTAAAGATATAGGATATGTTGATCCACAGAAGAAGGGAATCAACTATTGGGTCAAGTACGACACACTTGCAAATATGGAAGTGGAGCGTAAGAATGAGGAGGCTAGAAGAATGCAAGAAGGCGAAAACAAAAGAGTAAATCGAGAATGGAAAAAAGAGCGAAGGGAGGACCTGCTTTGCTAAAAAGAGCTTATGAGATGAGAAAGAGAGAAGAAGAAGACCAAAGAGGAAGAGAGCCGAAGAAGAAGAGAGAAAAAGGAAGCAAATAATGCGTTGAAGACAAAGTGAAACCCCTTCGATGTATTTTACTTAAATTAAATACAAAATTTGTAAGTAATTCTTGCAATATCATATAGCTACGATACCGTAGTATATTAGTTTTATAATAAGCTCGAATACAGTTGTATAGATAGTATAGCTCTGATACAGTGTATAGTGTATACTTTGTAATAGCTTTGTAAAGTGCGTTTGTAAAGTACAAGAATGATATGATCAGTAAAATTAGATATTCAATACATACATTCTTTGTTACTGCATTATTTACTTTGTTGTAATTATTTAAGTTTTGGCATCATCAAAAGGGGGGAAATTGTAAGGAAAATTTATGTTTAGATTTTGATGATACCATGTAAAACTTAGAATATGAAGTTGGCACCCCATTTTCTTTGTAATTCAACTTGCAATGGATAGGGTTGTATGAGCTGAGTTGGAGTCAGCTAAGTTGAAGATTACAAGAGTCGACTGATGATCGAAGAGAAGACCCAGTTGTGTGTCAGCTGTGTGAAGCCAAGTGAAGAATCAGTCAAGTGACAGAAAAGCCGTCTCAATCAGCTGACTGACAGCTAAATCATTCTAAAATGATTGGAATCGAATATCAAAGGGGTATGCAGCAAAGAAGACTTGAAGACAGCTGAAAGAGATCCGTTGTTAACACAAGTCAAAGTTTTGCTGGAAATATGGTTGTATCAGGCGCCAACAATAAAGTTGTTTTGCCGAAAGAGTGCAAAAAGCAACGAACCAATGGGATGTACCTGAAAACCTGCAGAGATTAAGGAAAGGTTGCAGAGCATTGAATTCATGGTATGATCCTCATTAATGCTGCAAGGACAAAACATGCCAACACCCTACGAGTGAGATTTGAAACGTATGTCTATCTCTTCAACGGACATATTTTCAAATCTGCACTATAAAAAGCTGAGGAAGCAAGTGAGAGAAGGTGACCAATATCATAAGACTATCAAGCATTCAAGCAAACCTGCAAATACTCTCAAGCTTTCAAAGACAATCCTCAAGCATAAATCGAAGGAACTCAATCCAACACAATCAGTGAAGGAAAGATAACTTCATCAAGTTGAAGAGGAAATTTGTTTGAAGAACAAAAGGGATTTACTCTCCAAGGTTGAAGGAGAAGTAGGAAGGTTCAAGTTCGAACCAGAAGCTTTGGGCTCGTTGGAAGGTTGTGTGATCAATTCCAAGAGTTCGAAGAAGCTGAGTCCCAGGAGCAGCCAGCTGTGTGATCAAGGCTGACTCGGACTGGAGACTGCTCTGTAACCAAGATCTGTTACTTAGTGGATTCCTCCAGGAGTTGGAGAAGAGTAGATTAGAGGAATTACCCCCGTCCTCGAACCATTATAAAAATTGATTGTGTCTTATTTACTTACATATCTTTTATATCTGCTGTTAAGTTATATTTGTTGAACTCAACTGATAATAACCATTGCTAAAACAAGTGTTGAAAAATAAGTTTAAAACATTAAAAAATTTGAAAAGTCTTTATTGAACAAAAACAAATCAATGTTAAGTTAAGTGTTAGGCGATATCAATTTGAGTTATACTATCAACAAATTTCGAAAGTGCATTGAGTGGGTAACTTTGCTGAGTAAGCCAACTTAGATATCAGCTGAGTAAGCCAACTTAGATGTCCCTCAAGGACTAAGCTGATTTGTGGTAACTCTGAAAATATTTAAAAGTATTAAATCAAAAATTTGGTAAGGTTTATTCAACCTTCCCCCCTCTAAAACCTTACTACTCACCCCATGGGATCTACAGGACTAAAATTATTTTGCAACACTCTTATATATACAGGACCAATTTTGCAATTTTCCCATCGATGAAATCTGTCTTCCAAAAACTATCAATTTAATTTGTACGAGTTAAATTCGGGGACTTGGTACAGCTCACGTTTAAAGTGTATGTGTACCCAATACAAGAAAATTAGCACACTCGGCTTATAACTGAGGCCCCGTTTCTCCAATTAAATCATTTTGGGACAACTCACACATGACTTTAATCATCAATCACCCATTTAAGAAACCAATGGATTGATAATCCGGGTCATGCACCCAACTTGGGTTTGGGTAGAGTACACCTAATGGCTAATGACAATTGGGGGAGTTTTGAACAAATTTTAAGGACTCAAACCCTTCTAAACTGCAGGCTCGGGTAGAACCGCACTATAATTTATAATTTAACAAAAATATTTTTTTTAAATAACACCAACAATTGTTTTACAATATAATATTATATAAATATAGAAACTTCGAAGACCTGTCCTGAAACAATTTACAAGTTTAAATGTCCTGGGCCAATTTACAAAGAACGAACTCAAAAATTGAGGGGATTGCTGGAATCTTTTTACTAAAACATGAACATCCAAGGCAGTTTACTATAATATTTTGAGGTTACTCTTCTCACTGTTTTAAGGTTACATAGTAAGTTGTTCAATCATCACGTGAATCCATTTTTATTTGGTGGCCTATATGTCATAATTCTTTTTCAAGTACGGTCAACAAAAATTAGTCATTACCTAGGCAATTGATGCTTACATCAAATAACTAAATGTCACAGGTATTTAGGTATTCAAATACAATATGAAACACCACAATAAATTATAAATGCATTTGTATGGCAAAGTTTTTTTTTTTAAACAAGTTGGGAGCAGTGGTTGGAGGGGATAGAGTAAATTCCAAATAAACTGAAAGATACAGGGTTCGAACCCTGGTCAACACCCTTACAAAGGGTGAGCGATACCACTTGAGCTACAAGCTCATGGTATCAAATGGCAAAGTGTGAATTGGAAAAAATAAAAACATTATTCTATGCCAAGTGCTGGAAAAAAGAGCAACACGAATGGCAAGACCCCTGCGATAATTATTACAATCAATAAAACAACTACAAAACCCTAACGGGCACGCCTAGTAAGGCAAACCAAAATCTAGTCAGTTTCAAAAAATTTGTTTTCACACTTTTAGGACGTCCCAACATTGGCAGGGATACATTGAACTAATTGCTGAAGTTTATCAAAGAGATACAAATGTGAAGAACACTAAATATCAGCTGATGATCATCTTGTTCAGGTATTGAGCTTGCTCGGGAAAATATTCCAACAGTTCATCCTTTGTCACCCACACATAATCTTCACACTTTCCGATATTAAACTTGTTGGTGGCAATGACTTGAGATTTAAAAAAGAATCGCTGACAAAGAATAAGATATTAAACAAAATAAACAGAAATCAACAACACTTCAACAGAATCATAAGCAAAATATGCACAATTAAAAAGTAGCTGGTAGAAACTAAGATGCTTACCTTAAGAGATGAGTTAACCTGATCACTATCCGATGCCTGTATAATCATATGGCCCATTGGAGCATTTCCGACAAAATAAGTATGAGAAAGATCCCCGATCACTGATTTTAAGGCAGACTCTGCACACTGCAAATATTTGGATGCAACCAATTTCTTCTTTCACACTTTGAGGTCAAGAAATTCTAGGGGGGAATCGACAGTTGGAATCAGAAATACCGTGCGTAATGTCTGTTCAGACTCATAAACTTTCTCCGGAAAGTGCCAGACAGGTTTCCCATCAGAACCATATGCAGTACCATAAAGTAGAAGATAGAGTCTCCGCTCAAGTGCTCTCTGCAATGACCTACAAAGTAAATATGTTGATACTTGATACTAGAATATCATATGCACAGTTGCAGATTAGGTCACCCAAAAAAAAGCTCTACCAGAAGCATTGAGATTGTGCACTCATATCTACATGTCCCTCTCCTATGATTGAAAAAAACAATGGTGAAACTGGCCCACATCAAATGGAAACAACAATACTAAAAGGCAAAAATGATTTCCTTTTGCACTATTAATGGAGGGAGTTCATACGCATCAACTCTCAAGAGGTTTGCCATTTTTTTTGCAACAAGGCATGTGAGATTTATCAGGAAGAGGAAGAAAAAGGGACTGAAAATCGCACTGCTAGAAAGACCATATATTTACATTGCAAGTGACCGAATAACCAAAAATAAAATGTAATAGAGGAAGGTAAGTTATGCTCATAATGAGCATAAAGTCACTTTCATGTCCTTCCAAATGGGCCCATTGACAAGTAGCCAGATTTATAAACAAACGCCTTCCAAATTGGCCAGCATGGAATCTTGAAAGTCAAAATATATACAATGACAATACCTCTTATCATTACTTTTGTCCGCTTCAGTGATCCGTGGAGCTGGTGTAAAGTCAATCTGATAATCTCCTTTTCCCTGAATGGTCATTTGAAACCTCACCACTTATTGCATAGGCGACAAACAAATTTAACCATATGCACATTTGACAAATAGAAAAATTTTCAGGTGACCACAAAATAGAACAGCCAACAACAAAACAAAAATGAATTAAATATGTGACAGACATGCTCATAACCAACAAAGCAAAACAACAGAGGAACTTGCCCTCATAATCAAAGATCAAGCAAACAGGTCCCCCTCTGCCAGATTATTGGTTATAGCAGAACTTGTAAAACATCAGTATGTCAAACTTTATGTTGGCTTCCTGAAATACTCGCACAGTGTTATTGAATGTATCTAATCATTTAATGCAACTCATCATTGATATTTAATAAATGTATTACATTAATAAGTTTCATCCCACAAACGAGCATCATTCTCAGCAGCATGTTATGTTTTCGGGCTAGAGCACGAGTTAATGGGCGATGAGATAAATTTGCAGGAGGTGTTAGCTCTCCTATGTTGCAGATCACAGAAAAATATAGGAAGACAGGGAAAGGAAGGACAGAATGTAAAGAAAAGACTAGGGATTTTATGGAGTTCCTTTCTCCTTAATTTTGAATCCAAAACAGGCTTATTCTTTATTGCAGTCAATTACCCTCTTATATACTTGAGGGAAGAGTACATAACTTGGAAATAAAATCACAGCAAATTAAAACAAATCAAAGAAAATCATACCATATCAAATTAACTAAGGAAAGAAGCATAAATTGAAATTAAAAAGAGAAAGCAATCAATTTGCCAGAAGATGCAATCAATCTGTCAAAAGACTCCCATGATTTCCTGTGTGATTGTCATTCTTCTGGAATCTTCTCTTGCAAAATCTACCAATAAATGCATCATTACTCCCCTCCGGGACATCAAGCTTGTCCGCAAGCTTGAAATCTGGAAACTGACGACGAAACTCATGCAATGGTTCCCATGTAGCTTCCTCGTCTGGCAGCCCTTCCCAGCAAACTAGCACCTCGTGAGCACCTCGATTTAAACGACTTCTCACAATAGAGTTTGGTTGGAGAATAAAACGACCTTCGGGAAAAGGTGGCAGCGTTGGAGAGTGCGTCGGTGGGTTACCTTTGAAAGGCTTTAGTTTTGAAATGTGAAGACATTATGAACTTTGCAATCCACTGGAAGTTCCAATTTGTAAGCAACAGAGCCAATACGCTGGAGAATACGAAAAGGCCCATACCACATTGGAGCTAATTTGTGGTTGTGGCGCTTAGCAAGAGAATTTTGGTGGTAAGGCTGGAGGCGAACCCAAACCCATTGGAGCGGTTCAAAAGTGAGTTCTCGGTGGTGACGATCATATTGTGCTTGCATGCGAGATTGGGCCAGTTGTAAATGATAGCGCGCATCCTTCAGAATTTCATCTCGGGATTGAAGCATTTCTTCCACAGCTCCAACTCTAGCCATCCCAGCTTCAAACGGCACTAGGCGGGGCGGCTCATGCCTATAAACCACCTTAAATGGGGTAGTTCAGAGAGACGAATGAAATGAGGTGTTATAGCAATGTTCTGCCCAAGGTAGCCCCTCTACCCAACGTTTTGGATGATCTCCCACAAGGCATCTCAAGTACATTTCAATTGTGCGGTTTACCACCTCTGTTTGCCCATCCGATTGAGGATGATAAGCGGAGGAGAAAGAGAGTTTGGTGCCGCATAGCTGGAATAACTCTTTCCAAAAAGAGCTACTGAACGTTGAATCTCGATCGCTCACAATCGATTTGAGTATACCATGGAGCTTCAGAATATTAGCATAGAATGTCATGGCCACTGATGACGCTGTATAGGGATGCGCCAAAGGAATAAAGTGCGCATATTTGGACAAACGATCTACCACCATGAACTTTCGGAAGGCTCTCAGTGAAGTCCATTGAAATATCTGCCCAAATTTGTTCAGGAATCGAAAGGGGTTGCAATAGGCCTGCGCGGTGAGTGTTCTCCCATTTATTCCGTTGGCAGGTTTCGCAATTGGAGACAAATTCTCTTACTGCTTCATTCAGTTTTGGCCAAACAAACTCACGCTGAATACGCTGTATTGTTTTTTGGACCCCTTCGTGTGTGGAGTTGTGAAACTCAGCAAGTACCCTGGGAATTATTTAGAAGCTGGAAGTAGAAACACTTTGTGGCGTCTCAATATTAGTCCATCGCGAACAAGCCAGGTCCCCGATGTGTCTGTCTCTGCTTGTGCGATGAGTGCTTGGCCCTCTAGCGAGTGTTTGAGTTCATCGCGAATTGCGTCGAGGAGGGCGGAATGTGGTCTGGAGATGGTGAAAATTGAACCCTGTACCTCGTCCCTACGAGAGAGAGCATCTGTCGCGATGTTGAGTTTTCCAGGCTTGTACTCGACCACAAAACCGAACCCCAAAAGCTTGCTCATCCAATGTTGAGGGGAAGTAGTGAGACGCTGCTGCAACAAATACTTAAGGCTGTAATGATCAGTTTTTATCACAAAAGAGTGCCCACAAAGATAGTGCCTCCAATTTCGAATTTGCTTGTGCTAGTTCGATTAATTCACACTCATATGTTGGAAGCTTTAAGTGCCGGTCAGCGAGCTTCTTGCTATAGAAGGCAATAATAGGATGGCCTTCCTGGTGCAATACGGCCCCCACTCCCACTCTGGACGCATCACATTCTATCACGAACGGAATCTGAAAATTTGGAAGTTGCAACACAGGTGTTGTGGACAGTGCATTTTTTAGGGCCTTGAATGCTATGTCGGCCTCCTCATCCCAATGGAAAGAATTTTTCCGTAGCAGAGAGATAAGCGGCGCTGCGATAGTGTCGTAGTTTTTGATTAATCAGCGATAAAAACCCGCTAACCCCAAGAAACCCCGCAATGCGGATGTTGTTGTAGGACGGGGCCAATCAAGAACAGCTTGGACTTTGCTTGCATCCACAGCCACACCTTGCTCATCAATGACATGACCCAGATAGCGAACTTGTTGATCGCCAAAATCACTTGGAACACTTGAGATATAGCGTATGGCCATGCAAATGCTCTAAAACTAACTTGAGGTGTTGAAGATGCTCAACCCATGTGGCGTTGTAAACTAGGATGTCGTCAAAAAAAACGAGCACAAATTTACGCAAGTAAGGTCCAAATACCTCGTTCATGAGTGCTTAGAATGTAGACGATGCATTAGAAAGACCAAATGGCATAACCAAGAACTCAAAATGACCATGGTGTGTTCGAAAAGCCATCTTCTCCACATCATCTGGGTGCATCCTGATTTGATGGTAGCCAGACCTCAAATCTAGCTTGGTGAAAACCTTGGCACCATGCAGTTCGTCTAGTAGTTCTCAATTACGGGAATGGGAAATTTATCCTTGATCGGGCATTGAGCTCCCGATAATCTACACAATGAATCGCCAAGAGGAATCTTGCTTACGTACCAACAACACTCGGTGATGAAAAAGGCGACCGCTTTGAATAATCCCTCCTTGGAGCATTTCAGTACATTGGTGTTCGATCTCATCTTTTTGTAGTTGTGGGTATCGGTAAGGGCGAACAACAACCGGGTCCGTACCCGTGACGAGCACAATACGATGATCACATGGTCTCTTTGGTGGTAAAGTGGTGACTTCCTTAAAAATTCCGTTGAAGGATGCCAATAATGCCTCTAAGGTCAAATTTGTTGGCGTTGTGATCGCAGGTTGGAGGGTATGTAAAGCCACAAATTGTTGTTCTGTCTCCCAAAAAAGGATACATGTTTCCCATGCCAAACAAATGACATCTTTAATGTCTCAAAATCCCACCAAATAGGCCCTAAAGTCCGCCATTTGACCCCCAAGACGAGTTCGATACTTGCCAACCGGATGGCGAATAGGGTGGTGAGAAATGAGAGGTCATCCGTTGTAAGAGGACATTTTCGCATTCCAAAACTCGGCATCCGTTCCCCATTGGTGATCGCCACTCGTAGCCCCTGTGCGTGTCGTCATGGGCAATTGGAGACGCTGGGCAGTTGTTGTATTGATGAAATTGTGCGTGCTTCCGGTGTCAATCAAAGCCATGATTGGAACACCAGCTACCAATACTCGAATTTTCATCATCTTGGATTGGTTGACGCTGGTGATTGCATGGAGTGAGATTTCAGGCTCCGCCAAGTCTGATTGATTGTCCTCTTCATCATCCTCTTCTATCCCAAGCATGTACAGTTGGTGTGCACAACGGTTGTCCCTTGATCCACTTGTCATCAAAATTATAGGAAAATCCCAACTTTCTACGCTCAAGCATCTCCTCGGGTGATAACTTCTTCACGCGTGGAAGACGAAGAGTTGGTGGTTGTTGGACATTAACAACCCTGCTAGTTGTGGAATAAGAGTTGGGAGTGGCATGGCGTCTCAAAGGAGCAGTGCGCATGGATTGTGCCTTTCGAGCGTAGTCACGTGCGATGTTAATTGCTTCATCTAGGGATGCTAGTCTGCAGCGCTCTACATCGATGCGAAGATTGTCGTCCAAGCCAGCGGTGAATAAGTCGGCGCGTGCTAACATGGTTTGGAAGTCATCTATATAGTCCTCCATATCCCTCCATATCTCGCCCCTGTTGCTTGAGATTGGCTAATTCCCCCAAAGAGTTGAGATATTGTGGTTGGCCAAATCGAAGAGTGCATGCCTCTTTAAAAGTAAGCCATGAGAAGCGTTGGCCACCTTGCAACCGCCGCTTGAACCATAGTTGGGCCGTATCAGTCATGTGGTAGGCTGCAGCGTGGACTTTTTCATGTTCAGGGGTGCCCGTTTTCTCAAAGAAAAGCTCACATCGATGAAGCCAAATCAGGGGGTCTTCTTTGCCCGTAAACTCTGGAAATTCCAGTTTGGTGTACCGGTTATGTGGCGTGAATTCAATTGGTGCTGGAGAGGAATTAAGTGGAACGGCTGGTTGTTTGGATGATGAAACAAAGGTTGTTGTTTCAGCGAGAGGGGTGGTGACTTGTTGAGCCATTAATGTGTTCACCATCTCAGTCAAACCGGTCACTGTTTCAGATAGAGCACGGACAGATTCAGCAACCTAGTCTAATTTCTGCAGGGATGTTTGAACTGATTGCATGGAGGTTTGGAGGTTGCGCACTTCTGCTTGTACAGATTTTAGATCCCCCATTTCGTTTCCCAGCAACGGAACCAAAATATTATGTTTTTGTGCTAGAGCATGAGTTAATGGGCGATGAGATAAATTTGCAGGAGGTGTTGGCTCTCCTATGTTGTAGATCACAGAAAAATATACAGGGAAAGGAAAAACAGAATGTAAAGAAAAGACTAGGGCCTTGTTTGTTTATGTTTCCAAAAGCCTATTTTAATTTTCCAACTATACATAAAAGTGGAATCATGTTTGTCTATAAAATTTCCAATGGAAATCATCATTTCATTTTCTTTTTTTCACATAAAACATTTCAAACCTATAATTTCTATTCTCAAACCTATACACTACCCTACATCACTTATCATCACTTATCAATCACTATTCTCATATTTTAACCCAATTATACATGTGGGACCCACCACTATCAACTTTATCTACTTAAAATATTACTATTTTTAAATTATATATATCTAATGGGACCCACCAATTACAATCTTACAAATATAATATTATATATTCAAATTAAAATATTTAAAGTGGACCCCACCACTATCAACTTTTCAATTATTATATACATAAAATAATATTTCAAAACTACTCAACCAAACACAATCTCATTTTCAACCCTACATAAAACACATTTTAATTCATTTATCCAAACATAATTCCAATTTATACACGAAAACCAATAAATTCTCAAAATTCTATTTCCAACTCCAGAAACTGGAAATGGACCATGGAAGCATGAACAAACAGGCCATAGGGATTTTATGGAGTTCCTTACTCCTTAATTTTGAATCCAAAACAGGCTTATTCTTTATTGCAGTCAATTACCCTCTTATATACTTGAGGGAAGAGTACATAACTTGGAAATAAAATCACAGCAAATTAAAACAAATCAAAGCAAATCATACCATATCAAATTAACTAAGGAAAGAAGCATAAATTGAAATTAAAAAGAGAGCAATCAATTCGCCAGAAGATGCAATCAATCTGTCAAAAGACACCCATGATTTCCTGCGTGATTGTCATTCTTCTGGAATCTTCTTTTGTAAAATCTACCAATAAATGCATCACAGCATGCCACCATATCTAGTTGAATTAGCAACATGATTACCAGAGCTATTTTTGTGGATCATAGCAATGGATCAAGCAATCATCTCAGACTCTGTACAAGATCTTCCAAAAATTGCATTAAATTAGTTCTTCAAGAATTTTTTTATTTGAATAAGCACTGGCTTAAACTAAATGTTGTAAAAAGAAAAGCAGCAAAAATAATGGGAAGAACTCTTTTGATGTTTCATCCGTCACTTAAATTGGAAAAAAGAGTGCCACTTTTGGTTTCATTGTTAGGAAGAATCATTCTATTTTATACAGTTCAAAATGAAAAAATTCAGATGTGTTACTCATTTTCATCACAAACACTAGTTATTTCTATTTCCAAACCTACTAATATGTTTTGTCTTTTCAAGCACCTACAATCTCATTTTCATACCTGCTCAATATCAAGTCTTTTCATGCAGAAAACACCATAAAACAAATACATTTCATTTCAAAACCTATATAGTGTATATAGAAACATAACTAATCCAACATATTTTCATTTTACACGAAACAGAGCTGGAATATTTTCAACTCCATAATTATTGGAAACATGAGAATGTGTTTGAAAATGAAATCACACAAGTCCATTTCCTGGATCAAGAGAAAGTACGCGAAAACAACAAGTCATCAGATAAATATCAAAGAATTTTGATTAGAGTAGCTCTAACGAATTCCCACCAAAAACTATCTACGAAGTGAACTTTCTCTTCCCATACTTGATGTTGAGAAAAAAAATGGATAATAATGGGAAATACTTATTTATGTGGAATGTTTCAAAAATGAACAAAGATGTCCAGCAAGTCAACACTTTAAACTGCGGATGCAGAAATTAGAATCTGTAAATTGGCTTATTTGAGTTATTGTGGTCAATATTCAAAGGAACATTGACATAATTGTCAGCATACTTCCAGTGAATCTTAAAATTGTTGACATCTGAAGTAACCTATCTCTTCTACAGTTATATAATAGTTGAGGGGAATTATACTAGGTACTAAGGATGCCATTTAATATACGTCGGAAAAATTATTGGAAAGAGCTAAAGAAGGCAGCATACTCTATCCCCAGTTAACAGCTTGTCAATTCTAAAAATTTACATGAAACCCAAAAAGATATATACTCATCAACAACACAAGCAGGAAAGCTATTGTAATTTCCAACATGCATTTTTTGATGAAGACAGAATACAAACTATATACCTACTAGAACCAGATAAGAAATAGGGAAACAAATGAAAGGGCAAAACAAATTCAGAAAAATATAAGTACCTAGCATCAGCTTTTTTCAAGAAAGCTTCTGGGTATTCCCGTCGATATTGTTGTCTCCAGCGGAACCTAAAATCATATCCCAGTTCCCAGCCACCATATAATGATTCAATATAAGAATTCGAAAGCATCAATTAACATTAATAAGAAGTCATGAACGAAAATAGATAATTTCAAAATGTTATATGCATCCTGCCACTCATTTCTTCCAGAAAATAAATTGAAACAATGAACCGGTCTAATGTTTCCTCCAAAAACAGCTCCTAATTCAATGTCTCCAGCTCTAACAAAGTAAAAAGAAATCATTTATCCAGGTAAAGTAATCTAGGTTCGTTCCACACATCTTTTCCAACATTTATTCTCTGTTGCAAACTCGTTTGCAAGTTAGCATTGAAAATAAACAAAATGAGACGAATAGCTGTTACATTACTATCTTTTCTTCCCTGAAAACTTAATTTCCAATTTAATGGAAACGGCAACTAAAAGCAAATAAATCGAATAAATTGAAAAAGAAAAACGAAAAGTCCTTACGAGAACTCTTGAAAAGCATAGACAACAGGATCGATTTTCGGAATGACAACGGGTAGCCTCTCAAACAGAACGGTGGCTATGATCTTCTCACCGCTGCCACTCTTCGATGTAGATGTGCAAAACCCTCGTGTCGCGGCTAGCAAAGACCGCCCTAAACTCGAATACGACGTCGTCCTCTGCATTTTCCACAATCTGAAACGAAAACAAATGAAGATGAGAATCCAGAATCGGAGAAGGGAGTGCTGAGCATTGCTATACACAAATACACGCATTGAATTGTTGTACTACCTGAAAACGAGAAATTTTGAAGCCCTAATTGGTGGGAGAAGAAGAGTGAAGACTGAAGTGGAAATATAGAGGTTTAACCGGACACCGGTAGAGATGACTGGAGGTTGCTAGCTTCTGCTTCCCTGTAGACCTAATAGCAACCGCACAAGCCAAATCGCATTACAAAGGAGAAAAACGTTAGAAACTCTTTCAAAGACGCGGTTCTGTTTGGTTATTTTCTTTTCCCTTTGGTTAATTATCGGGTAAATCTTACTTTATCCCCTATACTTTTCTTCGTATAACTTTATACCATTGTACTCCCAATTGTATCATATTACCACCTTATTCTCTCAGTTAGTATCATTTTCCCATTATGCTTTTAGAATATTAGTTTATAAACTCAAAACAATGACCATTTTCTTCGTATGTATTAGTTTTAATAAAATAACAAAATTATTTTAAAAGTATTTAATATTAATGAATTTGTACTTACTTTTTACATTAATTTCAGAACTTGATTAATTAATGCATAATATTAAATTTAATTATATTTATTATTTTTACATTTAGTTGCTAATTATTTAACTTTAATATAGTACCTAATAAATAACTATTTAATAGGATATTTTTTATTAGCTCATACATTTATACTTTTAATTTCTTATTCATCACGAATTTAGAGTTAGAGGTAAATTTAATTTGCCCCCCAAACTGTGCGTGTTTTTCTACTTTGCCCACTTAATTTTGAATTGTTCTATTTTGCCCCCTAAACTTTGTAATTGTTGCACTGAACCTATAATTTTAAAATTTACCCCTCACTGTTAGTGGATTGTATGTACCTAGTATATCTCGAACAATTGTTTAAATCGGTTTTTTTCCTCAAAATATCCTCGTCTTTAGTCAATATACAAAAAGAATTAAATAATAGTAAATTTCATCAAAAAAATCTAATCTATGATACCATTTTCAGGGGTCACAAAATACAATAATCATAAAGGTTAAGGGATAAATTCAGACATTATAGGCTAAATGCAATAATTTGCAAAGTTTGGGGATAAAGTAGAACAATTCAAAGTTAAACGTGCAAAGTTAACGCATAGCTTGGGGGGAGGACAAATTAAAATTACCTATAAGTTATATAATATATTTCTATTAAATTACAATTTTATTAAATATGTGAAACATTATAAGTAATTTTCAATTATTGATTGAATCTAGGAATGGTAGTGGGATTCCCTCTCTACGGGTATCTGCCCTAAACGGAGCAGAAATTCCCCAAAAAATTTCCCAACGGGACAGGAATGGGGAATATTTATTCCCCATTGGCGGGGATGGGGATTGTAGTCCCGGCCCTCTTCCCGCGGGAACCCGATATATGTATATATATTACAATACTTTTAATACAGTAATATATTATAAATATGTCCATGTTATGCATACTAAAATGACAATTTTTAATTTGTTTCATTTATTTTGTATAAAAAGAGTACTTTACTAACTTTTCATATAATTTACATGTTTTTTATATTTAAAATGATTAAAAATATAAAAAATATTAAATTTTCTTCCAAAAAAAAAAAACAAATCAAGGGCGCGGGGCAATGGGGGCCGGAATGGGGAGTGTTTTCTCCTTATTTGTCTCGCGGGGATAGGGACGGGGACAAGGACGGGGATTGTTCCCCCGTCCTCGCCCCACCCAATTAACATCCCTAATTGAATCATCATAATTAATAAAAACTATGTTAAATAAAAAAAATAGTCATTTTAATGGTTAATTCTTTGAATACTAAAATGAATATTTTAAATTGAACATAATTTATACTAAACACAGATATACAATTGCATAAAAATATATATTCTTTTAAATTATATTATCACAATTCATTAATTATGAGAAACTTAACCTAATACTTTACTTATTTAACAAAATATTATTTACAATATAAAATATTATTTTAGATTTATTATGAAAAATATAAGTATGTATGAATTTATTAGTTTACTAGAATAACCTACAATATAGTTATTTAATATGAACTATTTTAAATTTAATAAATAACAAATAAAATTTTCCAAAAAAACGAATTTAATGCCATTAAAATAAGTAATGACAATTTGGTCAGTTAATAAAGGAACATGAGGATAAAATGATAGTTTAATAAATAATGGGATAAAGTATTACAATTGAGAGTATTATGGGTTAAAATGATACTCGAGATATGGGGTAAAGTGAGATTTACCCTTAATTATTTATATACTCCCTTCACTTATGTAAGCGAAAATTTGATACAAATTAAATATAATATTTCATTGATTTTACTTAAATACCATAGAAATAAGCATTAGTGTCAACGAAAGTGCTCTCTCAACCCTCTTCCTTACTTTACACACAATTCTTCCCGCTCGGTGAGGTTCTCGTCAGTTGTCGGTCGTCATGGATAGTGTTTTAAATATCGTATTCGTGATCAAACCAGCAAAGCCACCGGTAAGCGGTTCAACCGGTCGGGCCAGTTCAATCGTTGGTTTTACCGATTTTAATAAATTGTATTATATAAAATATTAATGTAATATATTGATATAAAAAGAGAGTTATATATTTTTCATTTCTTATTTTTTATTGTGTAATTATTTGATTGATTATCTATGCCTATTATAGAGGTTTGTCCAAATTTAATATATTTTGATTGATTAGAATTCTTGTTTGAATTAGTTAAAATATGAATAATTGATTTGAATCTTAACATAAATATTTGAATAATTGATTTGAAATCTTGTTTGATTTGAATTATGGCATACATATGTAAATATTAAGTTTATAATTTCAGTTTGTATAAAAAAAATATTGAAAAAAAAAATATAAAAAATCCGGTTTAAACGGTTTTGGCCGGTATTGCTGGTTTTGACCGGTATAACCGCAAAATTGGTATTTAGGGTCTTACCGTACCGGTCCGACCACCGATATCCGATATAACCAGTTCAACCAGCCGGTACGGTCCGGTATTTAAAACAGTGGTCATGGACATGGATGATTTCTTGTTCTCAAAAATCTCCTCTACCACTTCGTCTCCTCTCCAATGTTTTTTGTTTCTCACATCAACAGCTCGTGCACCTTCCCCTCACGTCAATGGTGATTTGTACGTAGATGGTCTTTCCACGATGATTCTTCCACTTTTGCAGTGTCCTCCGGTTAAGGATGCTCGGTCGTTGTCCAGGCCGCACCCCCCATAGGAAATAAAGGCCTATTGCGAAAACCCTATGTAGACAAATTAAATTTGCACCAATCAAATGATGACACATGTGAAATTCAATATTAAATATCAATTTTCTATTTTCTATTTATATTTGGGAATTTAATTAAATTTAATTCCTATTTTAAATAGTCAATTAATTGATATTTTAATATATATTTTATTGGCCAATTAAAGATTGCCAAATGTCAAATTCTTATAAATTAAGATTTTATCTTGATTTATTATTATTTCTTTTGATAATTATCACAATTTGTGATTAGAGAGATAAATAGTAAATCTTGAAGGACCAATCAAATCAGAGTTCACCATATGAGTCACCCAAAGACCCCTCTCCTACAAGTACAAATAGGGGTCATTATCAAGGAATTAAATCACAATTCAAAGAGAAGAAATCCAAGCAAGAAGGCGGTGGAGTAAATTCTCTCAAGGCACAAGAGCATATTCAAGGAGATCCACGGTGTTCAAGGCGAAAGTCAAGGCGTTCATCGCGGAGTCCACTCAAATCACGGCGTTTGATTCGGGAATATGCTTCCAAGCCCTCGAGTTAACGTTATTGAAATCAGAACCATCTTGGAGAAAGATCAAAAGGTCAATTTCACCAAGAAGTTCATATATTCAAATCAAATATCATCAATTATATCACTTTCGATTCGAGATCAAGCCTTCAAGCCCTCGAATTAACGATATTGAAGTTCAAGTTTAAGTTTGGAGAAGATTAAACTGAAGAATTCGACTCCAGATTTTCAAATTCTAGATATTATATCCTTGAAGAAAAAAATCAGAGGAGAAATAGAGATTGTAACCTATATTTTTATTTTGATTCATATATATTTAATTTGTACGCTTTTTCTTGTTTGTTAATTCGCAGACAATAAAAATTTGTGTTACAAGTTTTTGGCACACCCAGTGAGACAATCTCTACCTCTCATCTCTTCTCTTCAAACCAAGTTCGTATATCAATGAAGATGGTCAACCATTCCAAGTCCACAAATGTTAACCATTCAATGTCGAACTACGAAGCCACTGCTCCAATATACAATCATAAGGGGGCAAGGGAAGATGGCGAGTCATTGAACTATGAAGTTACTCCTCCAACAGACGAAGGGGCATGGAAACAAGGTGGCAAATATGGACCTTCAAATAAAGAATCGTTGGGCCCGCTCGACGTGCACGCACATTCTACAAGCTCAAGATTTGAAACTGTAGCAGCCATGGTGGTCCAAGCTACTTCACTCGAAGAGCAACTTGCAAATTTGACGAAGGCTATTGAAGGACTTACAAAACATGTTCAAGAGCGAGGCTCCAAAATCATGAAGTTGATAGACAAAGTTAACCAAGTTGATTCAAGTCATGTGATGGGCAAAGAAGTCGAAGCTCGAGATGATGTTGAAATATCCACAAGGCAACAACCAAACGAAAAAGAGGAGTCTCCCGCAAAGGAGTTGCAAGTCTTGTCTCATGACCTGGTTCAAGTTGACCAACTCAAGGAGTTCATCATGGGAACTATCAAAGATAAGATTGATGAAAGTTCCAAATTGTGTTTGACTTACGCCAAGCCGTACACACAGAGAATTGACAACTTAATGATGCCTGATGGTTATCAACCTCCGAAGTTCCAACAATTTGATGGCGTTGGCAATCCAAAGCAGCATGTGGCTCACTTTATTAAAACATGCAATGATGCTGGGACTTATGGTGATCACTTAGTGAAGCAATTTGTCTCAATCCTTGAGAGGAAGTGCGTTTGATTGGTAAACCGATTTGGGGGCAAATTCAATTGACACTTGGGAGCATTTGGAACGAGAATTTCTTAGCCGTTTCTATAGCACACGTCGAACTATTAGTATGATTGAACTCTCAAATTCATGTCAATGGAAGGGAGAGTCCGTCATTGACTATATCAATCGTTGGAGGGACTTAAGTCTCAATTGCAAAGATCAATTGTCAGAGGCTTCAACAATTGAAATGTGCATCCAAGGAATGCATTGGAGTCTATGTTACATACTTCAAGGAATAATGCCAAAAACTTTTGAAGAATTAGCAACTCGAGCATATACCATAGAGATAAGTTTGAACTTTGATCAACAAGAATGCCAAAGTGATTTCAGTAATGATGATGATGAAGAAGAAGAACTGGAGCCATCTTCAACTTCTCAACGCTCCTAGATGCGAGCATAAATCATCTAAAATTGTCAAAAATAAAATATGCCCAAATGCTCCTTGATAAGAGCCTAAACTATCAATATCACTCCTTGACATGAGTATAAAAGGTCAATATTGCAAGTCCAAATGTCTACTCCTTGACACGAGTATAAAATGTCAATATATCTCAAATTTAAACGAAGACTCCTTGGTACGAGTATAAACTATCAATATATCTCAAATTCAAATAAAGACTCCTCAATACGAGTATAAATTATCAGCATATGCCCAATTCAAATGAAGACTCCTTGATACGAGAATAAACTATCATTATATCTCAAATTCAAATAAAGACTCATCGATATGAGTATAAACTATCAACATATCTCAAAGGAATACTCCTTGATACGAGTATAAACTATTAATATGTTTGAAGTCCATATGAGTACTCCTTGATACGAGTATAAACTATCAAAATATCTCAAATCAAATATATACTCCTGGCTTACATGAGTATAAATTGTTTATGGCACTCCAAAAAATATGTTTTATTAACTACGCTTTGACTTGATCTCTTTGTTAGGGTACGTAGATCGCTTAAAATTTTCTAAGTTCAATCACATGATTGATATGAATTATGTTCATTGCAGAAAAGAAAAGGGGTTAGGAAACAACATCTTCAACAATGTCCCCCGTTTGTTGTGGTGTGCAACATCATTTACATTGGCTTCCCGTGGCTCTGAAGATTTGGGACTCTTTTTAATCCCTTCCAGTGACGCTTCACTGGGAGCATCTTCTCTCTCACTCACCAGCCTGACCTTCAATAATGTGATGGTGTTGCCATCGAATCGACTCTTGTGCTAGTCGTTGATAGTTGCTTGTGAACTCAACACCCTTGATGGTCTTTCCCTGCTTGGTGAGTCTATCCTCGATGATGAGTTGCTTGCTAATTCCACACCATTGATGACGTCTCCTTACTTGGTGAGCCTATTCTCGGTGACAAATTGCACACTCTTAATAACTTCTCCCTACTTGGCGAGCCTATTATTGACGGCGTCTCCCCGTCTGGCGAGCATATTGTTGGTGACGAGTTGCTTGTTAAATCCACGCCCTTGATGGCATCTCTCCGTTGGACGAACCTATTGTTGATGTCGAATTGCTTGATAAACCCACACCCTTAACAGCGTCTCCCTGCCTGGCGAGCATATTGTTGGTGACGAGTTGCTTGCTAAATCCACGCCCTTGATGGCATCTCTCCGTTGGACGAGCCTATTGTTGATGTCGAATTGCTTGATAAATTCACACCCTTGATGGTGTCCCCCCGTCTAGCAAGTTTATTATTCGCGATGAGTTGCACACCCTTGATGACGTCTTTCCACTTGGCGAGTGATGAGTTATTTGCGAAATTCACATCTTTGATGGTGTTTCTCCATTTGGCAAATCATTCGGTGGAGACGAGTTATTTGCAAAATTCACATCCTTAATGGCGTTTCTCCACTTGGCGAGATGCATGCGAGATCTACATGGCGCCTCTCCGCTTGGCTTGGTATTGAACAAAAGAGAAAGGGGCTATTTATTTGCATGATCTCTGCAGATTTCACCCTATCTACCCGTGTGAGGTCAGGTGATGGTCAACAACTCAGGCAAGAATTGATAAAGGGAATAGAGATGATGATAGAGGGCATGTCCTAACTTCACTTCTATACTTTTCTATAAAAGAATTCCCGATGGACATTTTTGGGATTTTACTTTTGTTCCAGCTATGTAACCCGCTTGTGGTTACTGTATTTTATGAAACCTTTGCACATTTATTTCGGGGTACTTTTTTTTCTTCCCAAGGATTTTTCCCATAAGGGTGAGTTTTACCTTGGAAGGTTTTAAATATACCCTACTGTCAGACTAGTTGATCGGCCGTGTGATCAATGTTTCTTTCTTCCTTTTTTTTTTTTTCCAGCCTTGTGCCTTTACCTAAAAAAAAAACTTTAGTACCATACTTTACACCTGATATTATTACATCATAATTTAGTCAAAACATCAGGTTGCTCAGGCATCACGATTTGTGAAGGTAAACGATGGCAGTATTTGAATTTACTTAGGGATACTTTGAATTATAAAAAAAAAAAAAAACGAGAATAAATGTTTCAGAAACCACGTACTAGAAAATTTTATTAAATGTTATTTTGTGAATGATTGACAGATAAATTTTGAAAGAAAATCTTATTTAACTTTCATTTTGCAAAACATATTTTCTTCTGCAATATGCATTTGGTAGGAAGTTTTCTCCTCTAAAATTTTTACCAATCACTTTCCCATATTTTATAACCTCTTAAATAAAATATTTCAAAGACTTTATAAACTCATCCAGATATATGCCGCATCAGTCCTTTTTAACATTTTATTATATTTATATTTTAATGTAACAACCTCAAAGACAAAGCTGAAAATGGCATGTGAAGTTACATAATCTGCAAGCAATATATTTTTCTTTTTGAGTTACGCACACACACTTCACTAGGGATAGAATCCTTGACCTCCCACACATAAGAGAGAGTGACACTACTAGGCCAAATGGCTGGTTGGTAATCATAATATTAATGGGATAGAAATTCGGAATTCCCTTCAAAGGCCTCTCCTCAAGCTGCCACTGGACCAAACAGGCCAATGAATGTAAAAAAAAAAAAAAAATGTTACGGCTAAATAAGTTTGTCAAAAAATAGGCTTCTTCCCATTCAGCATTCCTAGCAAATGATCCAAAACCTGAGCGCCCGCGTCTCTCAAACCAGAATGCATATATTCATTGGTAATCCATAACCTGATTCCTGCTATTTTAGAAGCTGTCTCCATAACGAGCTTAAAGTTAACATACACGTCTTCATAGTAAACTGCAGCAGCAACTGGAACCTGTATCAAAACAAATTATCTTATCAATTTTGGCCAGAATATTTGTTATACGACATAATGAGCCAAAAAGGCATCTTAAACGACAAATTTAATTTTCAATCCGAGCATTGCTTTCATTATTGGCAAAATTTAGTCAAGATGGCAGATATTGTCGTGAATAATTTATGAATTATTCAAAATGAGAGAGCAATATTTCGGAATCAATTGAGAATAAACAGCAGACCTTGTTGTTACGCAATGAGGTGACGTCATATAAAGGAGGCCAATCATTTTTCTCTGCCAATAAATGAGCAGCATCTTTAAAAGGCCTCAAGGCGTGAATTTCGTCAAATAGCCATGGAAATATCATCTGCAGAAACAAATGCACAGCCAAAGGCATGTTTATTAAAAATTAGCAAAATGCAAACTAACAAGTAGATGGAAATTTGATACAACAAAATAACAGCCCACAACTGGCTGTTTTAGCCCAATTTTTACCTAGTTCTATATGCTATTATAAAAAATAGAGGAAAATATTTTTTGCCCTCCGAACTATTTGGTGACTTTACCACCTAAACTTCTTTTTGGAGCACTTTACCTACTGAAGTTCAAGGATTTTGCATATAGCCTCCTGGGTCTCGTCGCCGGCGGAATATTCCATCGGAATCTTGTCATGTGCCATGCACGTGGGGGCAAAATTGTCATTTGACTTAAATTATACTAATATTATTGCAGTTTTCCAACTAAACTTTGCGTAATTGTTGCTTTGCCAGATGAACTTGGAGTGATTTATACTTTACCTCCTCAGTTAAAAAAAATTTAAAATTTATGTGTATACATTTGTTTTATATATTGTTTAATTTTTTCACAAAAATAAGTGAATTTTACTAGTATTCATTTCAATAAAATATATTATCAATACAATTATTTTGTAATCTTTTCCTTTATAACTTATTTAATTTAATATTTTTTACATCAACATTATGAAAATAACTAATTTTATGACCTTTGAAATGAAAAAATTTATAAATATACACCGTCAATTTTATAATTATATAATACAATTTCAAAATTATTTTTATAAACTCAAGTAAATTTCAAAAATACAAAAGTATTACAAATATAATAAAATGCATTATTTCTACTTTTAAAATATAGTATAGGGTTTTTAATAATATGTTTCAAATTTATTACTACCTATAATATTTTGTTTATGAAAATTCATTCTAATATATTAGAATTTATATTTGTCTACGTATATTATTTCATTCACCTCAAAATGGATAAATAATTAGAACAAATGGTGGGAATTACCCACTTGAGATAGGAGAGATACTTTTTTGACATGTAGGATAAAAAACTATGTTTTCTACCCACTTTTGGGGTTCTTTTACCATAATACCCTTGAGGCTTTAAATGCAAGCCTTTAAAGTAGGTAAGTTGTATTTCTCTATCTTGTTAAATACATACATATATACGATTCTTCCCCATTTGCTCTTCATTTTTTTCTCTCTTCTTCTTCTTCTTCTTCACAAAATATCAAGAAGTTCTTTTTGTGGTCTTTCGTAACCAAAATCGCACCAAAAAATTGAATAACAAGGTAATGTTCCTTCTCCTCTTAGTTACTTAACCTTGTTTAAATTGTTCAAGAACAATATATTTACAAGATATGTGAAATTTCTTGTGAAAATTTCTGAATCTAAGATGCACTGTGCACGATATATCGTGCTTATATTGAAGCACGAGCACGATATCGTATCGCACTCCCAATATTCGTGCCCAATTTTAAATAGGGCACGATATCGCACTCGATTAAAAATTAGGCACGATATATCATGCCTCAGTTAAAATTAAGCACGATATATCGTGCCAGTAATCGTGCCAAATTTTGTAGTTCCATTTTTGTTTCGTGCCTTTTTTATGTATATGTACATGGGGGTTAGCACGATATGGGCACGATATGACACGATATGAGTATACGATTTTATACATAGGTGTGTGTATTTGGGGGGGAAGTGTACACGATTTTCAAGGAAAACATTAATTGCATCAGTTTCAAAATTCAAAATCTTCAAATTAAAGGAGGGGCATTTTTGTCGAATTGGGTATAAAAGAGTTTTCTTATGTCTATGGGTAGAAAAGAATACCCACTATCCATAATGGGTACTTAAAAAATTCCCCCTAAATAATTATGTACATTTTTTATTTGTGATTTGATAGATTGGATTAACATTAACTTTATACTTTTTTAATTTATAAACTAATAAAGTAAATCAAGGAAGTAAACTACATTTCTACAATCCTACAGAAAGTAAAAAAAAAAGGAATATAAATAATCTTATTCATAATATATTTTATTGAAGTGAATACTAGTTAAATTTATTTATTTTTTTATCAAGATATTAAAAATATATATAAAATAAATGTATACACATAAATTTTTAATTTTCTTTAATATGAGGAGGTAAAGTGTAATTCGCTCAAAGTTCATATGGCAAAGTAACAATTACGCAAAGTTTAGATGATAAACTGCAATAATATTAATAGATTTTGAGTCAAATGACGGTTTTGCCCCGACGTGCATGGCAATGACAAGATTCCGATGGATATTTCGCCGGCGACGAGACCCAGGAGGCTATGTGCAAAACCCTTGAACTTCAGGAGGTAAAATGTATCAAAACAAAGTTTAGGTGGCAAAGTCGAAAAAACCGAATAGTTCGGAGGGCAAAAAAATATTTTTCTCTAAAAAATATAAAGAAAAAAGAGGGTTGATGGCTTTATTATGTTTAAACTTTTTTACTACTGCTTAGTTAAAGTAAGGCTTATCTGTAATACCTCTCCAGTAAACAGCACAGGACGTCCTTCGTTGACGGCTTTTATTGCATCAAACTGATTCTCATTCTCAGCCCTTATTCTGTGAGCAGACCAACTCGAAGAAGCACCCTTTAAATTCACTTGAACCAAATTAGATAATAAAATGAAAGGGGCAAAAGATACAGCATAAATGAAGAAAAGCTCAAAAGCGCACGTTTGTCTATATGTCCATATTTTAAACAAGGAATTTTTAGAAGAACAAAAATAAGCCGGTGACTTTAAATATCCGCAGACAGAAATTGCAAACAAGAAACAACTTTACCTGACAGTATATGGACTCGTGCATGAGAGCATACAGCGGATTAGTGTCAAAATCCAACCACCTCTCATACTGCACTAAATACAACTATGTTACTAAATTGCAATGCCTAGTTCCATTTACAGAATCAATATCACCATCACACTTGTCCAAAACTACTGTTACAGGTTTTAGATGCTTTCAAAACTTACTGCATTTAAGAAGACATAGCTAATTCTCTTTGGTGCTCCTGGAACTAATATAGGATCCCACGCTCTCTCAAACCTTCGGGCAACAGTAAAAAGAAGCAATCAACAAATCTGAAGAGCACATCAATTATATTCTACAAATATAGATGTTGAAGGCCGACTTACATGTAGTGTAAACGTTCAAAACCAGTACTAGATCCTAAAGCTGACAAACCAAGAAGCTGTAGACCTCGTGGTGTTAAAATGCCGCCAGAAGGAAGAGGAACCTTTGTGCATAAGTTTGCACACAAAAATAAAAATAAAAAAAAAAAAAAAAAGAAGAAGAAGAAGAAGAAGAAGAAGAAGAAGAAGAAGAAGAAGAAAGGAAATGGAGAGGATGAGGGAGATGGAGAATCTGAGTTATATCACTGAAACCAAAAATCTCCACACACACACAAAAAGGTTTTTAAACTCTCCTCACCCCGCCTCCTTCAGCCTCTGCTAAATATTTTACCACTTCATGAACTATTTCAATATCTTGAGGAAACCTCCTGTAATATTTTCCATTCTGATGCATGACCTGCTCAAAGCAAGCTCTGTAAACAGCATCTGCAGTGCATCCACTTCCAATTGGAGGGATTCCACCAGTTAAAAGGACTTGCTTCAATCCTTGTGGAGCAAAACTCAGGTAAGTGACAGCGCAAAAGCCCCCATAACTCTGCAGGGAGACAAGAGTGACCACCATAGTGTGACCAAACATAAACACATTCACATCACTGAAACTATCTTTGCAGCCTGTAGAATGTTAGTCCAGCAAAATTAGCTAAAGCATAAAGAGGTTCGTTCTTCTTTCTTTTAACCTTCTAGCTGTGAGTTTTGTGGGCATTTTTCTTTTTTCATTTTCCAAAGAGAGAGAAAGTGAGCATTTTTTCTCTTTTTTAGATTTTTATTGAAATAGAGGTGCAGCAAGATTGTAATTTCTCTAGTTTGACCTCATTGATTGTTCATTTGCGAGACAATAAGGAAAACACCACATTTATGTATAAAAAATAGCTAGAAAAAATCAAATGATGTCATAAACCATGCGCATGGTGTCTACTGAAGAAATTAGATAAGCACGTTACCTGTCCCAACACTGTCCAAGGCCTGAAACCGAACGAGCCTTTTGCGAATGAATTCAGCATCATTCACTATGCTGTCAGCCCGGAAGTGTTTCAAGTAGTCAGCCAACTCCTCAGCAGAATTAAATTGAGACATTGAAGATGATGTTAAAGGTGTTGATAGACCTGTTCCACGCTGTGCTGTAAATATTTCAGCAGAAGAAAAGATAGAATATAACAAGTACACACACCCAGAGGCCGGAACCTAAAAAGGTGCTCAACTACTATACCTGGTCCATTAGAATAACACGGTAATCTTCACATGCTTTTTTTATCCATCCACTAGTTTCTGCTGGTCGCATGCACTCAAAACCTGGTCCGCCCTGCAAGTATAGTAAAAAAGGGAGGTCTAGTTCTTCCTTCCCAACTGCAAAATTTATGGTCCATCAGTACATATATGAGATATCAGAAGAGAACAAATTGGTCAGAAGAAGAGAAGCATGTTGCCGAAACATGATTTCTACACATAAAGCATCATTGAAAAAAATGTTGAAAAAGTACTTTCTACATCTGCTGTCTAGTTCATACACTTACTGCACAATAACTTTTGCAAAGATTTAAGCCAATACACGTAACAGAGTGTGCTGTGTGCGTATTATGTGTCTTGGCAATAGAATCAATGTGGGATACATGTTTTCAGAAAATCAAAGTTTCAAACTTCATAAGAACACAAGATTAATGTTTAGACAGATATGCTTATGTTAGAAACCAGCATCTGATGTGATGAGGTGAGTCTGGTGACCTATCATCAGACTATCTCCAAATTGATGACTGACCAAAAATTAATGAACACAAAACTAAATAAAGCCAAACAATTCAAATCAAGAAAGGCACAAACTCTTGCAGATCTAAAAATGAGATCAAACATAAACTTGAGCTCGAGTACCACTAGCAACCAGAATAAACAGCTAGGAAAAGAGAAATACCAAAAGACAGACCAGGAAAGGAAAGAAACCCTTCAAAATATAAGGATTCCAGTCTGGCATGCAAAAAGAATCTAGTTAACAAATGCTTGAGTTAAAGTCGGAAACACGCTCAACAGCTTGTAAAAATGATGCACTTCAAAAATAAGTAAAACTTATTTAGTACAGGCATTAATGCTCATGGTACCACATAGTAATTTACGACCTCCCCACCTTCAAAGCTTGCATCAT
Organism: Rehmannia glutinosa; assembly: GCA_016081115.2. Taxonomy (NCBI): domain Eukaryota; kingdom Viridiplantae; phylum Streptophyta; class Magnoliopsida; order Lamiales; family Orobanchaceae; genus Rehmannia; species Rehmannia glutinosa. The sequence goes on along the minus strand of CM071925.1, from coordinate 28,963,015 downwards.
GCCCTTGATAAAAATTCAAAACACTAAAATCCCAAAGGAAAAGGCAAATGCAAAACAATAACAACGTGAAAAGGATCAATACACGAGCACAATGGCAGCAGCGAAAAATTAACTAGAAATGGCTAATTTCACAAGTTTAAATTTTTTACTACCAGCGACCACTTCACGAGCGAAGACAGAGATCTTCGGGGAAGTAGAATCATTGATAGCGTAATCAAGAGGCGTGGTGAATCTGTGGTCCCTGAGTCGGAGTTCCGGTACTGAGAACCAATCGCTCGAGATGTGTTTGCCGTCGGAAGCGGAGGCAGTGGTGGTATCGGCCATTGACGTGATTTTAGCGATTGATCCACTTGGGGAGTGGAAGTAGAAAACTTTGATGAGACGTGTTGGTCGAAATAGAGTTGAAGAAAGTGTGCGAGAGTATGGAGAGGCGAAAACGCGGAGATGGTGGAGTGGCGTTATCAATGATAGGGGTGCCCTGAGTGTACCCATTCTCGTGATAGGATTCGGTGCATGACGACCTTTGACTAATTATCATTTGAATTTCCGAAAAGTGGACAAATAACACCCAAAATCAAAATTTTATTATTTAAATTATCCTTTAATTATTTGATTATTCTATTCTAGTTTATAATTATATTTAACTCTGAATGGCAATTAATGGGCTAATGCCCAATTATTCTTGAATTATGACCCGTGAGGCCTAGGCCCCGATTATCTTTTTTTTCTTATATGCCAGAAGTGTGTGTAGAACTATAGACGTCAATTTGTGACATAATACGATAACTCAACACGAATTTTGCAGGTAATTGTACAACTCTTAGTAGGTTCGGGCCAAAATCGGGTCATACACGGTTAACACGGGAAATGAATAGGCTAGGTCAGGTCGACTCGCGTGTCAACACTATTGACCTAATTAACCCTTTTAATTTTATAGTGACATATTATTTTCATATTTTGTTATGTTTTAGTTGGTTATATGATGATTGACAAATTATTTAATGCATTTTCTAATAATTTAATGTAACTTTTATTTGTAATGTTAGCTTTTCTCCATTTTTTTATTTTTTTTCATGTCAACTTTAAATTATATAGGTATTTCCTGTAGTGTCGGGTTGCCCATGTCATAGATGGGTCGTGTTCGTGTCAAACCTATAATATCCGTGTCAAAACATGACCTGCAAACACGAAACACGACATGATTGACACCCCTAGTAAAACCCGACATATGCCACCTAGGCACTAGGCCCCATAGGTCCTAGGCCACTTAAGCTGAGGCGATTATGTTTAAATTGATGGAAAAATAAATAATTATGTTGTTCGGCCAAAAATCGGACCTAAACAGTCTGAAGTTGTACAATTTTCTTTAGTTTTTTGTTTGTATGACCATATTTTTGAATTTTTATGTCATATATTTTGTTTGGATACCTTATTTGTCATAGTAAAATATACTGCAAGTGTTAGTGTCAGTAAATGTGGACCAAAACATAAATAACATATTTGCACATATAAGGTGGATTGAGTATACCTATTTATAAGCGGAATCACAATCCACATAGCTAGACTAAGCTCATCTACAAGCCTCCTTTTGATACATGATTAAGCCATTTACAAGCCTCTTCTTGATTGAACCACGAACAACGAACGAACCCCGTATATTGGTTGAACCACAAGCAAACCACGAACAAGATCACGAACCATCTTTTTTATTGGTGTAAAATAACTAATAGAGTTATTTACTTTTGATATGCACACCTTAAACCATTGGAGAACTTTGGTGATACTCAAATAAGAAAACCATTGATATGTGTAAAATATACGTGCATTTAAGGGCTTATTTTGATATATAATTGATGCATTTGCATGTATATTTAGTGTGTTTTACTTGGTTTCCTTTGTTGGGCGTGATACTGCGTACTCTTGTGAATTTTACAGAAAATGGAGCTAAATTGTACAAAAAGTGATAGCATGTTTCAAATGATATGTCAAAATAAAGGTACGAACAAAGATATGAAAGAAAGAAGCATGGACGGTCGAACGAAAGGGAATTTCCTTAAAAAAAGTCAAAATGCGCTAACAGTTTCCAGCACTGGCATGGTTTATTATTTTGGCCATAACGTTCTCTACAAAATTGATATTGAGGTGATGCAAGTGGCTATGGAAAACTAAGAGAAAGGGATACAACTTTTGTGAAAGACCCCAGAAGCCAATTCCGATCGCAGGACCCAACCGTGTGGGTTGACACAGGCATGCGACGTTTTTGGGGCTGAATTGTTCTCCTAATCCTACCAGAACTCTACAAGTGATCTCTCCATACATCTATAAAAGGGACCCAAGGCTTGCACGAAAAAAAACGATTCATACCACAAAAAACACATCAAATTAAGCAGGAACACAAGATCCAAGGTCTTCTAAGAGAGGAGGGCTAGGTCGCGAAGAACACCACAAGGCCTGTCGCATCTATGGGAGCACAAGAGCTTCGAAGGCTTACGAGGGGAATCCATCCTGACAAGAAGGGGTTTTCTTTCTATGTCTAGATCTCTTGTCTATGCTTAAACGATGTCATAATGTTGATTTCTAATTTGTCTATGAATTTATTATCAATGTTTGGCTAATCTTTCGGATCTTAGGGGCATAATCAAAACTGTGGATTCATGTTAAATCTTGATTAATTGCTTTTTAATTGATTTATGTGTTCTATTTTATGAATTCGAGTGCTTATTTATAATTGTTGATTATCTGATCAATAATTTGCATGTCATACTTGTTAGTCCATAATCCGGGAGGTGAGTTCTAACGAGATGAAATCGAATTCAGACATAATCAGGGTAATGTACCGGGAGACTACTTCTGTTTGTGGAGAGTGTTTCAATTTAAAGATCTTTTGGGAGTTAATAATAGTTGTGATGGATTGGGAGACCTCAATTATTATTAATTTCTTGTTTATGCACCACCCTAAGGAGGAATAAACTATTTTAGGAATTGAACCCATAGAAACACATGAATTGGTTATTGAAACTTTAGTTGAATTTATTATTAAAGAAATATGTTGAGATTTTGTGCTCAAGGTTGCTCCTGTAGTTGTTGAAAATACTTGTGGGGTTCACAAATTTATTTATTTTTGCTTTTATTTTCGATTTTTACTACAAATTTGATATTCGGTCGCTTCAATAAAATTGGAATGCGATGTTATTATAGCCTAAGTGTTTCAAATATCAATCCCTGAGGTATACGACCTTACTTGCCATTATTCTATAAACTACACTATACATTTGCAGTTGTATGATCCAAATATTTTTGGCGAACAACCGTAGAGAGAAATTTTAGGAGAGAGATTATTTTTATTATGTGGGGGACGATATTTTCAATTAGACTGATATTTTAGGGAGATATATCAATATATATCTCAATTCCATATCTTTGTTAGAGTCCTGATGGAAAATGTTTCTAGATAAACCTCATCTAAGTATGACTCCTTATTATCTCAAATATGGATGCAACCTAATTGCACCCAATATCTCCCACTCGTACATATTTGAATCGAGTCATTTGAATCACATCCTTATAATTCTCATCTCACGTCTCTTCTTTCATACAGGGACTAACGCTTGCGATCAAGCGAGAAAGTATAGGTGATGAGAGTTATATTAAGTCATCACCAAACTAACATAACCCTACAACTCAATAACTCATTGCATACCCAAGCCAAATGGTCGCACTCAGTTAAGCATCTCTAGATCCCTCAATGAATATAAGTACATCATGTTGGACTCACTAAATTATGTTTCTATGTTCATGACTGGTCAACCACATTTCGACATAGACGTCCTGGTTATGGGTCATAGAACATAAGTGCGTTACCATCTCAGTTCTTCCTCGGCCCCACATACCAATTGGCTTGATCTTGACAACTTTCCTAGACATGCTCCAACAGACCGAATCCCACATGGCCATTGGATACATGCTAAAGTAGCGTCATCAAACTTACACCTCATGACATGGTCCAAAGTCCCAATGGGTACAAGAAAATAATATGGGCTCACACAGTGATGAAGTAGGGACCCATTTAGTCACTTTCCCATATGTGGTCGACTTAGAGCACATGCGGTATGAATACATGTTATGATGGAGCTCCCACTCAATTTGGGCATGCCACGCTCTTAACATCATACAAATCTTAGTCCACTCACTATTCAAGCGCCTGACCTGCGTACTACTCGTAGTCATTCCCAAAGTATCATACAATAGTTCACATATTTGGCTACAAATAGACTTTTATCAAGTTTGGACATACTTCAAAATCGATCAACTCGGATCTCATCTTAACCTCTAGCTAAGACGACTGTTAATTATACTTATTAACCTTCCTCACTGCTCTAGCGGAAGATGATCATTCGCAAACCTCCTTGTGCGACACAGTCTTTTAAGTCTCATCCTGCTCGCTCTCTTAGCGCCATGGCAATTGTCCGTGTGAGAGGGCTAATCAAAGGCTGATGACAACTTACAAATTCAGTACCGAACACATATGAGAATCCAACTTTTCTCATTAATGACAATATGTTCTCACATGCCACATGATCAATTCAACTTAATCCCTTACCACTAACATGTCTTTGGATCATATCTCCAAACAAAAGTTCATAAAAGGGATAAAAGATCTCTATTAGCACATCTCTATCTGTTAAGAATCACTCAAAGTAATTTGGCACTTCTAACTAATGATAGTAGGGATGTACTAACTTATAGCGTAGATAACAATGAAGGAAAATATAATGTATTATTTTTATGCCTCACACTCATACGTCTGCACTCAATTTAGTAGACTTAGCTTTAAAAGAAAAATAGCCATCTTTCATTCTTCTAGCAAGCTTATCCCACTGGAAAATTATATAGAGGGAGATTGACCTTAGCGAGTTAGATAATAAAGCTTCATCGAGCTAATACAGTCATCCTCCTAACCTCACATGCCCCGATACCATTAGAATACCTAAAAGAAATACTATCTAAAGCTAATCGCATCACAAAGGAAAGATAGACAAGTATTCTCACTCAACAAATATCTTACAAGTACATTTATCCAAATAAGACTACATCGACACATCAAATTGCTCACACCAACTGTTGAGCTTGAAGTGACTCTCTTCAGCCTCCTCTTGTGCGCTACTATAGCTGGACAACTCGATAATAGTCATACACATTTTCTCAATCTCGACCGCATGCTAAGTCAACCAATATCTACAATCCACTCATGGAGAGATTTGGAAACTTTAGCGAAAAAATAAGAGAGCAATTAAATACCCAAATTTCATCTCAGTACAATTACGAGCTAAGTTGTCAATCTCATAAGTGCACTTAATATTTATTAATACTTAATCGCCTCACACGTCTTGTTACTTTATGGATCAATTTATGGTTCTAGTTTTAGCTTTTTCTCTTGTCATGCTACAGTTTGCCTGTTCCAACATTCACCCAGTTGGTTTATGTCGGTCAGTATAAGCGACAAGTGCACTTATGTATTTCTCAACTTTTTATAATCAGCCTCTAGAGAGACAATTTCCATTAGTAATAGCACAAACTAATAATATCCTTAATTCAGCTCTAATAGTGAATTTGGAAAACTAGAGTTTTTACTCGTGAGAAAAGCGCATATTCCAAAAAATAGAGCTTAAACTCTTTTATTAAATTTTAAATTTGCAGCTTAAACAAATTAAAGCGCAAACTTAATTATTATCTATAAGTATATTATCGGCATCTCAGCTGTGACAATTTAGGGCAATCAAGGTCTTACATTTGCGGCTTACATATATTAAAGAGCAAATATTTTCTTTAATCCACACGCATATTGCCCGCGTCTAAGTCGCGACAATATTGGATACTTTGTCCATTTTCATGCTAAATTGGTTTAAACCAAAGTTGGTGAGTTCAGTCTAAAAATATTTCAATAAATTTCGCAAACAATTAGGTACTGGTCTAAAAAATTTATTCTGGATCTAAATAATATTTATTATTTTCTTCAATTCAATGAGATCGAAAATTTGCCACCAAGGCTAGTAATTATCTCCCACCGAATTGAAGATCACAATAAAAATTACTGATCCATGAATAAAATTATCAATGTCCATAATCATATTCATGCAACCACGCGATATAAATAATTATGAAAACAGCCCCCATGGGCGATATTGACACATGTTGCATCATGTTGAGATAACTTAGACCTATGGAGGTAAAACCAAAAATATTCTCGTAAAATCGATGTTACATAGTCTCCTAAAATTGGCTCAAAAATAACACATGCCTTGAAAAAATTTAAAAAAATAAAAAAGTCACATAATTTCAAGGTCTACTACATCAATCTAGAAAAAATAAAAATAAAATTGGGAATATCGAATTACCACCATCGTCATAAATTATTTCATAACAATAATATTAAATAAAATAGTAGCACTCAAATTGGTATATATTTGATACATTTGCACACATATTTAGTGTATTTTACTTGGTTTCTTTGGAAGGGCATAATACTGTGTATTCTTGTAATTTTTTTTATAGGGAACAAAGCTAGAATGAGAAGATATCAGTTAGAAGTCCCGAACAAGATTGAAGAATGCGAAAAGAAGATCGAATACGCGAAGAAACTGGAGAAAAACAAGTCACACGGTCTGACCGTGTAGATTCACATGACCATGTGAATAATTTCCGTGTGCTTTTACACGCTCGTGTGACTTGTTCGAGGAAAGAATTTCAAAGACAAAACACATGACCCGACCATGTCAAATCACACGACTGTGGGATTGGTTCTGAGCAAAAATGGAGAGTAAAACACTTCACACGGCCCGACCATGTGATTTTACATGGCCGTGTGGTTTGTCTGCTGCTGATTTTTGATTCCTATTCCTGTCATAACTCTACCAGTGATCTCTCAAAGCATATTGGGACCAAGGCCATGGACGAAAAGATCACATCATATATCATCTTACAACACAAAATGCACTAGGGTTACACAACTATAGTCTTCTGAGAGAGGAGGAAAAATCTACGAAGAGCACCACCACAAGGCCTTTCGCATCTACAGAAGCACAAGAGTCGAAGGCTTGGAAGGAGGATCCATCCTGACAAGAAGGGTTCTATCTTTCTTAGTTTAGATCTCTTGTTTGTACTTAAACGATGTCAAAATATTTGAGTTCAACTTTGTCTTTGAATTTGTTATCAAATATGTTGAGCTAATCATTCTGATCCTAGGGCATAATCAAAACTGTTGATTCATGTTAAATATATATTAATTGTTTTCTCAATTGGTTTATGTGTTATATTATATGTTTTCGAATGCTTATTTCTTGTAAATTATTTGGCCAATAATTTGTATGTCATATTGTTAGTTCATAATTCGGAAGATGAGTTATAACAAACAAAAATCGAATTCAGACATAAATGGGTATAGAGTCGGGAGGCTTATAACAGTTTGCAGGGGAGTACTTTAATTCAAAGATATTTTGGGAGTTAATATTAATTGTTGAGTAGGAACGCTAACAATTGGTATTAATTAACTGTTTATTTGCTTGGGGAGGAGGAATAAAAATATTTAGGAATTGAACCCATAGAAACATATAAATTGGTTTTGATACACATTAATTGGATTTAATATTTAAGAAGCATGTTGAGATTATGTTCGTATTGGTTGAAAAGACTTGTGGAGTTTGGGTTTTTACAAATTTACATATTTTATTTATACTTGTTAATTTAGGATTAGATTAGATAATAAAACTTTTGATTTTCCGGGCACTTCAATAAAATTGGAATACGATATTTATTATAGCTTAAGTGTTTCGTAGTCAATCCCTGAGGAATACAACCTTGCTCGCCATTATCTGCTAGCTACGATGTACACTTGCAGTATAGTGAGAAGATTTTCACAATCAACAACCTAATTGCACCCAATAGTTAGAAGTAAATATTATTATAGATAATTACAATTTTACCCCCAAAACTATACACGTTTTGGAGGTTACCACCTAAACTTTCCCGAGTTGCACTTTACCCCTGAACTCCAGGATTTTTTACAAAATATTCTATCATGTGAGGGCAATATCGTCATTGTCTCAATTTTTTGACAAAGTTATTATATTTTGCCACTTGAACTATGTTTGACTTGCACTTTACCCCCTAAACTTTGCGTTATTTCACTTTGCCACATAAAACTTAAAAAAATTCAAAAAAGTTATATATTTATACATGTATTTCTATATCTTTTTTTTTCTAATTATTTATCCACAAAAAATAAATAATTACTTTGGTTAAATATATTATCAACAAAATTACACTATAAATTCTTTATTTTAAAATTTCTTGTAAAATCATAGTTTATTTTCCTTTTACTGAGTTAATGTTTATATTATAATTAAAAATATAAACTACCATTTTCATTTTCTAGGTGAATAGAATTATAAATATTCACCGAAGTCAATTTGAATATAATACGATGCATTTAACTTTCTTTTGTAAGTAAAATTATTAAAAGATAAAAGTATTACTAATTGAATGAATTTGATAATTTTTACATTTAGTTACTATATCGGATTTTTAATAAAGTAAATTTATTATCTATGATATTAGTTTATAATGTATTATATTTAAATTTCTTGAAGAACTATTCCTTTTGTCAATTTATTTTTATAATTTTATAATTAAAAAAATTATGAAAATTAATTTACTTTATTACAAATCTTATACACTACTTAAATGTAAAAATAATCAAATTCATTAAATTTATAATACTTGTATCTTTTAGTATTTTTACTTACAAAAGAAAGTTAAATGCATCGTATTATCTCTGCTGCTCTAGTCTGTTCGTTCTCCTTCCGAATTTGCAACATATTAATACAGTTATCCTCATCAAGGGCTTGCAGCACTGTATCAACTTCAAGAAACCTGAAGAGATCCCCTTCCTCATCAATAAACTTTGGGTGTTCAAACTGCACCCTAGAGTGACTCAACTTCCATTTTCTCCATTCTCGCAGATGATTTTGGATGTCTAGATACAGTGGAAAGTACATAATTACATCATCATCGTCCTCCTCATCATCTCCGTGTTGCCCTTCCTTTTCAGGAATAGAAGGCAACATACTCTGCTGCTCAACTCCTTCAAAGAAGATCGTGACAGTGGAGACATAGTCCTGTCAACAGGGGATTCTGCTATCTCCACTTCTTCTTGCTCCTCAGCTGTTCTGTCCACAGTTGGGTCTTCGACGTGCCTCTGCTGATTTGCCTCAGCAGACTTGGCGGTCTCATCAATAATTTCAAGATCGCACTTCTTGGCCAGCCTCGAGATCTTTTCGGTGAGTGGCGGACTCACTGTCTTCTCAAGCTCAACGCCCGGTAAGTCTTCTCCTTCTCTTAGTTTTCACCGAGGAATGTCTGGTTCTACTTCATCCGGTTCCTCGAAGGTAAAGGCCTTTGGAGTTGCCTTAGAGAGGAAGCCGCCTTTCTCGCCTTGGCGATCCTCTTCTTCTTCATTCCCGGAGAAGGTATTAAGGATTCCTTCTCCATCTGGGCCGAGGGGCGGGAGACACTACTGCAGGGGCACTTGGCTGCGGGGGCGGTGCATCTTTCCTTTTTCTTCACTGCAGGGGCGTGATCTTTCCATTGCATGGGCAGTTTTCTTCTTCGGAGGTGAGGCAACAGCTGTTTCCTCGGGGTCAGCTGATTCCCCCTCGCTGGTATCCGCCCTCTTGGCGTATGCTCTCTTCTGGGCTCCTGAAAGGTTTGCCCGAAACATCTTCTTGTTGACATGGAATGCCTTTCCATGTCCGGGAGGGAATGCCCTTCACTTCACCTCCATCAGCCGGCCAACCACAAGGCCATATCCCAAGGATCCTCCGAACGACCCATCGTCCTTGAAGGACTAGTTGCCAACATTCTGGCAGAGTTTGCTATAAACAAACTCAACCTAGTTTACCTTCTTCTCCTCCATGATCGCAGCCATGACGATCAGCTTGGTCTTGGATAGCTTATTGAAGCTTCCAAACTTTATGTCTGCACATTTGGCTACGATATCCAGCAGCTTATGGTAATCATCCTTCAGCAGCTTCTTATCAGCTTTGTATACAACCTTCGCAGCACATTCAGGTTTGGCCACTTCCTTCCATGCAGCAGCCAAGTTGACATCAGTTTCAAATATCTCAGACACACCTTCCGACGGCAGCAAACAGTGCTCCGCTAGATCTTCAACAGTGATGGTAAACTCCTTGCCATGAACAGACGCCTTGATGCCTTCATCATGAACTTCATCGTTCACGTAGAATTGGGCGACTTCTTCAAAATAAGTCATCTGAAACTCCATTGTGAGAAAGGGTTTCAGTCCAGACTTCTCGATTTTGTCGGCTATCTTCTTCACAAGGGTTTCATCGGAACCCTGTTTGACCATTCCTTCAAAATCCACAGTAGAACCAGTGTGGATTTGCTTCCCTAGTTTGGTGAAATCATAGGTTGATGCCATTTCAGTGATTTTTACCGAACGAACTTGATGAACTTGCTTTGAAGATTTGGTAGGGTTTGAGAGAAAAATGCCTTCTTTGCTCTGGAGAGATGAACGGTTTTAGAGTAGTGTGAGAGAGAAACTGAACAAAATGGTATATATGGGTTATGAAAGGACATGCTTTCGGTTTTTGAAATTTGATCAAGATCAACTGCTCAGATTTAGCACGTCGATTAGCATTTAATTTCTCACATTTAATGCGGCAGCATTTATATCCAATCATATGCTTTGTCGTGCAGCTTTTGACTGTACCTGTCATTATTACGCTGACGTCATCCTTAAAAATATTCCCGCTTATTAAAAACGAATGCATTTTTGTCACTTAGCTCATAAATGACTCCGCTTACTCCTTAGCTGACTCAACTCTTATTCTCTCTATTCATGTAGTGACTCAGCTGTCAGCTAACTCGATACAACTGACTTTTCGATATGGCTGATTCACTTAGCTGATTCACACGTTCTGCTCTATTTCCATCTTTTCTGGTTTCATCTCATCTCCTTGAGTCTTCTGGGTGTTAACTCAGCTCAATTAACCCTAGCTCATGCTTAAGTTCTTCAAATCTTGATTCACACAATGGCTTTGTGAATATGTCGAATATGTAACCTTGTTTGTCGGTTGAGATGTATTCCAAGGTGATGTCTTTCTTTTCAACATGATCTCTTATGAAATGATATCTGACATCAATGTGCTTTGTTCTTGAATACAACACAGGATTTTGAGTGATTGCAATAGCACTTGTGTTATCACACATAATTGGAATCTCTTTTTCTTCAATTTCATAATCTCTCAGCTGTTGTCTCATCCATAAGACTTGGACACAACAGCTGCCCGCAACTATGTACTCAGCTTCAGCTATAGATGTGGCTATTGAATTCTGCTTCTTGCTAAACCAGGTAAACAATCTGTTTCCAAGTATTTGACATGTACCTGAAGTACTCTTCCTGTCAACTCTACATCCAGCATAGTCAGAGTCTGAGTAGCCAATTAGCTTGAATCCACCTTCCTTTGGATACCATAGGCCGACTTCCTGGCATCCCTTCAAATATCTTAGGATTCTCTTAGCTGCAGTCATATGGCTTTCTTTTGGAGCAGATTGGAATCTTGCACATACACCTACTACAAAAGTGATGTCTAGCCTACTTGCTGTGAAATAGAGCAGTGATCCAATAAGTGCTCTGTATCTGGTTTGGTCCACAGGCTTGCCATCTGCATCCATGTCCATCTTGATTGATGTATTCATTGGTATCTTCACAGAAGACTTCTCTTCCATACCAAATTTCTTCATTAAATCTCTGGTATACTTTGTCTGACTTATGAAGGTAACATCCTTCAGATGTTTGACTTGAAGTCCTAGAAAGAATGTCAGCTGTCCCATCATACTCATCTCAAATTTGCCTTGCATGAGGTTTGAGAACTTATCACATAGCTCCTTGTTTGTGGATCCAAAAATAATGTCATTCACATATATTTGAACAAGTAGTATACTCTATCCATCTTGAATACTGTAGAGTGTTCTGTCCACTTTGCCTTTGGTAAATCCATTATCTGTCATAAATTGAGATAATGTATCATACCATGCTCTAGGTGCCTGTTTCAATCCATATAGAGCTTTCTTGAGCTTGTACACCTTATCTCCAAGAGTCTTCTGCTCAAATCCTGGAGGTTGCTCAACATAGACTTCTTCTTCCAGTAATCCATTTAAGAATGCACTTTTTACATCCATTTGATATACAATGAAGTTCTTGTGTGCAACATAGGCAAGAAACATCCTTATTGCTTCTAATCTTGCAACAGGAGCAAATGTTTCATCAAAATCTATTACTTCCTCTTGGCAATACCCTTTAGCTACCAGTCTTGCTTTGTTTCTTACCACAGAACCTTCTTCATTCATCTTGTTTCTGAAAACCCATTTTGTGCCAATAACATTTTGATAGGTTGGTCTTTGCACCAATTCCCATACTTTGTTCCTTTCAAACTGATTCAACTCTTCTTATATGGCTTGAATCTAATGTGTATCATCCAGTGCTTGGGACACATCTTTAGGTTCTGCTTTGGGATATAAAACAAGTGAACATTGCTTCTTGTTGAGCTCTGGATCTGGTTCTTACACCATCTCTTACATCTCCAATGACTAGCTCTAGTGGATGGTCTCTCAGCCATCTAACATCTGGTTGGAGTAAGTCACCGGGTTCGATCGTCTTCCTTGGTTTGTGTTGTCTTGAGCAGCTCTCTCATCATCACTTATCTGCAAATTTTCCAGCTGTCTTTGAGATTCAGCTATTTCACCTTCATCTTGATTCATTACTCCAGCTTCAGCTTCAACATAGGGACTCTTCTGCATAGTTGGCTGATTCAGCTTATCAGCTAACTTTTCTATGTCTTCTCCATTTACATTGGGTTCATCAAAAACCACATGGATAGACTCTTCTGTGACCATAGTCCTCTTGTTCAGCACTCTATAGGCTTTACTTTCAACTGAGTATCCCAAAAAGATACATTCATCAGCTTTAGCATCAAAAGCCTTTAGATTATCCTTGCCATTGTTGTGGATGAAGCATTTACATCCAAATATTCTAAAGTATGCAACATTTAGCTTTCTCCCTATCCAATCTCATAGGGAGTTTTTGTCAGCTATCTATTTATCATTCATCTATTTTGAGTATAGCATGCAGTATTGATAGCTTCAACCCAAAATCTTTTTGGCAATCCAGCTTCAGCTAACATGGTTCTTGCAGCTTTCTTGAGAGTTCTGTTTCTTCTTTCTGCTACTCCATTCTGCTGTGAGTCCTTGCTGCAAATAATTCATGAGCTATACCATTTTCAATACAATACCGAGTTATTATTTCATTGACAAACTCAGTTTCTCTATCAGATCTAATCTTAATAATGGTTTGACTCCTCTCATTTTGAACTCTTTTCATCAGTTGAGGTAACTTCTGCAAAGTTTCCTTCTTTTTACACATGAAGATTGTCCATGTATATCTTGAATAATCATCCACCACTACTAGAGTGTATTTCTTCCCACTTATGTTAGCTGGCTCAACTGGACCAAATAGATCCATATGCAATAGATGTAATATCTTTGTTGAAGATGGACTTGACTTCTCTTTGAATGATGATTTGATCTGCTTTCCCATCTGGCATGCATCACAGACACTTTCCTTTTTGTACACTGAGTCTGGTAGTCCTTCTACAAGATTTGCAAGCTTGTTAATTGTCTTGAAATTCAGATGACTCAGTTTCTTGTGCCACAACCAACTTGATTCTACTTGTACTCTTTGCTAGCGATGTACAAGTGCTTGGTATGGCAGTCGACCAATCTACCACATACATGTTCTTTTTTCTAGATCCTTGCAACACTACTTCATTTAATTCAGTGTCTTTGATTTGGCATACTCCTATATTGAATCCAACATTATAGCCCTTGTCACAGAGTTGGCTGATGCTTAACAAGTTGAAGTTGAGGCCTTCAACGTATGCAACATCTGTGATTTCTAATCCATTTTTCTTAATGGATCCAGTGCCTCTTATTTCCCCTGGAGCTTCATTTTCTCCAAATATGACTTTTGCGCCTCTAATCTCCTTGAATTTTGACAGATATTTCTTGTTTCCTATCATGTGTCTGGAACAGCCACTATCCATGTACCATGTTCCTTGGCACTCAACTGTTCCTTGAACTTGCAATCAATGAAATCAGTTTTTAGGTACCCATACTTGCCTGGGTCCTAAGGGGTTAGTACTGTAAGATGAACCAACCAACCTATAGCCAAATGATTTGACTCTAAGGGATTGCCATCTATCTGTGCCATAATCATAATTCACTTTGGCAAATTGCTTGGGGGCTTTAGGTTCATACAACTGTCTCTTTTGTATGTATGCTTGTGTGTGTGTTTTAGCAATTGCCTTCTTTGGGTAGTTGTGATATCTATGAGTGTAGTGCTTGGGTGCATATGTGTACTGATGATAGCTCTGTTGCCTTTGGAATGTCCTTTGTTGAGTTCTAGGACTTTGCCATTTTGGCATGTATTCCATAGGTCTTGGCTAATATTTCACATTATTCCAATCAGCTTGGCTTGGGTAACTTCTACCATTCCCATCATATGTGTTCCTTTGATAGAACTTCTGGGGCTTCTGGTAGCTCTGTTTATTCTTCACATAGTACTTCCTACTTGGAGTTTGCTGAGGAACTCTGCTGGATTTCTTCTCAGTTGTCCTCTCAGCATACTCAACTGGCTCTTTTCCTTTTCCTTTATATCCAAGGCCAGTTTGTTTGTGATTGTGCTTTGGAATGAATGTTTGTGCAATATTTTGTGTCTTGGATTTTTGAGATGCTTCATTACTTGAAGATCCTTTTTCCAAGATCACTCTTGGAGTTTGACTATGCACAAAGGAATTGAATCCTATGCCTGTCTTGTCTCCACATTCTTTTTGGCTCATGATAACGTCATCCAATGATTTAGATGCCTTTGTGAATGAAGCAATCACATTTTTGAGATCATTTTCTCTCTTTTCTATAACAGTTATCTCTGCTACTAGTTTAGCATTCTCAGCCTTCAGCTCTTTGTTCTCATAAGCTATATGACTTAGAGTACTCAGTTCCTTAGTCAGCTGTGAGTTTTGGCTTTTGAGATGGCTGTTTTCCTCCTTTAATAGTGAGTGTGAGGATTTAATGTGCTCAAAGTCTTTCATCATTTTGCCTAATGAATCATAAATATCAGTGGGTGATGAAGTGTGTGTGTCACAATCACTATCACTAGAATCTGAATGAGATGAGTTAGAGTGTACCTCATCTTCTTGGTCAGGTTGATCTTGTTCTTTAGCCATTAGACAGATTAAGGTTTCTTCTTCAGAGTCACTTGAGTAGTCAACATCACTACTCTCTGAGTCTGCTGCTTCTTTTGACTTAGCTGCATCAGCAGTCTCATTAGCCAACATTGCTCTCTTCTTTTCATGTCTTCTTTCTCTGAAGACTCTTCTTTAT
This sequence comes from Rehmannia glutinosa, assembly GCA_016081115.2. NCBI lineage: Eukaryota > Viridiplantae > Streptophyta > Magnoliopsida > Lamiales > Orobanchaceae > Rehmannia > Rehmannia glutinosa. Next base: position 28,947,499 of record CM071925.1, on the reverse strand, counting down.
TCTTCATTCCTGTATTTATTGACTACAGGATATGGACAGTCAATAGCAAAGTGTCCTGGTTGTCTGCAATTCCAACACAAGTTTTCAACTTTTTGATCAGCTCTCTCATTTCTTGGGTTGTCAGGTCTTTGATATTCGACCTTTTGGTACTCAGCTCTCTTTGGTGGCCTATCTTCCCTTGACTTGGAGGGAGCTGAATGCCTTCTGGAGGATTCACCTTTGTTTCTTTTGTAGTTCTTGTTGAAGAACTTGTTGAATCTTTTAACCATCAAGGCAATTTCCTCCTGATCAACTATCTTCTCTTGATCCTTTCTTCTCAGCTCAAACTCATAAGCTTTGAGGTCTGAGAATAGTTCATGATTGGAGGTTTTTGATAGGTCCATCGAGTGCCTTAGAGCCATGGTCTTCATTTCCCACTCAGCTAGGAGGCTCCTTAGTATCTTCATACATATCTCCTTCTGTGTGTATTCTTTCCCAAGTGCTGAGAGCTCATTGGTAATTTCAGTGAATCTAGCATCCAGATGGTCCATCGTTTCACCTGCAAGCATTTTAATGTTTTCAAATTTTTGAACAACAACAGATAATTTGTTTTCCTTGATTTGCTCAGATCCTTCACAAATTAAGGTTAATTTATCCTAGATTTCTTTGGCTGTCTTGCAAGATTTGACTTTGTTGAATATGACTTTGTCCAAAGTCTTATAAATTATATCCTTGGACACATTGTCAAGGTTGTATCTTTTTCTGTCATCATTTGTCCATTCAACTCTTGGTTTTTCAACCATAGCTGGTCTAGAAGGAGCAGCCTCTTCTCCTTCAGCTGCAGCAGCTCTCCTTGCCGATGTGTTTTTCTTCATTATTTGCAATGGCCCATCCTCTATCCCTATCCACATCTCATCATGTAAAGCTGATAGATGTGCCTGCATACGTATTTTCCAGTCATAAAATTTTTCAATGGTGAACACAGGAATGCGTGTCAAATTTGCTTCCATGATAATAACTTTGCTGTTTTAAAAATGGCTTTTGAAATAACAAGTGTTAAAAAAACTTCTTTCAAAGATTGGAGATCTAGTTTAGTAACTAGTGCGGAAGGCTCAATGAACCAACCGCTCTGATACCACTTGTAGGTCCCAAGGGGTGTGAGTAAGGTTTAGAAGGGGAGTTGAATAAACTTTACCAACTTTTCAAATTTAGTCATTTTAAATAAGTTTAGAGTTAATTTCACTGTTATGTCCTTAATGGACAACTAAGTTAGTTAACCAACAGAGTTAGCCACTCAAATGACTTTCATCGAGCATTTGATAGAATAACTCAGCTGTTTAGTCTAAACCTTAACTTGACTGTGATGAAATTTTCAGCGGAAGACTTAACACCCTTGAATTTGGTTTAAGTTTGTTTTAACACTTGGTTTTAGCACTTTGTTAATTATCAGTTGGATAGAAAATTATCAGCAGATATAAAATGATATGCAGAAATTAAATGTTGAAATGTAAATGACACAATAATTTTTATAGAGGTTCGAAGATGTGGTAATTCTTCTAATCCTCTCTTCTCCAACTCCTGGAGGAATCCACTAAGTATTAATCAGAGTACAAAGTGGTTATCAGTCCAGATACAAGTCTTGATCACATAGCTGACTTGATCGTTTGGGACTCAGTTTGGAGATGCCTTGGTCACACAACTGGCTTCTCGTCCGACTCAGCTTCTTCACAGGGCGGCTGCCTTGCTACTTCAGCTTATTTGCTCAAGCTTCTTGGATTTGATCACGAAGCCCTCCAATAACTTGAGACTGGTTCGACCTTGAACCTTTCTACAATAGACCATTTTTGATTCTTCAAAAGTTTTCTCTTCAACAGTTAGAAGTTGTCTTTCCTTCACAGCTTGGTGTTGGATTGATTTCCTTCGAATTTTAGGCATGGGGATTTGGTTGAATAACTTGAGAATATTTTGCAGGTTATAGTTCAAATAATAGCTTGAGTGTTCGTGGTTCAGGTCATCAAGGTAACCTTTTTTCAAAGTGATTCCTCAGCCTTTTATAGTGAACTTTTAAAAATCTGCCCGTTGAAGAGATAGGCTGATTTTTAAAACTCACTTGTGTTCGTTGGATTGTCTTGTTGCAGTCCTTGATATTGACATTTCCTTGTATTAAATGAACATTCAACTTTTCAGAGTCTGACACAAGGTGCAGTGCTTCCCATTGGTTTATTCCTTTTCCACGCTTCGGGTCGAGCACTTTAAGACATGGCAAAGATGGAAGTATTACTTGTTTATGTAATATTCTTGACTTCTCAGTACAAATGCGGATTCTTTTCGATTAACTCCTCTTTCAAACCGCCTTTTCCCCAGTGACTTGAGTCGCTCCAATGATTGAATGACTCATCTGTCACTTCAACTTGACTTGGCTTCTTAAGTTGACTTGACTGACACTTCACACAGCTGTATCTTAGATGATACTCCTTCAGTCGTGTTCTTGACTTCTCCTCCTTGCCATACTCAGCTGTTCCACAACGAACTCTTCATTTTAGTCTTCAGTTGACTTCTTGTATTTCCAGGCATAGCTGACTTGACTCAGCTAGTACAACCCTATCTATTACAATACAAATTACAAGAAAAATGGGGTGCCAACTTTCTAGTCTAAGTTTTACATGGCATTCATCAAAATCTAATAAATAAATTTCCTAACAGGCTTGCTTTAACCCATAAATGGATCTAAGCACTTTGCAGACTTTCTGCTCTTGACCTTCGGCTACAAAACCCTGTGGTTCGAATCCATTTCTTGGTTCATAGCTTCAAGCCACCTCGCTATATCAGAATCCTCCATCACTTGTCGAAAAGACAATAGATCATTGTCTACCCCATCAAAGACTGCAACATTTGCCTCTTCGATTTGAAGATAGCGGATTGGTGGTCTAATCACCCTCCCACTGCGTCGAGGTGCCATGACATTCTGATCAGGTATAGTGGTATTTTTAGTGATTTCACCAACAACTCTTGTTGGTTGTGGTCTGATCTCATCAGAAAGTAACTCCTCGAGTACAACTTTACTTCGAGGTCAGTTTTCTATATAATCATTCTCAAGAAAGATAGCATTAGTCGAAACTATTACTTTCTTTTCTTGCGGATCATAAAACAAACCCCCTCTTGTTCCTTTGGGATATCCAACGAACAGATACACTTCTGAACGTGGATGCAACTTTCGAGTCTTTCCTTTCAACACATGTGTTGGGCACCCCCATATGCGAAAGTGGCGTAAACTAACTTTACTCCCATTTCAAAACTCTAGTGGTGTCTTTTGGATTGACTTAGACGGAACTACATTCAAAATGTAAACCGCCATTTGCAATGCATACCCCCAAAATGAATCAGGCAGTGTCGCGTAGCTCATCATCGACCTAACCATATCAAGCAACGTTCGGTTTTCCTTTCAGTGACACCATTTTGCTGAGGGGTGCCAGGTGCTGTGAGTTGGTACAAAATACCATGCTCTAGCAAATAATCTTTGAACTCAGTATCGACATACTCGCCCCCTCGATCGGATCGAAGGCACTTCAAAGATTTTCCTAGCTGCTTTTCAGCTTCCGCATGAAATTCCTTGAACTTTTCAAAAGTCTTGGATTTTCTATGCATGATATAAACATATCCAAACCTCGAGTAATCATCAATAAAAGTGACAAAGTACTCAAAGCCACCTCTAGCTTGTGTGGTCATGGGACCACAAACATCACTTTGCACAAGCTCTAGTAGTTCTTGGGCTCTATTGCCCTTTGCAGAGAAAGATCTCTTAGGCATTTTTCCTTCTAGACAAGATTCACAAACAGGAAGAGTGCCAACTTTTAGCTCTCTCAAAGGACCATCCTTTGCAAGCCTATTTATCCTTTCTAGTTAAATATGCCCTAACCTTAGATGCCAAAGATATGTTTCATCATCTTGAGAAACCTTTTGCCTTTTTGGTTTAGGATGTTCTACTTTAAACATTTCGACATTTAGCAGTGGTTGTTCATTAGGCTTAATTAAATAGAGTTCGTTTTCAAATTTTGCATTACAAATATCACTTCCATTTTTAGAAATAATAATCGAATTGTCATTAAAAGATAGTGAAAATAAATGTTCATGCAAATTTGAAACATAAATCAAATTTCTATAGAAACCAGGAATATAATAAACATCGTTTAAAATCAATATTTTATCTCTAATATTAAACTTAATTACTCCCACTGCTTTTGCCGAAACGACTGCACCATTGCCAACTCGCATTGTGAAAGACTCATCGACAAGCTCTTCATAAGAGCTAAGCATTTGTAAGGAAGAACAAACATGATTAGTAGCTCCAGAGTCAACTACCCAAGTAGAAGAATCTTTGACTACCAAACAACTTTCAAGAACAAGTAAATCATTTTACGTTTCTTGTTTTCCATTACTTTGAAGAGAAACTTGGGACAATCTCTCTTGTCCCTCTTCACCGCAGTGGAAACAATTTCCCTTTTGTTTAGAGGAACATTGCTTCTTGCCTTTGAGATTTTCACATACGAGTGCAATATTAATGTTACTATTCCACTTGTTACAATTTTCTCCAGTTAATGAATTATTCAACAGTTCAAGCATAGAACAAGACATCATTGCTGAAAATTAAATAAAGCGACATAAATAAGCGAACGAACATCATAGAGCATTCAATTTAGGAATCATAAACATGATGCATGAAAGCAATAAAGTTTATCCTACCAATTCCGAGGTAATTTAATCTCACATTTGAAAAGCCGCCGTAGGGTAGATCAAATCAAATGACGATTAAATCGAGACCATCTCAGATTAATAATTGAATAATCAAGACATCTCATATCTTCATTTATTTATTAATCACCTTTTTAATTTAGCCTAGATACATCCAAACTATTTGATTGTATCCTTATGAGTGTTACCCATTATTTCGGATTTTAAAAATTAACTCAAAATCGCCGTCGTAGGGTAGGAAAATTAAGAGTTAAATTTTAAATTCCTATCCTTTCGGAGATTAAGCATTGATTATTGATTTAAGTGAAAACCATCCGTATGGGGGCGAATCTGAGCGTCGCGAGGCGTCACTTAAATCTCACAGTGCTTTCATCAATAATGGAGGTCATATGAATTATTGTCATGAATCCTTCTCCCACTCATTATTTTATAATAAATATTCGCTAAACATTTAAGTTATAAAACATCTTATGTTTTAATAAGTCAAGTCCAATCCTATTGGTTTTTTTGATTAAAATTCTCTAATTTAAAAATCTAGCTCTTAGAAATCAAATCATAATTTTAATCAATTTTAGAAACCCCTAAACTATCAAAATAATTAAGGGAATAGGGATAAAACGGAAAATTTCATGAAAGAACAAAGGAAACGATGTGCCTACTGAAAATGAGACCTGCCCGAGCCCTGCCCCGGGACCTACCTAGCTGCCCGAGGCTGCCCGGGACCTGCCCGAAGCTGCCCAGGCCCTGCACGGACTACCCATGGCTGCCTGGCGCCTTCCCAGGCAGCCTGAACGTGAATCCGACTTAAATTTCTAAAACATGTAATTTGGAGATTTTTTCATAAAAACCGGATTCTTTTTTTTCACAAAATTAATTCCAAACAATTATCCCAATTTTAAAATCATATAAACACTTTTATACAAAATTTAAAAATTTATATAAAACACTTTTATACAAAATTTTAAAAATTATATAAAACACTTTTATAACAATTTTAAAATACATATAAAACATTTTTACATCAATGTCCATCCATCTCATAGATCTATCATAACAATTAATCAATTCAATTATAATGATGCATGACATGCTTGGGAGTGGGTTCCATGAATGACATATCAATATGCATGACACATATATCACATATACATCACATAAATATTAATCCGCGAAATAAAAAATATGACGATCGATGCCTTAAATAAAAAGACGCTTAGGCATCCATATATCAAAACATGCAAGATCAAATCCTAAACTCACTCCAAAATAAATTTAATAAAGTAGATCTAGTTCTTATATGAAAAACTAAATGGCTCTGATACCATTTGTTGGAAATTATTCGGGTCCCAGATCTAATCTGGGCCAAATAAGATCCGACTTTTCAATCAAATTGAACGGAAGCAGAAGCGAGGGATTTTAAAAATCAAGTTTTAGATATAAGAACACAAGATCATACTTATTAAATTTATTCAAACTAAAGGAAGAAAAGAAAATTTACCTCCTTCGACGATTTTCTTGTTCTTTGCCTTTTATCTGTCAATCCTTCAAATCCTCGAAGCTCGTAGACACCACGATCTTTCAATTTGATCCTCCCTATCAATGGCAGTGTGTGGGCGCCCAAATAATAATTCTAAGTTCCTAACTTTTATTTTCCTACGATGTTCTCAACTCATGAGATCGTAGGATTGAGCTAACTGGATAGGAGGGGAATTGAACTAAGCTTAATCAAATTAACCACGAACCCACTTAAACAAACCCAACAATCAGCGATTAACTAAGTAGTTGTGTTGGCCGAAAGGTTGATCTCCATCAATAAGACTTAGCCAAAAATTGATTTAAAATTTGATTGGCAAAAACATATTACAAAAAGAAAAACAATGACTTGGCCAAAAGTCAAATTTGCAAAAACTAGCTTTGCAATTGTTGAAGCCTGGGTTGCCGAAAATTGTTCTCAATTGGAAAAGTGGTGGACGAAATTTTGATTTTAATTTCTTCTGCCAAGAAAATCTTTTTTCAATATTGTGGAGGTGAGCGGCAACCAATCATCCTAATTGATGCTAGGGAGGGCCGAAAATCTCATACTCAAATATAATGATGTGTCCCCTTTTTATAAGCATTGCTCAATCAGTTTCCCACTTCAACTCAGTTTCCTATCTAATCTAGAATTCATAATTCTTGATAAACTCAAACTCTAATTGATAATATTCAATATAATTATCAATTAATTAATTATATTAATGTCATAAATATCTTATATTTATTTAATTCCAAATACAGTCAAAACTGTAGAATATCATATATTCCCGGAATTAACTGATATTAATATATTAGCCCAAATATTTTGGAAAACTCTTTTCCATAAACCCTTAGGAACTGGAAATATTATTTCTAACTCGTTTACTCTAGGAAGGCGAACCGGTGACCATGGACCTATAACTATAAGCTCCAATAAATCGAATAAATAATTAACTCTTTAATTAATTTATTCGGCTAATTAATTCCGATATTACTCCACTATAAATTCGGAATTTCACTCTTATAATCATAGAATATCTTACTCTACGAATTGAGCAGTCCACTAATATAATCATTACATATAGATTAATCCTCCATAGACAATTCGTAATTGAAGCTAGGTAGTATCCGTTAAACCTCTTCAATTACCTCTTATCCTAATTTATCATTAATTCACTAGCGAATAGTTAATTTATAATCAGATTATAAATTAGAGATCTCAAACCATTCAGTTCCAGAATTAACAAATGAGAGAATCGTCTTTCTACTTCTCGCATGAAGGAATGGATTCCATATCTGTGAATTTATATTCTCAGTTATTCAAATGTGAATCTAAAATGAAGGTGTTGGGAATGTCGTAGGACAAACTTAAACGAGCAAATTAAGAATCAAATAGAAATAAACAGGAGTCTATAATCACTCAGGATTAAGATTTATCCATATATGATCATCTAGTGATTTAAATTGATTTTTCATTTCTACAACGGAATTTGTATGGAAAATTCAAATTAAATCGGTCCAAGTCCTATATGATCAAATCATATATAAATGCCCCCACTAAAATGTCTCCACATCGACTGTCCGGATAAGACAGTCACATTCAAAATATTCTTGGCCACATTAATGATGTTTTAATTAAAGATCTCATACTTTAATTAATTTCATCACAAACTTAATTTTAGTTTATTATCCATAATCTTAATCCTCTTGTATATAACTCTTATATACTAAGATTATGGTTACAATAAATAAACTAGGGATTTTCATGATGTTCAAGAAAATACATACAATATGCAAAAGAGTTCGAATATAAATGTCGCATTTATTAATAATCAAAAAACAATTCACAATTGCTTCAAGAGCACTATCCCTAACAAAGAGGATTATGGTAAACTGCTATTTCTTATATACGTGAAATACTGTTGAAATTTGCGGCATGGCATTATCGGTTCGTGAGCTTTGTTATTGTCATAAGCTATAAGATGGAGGTATTTAGGTAGTAATTTTGCTATAGGTTTTTCAAGTGATTTATACTCAAAAACTAGAAGTTAATCATTTGTGACTGGGAGCCTATGCTGCAGTTTCTCATCACCAGTATTATTTTTCATATGTTCTGCAGATGCCGTGAAGTCCACGATCGGAGGGCAGATATTATTCCTCAGTGGTCAAGTTGATGACCTAACCATCCAAATATATGAAAAAGAAGCTAAGGAAAAAAGTAAGGACAGTTGGTGAGTGCTTCTTTGCATGTAGAGATTTTTTATTTGAGCTTGATCCTTGTCTGTTATTATAGGCATTTAGATAGAAACATTGCTTATTGTCAAGCGAAGTTATGTATATAGGGAATCCTATATTAAAGTTGAAATATTAGTCGTCATTTTCTAGTACATTCTTTTGTTCATGATCCGATCCTTCTCAGAATTACTTTTACAATGAATAAGTTTTGTGATATAATAACAGTGATTGACTGCATATATGGGGATACCATCAGGAAGGTTGCATATTATTCACTCTTTTATTCTAGAGGATAACTGCTAGTTCTAGTTAGTATCAGATACATATTTTTTGATCTACAAGTCTGTTTACATCTTCTCTCAAGTGATGAAAACTTCCCCATTTCTTGGGGTGCTGGATGTGGGTATGGTTGTGATACGGGCTAGATTTGCCATATTAAATAGGATCATTTGGGAGGTGTGCAGCCCAAAATGAATAATTAATCTAAGCTCATGTGTTAGCTAGGGTTTTAGCCTGGCTTGGTAAACACGCAACCCTAATTGCCAACCTATAAATAGCTCACAAAAAGGGTGCCTCAGGTTAGAATTACAATACACACATTTGATATAATGTTCTATTTTACATATATTCTCTCTCTAGAGCGATCCTGACTTGAGCGTCGGAGAGGGTACGCGAAAAAAACCCCCAGCCCCCTTCTCACTGTTGTTTTGAACGCATCAAGGCCGAACGAACATTGGAGATTGGGTGTTCTCAGTGGGGTAAATTTCTAGCCCCAACAGGTTGTCAAGTGTCGGTGACGCGTAGAACTCTTGTATTCAAACATGTCTCTCACTTGGACATAGTGTTGTTGTAGTCCCCTGCTTCTTTACTTCGTCAGTCTTTTGGTATTTATTTGATATTGTAATTGAATTTATGTGACTTCCAATCTTAAACACAGGCAAAACTTTGGGTGTCATTTATTTGTTGCTTTTTTTAACCTCTGATGATTGATTGATCTCCGTTGTCAATCTATTTTCAGTTTAACCTCAGTAATTGTCCTGGATAAATTGCTTTTTCTAGCTTTAACAATATTGGCTTCCCTATTTATGTTTTTGTTCAAAATTAGGTACATGGCTTATATCATGGATATAAATATATTAATTTGTAGTGTACTCAACAACCGAGATACAATGAGTGCAAATATTATATTGTGAAATTTATGTGGGAGATATGCACTCAAATGCCCGATGTTGATTCTTTAGATAAGATACGTGAAAAATAATATATAGTAACTTACTAAAGTACTTTTAATTATAAATTTCTAATTTCTTTAATAGAACTCGTTTGGAGATGAATCATACTCCCATGAGACGAGATTCACAAAATATAGGCGCAATATTTTATTGAAGATTGCATGTAAATTCTTGATTTGTTGGTTTTTTCCTTAAAATTTGTTTTCTTTAAATGCTTATAGTTATATCTTTTATCTCCTTTAGTTGTAAGTTTTTGGATTTTTTTTATATTGTTTTGGAATATTTGATTTCAGGGTTGGATACATTTGTGATAAGTGTGGTTCTTGCAGTTGATGGCGATAAGGAGGGAGATTGTGTAGTGGTGGTTTTAAGCTAATCAATTCGTATGTGGGTTGGGTTTTTATTGAGCCGGATTGAAAACTGAATATGAGCTTTTCAACATGTTTTCGACTTCTTTGGATAATATTTGAAAATGGGTTATTTTATTGAATGGATTTTGAAAAGAAATTTTATTAATCGATACCAAACGATTACAACTCAACTAGAAAAGAACCAAACTCATTTTACAACTACAATCTTAAAGAGCACTAAACTCTTCAACACCTAATTTATCAACCAAGTGTGTTCTTACCAAAAGAACACTCAATAAGTAATTCTTGTCTTGGATGATTTTGATCAATCTTAATTACACCTCAAATGAATGTATACAACTTTACAAGTGCAAGTGTAATCAAGAAAGAAAGCCTAATAAACAAGATGTTAAAGTGCAAGTGTTTAGGCTATTACAACAATAGTATGCAAATGAGAGCTCGAGAAGTTTGCTGAAATTTTCTTATTGTATTGTAGAATTGTGTGTTGTGTTTGATCCTTCAAATTCTTCTACTATTTATAGATAAGCTTCAATATTTGATCTTTAACATAGGCTCCTCCTAGTTAAATTTTGTCTGCAAAAGAAGGATCAAAAGATGTATGAAATTGGTTGAGAATTACTAAAGTAAATTTTGTAGATAAATGTTGTTGCAACGGGTAGAATTTGCTGTCAAATATCCTATAGCAACCGATCATTGTTCATAGCGACCGGTCGTTGTACCATTGTGACCGGTTCTATGGATAGTTACCGTTCACTATTTAAACAAATAAGAATAGTCAATTTCTACAAATTTTTAGGTATCAGTGGTCATGCATAGCGACCGGTCGCTATGACCTTTGAAAAGTCTATGTTTTTTCAAACAATTTGAAAAATTCACAAGTACAAGTCGTCCTTGATAGCAACCGGTCGCCCTCTTCACATGGACTTCTATGTTTTTCGAAAACTTTGAAAATCTTTCAAGTACCGGCTGCCCTCTAATAGCGACCAGTCGCCATTAATATAGAGAATTTGTCTGAATTTGATAAAAATGAACCTGAATTTGTCTAATTTGATAAAAATAAGGTTCAAGTAATATTTCATAAACTTAAGATAAAGTGTACTTGAAAACCTGAAGTATTTTGACAACGATTAAAAATATTGTTTTGGTTCAAAAATCAAATATGTGAAATCATCAAAATAAAAAATAACTTTGTTCTAACAAACTCCCAATTTTTATGATTTCAACCAAAAACAATTTTTTAGAGCGAGATTTTAAAGAAATAAGTTTTCTAGTCAAAAGTTCAATCTATCTATTGTAATCAACACTTCTCAAAGCAATAATCATAAGTGATTATAAGATATAAAGAAGCCAAGGAGCAAGAAATTTCAAAAGGTTTTTTAAAGGTCCCCCAATCGACATGCCAAGTAAACAATATGCATTTAGGCCAAGAATCATATAAAAGCTCAAAAATTCAAAGCTTTTTCAAGCTTAGCTTTTCAAATAACTCAAAAGCTAAAAAGCTTAAAAGCTCCTCTTATCAATGTTGATCAAATATCATAAGAGAAAAACACAATACTCAACATATTCATAATAAGCAATAACTATTAACTTATAGGTTATACCAATAAGCTATTTACCAAACTCCAACAAGCTTATACCATTTTGAGCCTATTAGCTCAATCAATTTAACCTTTGAGCTCAATGTAGCTTACTGCTCATGCATTCTTTCTCCCCCTTTGAAATCATCAAAAAGAACGTTAGCAAGAAAGGATATATAAATATAAAAGAAGCACAAAAAACACATGCAATATCCATAAGAAATGTAAGAATCATTATATGAGTTCAAAAGTTCTAAGGAAAAATACATAAAAATAAAAGTCGAATAAGTCCTTATCTGAGGAGAAACAAGCGGTGGGTAGGAGATCTTTGATGAATTTATTGAGTTTTCCAACTGATTTTTGAGCTTGCTATTTTCTTCTTTAAGCTACTCATAACCCCTTTGAAGCTCATCATAGTCCTCTTGATATCTTTCGTTAAGTTCGCCAAGTTTTTCATTAAAACCATAAGGACTCTCATTTCCACCTTGATCATCAGTGCCGGTATTATCCTCCGAAGCACTGTGAGACCCTCTCGCTGCCAAATTTTCAGCCTCAATATTATCAAAAATATCATCCGAAACTTGGGAAGTAGAGGCTCTAGCACAACCTTTTGCCGTCTTTGTAGGATGTCTTTGCATATTCCTACGCATCTGAAGCATTTGTTGAATATTATCATTGTCAAAATCATTACCAATGACATCGGGGTTAAGCTTGGCTGGTGGAAGTAGTTTACAAATCAAATTACCCAAAGCAAATTGTTTGGAGCCCTAAGTAACTGCGTCTATCAAGCATTGAATGAAGATAGCTCAATAATTAACCAATTCACCCTTTTTTGAGTTTGTATGTCAAAAAATAATCCATATTACTAGGCAATTTGATGGACTTCTCACAAACATAATACGAAATAATAAGACAAATAATTCGAATTTGATCTATCATTGATTGTGTTGTAAATTCCGACTTAACACTTAGAAAAGTTTTCACTTCCTCCAACGGTACTCCCAATTTCCCATCATCCCATTGAATGTAAGAAACATAATCCATACCACCTTGATGCACATCAAGCATTCTACAAATCTCATTAAGGGTCTAACGAAAGTGACGCCCTTTCAAAAATGAATTCAAAGCTACTGGCTTATGATCATTATCAAACTCAATCCCATATTTGCATAGAAATATTTAATCATCTCATTTCTATACATAATAAACGGGTGATCCCACAAGTTCATCCAACCTTGAATAACTAAAAATTCACAAATAGAAGAAAATTCATCCGAAAACGTCCTAAAACGGCAAATCTTAGTAAGACCAATTTGCTTATTCAAAAACATTAAATCATCATAGAAATTTTCGGCATACTTGAATCATCATAGAAATTTTCGGCATACTTGTGAATAAATCAGGACGAATTTGAACCACTCGGAGCAAGAGATAAAAGGGATTTCTTACTTTTAGACCATTTGACATTATCCTCTGTAATAGATGCTCAGAGATTTGCAATTTAAGCCCGAGAAAGTTGGGGATTAGCATTATTCCGAGTTGGCCTTGAGCCATTTCTCATTGGGTAGCATGAATTCTGCATTGTTCCGCCGCAAATTGGCGATTTGAAGATGAACCCTCTCCAGGCCTCTTTCACTTTTGGGAGGAGATGAACTGGTACAATTCTTTGGGGGTGCCATAGATATGAAATACTCACAAAATTGATGAGATTAGCAACAAGAATTAAGAGATTTCATGAATTATAGAGAGAGATTAAGTTTTGGAGAAGTTTTTTCCAGGTTAGGCTTTTAGGGCGGGGGAGATGATGTAAGATGGAATGCTTTATAAGAAATTTATGCAACTATAGTGACCGGTCGCTATGTATGGGTGACCGATGCCAGGGCATAGTGACCGATTGCTGTCAATAGCGACCAGTGCCTATTTTCTGAGAAAAATTCTATCTTCGTTTTTAAGTTTTGAAAACTAGATTTTTCACCCTAAAACCTTTTTAATGAAAGTAAAGTGCTTAAAATATAAATATAGAAATTATTCAATGTGCATTATGCCTAAACGAGCTCGAATTGAGTTAAAAGAGTCAACGGTTAATGGTTTTGTAAAAACATCCACAAGTTGATCTTGAGATGGAACAAAGCATCAATTTTTCATTTTGAAACGTAATCCCTTAAAAAGTAATATTGAACCTCAATATGTTTGGTTCAATTATGATGAACCATATTTTGAGAAATATTAATGGCCGAAGTATTATCACAAAAAATAGGAACATTTTAAAAGATAATTTTGTAATATGCCAAAGTTTGTTTCATCCATAATAATTGTGTATAACAAAAACCCGCGGAAATATATTCGACTTCGGCCGTTGATAAAGATACACAATTTTTCTTTTTTTGAAAACCTTGAAATGAGAAAAACACCAAAAAATTGACACGCGCCGGATGTACTTTTACGATCATCAATAATTGACACGAGCCGGATGTACTTTTACGATCATCAATGATTCCTGTATAATCCGAGTCACTATAACCTTTTAAAGAGAAATTATCATTTTTCGGATAAAACAAACTACAAGAAATAGTGCCTTTTAAATATCGAAGAATTCTTTTCAAGGCACATAAATGAGATTCTTTTGGATTGCTTTGAAATTGAGCACATAGGCATATGGCATGAAGAATACCGGGTCTACTTGAAGTTAAGTAAAGTAAACTACCAATCATACCTCGGTATTTAGTTTCATCAATTGGTTTACCTTTTTGATCTTTGTCGAGTTTGATATTTGTTGACATTGGTGTATGTATGTCCCACGGGGTGATAGTGTAATGTCTAGAAGGGAGGGTTGAATAGACTTTACCAACTTTTCGATTTTAGTCCTTTTAAAGTCAGAGTTTAGTCACACATCAGCTGGGTCCTTGGTGGACAACTTAGTTTGCCTTCCCAAATTGATTTAGCCACTCAACGACTTCGATTGAGTCATTGAGAAGATAACTCAGCTGATTCAGTTAACTCTTTAGAAATTCTGTAGACTTGGTTTTGCAGCGGAAGACTTCCACCCTTTTATAAAAATACATTTTTCAACACTTGTTTTAAGTTTAGTTATTATCAATTGACTTAGCAAATATAACAAACAACAATAAAAATATGCATGAAATAAAGTGCTGAATATAAATGACACAAATCAATTTTTATAGTGGTTCGAGATGGGGTAATTCCTCCAATCCATTCTTCTCCAACCCTTGGAGGTCATCCACTAAGTAACAGTGACTTTATTACAAAAGGATGGCAATCCAAGACAGCCTTGTTCACACAGTTGGCTTCTCCTAGGACTCAGCTTCTTCACAAGACGTTTGTCCTGCTACTTCAACTCCTTTAGACTTTTGGATTTGATCACGTAGCCTTCTAACAAGTCCAAAGCTTCTGGTTCGAATTGGAACCTCACTACACTTCCTTCAACCTTAGATATGTAGACCCCTTGTCTTTGAACAAAGATTTCCTCTTCAATAGTTTGAAGTTATTTTTCCTTCACTGAGTGTGTTGGATCGATTTTCTTCGAGTTTTAGGCTTGAGGATAGTATTGGATGCTTGAGAGTATTTTGCTTTTTGCTCAGATAGCTTGTGTCTACGTAAGTCTTGGTTGTAACCTTCTCTCAATGGATTCCTCAGCCTTTTATAGTGTTTGTTTGAAAAATATATCCGTTGAAGAGATAGATGTGTTTTTCAAACTACATTTTGAGGTTATTAGCTTGTCTTGTCTTGTAGCATTGATGTAGATTGATTCTGATATTAATGCTCCGCAGCCTTGTCTGATTCTCTGCAGGTTGGCAGGAACATCCCATTGGTTCATAGCTTTTTGCACTCTTTCAGCAAAACAACTTTATTGTCTGTAGTCTGACACTTTCCTCTTTCAGCAAACATTTGACTTTGCTTGACAATGGATCTATTCAGCTTTCTTGAGTCCTTATTGTTGCATAACCCCTTAGTTAGTCAACTCCACTTATCTGGGAGTGACTTAGCTGTCAGTCTGTTGACTGAGACATCTTTTCTGTCACTTGACTGAGACTTGTCTTCTCTTCTCGCAGTTGCCACACAACTGATTGTTTATCTTGGTCTCCCGTCGACTCCTGCATTCTTCAACTTTGCTGCTTCCACTCAACTAATAGAACCTTATCTATTACAAGTTGTTTTACAGTAGAATTGGGGTGCCAACTTCCTAATCTAAGTTTGTTATGGTATCATCAAAATCTATTACATAAACTTCCCAACAGTGTAGTTACGGTTCTTTCTTATTCAATTCCAAACTTCTTTAGAAGTTCCTTTGTGTACTTGGATTGTGAGATATAAATTCCTTCTTGACATTGTTTGACTTGAAGTCCAAGGAAGAAGTTAAGTTCACCGATCATACTCATCTCAAATTCACCTCGCATAAGCTTAGAAAATTTCTTGCACAAATATTCATTAGTAGCACCAGGAATAACATCGTCAACATATATTTGAAGTAGAAGACTATCTTAACCTTTTTCAAAACCAAAAAGGGTAGTATCAACTTTACCTATTGTAAATAATTTTCTAAAAGAAAAGAACTTAGTCTATCATACCAAGCTCTGGGTGCTTATTTGAGACCATATAAAGCCTTTTTAAGTTTATAAACATCATTTGGTCTTGAAATTTTTTCAAACCCTGGAGGTTGTTTGATGTAGACTTTTTCATGAATGAAAACCATTTAGAAAAGTGGATTTAACATCCATTTGGTAAAGTTTAAAAAATTTTAAACAATAATAATCAAGTAATGTTGGGAAATTTATATAATAGGTTTTGATGATACCATGTAAAACTTAGATTAGGAAGTTGGCACCCCAATTCTGCTGTAAAGTCAACTGTGTAATAGACAGGGTTCTATTAGCTGAGTCGAAGCAACCAAGTTGAAGTTGCAGAAGTTGATTGAAGATGAAAGAGAACTCTATTGTGTGTCAGTTGAGTGTTCCAAAGAAGTATCGATCAAGAAATCAAGTTAAAGTTGTCTCGGTCGCAGATCGACAACAGTCACTCCCAGAGAAGTGGAGATGACTGTCTAAGGAGTTAAGCAGCAAAAAGGACTCAAGAAAGCGGAAGAGATTCGTTGTTAAGCAAAGTCAGATGTTTTCTTAAAGAGGAAACCGACAGATTGCAGACAATAAAGTTGTTTTGCTTGAAGAGTGCAAAAAGCAAGGAACCAATGGGATGCTCCTACAAACCTGCAGAGATTCAGGAAAGTCTATAGAGCATTAATACCAGGATCAGTCTACATCAAATGCTGCAAGATAAGACAAGCCAACGACCTTAAAGTGTAGTTTGAAAAATACACCTATCTCTTCAATGGATACATTTTTCAAACAGACACTATAAAAGGATGGGGAATTCATTTGAGAGAAGGTTACCAAGACTTACGTAGACACAAGCTATCTGAGCAAAAATCATAATACTCTCAAGCATTCTATTAAATCCTCAAGCCTAAAACTCAAAGAAAATTGATTCGACACACTCAGTGAAGGAAAGACAACTTCAAACTGTTGAAGAGGAAATCTTTGTTTAAAGACAAGGGGTCTACACATCCAAGGTTGAAGGAAGTGTAGCGAGGTTCCAATTCAAACCAGAAGCTTTGGACTAGTTAGAAGGCTATGTGATCAAATCCAAAAGTCTGAAGGAGTTCAAGTAGTAGGACAACCATCTTGTGAAGAAGTTGAGTCCAGAAGAAGCCAGTTGTGCGATCAAGGATGTGTCAGACAACCATCCTTTTGTAACAAAGTCACTGTTACTTAGTGACTGACGTCCAGGGGTTAGAGATGAGTGGATTAGAGGAATTACCCCATTCTTGAACCAATATAAAAATTGCTCGGTGTCTTTTACAGTCAGCACTTTAATTCTTGCATATCTTATCTGATGACTGTTATATTTTCTAAGTCAAATAATAATAACTAAGTCTAAAACAAGTGTTCAAAATATATTTTAATCAAAGGGTGAAAGTCTTCCGCGGCAAAACCAAGTCTGCTGTATTTCTAAAACGTTTAACTGATTCAGCTGAATTATCTTATCAACAGCTCAGTCAAGTCTGTTGAGTGGCTAACTCTACTGTCAATGTAAAACTAAGTTGTCCACTAAGGACTAAGCTGAATTATTTAAAGCTTCACCACTAATAAGGAGTAATCAAGTGGAACTCCTTATGGTACACCCTAGTGGACCAAGTCAATTTTGACTAGCCTTTGGCTAGCTAAAATAGCACCAAGGACGGTGCAGAGCACCCTCCGAGCCGGAGCCGGGCCCAGGCCCCCGCACGTCGCACATAGTCGCGTTGGACGCTTTAAAGGTGCACTTGGCACTCCGCACGTACGCATGTGCAGGCTTGTGTACCTTCGGAAGATATGCAACCTGGACCATCAGATTGTGCATGTTGATCAAAAGACACGATCCAACAGTCCAGATCGATCTAGACCAAGTGATGCACCTGTTCTGAAAGGGCATTTGAATCTCTATATAAACAGCCCCCTGGATGCTCATTTTACACATCCAAAAATCATAAAAAAATCAACATATTGTTTCTATCTCTCCTTTCTATATATTTGAAAGTTCTGAATACCTTTTTATACGCTGTAAGTTTAAGTTTTGTAAGTGATGCTAACTTAAACTTGAAAGTCGTCGTATCTTATAAACGATTGCCTAGAACCATTAGTACTTTGTATGGGGCAATTTCGTCTTGCGGATAGAGAATCCAATTCTCGCCTCGACTTATAATTTAGTCCCGTTATTCTGTCCATTTTTCAAGAAAACCAAACACCGCAAACAACAGACCTACCATTTTATCTACTATACATTTAGATACACAATAATAAAGAATAATTACAAAACACCTCTCAAAAAAGGGGATATTTTATGTAAATACAATTTTCAGTGGGGTGTTTGTAATACTATAAGAGGATATTTATAATTTTGAAAGATAACTTGAGTTTTTGTAATTAGAATAAACCTTAGGGTGTTTTTTGTAATTATCCGTCATAATAATAATAGTGAAGAAAAATTATTCTTTAGAATAACATCAAGTACTACCAAAGCCCGACAAGCACAAATTCTTCCAGGCTCACTTTCCCAATATTCGAAACCAGCGACTGCGAGCATAAGTACATTTAAGCTCCATTTCACAATTTGCCACCATGACATAAACAACATACTGGGATATTAAAGGCTTCATAGTATTATTATCTTGAGATTAAACCATAGTTGCTTGAAATATCTGAGCTTTTGTGAGTAACGAATAAAAAGTATCTTTAGTTGGAGCCCTGTTCTGAGAACATCAGGCTTGGAAAAAATAGATAAAAAAGAGGGTTCTCATTCTTTCTCCACTTTCCACCAAAAAGATAAAATGATTCTTCTGTCAAGGTTAAATTGAAGTTGCTTTTAGAAACAAATGAAACAGACATGGCAAGACAAGTATCGCATGCCGTAATATCAGGATGACACACAAGGAATTACTTAAATATATGTAATTACAAAAGAACCCCTAACATATGGGGTATTTACAAAAAACCCAAAAACTTTCAAAAATTACAAAAAGTCCCTTAGCTTTGATTTTGTCTTGCATTTGCCCCATTCATAAGCAAAAAAATATTTCAAACACCCCTTACAATCTCACGGGATTTCTTGCAACTCTCTTGCAACTATCCCTAAATATATAAACAAAGTAAGTTACCTTGTCATATGTAGCCACATTCTTTGATAATCTTAGGCTTCATTATTGTTTTTGTTGTATATGTGTAGTGTTTCAAAAGTTGCTATCCCACATGGAGAAAATATTATTGGTTTGTTGAGTTTATAATTAAAAACACTTCATAGAACTTGTAAAACTGGGCTAGTGGAAAGATGGGCCTTGCGTACCCGAGAATTGGGCCCAAAACTTGATTTCAGTTCAAATCCACTTATTTGCCCTCCCATGCGTACGAGATAGATCTTTTTAAGCTCGATTTTACACTTTTATTGGAAATTATATTTTTGTGTTGGCCATAAGTGGTGATTATCTTTACTTTGTCTTACTCCAAAACTGATTATTGGTAATTATTTTTACTTTGTCTTACTCCAAAACTGATTTTGCCCAGTATTCGGCCATTTCCTTTATCTTTAAGCGTTAACTTCCACCAACATTCAAAAATGATATCTGCTCCTGATTTTTAAGGGTTGCACGTTGGGTTTAGTCTATAAATTCATACTTTTCAATGACAGAAAACACTCTCTACTCATTTTTATTATTTTTGTTTTCACTATTGCTGCTTTACTGGGTTTTAAGTTATAAAATTTCATTGTTTCCTGGTTTTATATCAGATGAATCTGTTGTATCCTGTGAGATTGCAGAAATTATCTTTTAGGACAATGTTCGGCTATTCACAAACACGCATCAGATTTTAATTACTCTTCATTGCATCTGTTTTTGTTTTTGATGTACAACATTTGTTCAGTTTTCAGAATTCCACAAAAATTATTCAACAATCTAAAATATTATGGCAACCACGTGTTCTAAAAACATTAACACCTCTACTATTACGCGAAACCCAGATGCAACTGCTACTGTGCTGATATTCTTTCGGTACCTACTGTCCCAGTTATCCAATATGCCAAACCATTCCCAGACATCTCCAAAATCAAAATTTTCGAAGGCCAAAATTACAAGCGATGGCAGTAACGTGTGTTCACTATTCTTGACATCCATGCAGTCGCCTCTGCTTTCACTCAACCGAAGCTCGAACCTACAATTGATCCAATACACACAGAATTTTGGACATATGCCAACAAGGTGTGTAGATATACAATCATTAACACACTAACTAATGATCTTTTCGATGTCTATTGTTTGTACAAAGAAGCGAAAAAAATCTAAGAGTCCATAAATCGTAATACAATGCCAAAGATGTTGGAAAATAAAAGTTTGTTATTGGAAACTACTATAAATAGGAGATGACAGACGATAAATACATCAAACTGCAAATCAATGAGTACCATAAACTATTGAATTATTTGAACGCAGAGATCATTATTCTGCAGGAGGAATTCATTGCTGACATGTTGATTGAAAAGTTACATGATTCATGGAATGACTACAAGCAGCACTCAAGCACAAGCATAAACAATCATCGTTGGCGGATCTAATTACTCACATTACTATTGAGAACACCAACCGAAGGGAGACCGAGGCTGCAAAAGTGAAGGAGATAACATCTAAGGCGAACCTGGTGGGAGGTAAGAACAAAAATAATAAATTTGATCCTAAATCTGGCAAACCTGGTTACAAGCCTAAAGTTAATCACTCTTGTACTTTTCCAGAAAAAGGGAAATTATCATGTTTGTGGAAAGCCAAATCATCATACGACTTGGTGTAGAATTAGAGTGAGAAATGGCAATCCTCCTAAGACAACTACAAATTTGGCCGAAGGAGATGACATTATTGTTGAGGTCATTTCCTAAGTAAATCTTGTGGCCAATGTGTAAAATCGGGTGGTAGACTCTGGGGCTACAAGACATGTTTGTGCAAACAAAGATTATTTTTAGTTCTACAGTCCTGTAGGGGATGGAGAAGAACGTGTTTATCTTAGTCATTCCTGAACCACAAGTGTGGCTGGAAAAAGGAAAAGTTGTTCTCAAACTCACATCTGACAAAACTTTGGCTCTCAAAGAAATGCTACATGTACCTAGCATTAGAGCAAACTTGATCTCTTTGGCTTTGTTAGGAAACGGTACAATGAAAGACACATTTAAGTCTGGTAAGATTGTAATGACAAAAAATAATGAGTTTGTGGGAAAAGACTACTATAACCATGGTCTCTTTGTACCCAACGTTTTCAATGTGATTAATAAAAATAAATCTTCTTCTGCTTACTTGATTGACAAGCCTAAAGTTAATCACTCTTGTACTTTCCAGAAAAAGGATAATTATCATGTTTGTAGAAAGTCAAATCATCATACGACTCGGTGTAGAATTAGAGTGAGAAATGACAATCCTCCTAAGACAACTTGTTAGGAATTTTATTGATTAGATTTTGATGAATGCCATGTAAAACTTAGAATAGAAAGTTGGCACCCCAATTCTTGTTGTAAAATGCATTGTAATGAATAGAGCTCGCCAAGCCGAGTTAAGTCGCCTACGCCCTAACATGCAAGAAGACAATCAAGATCGGAAGGAAGACTCACTGCGAGACAACCGAGTATGGCAAAGAAGAGTAGACGGAACTCTCAAGAAGCAATCGAGATGCAAATCTTGAGTGGAGCTTCATCAAGTCAACTCAAGAAAAGCCAAGTCTCAAGTTGAAGTGACAAAGAGTCATCCACGATTGGAAGGCGACTCTAAGTCACCTGGGGAAAACAAGGAAATGCAGTCAAGTCGAGATAATCAAAAAAGAACCGTTGCATTTAAATCAAGAGATTTACTTAAACAAGTAATATCTCCATACCATCTTTCTTGGAGTGCTCGGTCCCCGAGCGTGCAAAAGGAATGAACCAATGGGAAGCACTACACCGTGTCGAACTCGAAAAGGTGAAAGAACAATTCATACGAGGAAACGGCAATTCCAAGAACTCGCAAGCCAACGATCGCAAAGTGACTTTCAAAAATAAGCCTATCTCTTCAACGGGCAAATTTTTGAAAGTTCACTATAAAAGGCCGAGGAGTTTGTTTGAGATAAGAGGATGACACACACGCGAGATATACAAGCACATCGAAAAATCAAACATTCTCAATCCTCAAGCCTACATTACGAAGTACATCAATCCAACACTCACCCGTGAAGGAAAGAGAACTTCTATCGCTTGAAGAGGAAACTTTTGAAAACAAGGGGTCTACATTCCGAAAGGATTGTAGAAAGGTTCAAGGTTGAACCAAGTCTTAAGCTTTTGGAGGGCTTCGTGATCAAATCCAAAGAGCTTGAGCAAGTGAGTCAGAGTAACAAGGCAAATTGCCTCCGTGACTGAAGAAGCCGAGTCGTCGAGAAGCCACCGAGTGATCAAGCGTCTCTCGGATCGAGTCCCTAAGGATCAAGTCGGCTTGTTGTGATCAAGACTTGTATCCGGACTGTACCACTTTGTAAACCGATCATTACTTAGTGGATTCCTCCAGGAGTTGGAGAAGAGAGGAGTAGAAGAATTACCCCATCTTCGAACCTCTATAAAAACTTTACATCGTGTCATTTACATTTCAAAGATTTAAATTCCTCGCACTTTTAACTCGCTTATATCTCACGATAAATTTGCTATCCATTTGATAATTTATAAGTACTAAATCAAGCTCCTAAATCTTGCTTAATCAAACTTAAGGGTGTTAAGTCTTCCAATGAAAATAAAACCACAAATTGAGTCAAATTATAGCCAACAAATGAGTTACTCCATCAACAAATTTCAATTTGAGTCATTGAGAGATTAACTCTACCGAGTGACTAATTCGATCGTCCATCAAGGACACAAATTGTGTAGAATCAACTCAGAGATTTAAAAGGACTAAATCGAAAATTTGGTAAGGTTTATTCAACCCCTTCTAAACCTTACACTTACACCCATTGGGACCTACAAGTGGTATCGAGCGGTTGGTTCATTGAACCCTCCGCACCGGTTACCGAACTAGATCTCCAAACTTTTCAAAGTCCGCTTTAGTACTTAAACCTTCAAAACTCTTTTTATTAAAAGTCATTATCATGGAAGCAAATTTGACACGCATCCCTATGTTCACTATTGAAGAATTTGATGATTGGAAAATTCGTATGCGAGGCTCATCTATCACTTTACATGATGATGAGATGTGGATAGTGATAGAAGATGGGCCTCTGCAAATATTAAAGGTGAACACAAATTGCGAAGAGTTGCAAAATTGAAGGAGAAGAAGATGTCAAGCTGCACGGACCATGGTTGAAAACCAAGAACCGAGTGGACAAATGATGACAAAAAGATACAACCTGACAATGTAGCCAAGGACATCCTCTACAAAACCTTGGACAAAGCCATGTTCAACAAAGTCAAATCATGTAAAACGGCTAAAGAAATGGGACAAGTGGCATTAATTTGTGAAGGCTCGAGCAAATCAAAGAAAACAAATTATCAAGAGTCACGAAAATTTGAAAATTTCAAAATGATCTCGGGAGAGAATCGGATCAACTGGACGCTCGGTTTACGTAAATCACAAATGAGTCATCTACACTTGGAAAGGAATATACACAGAAGAAATGTGTATGAAGATCCTAAAAAGTCTTCCAAATGAATGGGAAATGAAGGTCATGGCACCGAGACACTCCATGGACCTATCAAAAACATCCAACCATGAGCTATTCTCGGATCTCAAAGCCTACGAATTTGAGCCGAGAAGGAAAGACCAGAAGAGACAAAAGTACCCAAAACAAATGCTCTAATTGTCAAAGATGGGAAGAGAGCCGAGGTCAAAGAGGCAATTGACCCGAAGAAATAGCCCGATGGTTAAAAGATTTAACAAGTTCTTTAACAAGAACTACAAGAGAGGAAAGGGTGAATCTTCCGAGAAGACACTCACTCCCTTCAAATCAAGGGAAGACATGCCAACCAAGAGAACAGATCATCAAAAAGTTGAGTATCAAAGGGTGACAACTCAAGAATAGAAAGAGCTGATCAAAAAGTCAATATCTATGTTGGAACCGTAGACAACCAGGTCACACTATGCCATTGATCGCTCATATCCTCAGTAGTCAACAAGTACAGAGATGAAGAAGAAAGAAAGATCTTCGAGAGAAAGAAGACAAGAAAGGAAAAAGGCAATGATGGCTCGCAGAGATCATTAAAAAATGTCAAGGAGACAAATGATTCAGAGAGCAAGAAGCCGAAGTTTGACTATTCAAGTGACTCGAAGAAGAAGCCCGACCGCTTAATGGCCAAAGAACAAGATCAACCTCGATCAAGAAGATGAGGTACAATCTAACTCAACAAACTCGTACACTAGTGATAGTGATCGTGACACAAACACTTCATCACCTACTGATCTTTATGATTCATTAAGCAAAATGATGAAAGATTTTGAACACATCAAATCCTCACAAACACTATTGAATGAGGAAAACAACCTACTCAAAAGTCAAACTCAAAGTCGACTAAGGAGCCGAGAACTCTAAGTCAAATAGTCATTGAAAATGAAAGTTTAAAGGCCGAAAATGCTAAATTAGTAGCAGAAATTGCTGCTATAGAAAAGAGGAGAATGACCTCAAGAATGTTATTGCCTCATTTACTAAGGCATCTAAATCATTGGATGATCTTATCATGAGTCAAAGAGAATGTGGAGACAAGACAAAGCTTAGGATTTAATTCCTCTGTGCCATGTCAAACCTCAAGAGTAATTTTGGAAAAAGGATCTTCAAGTCATGAAGAGTCCGAAAAATCCAAAACTCTAAATGTTGCACACACATTCACTCCAAAGCACAATACTAAGCAAACCGGCCTTGGTTACAAAGGAAAAGGAAAACAACCATTGAGTGTCTTTGAAAAGACAACAGAAGAGATTCACCGAGTTCCTCAAAGATACTCCTAACGAAAAATACTCAGTAAAAAGGAAGCAGAGCTACCGAAAATCCCGTAAAATTCATAAAAGAAATACATATGATGGGAATGGTAGAAAATATCCAAGCCAAGCCGATTGGAATAATGTGAACTATCGCCACGACTTATGGAATATAAGCCCGGATGGCAAAGGCCTAGAACTCAAAGAAAGGCCATTCCAAAAGTATAAGAGCTTTCATCAAGACACATATGCACCTAGGCACTACACTCAAAAACACCACAATTACCCAAGGAAGGCAATTGCTAAAACACATATGCAGCATACAGACAAAAGAGACAATTGTATGAACCTAGAATCCCCAAGCAATTTGCCAGGATTAATTATGATTATGGCAATCGATAGATGGCAACCTCTTAGAGTCAAATCATTTGGCTATAGGTTGGTTGGATCATCTTACAACTCTAACCCATCGTGACCCGCATAAGCATGGGTACCTAAAACTTAATTTCCTTGATTGCGTTCAAGGAACAAATGAGTGCCCAAGGAACCTGGTACATGGATAGTGGTCGCTCCGACACATGACAGAAATAAGAGAAATCATCAAAATTCAAGGAAGTCAAAGGAGCAAAAGTCATATTTGGGGGAAATGAAGCTCCTGGTGAAATAAGAGGCATTGGATCCATCAAGAGGAATGGATTAGAAATCACAGATGTTGCATACGTTGAAGGACTCAACTTCAACTTACCGAGTATCATCACTTCGGACAAGGGCTACAATGTTGGATTCAACATGGGTATATGCCAAATCAAAGAAATTGAATCAAATGAAGTGGTGCTGCAAGGATGTAGACAAAAGAACATGTATGTAGTGGATTGGTCAACTGCAACACCAAGCACTTGTCTATTAGCAAAGAGTACAACCGAATCAAGTTGGTTGTGGCACAAGAAGTCGAGTCACCCGAACTTCAAAACAATTAACAAGCTTGCAAGGAGCAATCTTGTAGAATGACTCCCGGACTCAAACAGTACAAGAAGAAAAGTGTCCGTGATGCATGCCGATGGGAAAGCGGATCAAATCATCATTCAAAGAAAAGACATGTCCATCTTCAACAAGAATATTGCACACATTACGTATGGATCTATTTGGTCCAATTGAACCAAATAGCATAAGTGGAAAGAAATACACCTTGGTGGTAGTAGATGATTATTCAAGATATACATGGACAATTTTCATGTGTAAGAAGAAAGAAACCTTGCGAAGCTACCACAATCGATGAAGAGAATCTAAAATGAGAAGAGTCAAACCATCATTAAAATAAGATCTCGATGCAGAAACCGAGTTTGTCAATGGAATAATAACTCAGTATTGTATTGAAAATGGTATTGCTCATGAACTATCTGCAAGGACTCCACAAAGATAATGGAGTTGCGAGAAAGAAGGAAATGAACC
Organism: Rehmannia glutinosa; assembly: GCA_016081115.2. Lineage (NCBI taxonomy): Eukaryota > Viridiplantae > Streptophyta > Magnoliopsida > Lamiales > Orobanchaceae > Rehmannia > Rehmannia glutinosa. The sequence continues at coordinate 28,920,885 of CM071925.1, read as the reverse complement.
CTCAAAGAAGCGGAAGGACCATGTTAGTCAAGGTTACGGGGTTACCAAAAAGATTTTGGGTCAAGCAATCAACACACTTTGCTACACCCAAAACAGATGTATGATAAATAGACAAACACAAAGACTCCCTATGAGATCTAGACCGAAGAAAACCAAGTGTTGCATATTTCGAATATTTGGATGTAAATGCTTCATCCACAACAATGGCAAAGACAACCTAAAGGCTTTTGACGCTAAAGTCGATGAGGGTATCTTCTTAGGATACTCACCAAAGCAAAGCCTACAGAGTACTCAACAAAAGAACTATGGTTACAGAGGAATCCATTCATGTAGTATTCGATGAGCCAAATGTAAATGGAGAAGACATTGAAGAGTCACCGATAAGTCAATCATCCAACCATACGAAGAGTCCCTATCTCAAGTCAAGCGGAATTATCAATTCGAAAGAAGATGAGATAGTCAATCTCAAAAACAAATGGAAAATTTGCGGCTAAGTGATAACGAGAGAGCTGACCACACCAACACAAACAAAGTCGATCAATCCAGCTAACTTACTCCAACTGATGTAAGATGGTGAGAGACCATCCACCGAACTTGTCATTGGAGACATAAGAGAAGGTGTCAAAACAAGATCCGAACTCAACAAGAAGCTATGTTCACATGCTTCATCTCGCAAATAGAGCCCAAAGATGTGTCACAAGCATTGACGACACACATTGATTCAAGCTATGCAAGAAGAGTGAATCAGTTTGAGAGAAATAAAGTATGGGAATTAGTGCAAAGACCCATACATCAAAATGTTATTGGAACCAAATGGGTGTTCGAAATAAGATGAACGAGGAAGGCTCTGTGGTAAGAAACAAAGCAAGACTAGTAGCCAAAGGATATTGCCAAGAAGAAGGAATAGATTTTGATGAAACATTTGCCCTCGTAGCAAGATTGGAAGCTATAAGGATGTTTCTTGCCTATGCATCTCATAAGAATTTCATTGTATATCGATGGATGTAAAAAGTGCATTCCTAAATGGTTTATTGGAAGAAGAAGTATATGTTGAACAACCTCCGTGGATTTGAGCAGAAGACTCTTGGAGATAAGGTATACAAACTCAAGAAAGCCCCGTATGGATTGAAACAGGCACCCGTGAGCATGGTATGACACCGTCTCAATTCCTAACCGAAAATGGATTCACAAAAGGAAAAGTAGATAGAACACTTTTCAGAATTCAAGACAAGAAGAGTATACTTTGCTTGTTCAAATATATGTGGATGACATCATTTTTGGATCCACTAACAAAGAGTCATGGTGAAAATTTTCAAACCTCATGCAAAGTAAGTTTGAAATGAGCATGATGGGAGAGTCGACATTCTTCCTTGACTCCAAGTGAAACAAATTGAAGGATGGAACCTTCATAAGTCAAACAAAATATACCGAGATTTAATGAAGAAATTTGGTATGGAAGAGAAATCTTCTAAAAAATACCAATGAACACATCATCAAAATGGACATGGATGCGATGGCAAACCCAGTAGATCAAACAAGATACTGAGCACTTATCGATCACCGCTTCTATCTCACAAAGAAGCGGCCGACATCACCTTTGCTTTGTAGGTGTATGTGCAAGATTTCAATCGCTCCAAAAGAGAGTCACATGACAAAGAAATAAGAGAAATATTGAGATACCCGAAAGGAAGCCAAGAAGTAGGCCTATGGTATCCAAAGGAAGGTGGATTCAAGCTAATTGGCTATTCAGATTCTCGACTATGCTTTGGATGCAGAGTGGACAGAAGAGCACTTCGTGCACATGTCAAATGCTAGGAAACAGACTAATTTCCTGGTTTAGCAAGAAGCAAAACTCAATAGCCACCTCTACAAATGAGGCGGAATACATAGTCAAAGCGGCAAACAAGTTGCCAAGTCCTATGGATGAGACAAAGAACAGAGACTATGAAGTGGAAGAAAAGAAATTCCAATCATGTGTGATAACACAAGTGCAATAGCTATCACTCAAAATCCCGTGCGCACTCAAGAACAAAACATATTGATGTCGATATCACTTCATAAGAGACCATGTTGAAAAGAAGGACATCATCCTGGAATACATCTCAACTGATAAACAACTAGCTGATATCTTCACAAAACCATTATGTGAGTCAAGATTTGAAGAACTCAAACATGAGTTGGGATTAATTGAACTGAGCCGACACTCGCAATTAAAGAAGAGAAATGGAACAAAAAGGGGGAAAAGGAGCCAAAAAAGAAATAAGCTCAAGAAATCACCAGACGGAAAGACAATTACACCGAAGTCACCGATAGCCGAGTCGCTAAGAGAACTGTGAGGAGTAGAGTTAAATCGGCCTAAGAGATAAGTTTGAACAACTTATGAGCAAAGTGACAAAAACGCAATCGTTTTGACTTAGCGGGAATGTTTTAAGGAACACGTCAACGATAATGATGATGTGTACAGACATAAAGCGGCACACCAAGCTTATGATTGGATATAAATGCTGCCGCATTAAATACGAGACGTGAAATGCTCAATAGGCGTGCAGAAATCCAAGCCGTTGATTTCGATCACAATTCAAAACCGCCGCACATCCTTTCATAAACCATATTTAAACCATTTTCGTCCTGTTTCTCTCTCACACACTTCAAACTGTTCATCTCTTTCTCTCAAAAGCAAAGGCAAAAATACTCTCGAAACCCTATCAACTTTCAAATCAATTTCTGAGTTTTTCCTTGATATAATCCTGAGAAATGGCACCAACTTATGACTTTACCAAGTTAGGAAAGCAAATCCACACCGGTTCGACGGTGGATTTTGACTTGAATGGTGAAGCAGGGTCCGACGACACCCTGGTGAAGAAAATCGCCGAGAAGTTAGAAACGCCCCCGGACTAAAACCGCTTTCTAACGTTGGAATATCCGATGACCTATGTGGAGGAGGTCGCACAATTCTACGTGAATGCCGAGATTCACGATGAAGGAATCAAGTCATCTTCACGGAAAGCAATCGACTATCTCTCGCAAGGATTTGGTCAATATTGCTTACTACCAAACAGGCGAAGGAGCATCCGAGATCAAAGAAGCTGATGTAAACTTGGCTGACACATGGAAAGAAATAGCCAAGTCCGACTTTGCCGATAAAATAATATACACATCAAACAAGAGACTCACAAGGAGGACTATCACAAGTTGTTGGACATAGTTGCCAAATGTATCGACATCAAATTTGGCGCTTTGACCAATCACAAAGGCAAAGCTGATTGTAATGGCCGCAATCATCGAAGAAAAGAAGATCAACTGGGCTGAGTTTGTCTACAAAGCAGACTCTGCTTAACGTGGGAACAAGTCCTTCAAAGAAGATGGTTCATTTGGAGGTTCCCTAGGATATGGCCTGTGATTGGCCGGCTATTGGAGGTGAAAGGAGTCCCTCTTAGACATGGGAAGGCATTCCATGTTAACAAGAGGTTGTTCGAGCTAACCTCTCCGGGCGCTCGTGCGAGCTTACGCCAAGAGAGTCGACACTGATGAGGGGAATCACCCCCGAAGATACAAACTGCTTTCTCTCCACCCAAGAAGAGAGTGCCCTGCAGCCTACTAAGAAGACATGTTGCCCCCGCAAAGAAAGAAAACCAAACATGCTCCCGCCCCGCAGCAGAGTCACCGCCCCTGGCCAGCCGTGTCTCCCGCCCCGCAGCAGCGGTCGAGAAGGACTCACAAATACCTTCTCCGATCGTCAAGAAGAGGAGAACGAGAAGACAAGACGGCCAGCTCCTCGAAACAAACACCAAGACGCCCCGCGCCCAAGACTCGAGGACACCGCCTCGAACTGTAAATTCCCCGGTACAAACCAGAGACGAAGAAGACTCGTCAAGCAGTCCGAACAAGAGAAACCAACAGTCGGGCCATCGGCTAGCACAAATACCGGAGACTATGGAGAAGTAGAGTCTCCGGATGTAGTTGATGAAACAACCAAGTCTGCCAAGGCGATCAATGAGAGGCAACCCGAAGACACAACAGTAGCTCACACAAACAAGCACAAGAAGAACTCGCGAAAGCGTGATAGTGATGTAATGATCCTATCTCCACCTTACCCGACATCCAAAATCGTCACGTGAGTGGAGGAAATGGAAGTTGAGCAAGTCAAGGAACAGTTCCAACGGCCTGAGTTCATAGAAGAAGAAGAGGAACTGCTAAATTTCCTTGATTAACTCATCGTGTGCTCCCACTGATGAAGACAATCGTACGGACATCCTGCAGATCTACAAGGACAGGAGAGAGAAAAGCAAGTCAAGAAGCCGAAGCACGTGAGAAGGCAAGCATCGCCTCTATCTCCGCACCACCACGTAACACACACATCCTCTCCTTGATGTCTTCTCCGACAAGGACGAGGAACTGTAAAAATGTCACGCTGCCACGTAAGAGTTGCAAATGCAGCAAGCATTGCACGAGACAAGAATCCTTCACGAGCAAAGACCGATGGAGGGACCAGGAGAGTCCTCCGAACACGCTAGAAATCGATCCAATGGGAGTGGTTCAAGAAATAGCCACCGATGTTGCTGCTACCACTTCCCCACTCACTCTTCGAAGAAGGCAATAAAGGAGCTGGCGATGAAACCGGGCTAGTGGGGACCCCAACGAGCCAACCCCTATTGAAGGTGTGCTACCACCGCCCCAACGGCTGAACAATCAATCGAAACAATGGGAGTTTGGAGACGAGTGACCCCATTCCAAGTAACTCACCGGTGCGCCACCGAGGGGAAACTCCTCCACCGCAGCAAGGTCGGAGGATGCCGCAGATGACTCCACAACGAATCAAGGAGGCGAAGAAGAGAAATTACAATCACAAGAAGAACAACAAATTGCCATCAACGAAGCTCCGACATTTGAGACTCGTCCCACCGAGGTGCCAACCGCTCCGAAGGCTAATGACGCCGCCGATGCAATCGAGGCACGAAGAATGTACTGAGTTAACACTGGCGGGCGATGAAAGTGCAATCCATGGGGTGAGACTCCAATGGATGCCATCGTAGAAGACCCTAAGACACCGACACTCGTCGAAAAAGGGAGACCAAGCCCTCGCAGCAGAGAGACCGCCGGAGGTAATGAAGGCCCACGGAGGTTGAGACTTCCCGAGGTAAAGAAGTCAAGTAGAGAACATCCCTCCCGCTATCATCGACCCATCCGAGAAGGAGATCGCGCACTTCATGATTCCCAGACAACCCCGATGTCACTTTTCCGGGATCGTGGCGAAGAAGAAGTTCGAGTCATCCCCATAACAAATCCAAAAGACTCACAAGCGGATGTTCCAAGCACGAGCAAGTCTCGATCCCAAGACTACTCATCAAACTTTTAACTTTGATGATGAGCCACCATCGAAATCTCATCATCGTCCGATGACGCTTATCGATAAGGCCGAGGACCGCCATCGAGATGGAAAAACCAAATGAGACCAACGGTTGTTAAGACAAACCGAGGCTCGGCAAGTTCGGGTCTACTTCACAACAAAACCCAACAACAAAAGACCACCGCACAGCTCCTCAAGCCGCAGCAGATCGATTCCCAAAAGAACTTCACGCGCACCGCTCATCATCGAACGCATCCCACGGCGGTGATGAATCTTTTGTAGAATCTTTCCCTTTCTCACTAGAGATACCGAACTCGACGAAGAGTCGAAAAAGCGAACAAGCACGCTATCACAAACCACCTCTGTTTTCACTCAGCACCATTGTTCCAAATTGATTTTGATTTTGACGTTGTATGGCCATCACCGCAATGTGAAGAATCAAATTAAGTCCGAGAAGTGTTCAAAGCACTCTTTGCCGAGGTTGAACGGATGGAGAGGCATCGTGCCTCTTTGGACATGCGATCGACAACAGAGATGCCAACCTTTACAAATGACTTGAGAGGCATCACAAGATAAGGGAATGGTGGCAACAAAGCAAGAATCAATGCGTGTGGAACAAGTGAGATACTTCGTAACTTTGTTCAACAAGTTGCTTTGGTGTGGAGAGTCGAAAATGCCGATGCAAAAACGAAGCCGAGAGAACACATTGAGCATATGCATGAAGCTCACACCGCCGAAATCAAGTCACGTGAGCAAAATACAAATGATATACAAAATATTTGGAAGAACACATGACTAGAAAATTCAGCCTTCTCATGGCCGAGATGAAGCCGATTTCAAGAGAGTCCAACGCTACTCGATCCGACCCGTGCCGCTTACAACGCAGCCAGACTTGAAGCAGAACTCGACTATCCGCAGACTCAATTTCATGCTTGCCAAAGATGTTCCCCGGGTTCCTCTATCCTTTGATGATGCCAAAAAGGGGAAGAGGAATACCTTAAAGCAAAAAATCAAGTCAAAAGAAAGGAGCAAATGAGAAGGGAAAATCACCGAGGAAGTCTTGAAACAGAAGAAAGGAAAGCTTGTTGAGGGGGAAGGATCAGCAGATATGACATTGATGATTGCACAAACCCCCAACAAGGTCCTCACACAAACCGACATTATAAGCGAAAACTCCTCAGTGACTCGCCACTCCAACACTCTGTTTGTATCTATGGCCGAGAAGAGAAAAGCAATTGAAGCAGGGGATGAAGGAAGTGGAATGAAGAATGGATGCCAGGGTGATGAACATCTTGAAAGAACATGGAGGCATTCCAAATGTTAGCGACAGAGACACGTATGCCATTTCGTATGTCGGGGCAGAGCCAGCGATCGCTGACGAATTCAAAACGCTCGAATCAAGGATACTTTGCAAATATGTCTATGGCTCAAGCTTGGGACTTGTCTTGGGAAAAAGGGTCTCACGTTATGTGAAGAGGTCGATAGGCGTGAGACTTCCGATCCTCTCACCGGTCACTCGCTAGTCACTCACCGGGAAGAAGAAGACCCCAAGATATAGATACGCCCGCAGGGTAGAGGAAGAAGCGAGAGTGGAGGAAGAAGCTTCACACTAGGCCTCCGCCAAGAATATTGAATACGTAGATCCGTGAAAGAAAGGAGGGATCTCTGGGCTGGGCTTGATCAAGTGGCAAATTTAAAAGTGGCTAAATCTAACGCCGAGTATGCAAAGAGATGAGAAGAAGAAAACAAGAGACAAACTCGGCTATGGCAGAGAGACAGAAAGAATAAGAAGAGATGAAGCCGCCAGAAGGCATATGAGAAGAAAAAGAAGGCAAATCGACGACGAGAAGAAGAAGAAGAAGAGAAGAAGATGCTTTGAACAAGATGAAAGAAGGAGACACGAAGGAGATGAAGTGTTCTTTGTCAACCCTTCGTGTAGTTTATCATGTAAATACATACAATGTAAGTCTTCGTAATAAAGCTATAAATTCTTTATTTTTTTGAAGACAATTATATACTCGATACACCTTGTAAACAACAGGTTAAGTACAAGAATGATATGATCAATAAAAAGATTGATTCTCACGCATACATTCTATGTCAATACACTATCTCAGTATGTATCTTTGTTATTTGCATCTTTGTATGGTTTAAGTTTTGGCATCATCAAAAAGGGGGAAATTGTTAGGAATTTTATTGTTTAGATTTTGATGAATGCCATGTAAAACTTAGAATAGAAAGTTGGCACCCCAATTCTTGTTGTAAAATGCATTGTAATGAATAGAGCCGCCAAGCCGAGTTAAGTCGCCTACGCCCTAACATGCAAGAAGACAATCAAGACTCGGAAGGAAGACTCTCATTGCGAGACAAATTGAGTATGGCAAAGAAGAGTAGACGGAACTCTATCAAGAAGCAAAGAGATGCAACAGTGGAGCTTCAAAGTCAAGTCAACTCAAGAAAAGCCAAGTCTCAAGTTGAAGTGACAAGAGTCATCCAATGATTGGAAGTCGACTCTAAGTCACCTGGGGAAAGCAAGGAAATGCAATCAAGTCGAGATAATCGTAAAAGAACCGCAAGTTGCGTAAATCAAGAGATTTACTTAAACAAGTAATATCTCCATACCACCTTTCTTGGAGTGCTCAATCCCGTGCGTGCAAAAGGAATGAACCAATGGGAAGCACTACACCGTGTCGAACTCGAAAAGGTGAAAGAACAATTCATACGAGGAAACGGCAATTCCAAGAACTCGCAAGCCAACGACGCAAAGTGACTTTCAAAAATAAGCCTATCTCTTCAACGGGCAAATTTTTGAAAGTTCACTATAAAAGGCCGAGGAGTTTGTTTGAGATAAGAGGATGACACACACGCGAGATATACAAGCACATCGTAAAAACTCAAACATTCTCAATCCTCAAGCCTACATTACGAAGTACATCAATCCAACACTCACCGTGAAGGAAAGAGAACTTCTATCGCTTGAAGAGGAAACTTTTGAAAACAAGGGGGTCTACATTCCGAAAGGATTATAGAAAGGTTCAAGGTTGAACCAAGTCTTAAGCTTTTGGAGGGCTTCGTGATCAAATCCAAAGAGCTTGAGCAAGTGAGTCAGAGTAACAAGGCAAATGCCTGTGAAGAAGCCGAGTCGCACGAGAAGCCACCGAGTGATCAAGGCGTCTCAGCATCGAGTCCCTAAGATCAAGTCGCCTTGTTGATCAAGACTTGTATCCGGATCACTGTACCACTTTGTAAACCGATCATTACTTAGTGGATTTCTCCAGGAGTTGGAGAAGAGAGGAGTAGAAGAATTACCCCATCTTCGAACCTCTATAAAAACTTTATCGTGTCATTTACATTTCAAATTTAAATTCCTCCGCACTTTTAACTCGCTTATATCTGCGATAAATTTGCTATCCATTTGATAATTTATAAGTACTAAATCAAGCTCCTAAATCTTGCTTAATCAAACTTAAGGGTGTTAAGTCTTCCAATAAAAATAAAACCACGTTGAGTCAAATTATAGCCAACAAAGTTTACTCCATCAATGACTACCAGTGATCGTTGAGAGATTAACTCTACTTGAGTGACTAATTCGATCCATCAAGGACACACTGTGTAGAATCAACTCAGAGATTTAAAAGGACTAAATCGAAAATTTGGTAAGGTTTATTCAACCCCCCCTTCTAAACCTTACACTTACACCCCTTGGGACCTACACAACTACAAATTTGGCCGAAGGAGATGACATTATTGTTGCGGTCATTTCCCAAGAAATCTTGTGGCCAATGTGTAAAATTGGGTGGTAGACTCTGGGGCTACAAGACATATTTGTTCAAACAAAGATTATTTTTAGTTCTACAGTCTTATAGGGGATGGAGAAGAACGTGTTTATCTTAGTCATTCCTGAACCGCAAGTGTGGCTAGAAAAGGAAAAGTTGTTCTCAAACTCACATATGACAAAACTATGGCTCTCAAAGAAATGCTACATGTACCTAGCATTAGAGCAAATTTGATCTCTTTGGCTCTGTTAGGAAACGCTAGAATGAAAGACTCATTTGAGTCTGGTAAGATTGTAATGACAAAAAATAATGAGTTTGTGGGAAAAGACTACTATAACGATGGTCTCTTTGTACCCAACGTTCTCAATGTGATTAATAAAAATGCATCTTCTTCTGCTTATTTTATTGACTCTATTAATTTAGGGCATCCTAGACTTGGACACATTAATGTTAATTATATACGCATAATGCGTCAATCAAGTTGCTGCGAAATTGCAAGTCAAATTTCTGGTAGCCTGATTTCTAGCTTAAAAAATACCAACATGATTAAATGTGAAATTTGTTGTGAGGCTAAGCAAACCAGAAATCATGTTTTTATGTACATAGAGACTGAATTACCTGCCTTAATTCACATTGATTTAGGTGACTTTAAACAAACTATGACTAGAGGATGCAAGAAATATTATGTGTGACATTTATTGATGATTATTATAGATATACTGGAGCTTACTTGCTTAGAAATAAAGATGATGCATTTAACATATTTATTTCTTGTAAAGATAAAGTAGAGAACCAATTGAATAAGAAAATTAAAAGAGTTAGGTCCGATAGAGGAGATGAATTCACTTTATTTAATTACTTTTGTGAAAAAGAAAGAATAATTCATGAACTTACATCTTCTCATTTACCTGAATCAAATAGTGTAGTAGGAAGAGAAAAAAACTTTAAAGGAAGTGATTAATTCTATGCTAGTTAATACCTCTGAACTTGAAAACCTTTGGAATGAAGCTATATTATCTGCTTATCATTTGCAAAATAGAATTCCTTATAGGAAATTAGTCACACCTTATGAAATGTGGAAAGACTATCCACCCAACCTAAATTTTGAACTATATGGGTGTCTTGCGAAAGTTGTTGTTGGACCCCAAGTAAAGGAGAATAGGTTCAAAAACTTTTGGTTGCATGTTTGTTGGTTATGTTGAGCATATTGTTGCATATAGATTTCTTGTTTTGAGAAGCAATGTATTTGATATTAACATTATTGTTGAAACCAAGAAAGCTGGGTTTTTTGAACATGTTTTTCCTTTGAAATATGATATTTACTATCTTGCTCATGTTGAAAAAAGTTTAGAAAATTTTGTTGAAAATTCTTCTGATAATTTAAAAATGAGTAAAAGACAGAATGGAAAAATAGAAATAATTTTTATACTTACATTGTTGATAATGATCCTTCTACATTTTCACAAACTATTTCTTTTTCTGAATTAAAGTTTTGGAAAGAAGCTACTAAAACCAAGATTGATTGTATTAAAAAAAACAAAACATGGGTTTTAGTTGACTTACCACCCGAAGCTAAACTCATTGGCTTAAATGGGTTTTTAAAAGAAATATCATCCATATGGGCCTATTGAAAAAATATAAAGCTAGGTTGGCTACTAAGGGTTTTGCTCAAAAACAAAACATTAATTATTATAATAATTTGCTCCAATGGCTAGAATCTCCTCTATTCGAGTTTTGATTGTTTTAACATTAATTCATAAGTTGTTTATTCACCAAATGGATGTTAAAATCATATTTTTAAACGGTGATTTAGAAGATTATACTTAAATGATACAACCTGAAGGTTGTGTAATTTCTGGACAAGAGAATAAAGTTTGTAAATTGTTTAAGTACTTACATAGTTTAAAACAAGCACCCAAAATAAATTTGATCAAATTTTGATATATGATGGTTTTATTTCTATTGAAGCAGACATATGTGTGTATAGTAAACTTGTTGATGATCAATGTGGATTATTTGCCTATATGTGGATGATATGCTGATTTTTGGTACTAAGGAGTTTCTTGCTTCACGATTTGATACGAAAGATATGAGTGAAGTAAATGTGATGTTGGGTGTTAAAATCATAAGGATAGTGACATATTATTGTCACAAGAACATTATGTTGAGAAATTTCTTAAGAAGGTGATCTAATGACTCAATTTTAGTATCCACGAATTATTGGGAGTCTGCCGCATTTGATGAACTTTTCTTGACTTGACATAGCTTATGTCATGTGTAGATTGAGCATATATGCACATAATCCCAACAATGATAATTGGGCTGCCATGGGCAGACTAATGAGAATTTGAGAGGTACTATGAGCTATGGTATCTTTTATAGTGGATTTTCCGCTGTAGTGGAGGGATACATCAATGCTAATTGGATCTCTAATTCTGATGAGATAAAATCTACTAGTAGTTATCTATTCACACATAGTGGTGTAGTAATGTCGAAGTCAGCTAAACAAATTATTATTGCTAAATCTACTGTGGAGTCCGAGTTCTTTGCTCTAAAATTAGCTAGCAATGAGGCTGAGTGGTTGAATTTTTTTAGCTAGTATTCCTTTGGGTTTGAAGCTTACACCATCAGTGTCTATGCATTGTGATTGTCAAGCGGCAAGCTATTGCAAAGAACAAAACTTTCAATGGTAAAAGGAGACATATACGTCCAAGACATGAAGTGGTGAAACAACTGTTGAAAAATAGAGTTATATCAATTGATTATGTGAAGTCATAAATGAACACGGTAGATCCTTTGACTAAACCCTTGGATAGAAAATGATTGATGAGATATCAAGGGGAATGATATTTAAGTCAATTTGAGATTAACAATGATAGTAACCTAACTTTTGTGATTAAAGATCCATGAATAAGGTTTATTTGTTAGTCTTGCTAGCTCAATTTAATTTTGTCCCTTCCTAGGGTGTATGTGGTGAGCTAGACTGCGAATATGTGAGGATAAGCTAAAAACCTTTAATGATTTCATATCCCTGATGGGTGGTATATTGAATTGCAGCATATACTTGATGAAGTCACCTATATGAGTATGGAGTGAGGCCACTCTTATGAGATTATGGCTAAATCTCTAGAGCATTCATTAACTACCAGACACGCGCATAGCCTATTGGCGCAACAACCCGTTGAACAACGAAATTTTAGAGTGGAATGTGATGGATAAGATCCCTAACATGCAACAAAGAGTCTTTGGTTCATAGAAGTTAAAACCTTCACCAATTTTATGTATGTTATGTCTTGTCTTTATATGTCTCTGGTTCATAATCCTAAAGACATCGTCTCAATGCAGTGTTTCAAAAGTTTGTTGAGTTTATAATGGAATACACTTCATAGAGCTTGTAAAAATGAGGTAGCGGAAAGATCGGCCTACTGATTTGTCCCACTGTTTTAAAGGTCGACGTAGGGTCTTGGTCTATAAATTCATACTTTTCAATGACAAAAATACACACTATTTTTTGACAGTTCGCATACACGCCAGTAATAGCAGCTGCTTTAGTTTTGTGTGTACAACATCTGTTCAGTTTTTGGAATTCCACAATAAATATTGAAAGTTTTGGCTTAAATTTACTCGAGAACAATGATAGAATGCTCAAGGCAAGCCGCCTTAATTATCTCAAAAAAAAGTTTCCACCACTGCACAAAGCAGACAATCTCTGTGTTTGAGGTAATAGACACTACGCTTACTCTGTTCTGTATGAGATAAAAGAGTGCGTTACATTTTCGGATGACTATATAACAGTCTCAAATTACTGCTTGTTTTGGAGCAAACAAGAATTATAAACTTTGCATGTAGCCCTATTTCTCTGTGGTTGAATCAGAAACCCGAGAGCCTTGCACAAACTTCCGTAACTTTTCTGTTTGTCCAACTGCAGAAAGCCACTCGGTAAGGATTTCCATTGTAACATAGTCGGGATTACAGGCTTGTTCAGTCATTTGATCCATATATTCCAGTGCCTTTTCAAACCAATTCCTCTGCTGAAGGCCTCTAAACAGAGCATTATATGTGTTGCTATTTGGCCTCACCCCCTTATCCTTCATATCATCCATCAACGAAAGAGCAACTTCTACATCATAATTCTTGCATAGGGAGTCTATCAAAATGTTGTATATTACAGTGTTTGGGGGCACCTTTGAAGATGATCTCATGTCTCTAAATATTTTCATAGCCGCATCGAGATTATCATTTGAGCAATATGCATTAATCAACGCTCCATAAGTAACGACAGTAGGTGTTAACCCTTCATCAATCATTTTCCTCATCACTCTATGGGCATGCGTGAAATCCCCATTGCTGCAGAAAAACGAAAGCAACATATTGTATGTAACACGATCAGGCTTTAATCCAGAATTTTCCATATCTTTAAGAATCTCAGAAGCTTTATCCAGTTTGTTCTTCCTGCAAAATCCACCAATCAGGATATTGTAACCAACAATATCTAAGCAGAATCCAGCTTCTTTCATCTTTGACAAAATAAATGTGGCATCATCCATTCTTCCAGCCTGGCTAAGGCCTGAAATCAAGCTGTAGTATACAACAGCATCTGGAGAGCAACCATTCTCACGCATTTCATCGAATAACTTCATTGCCTTGTCAATATTGTTTGCATTGCAGAAAGCTGTTATTAAAGCAGTGTAACTAACCACATTCCCTTTCAAACCCTTCTCCCGCATATCACTGAAAAACTCCATTGCACTGCTAACCATCCCATGCTTACACATCCCATCCAGCAAAGTATTGATTGTAATGACATTCAGCTCCACACCTTCTTTCTTCATCTGCTCAAAAAGCTCACGTCCCCTCGCGATCTCGCCAGCTTTACAAAATCCATCAATTAAGCAATTATAAGTAATAGTATTTGGTTCACACTTGCTCTCCAACCTCATCCTCTCCATTAACTTCAAACCCTCTTCATGCCTCCCCACTTTACATAGTCCATCAATTGAAGTGTTATAAATAACAACATCTGGTTCAACGCCAAGTTCTCCATCTCTCATCTTCTCAAGTACCTCCAACGCCTCATCCATCCTTCGGAACTTACACAAATGCTTGATCATAATTCCATAAGTCACAACATTTGGTTCGACCCTTTCTCCTTCATCTCCTTCATAAGCAAATTCATTCTTGAAAAATCGTGATTCTGCCCTAACCCCGTCAATAGTGCATTGCAAGATGCGACCTCCACATCAGACCCTGAATTCATCCCCTCATGCAAAACAGTCCAAGCCTTGTCACAATCCCCGTTCCTACAAAACCTCATAATAACCTGTGTTAAACAAAACCCACTCAGAGAAACACCATGTTCACCAAACCTCGAAACAAGATTATAAATTTCCTCATCTGTCACACTCCTGCCACACCAATTTCTCTTCAAAATGGAGGAAAAACAATACCTACAGTATTAGTATTTGGTTGATAACAAGAATCTGGCTCAAACATTTCCTCAAGCAGCTTCAATGCATCATCAACCCGACCCCACCTCAATAGGCCAGCAATAACTAAGTTCAACACGTCCGTATTTTTCATTTCGTCATCAATGGCATCGAACACCATGATCATCTCATCCAGCATCTTGGCCCGGCTAAAACACTTAATGAGGAGAGTTCCCGCATTAACAGAAAGAGGAGTATTTTGGTCTTTTGACGACACGAAAAGTTCGTACAGCTTACCAGGGCAGTCAGGGTTTTCGCGCATGGTGAGCTCGAGAACAGCTTGGAATGCGAGAGGGGCGGAATCGGAAAGATGGGAATTGGTTTTGAGGTGGTTAAAGAATTGGAGGGCATTTTGGCAATTTGGCAGCTGGCGGGTGATTTTCAGGACGGAGGGTGCGGAGAGGGAGGAGAGCAGAGAGTTGAGGTCGGAGTTGGTGGGCCAGGAACTGGGATCGGTAATTTGGAGGAGGGAAAGTGTCTGGGAGACGGGCGTGGAAAGATCCGGCGACGGTTGGGGATCAGCGGAGAAGTGACGGAGAGTAGCGGCTGAGGCGGCGCGCGGCGGTTTGAAAGGTTTTATGAGCCGTCTCATGCTTGGTTCTCCAGAGCAAATTGGATGGATTAAAGCGCGAGTAATATAGGGTTTGTGCGAATGGTGTGTTTCTTTTTATTGTTGCGAGCGCGATTTTGATTTGAGAGAGTATCACAAACCGCAAATGACTACTTTACATTTAATTTATTATTAAGTTATACAATCATTTTTTTATTAAAAAAAATACTATTATATAATAAATAGTGCTCAAGCCAACTTTCATAATTGCTAACAAGTTATACAATCATTTTTTTATTAAAAAAATACTATTATATAATAAATAGTGCTCAAGCCAACTTTCATAATAGCTAATAGGGATAATTACAACATGTACCTTGAGGTTTGGGATAATCACAAAAACAAAAAAATTAGAGAAATATTAAAATTATAAAAATCATTTAAATTTGATTCCGTCTTACATTTTTTTCTTTAAAAAAAATTTATTTTCAAAAACCTCATATTTATAGAAATATTTCAGTAAAAACCTTAAAATTAAGATATAACCAAACCTGAAAACTAACTTTTATAGTTTTGAAACTACTCTTGGTTTTTTTTGTCACCACCCCAAATCTCATGGGTAGTTTTTGTAATTATTCCTAATGACTATAGAGTCAATTATAGGGTTGTAAATGAACAAAGCGTTCGACAAATAATTCGTGAATATGCTCGGATAACGTCCGTTTATTAAGTAAAACGAGCATAAACGAACACATCGTAGGACTCGTTTAATAAACGAAAGAGTTTGAACAATTCTATACTCATTTACCAAAAACTCGTGAACAAGCTTGTTTACTGTTTGTTTATAATTGTTCATGAACAAGCTCATGTAATGTTTTTCCAGACTTATTTGTGAACAAGCTCGTTAAGGGCTCAACAGTAGCTCGATTATTTTAAAAAAGAGAATTAAAAAAATTTTGTTTAAATAAAATTAAAAATAATTAAAGACCCTAAGATACATAATAGTCCCTAAACTTCAATACGTAATACAATGATAAGCTTAGTTTGAATATTTTCTCAGATTTGGTTACTAGCTTATGTGATTACATCATACTGAAAGTTTTTTGGTTTTCCTTCGTCTATTTTAATATAAAATTCTTCAACATATGTTGAAAAATATGATTTCTTGATATGATACAGACTTGCAATGAGTAGCACAATTTATCCGTATTTGTCTTTGGAATATTTTTTCAACTATTTCTAATCTAGTTTGGCAAATTTGTTACTTGTTTGATTAGTTTATGTGTGCTTATTTTTTGACAACAATTTATGTGTCTTTTCATCTACATGTTTCTTTACTGTGCAAGATTTTTTTTTGTTTATTATTCTTCGTTAACAGAGTTATGAATTGTTCACGAACATAATGAATACGAACTCGAAACGACACATTCACGAACATGTTCACAAACACATTCAAGCATTAAAATTATTTATCAAGTTTTATTACACGAACAAGTTATTTAAAATTTGAATCAAGCTCAAGCCAAGCTTAAACATGTATATATTAGTGTATACGAGTTCTTGAAATAAGAAAGGGCAAACAAGTTAAAGCTCGGCTTGGCTCAAATTATTTACAACCCTAGTCAATTATAGAGAAATTCACTTCTTTTTGTTCGCTAACTAAATTTAAGCCAAAAATCCATGTTTCAGTTGGCGCCAAATAATGTCCTAATTAAGTTTTTTAAACAGTGTGAGTTTGAATTTTGATCATCTATTAAGAACATAGAAAAGATTTGATCATCAAATGGAAAATTTATATATATATATATATATATATATATATATATATAGGGATATGATCAAATGAGACCAAACCCTTTAGATAAGAACATAAGACCCCATCTAGACCATTTGATTTAATAATCAATGGTCCAGATTTTACTCCTCATTTTAGGCATTGGCGCCTCATTTAAAGGCATTAGAGTAATTCGATTTTAAATGTAAGGGATATATTTGTAATTGGACCTGTTTTTTTTTTTTTTTTTAATTTGGTAACCCAAAATCTTCCTTATCTCAATCCCACGATATATGCTCCAGCTTTTTTTCAAAAATCAAAATCATTTTCTCATCTCTTCTCCCACGAACCCACGCCTCCCCACGTTCAAAAACTATAAATCCAACTTACCCAGCCAATTTTATTTGCTTCAAGAGGTGCGATTCGAGTGTCTTTGCTAGGGTTTGAACTTCTCAGCAATTGGGTGTAAGTTTTCGGTGAGTGTGTTTGATTTAATTTCGCGTGGTGCGATTTTAGTGCTTTCTCGCTGCTACGATTCTAGGGTTTGTTGATTGTTATTTTTTCTTCTTGAATTTTTGTTCATATGTTGTGTGTTCATAGTTTATCTTTGTTCGATTTCTCATTTTTTTTCTGGAACTTTTTCAAACGTATACGTCTTTTTACATGTGTGTTTATATGCATATGTGTATTATGAGATTCCCAGAATAGGTTTATGATGTGTTAGAGTTCGTAAATTAAGTTGTTCATTGTACATAGGATTATGTAGTTTTAGAGTATGAATTGTGTATATTTAGGTTTGACATTATGTGCACAACGTGCAATGGTGTTTATCCTATGTATATTTTAGGGTGGCTACATGTTTCTACATTATATATTTAGTTATGTAATAATGTATTGTTGGGAAATTTATATTTTAGATTTTGATGAATGCCATGTAAAACTTAGACTAGAAAGTTGGCACCCTATTTTCTTTGTAATTTGCATTGTAATAGATAGAATTTATGCTGTGAGTCAAGTCACCTATGCCTGGATATGCAAGAAGTCAATCAAGGCTAAAATGAAGACTCATTTGTGAAGCGGTGATTATGGCAAGAAGGAGAAGTCAAGAACTCGACCGAAGAAGGAGTATCACCGGATACAATACAGGTATGTGAAGTGTCACAAGTCAACTCAAAATAGCCAGTATCAAGTTGAAGTGACAGATGAGTCATCCAATGATTGGGAGCTGACTCGAAGTCATCTGGAGAAGTTAAGGAACTGCAGTCAAGTCAAGACAACTGAAAAGAGTCCGTTGCATAGAAGTCAAGAAAGTTACTTAAATAAGTAATACTTCCATGCTGCAATATTCTAAAGTGCTCAGTCCCAAAAGCGTGCAAAAGGAATAAACCAATGGGAAATACTGCACATGTGTTAGGCTCTGAAAAGCTGAAGGTTTAATTAATACGAGGTAATGTCAATCTCAAGGACTGCAACAAGACAAGCCAATGACCACTAGTGTCTTTTGAAAATCAGCCTATCTCTTCAACGAGCAAATTTTCAAGAGAGCACTATAAAAGGCTGAGGAATCTATTTGAGAAAAGGTTACCTTGACTACATGAACCACGAACATTCAAGCTATCATTCGAGCTGTAACCTGCAAAAATATTCTCAAGTCATTCAAGCTTAATCCTCAAGCCAGAACTTCGAAGGAAATCAATCCAACACTTACCTGTGAAGGAAAGACGACTTCAATCGATTGAAGAGGAAATAATTGAAGAATCAAAGGGGTCTACATTCCACGAGAGGATTGTAAAAGGTTCAAGGTCGAACCCAGTCTCAAGTTATTGGAGGGCTTCGTGATCAATTCCAAGAAGCTAGAGCAAGTGAGTCGTAGTAGCAAGCGCAGCTTGCCCTGTGAAGAAGCTGAGTCGGATGAGAAGCATTTGTGTGACCAAGGCATCTCCGATCGAGTCCCAAAGGATCAATCAAGTCACCGTGTGATCAAGACTTGCATCCGGGTGATATCCACTTTGTACTGATCAATACTTAGTGGATTCCTCCAGGGAGTTGGAGAAGAGAGGATTAGAAGAATTACCCCATCTTCGAACCTCTATAAAATTTATTGTGTCATTTACATTTCAAATTTACTTACTTGCATATTATTTAATATCTCATTGATAATTTTCCATCCAATTGATATTTAACAAAGTGCTAAAACCAAGTGTTAAAACAACCTAAACCAAATTCAAGGGTGTTAAGTCTTCCGCTGAAAACATATCACAGTCGAGTTAAGCTTTAGACTATGTAGCTGAGTTATTCTATCAACAAACTCGATCCGAGTCATTGAGTGGCTAACTCTGTTTGGTTAACTAACTTAGCTGTCCATCAAGGACTTAGCTGTGAAAAATTAACTCTGAACTTATTTAAAAGGACTAAATTGAAAAGTTGGTAAGGTTTATTCAACCCCCCCTTCTAAACCTTACACTCACACCCCTTGGGACCTACAAGTGGTATCAGAGCGGTTGGTTCATTGAGCCTTCCGCACTGGTTACTGAACTAGATCTCCAATCTTTCAAAGTTTTCTTTAGCACTTGATCTTTCAAAACTCTTTTATTCAGCAAAGTTACTATCATGAAAGCAAATTTGACACGCATTGCTATGTTCACAATTGAGGAATTTGATTCTTGGAAAATTCGTATGCGCTCATCTATCAAAGATTACACGATGAAATGTGGATAGTAATAGAAGATGGGCCACTACAAATTTTAAAAGTGAACACATACCAAGGAGAGTCTGCTGCGGTGAAGGAGAAGAGGATCTTTGCTCCCAGGACCGGCTATGGTTGAAAAACCCGTGAGCCGAATGGACAAATGATGATAGAAAAAGATATAACCTAGACAACGTGGCCAAGGACATTCTTTACAAGACTTTGGACAAAGCCATGTTCAACAAAGTCAAATCATGCAAGACGGCCAAAGAAATCTGGGATAAGCTAACCTTGATTTGTGAAGGCTCTGAACAAATCAAGGAAAATAAGCTATCTGTTGCTGTACAAAAATTTGAAAATTTTAAAATGCTTGCAGGAGAAACCTTGGATCAACTAGATGCTCGATTCATAGAAATTACCAATGAGCTATCTGCACTTGGAAAAGAATATACACAAAAGAAAATGTGTATGCAGATTCTAAAAAGTCTTCTAGCTGAGTGGGAAATGAAGGTCATGGCCCTAAGACACTCCATGGACCTATCAAAAACATCCAACCATGAGCTATTCTCAGATCTCAAAGCCTACGAATTTGAGCTAAGAAGAAAAGACCAAGAAGATATAGATGTGCCCAAAACAACTGCTCTAATAGTTAAGGATGGGAAAAGAGCTGAAGGCAAAGAAGTCATCGATCAGGAGGAGATTGCCTTGATGGTTAAAAGATTTAACAAGTTCTTCAACAAGAATTACGAGAGAGGCAAATGTGAATCCTCCAGAAGGCACTCAGCTCCGTCCAAGTCAAGGGAAGATAGGGCACCCAAGAGAGCAGAGCATCAAAAGATTGAGTATCAAAGAGCTGACCAAAAAGTTGAGAATCTATGCTGGAACTGCAGACAACCCGGTCACTATGCCATTGATTGCCCATATCCCGTAGTCAACAAATACAGGAATGAAGAGGAAAGAAGAGTCTTCGAGGAAAGAAGACAAGAAAAGAAAAAGGCAATGTTGGCTGCAGAGATCGCGAGACAGGCAAGTCAAAAGACACAAAGAGACTCGGAGAGTAGTGAAACTAACTACTCAAGTGACTCAAAGAAGAAGCCTTGATCTGCTTTCATGGCCAAAGAACAAGACCAATCGGACCAAGAAGATGAGGTACACTCTAACTCATCTCACTCATTCTAGTGATAGTGATTGTGACACACACACTTCATCACCCACTAATCTTTATGATTCATTAGGCAAAATGATGAAAGACTTTGAGCACATTAAATCCTCGCACACACTAATGACGAGGAAAAACAACTAAAAGCCAAAACTCACAAAATGACTAAGGAGCCGAGTACTCGAGTCACATAGTCCGATGAGAATAAAGAACTAAAGGCTGAAAATGCTAAGTTAATAAGCGAGAGATAGCTGCTATAGAAAACAGGAAAATGACCTCAAAAATGTGATTGCCTCATTCACTAAGGCATCTAAATCTTTGGATGATCTTATTATGAGCCAAAGAGAATGTGGAGATAAGACAGGCTTAGGATTTAATTCCTCTATGCTAAGTCAAACTCCCAAAGTGATTTTGGAAAAAGGATCTTCAAGTAATGAAGCATCTCAAAACTCCAAAACTCCAAATGGTGCACACACATTCATTCCAAAGAATAACCACAAGCAAACTGGCCTTAGTTATAAAGGAAAAGGAAAACAACCAGTTGAATGTGCTGAAAGGACAGCTGAGAAGAAATCTAGCCGAGTTCCCCAGCAAATTCCAAACAGGAAGTACTCTGTAAAGAAGAAACAGAGCTACCAAAAGCCCCATAAGTTCTATAAAAGGAACACATATGATGGGAATGGTAGAAACTACCCAAGCCAAGCTGATTGGTACAATGTTAAAAATCAGCAAAGATCTATGGAATACATGCCTAGATGGCAAAGGCCTAGAACTCAGCAAAGGCCATTCCAAAGGCAAAAGAGCTATCTTCAGCACACATATGCACCCAAGCACTACACACAGAGATATCACAACTACCCAAAGAAGGCAATTGCTAAAACACACACACATGCATACAGACAAAAGAGACAGTTGTATGAACCTAAAACCCCCAAGCAATTTGCCAAAGTAAATTATGATTATGGCACAGATAAATGACAACCTCTTAGAGTCAAATCATTTGGCTATAGGTTGGTTGGATCATCTTACAATACTAACCCCTTAGGACCCAGACAAGAATGGGTACCTAAAACCTAATTTCCTTGATTGCAGGTTCAAGGAACAGCTGAGTGCCAAGGAACCTGGTACATGGATAATGGCTATTCCAGACACATGACAGGAAACAAGAAAAATCTATCAAAATTCAAGGAGGTTAGAGGTGCAAAAATTATATTTGGAGGAAATGAAGCTCCAGGAGAAATAAGAGGCATTGGATCCATAAAAAAAAATGGATTAGAAATCACAGATGTTGCATATGTTGAAGGACTCAACTTCAATATGCTAAGTATCAGTCAACTCTGTGACAAGGGCTATAATGTTGGATTGAACATGGGTGTATGCCAAATCAAGGACACTAAATCTAATGAAGTAGTGTTACAAGGATGCAGACAAAAGAACATGTATGTGGTAGATTGGTCAACTGCAACACCAAGCACTTGTCTATTAGCAAAGAGTACAACCGAATCAAGTTGGTTGTGGCACAAGAAGCTGAGTCACCTGAACTTCAAAACAATTAACAAGCTTGCAAGGAGCAATCTTGTAGAATGACTCCCAGACTCAGTGTACAAGAAGAAAAGTGTCTGTGATGCATGCCAGATGGGAAAGCAGATCAAATCATCATTCAAAGAAAAGACATGTCCATCTTCAACAAGAATATTGCACTGCGTATGGGATCTATTTGGTCGATTGAACCAAAGCATAAGTGGAAAGAAATACACCTTGGTGGTAGTAGATGATTATTCAAGATATACATGGACAATTTTCATGTGTAAGAAGAAAGAAACCTTGCAGAAGCTACCACAACTGATGAAGAGAATCTAAAATGAGAAGAGTCAAACCATCATTAAAATAAGATCTGACAGAGGAACTGAGTTTGTCAATGGAATAATAACTCAGTATTGTATTGAAAATGGTATTGCTCATGAACTATCTGCAAGAAGGACTCCACAATGAGAATGGAGTTGCGAGAAAAGCGGCCAGAAGGACCTTGTTAGCCAAGCAGGTACGCTAAAAGATTTTGGGTCAAGCATAAACACAACATGTTATACTCAAAATGGATGCATGATAAATAGACAGCTGACAAAAACTCCCTATGAGATTTGGACAGAGAGAAAGCCAAATGTTGCATATTTTAGAATATTTGGATGCAAATGCTTCATCCATAATAATGGCAAAGACAATTTAAAGGCTTTTGATGCTAAAGCTGATGAAGGTATCTTCTTTGGATACTCATCTGAAAGTAAAGCTTATAGAGTGCTCAACAAGAGGACAATGGTTACATAAGAGTCCATCCATGTGGTGTTTGATGAACCCAAGGTAAATGGAGAAGACATTGAAGAGTCAGCTGACAAGCTGAATCAGCCAACCATGCAGAAGAGTCCCTATGTTGAAGCTGAAGCTGGAGTCGTAAACCCAAATGAAGATGAGATAGCTGAATCTCAAAGACAGTTGGAAAACTTGCAGCTAAGTGATGATGAGAGAGCTGATCAAAATAACATAGCTGCAAGACGACTGAATCCAGCTAACTTACTCCAATCGGATGTAAGATGGCTAACCATCCGCCAGAACTAGTCATTGGAGATGTAAGAGAAGGTGTAAGAACCAGATCCAGAGCTCAACAAGAAGCAATGTTCACTTGTTTTATCTCTCAAATAGAACCAAAAGATGTGTCACAAGCATTGGATGACACACATTGGATTCAAGCCATGCAAGAAGAGCTGAATCAGTTTGAAAGGAACAAAGTGTGGGAATTGGTTCAAAAACCAACCCATCAAAATGTTATTGGCACCAAATGGGTGTTCAGAAACAAGACGAATGAGGAAGGTTCTGTGGTAAGAAACAAAGCAAGATTGGTAGCCAAAGGATACTGCCAATAAGAAGGGATAGATTTTGATGAAACATTTGCTCCTGTGGCAAGACTAGAAGCCATAAGGATGTTTCTTGCCTATGCTACTCACAAGAACTTCATTGTATATCAAATGGATGTGAAGAGTGCATTCCTTAATGGATTGTTGGAAGAAGAAGTATATGTTGAACAACCTCCAGGATTTGAGCAGAAGAATCTTGGAGACAAAGTGTACAAACTCAAGAAAGTTCTATATGGATTGAAGCAGGCACCAAGAGCATGGTATGATACATTATCACAATTCCTGACTGAGAACGAATTCACAAAAGGCAAAGTAGATAGAACACTCTTCAGAATTCAAGATGGGAAGAGTATCTTTGCTTGTTCAAATATATGTGGATGACATCATCTTTGGATCCACAAACAAAGAGTCGTGTGATAAATTCTCAAATCTCATGCAAAACAAATTTGAAATGAGCATGATGGCGGAGCGACATTCTTCCTAGGACTCAAGTAAAATAGGCCAAGGATGGAACCTTCATAAGTCGACAAAAGTACACGAGAGAATTAATGAAGAAATTTGGTATGGAAGAGAAGTCTTCTCGTGAAAATACCAATGAATACATCGACCAAAATGGATAGGGATGCGATGGCAAGCTGTGGATCAAACAAGATACAAAGCACTTATTGGATCACCGCTCGGCAAGTAGGCGGACATCACCTTTGCGGTAGGTGTATGTGCAAGATTTCAATCTACTCCAAAAGAAAGCCACATGACTACAGCCAAGAGAATTTTAAGATACTTGAAGGGAAGCCAAGAAGTTGGCTTATGGTATCCAAAGGAAGGTGGATTCAAGCTAATTGGTTATTCAGATTCTGACTATGCTGGATGTAGAGTTGACAGGAAGAGTACTTCAGGTACATGTCAAATGCTTGGAAATAGGTTAATTTCCTGGTTTAGCAAGAAGCAAAATTCAATAGTCACATCCACACCAAAGCGAAATACATAGGCTCATGGCAAATTGTTGTGCCCAAGTCTTATGGATGAGACATCAGCTGAGAGACTATGAAGTTGAAGAAAAGGAAATTCCAATTATGTGTGATAACACAAGTGCAATTACAATCACTCAGAATCCTGTGTTGCATTCAAGAACAAAGCACATTGATGTCAGATACAATTTCATAAGAGACCATGTTGAAAAGAAGGACATCACCTTGGAATACATCTCAACTGATAAGCAGTTAGCTGATATATTCACAAAACCTTTATGTGAATCAAGATTTGAAGAACTCAAGCATGAATTAGGGTTAATTGAGCTGAGTTAACACTCAGAAGACTCAGAGAAAAGAGATGGAGCATGAAAAGATGGAAAAATAGGGGAGCTCTTGAAACAGCTAAGTGAATCAGCCGTATCGGAAATTCAGCTTCACCGAGTTAGCTGACAGCTGAGTCACAATGTGAATAGAGAGAAGAAGAGTTGAATCAGCTAAGAAGCAAGCTGAGTCATTTATGAGCAAAGTGACAAAAATGCAGTCGTTCTTACTAAGCGGGAATGTTTTTAAGAATGTAATTATGACGTGTACAGTCAAAAGCTGCATACCAAGCTTATGATTGGATATAAATGCTGCCGCAATTAAATGTTAATCAGCGTGCAAAATCTGAGCCGTTGATCTCGATCAAATTTCAAAAATCGTCCACACGTCCTTTCATAAACCATACATATACCATTTCGTCTATTTTTCTCTCACTTTACACAAACTGTTCATCTCTCTCAAAAGCAAAGAAAGAAAATTTCTCTATCGAAACCCTACAGATTTTCAAAACATATTTTCAAAGTTTCATTCGGTAAATCTTCAAGAAATGAAATTTACTTATGATTTTGTTAAGTTGGGAAAACAAATCCACACTGGTTCTACCGTGGATTTTGAAGGAATGATCAAACAGGGGTTCGACGAAACCCTTGTGGAGAAAATAGCTGAGAAAGTGGAGAAGTCCAAAATAAAACCCTTTCTCACAATGGAGTTTCAAATGACCTACGTGGAGGAGGTCGCGCAGTTCTATGTGAACACTGAAGTTCACAACGAGGGCATCAAGTCCTCTGTTCACGGGAAAGAATTCACAATCACTGCCAAGGATTTGGCAGAACACTATTTGCTACCGGCGGAAGGAGTGTCGGAGATCTATGAGGCTGACGTAAACCTGGCTGCTGCATGGAAGGAAGTGGCCAAACTTGACTGTGCTGCAAAAATTGCCTACACAGCTGACAAGAAGCTGCTGAAGGAAGATTACCACAAGTTGCTGGATATTGTTGCCAAGTGCGTAGACATCAAATTTGGAAGCTTTAATCAGTTGTCCAAAACCAAGCTGATCGTGATGGCTGCGATCATGGAGGAGAAGAAAGTAAACTGGGCTGAGTTTGTATACATCAGACTCTGCCAAAATATTGGGAATAAATCCTTCTAGGAAGATGGATCGTTCGGAGGATCTTTGGGGTATGGCCTGGTGATTGGCCGGTTGATGGAGGTGAAAGGTGTTCCTCTCCGACATGGAAAGGCGTTCCATGATAACAAAAAGATGTTCCGATCAAATCTCTCCGGAGCACAGAAGAGAGCTTATGCCAAGAGAGAGGACACAAGTGAGGGGGAATCAGCTGACCCTAAAGAAACAGCTGTCTCCTCCCCTCCCAAGAAGAAGCTGCCCCTGCAGCAAAGAAAAAGAAAACCGCACCCTGCCCTCGCAGCCCAAGTCACCCGCCCACCGCAACCGTGTCTCTCCCCCTGCGGCGCAATGGAGAAGGAACCGTTAATCCCTTCTCCAGTGATTAAGAAGAAGAGGACTGCCACAACAAGGAAGGCAACTACCTCTAAGACAACTGATAAGGCATTTACCTTCGATGAACCGGAGGAAGTCGAACCAGATATTCCTCTGGTGAAAACCAAAAGAAGAAGAAGAATCTTCAAGTGCTCAGAGCTTGAGAAAATAGCTGAGTCTGCCACTCAGCTAGAGCAGATTGTTGAGACGGCTGGAGAAGTAGAGTCTCCAGAAATTATAGATGAAACAACCAAGTCTGCTTTGAGCCGATCCGTATCAAGAGAGGCAAGTTGAAGACCAAAGAAGACGAAGCGGTGAGAACAAGGAGTAGCTGAGAAAGTTGAATCTCCTGTTGACAGGGTTGTGTCCCCTCCTGCGATAGCCGCTGGTGAGTGTGAAGAGTAGCAAGCCAAGTTACCCTCCATTCCTGAGACTGGAGGACAACGCGAAGATGACGATGATGATTTGATGATACTATCCCCACCATATCCAGACATCCAAAATCGTCTGCGAGAATGGAGAAAATGGAAGTTGAGTCACTCTAGGGTGCAGTTTGAACACCCAGAGTTTATTGAGGAGGAAGAGGAACTCTTCAAGTTCCTTGAAGTTGATACAGTGCTGCAAGCCCTTGATGAGGATAACTGCATCAACATGTTGCAAATTCGAAAAGAGAATGAACATGCTAGGGCAGTAGAGGAAGAAGCTCGTGAGAAAGCCAGTATCTGTCCTCTAACTGGAACCACTGATCATACTCATCCACATCTTGACATGCTTTCAGAGAGCGATGAAGATCTGACCTATGCTGCGATCAAGAATTGGAGATGCAGCAAGCCATGCGGGAATCCAGGATCCTACATGAGCAACAACATATGGAAGGCCCTGGAGAGTCTTCCAAATCATAGCCGAGATTGATCCTATGGGAGTGGTGCGGCGATTGCAAATCTGTTGTTGTTCTTTGCGACCACTTCCCACTCACTCTCACGATGAAGGCATTAAGGGAACTGGAGATGAAACTGGGAACTTAGGGACCCAAGTCACAAGCCAACCCCTACTGAAGGTGTCTTACCACCTGCCCCAATGGCTGATGACTCACAGGAAACAACCGGGAGTCCGGAGAAGAGTGACCCCATTCCAAGTCACCCACCGTGGTGTCTTGAGGGGAAACTCCCTCCACCGCAGCGGCTAGGTCGGGCAGTGACTCCACAACGAATCTAGGAGGCGAAGTGGAGAAGGAAAAATAAACAGATACACAACAAGTTGTCACTCACGAGGCTCAGACATTTGAGACTGCTCACCAAGTGCCAACCGCCAAAGAAAGCAATGACGCCGTTTGCAAGCAAGCGAGAGGCACATGATGGATCTCGCCCGGGAGTTAACACTGGGCAATGAAAGTGCAATCCATGGAGTTGAGACTCCAAAGGGATGCCACCTCGTGAAGTCCCTAAGACAGTGAGACCGTCGAAGGGATTGTCCAAGCCTCGCCGCACCTTGAGATTGCGGGAGGTAGTGAAGGCCTACGGGAGGTTAAGACTTCCCGAGGTAAAGAGGCGGAAACACAGAACATCCCTCCTACTATCATCGATGAATCTGAGAAGGAGATAAGTGCCCTTTATGATTCCCAAGACAACCCATACGTAACTTTTCTAGGATCCGAAGGTGAAGATGAAGGTGAGTCATCCCCTGTTGCAAGTCCAACCGACTCGGTGAGGATGTTCTTCCCAAAGACGAGTAAGCGAGTAATTCAAGCGTTGCTCATCAAAGGTTCAATTTTGATGATGAGCCACCCTACAAATCTCATCATCGTCCGATGACGCTATCTAATGAGGCCGGACCGCAAACTCAAATGGAAAACCACCGAGACCGAAGGCCGCGAGACAAACAGGCTCGGCCACCGGGTCCATACCACAAAAGACCACAGTGAATCACATCAAGCTAATCGCGCAGCTCCAAAAGGAGCAACAGATTCAATTCAACCGGGCACATCACGACCACGAGTTACCATTGAACAGATTCCCTATGTCCGTGATGATGCGTTTGAAGAAACGTTCCCCTTCTCACTAGAGCTTCCTGCTCTTGATGAAGAATTAGCTAGAGATCAACAACGCTTTCCATGACTGATCCATCATTCCCACGGATACCATCGTCCCAAAGCAGATTTTGACTTTGATGCTGCTTGGCCGCCAGCTGAGACAGAGGTGACAACCGAGGTTCGAGAAGTCTTCAAGGCAATATTTGCGGAGATAGAGAAGATGGAAAGGCACTAGGCCTCATTAGATATGCGGCTGGATAACAGAGATGATAATCTTACGGCCGATCTGCGTGGAATCATAGTCAGGATCCAGGAATGGTGGCAGCAACAACAAACAATGCGTGTGGAACAGGTTCAATACTTCAAAGCATTGTACAATAAGTTGCTAATCTGGAGTGCTGATAACGCTGACATGAAGAAGAGGATGCAAGAAAATATTGATAAAATGCATACCTCTCATACCACATAAATGGAACTGCTACGCGAATTTCATCGAAAAGAACTCTGCGCGTGGAAGAAAACATGAATGCAAAATTCAGCCTTCTTATGGCTGAAATGAAGCTGGTGGCAGCTGAATCAAAAGCCACTCGCTCCGAATTTCGTGCAGCATACTCCGCAGCAGACTCAAAGCATAATTCAGCTATCAGTCGCCTAGACTTCATGCTGGGTGGCCTATTCCCGGGGGTTCCTCTCTCCTTTGATGATGCCTAAAAGGGGGAAGAGGAATACCTAAAAAAGAAATTGGAAGAATCTGTAGTTGAGAAGGACGCAGCTGTAAAGGCAAAGACAACTGAAGAACAGAGAAGAGAAAAGAAGGGAAAATCTGTTGAGGGGGAAGGTTTGAAAGACATGACTTTGATGATTGCTAAAACCCCTCAACAAGGACTTGTCATAGCTGACATCATCAGCAAACATCCAGTGACTCTGCCGCTCCAACACCCCGAAGTACCCATGGCTGAAAAGATGAAGATAGTAGAAGCAGGGATGAAAGAGGTGGAAGGAAAAATGGATGTTCGAGTGATGGATATACTGAAAAGTTCGTATAACTTACCAGGGCAGTCAGGGTTTTCGCGCATGGCGAGCTCTAGAACAGCTTGGAATGTGAGAGGGGCGGAATCGGAAAGATGGGAATTGGTTTTGAGGTGGTTAAAGAATTGGAGGGCATTTTGGCAATTTGGCAACCAAGCGGGTGAATTTCGGGACGGAGGGTGCGGAGAGGAGGGGAGCAGAGAGTTGAGGTCGGAGTTGGTGGGCCAGAACCGGGATCGGTAATTTGGAGAAGGGAAAGTGTCTGGGAGACGGCGTGGAAAGATCCGGAACGGTTGGGGATCGGGATAAGTGACGGAGAGAGTAGCGGGCTTGAGCGGCGCACGGCGGTTTGAAAGGTTTTATGAGCCATCTCATGCTTGGTTCTCCAGAACAAATTGGATGGATTAAAGCGCGAGTAATATAGAGTTTGTGCAAACGGTGTGTTTCTTTTTATTATTGCGAGCGCGATTTTGATTTGAGAGAGTATCACAAACCGCAAATGACTACTTTACATTTAATTTATTATTAAGTTATACAATCATTTTTTTATTAAAAAAATACTGTTATATAATAAATAGTGCTCAAGCCAACTTTCATAATAGCTAATAGGGATAATTACAACATGTACCTTGAGGTTTGGGATAATCACAAAAAAAAAAAAATTAGAGAAATATTAAAATTATAAAAATCATTTAAATTTGATTCCTTCTTACATTTTTCTCTTTAAAAAAAATTTATTTTCAAAAACCTGATATTTATAGAAATATTTCAGTAAAAATCTTAAAATTAAGATATAACCAAACCTCAAAACTAGTTTTTATAGTTTTGAAACTACTCTTGGTTTTTTTTGTCACCACCCCAAATCTCATGGGTAGTTTTTGTAATTATTCCTAATGACTATAGAGTCAATTATAGGGTTGTAAATGAACAAAGCGTTCGACAAATAATTCGTGAATATGCTCGGATAACGTCCGTTTATTAAGTAAAATGAGCATAAACGAACACATCTTAGGACTCGTTTAATAAACGAAAGAGTTTGAACAATTCAATACTCATTTACC
Organism: Rehmannia glutinosa; assembly: GCA_016081115.2. Lineage (NCBI taxonomy): Eukaryota > Viridiplantae > Streptophyta > Magnoliopsida > Lamiales > Orobanchaceae > Rehmannia > Rehmannia glutinosa. Next base: position 28,890,292 of record CM071925.1, on the reverse strand, counting down.
AAAAGCTCGTGAACAAGCTTGTTTAGTGTTTGTTTATAATTGTTCATGAACAAGCTCATGTAATGTTTTTTCCAGACTTATTTGTGAACAAGCTCACGTAATACAATGATAAGCTTAGTTTGAATATTTTCTCAGATTTGGTTACTAGCTTATGTGATTACTTCATACTGAAAGTTTTTTGGTTTTCCTTCGTCTATTTTAATATAAAAATCTTCTACATATGTTAAAAATATGATTTCTTGATATGATACAGACTTGCAATGAGTAGCACAATTTATCCGTATTTGTCTTGGGAATATTTTTTCAACTATTTCTAATCTAGTTTGGCAGATTTGTTACTTGTTTGATTAGTTTATGTGTGCTTATTTTTTGACAACAATTTATGTGTCTTTTCATCTACATGTTTCTTTATCAGGCAAGATTTTTTTGTTTATTATTCTTCGTTAACAAAGTTATGAATTGTTCACGAACATAATGAATACGAACTCGAAACGACACATTCACGAACATGTTCACAAACACATTCAAGCATTAAAATTATTTTTCAAGCCAGACATGAACAAGTTGTTTAAAATTTGAATCAAGCTCAAGCCAAGCTTAAACATGTATATATTAGTGTATACGAGTTCTTGAAATAAGAAAGGGCAAACAAGTTAAAGCTCGACTTGGCTCAGATTATTTACAACCCTAGTCAATTATAGAGAAATTCACTTCTTTTTGTTCGCTAACTAAATTTAAGCCAAAAATCCATGTTTCAGTTGGCGCCAAATAATGTCCTAATTAAGTTTTTTAAACAGTGTGAGTTTGAATTTTGATCATCTATTAAGAACATAGAAAAAATATGATCATCAAATGGAAAATTTATATATATATATATATATATATATATATATATATATATAGGGATATGATCAAATGAGACCAAGCCCTTTAGATAAGAACATAAAACCACATCTAGACCATTTGATTTAATAATCAATGGTCCAGATTTTACTCCTCATTTTAGGCATTGGCGCCTCATTTAAAGGCATTAGAGTAATTCGATTTTAAATGTAAGGGATATATTTGTAATTGGACCTGTTTTTTTTTAATTTGGTAACCCAAATTCTTCCTTATCTCAATCCCACGATTTATGCTCCAGCTTTTTTTCAAAAATCAAAATTGTTTTCACATCTCTTCTCCCACGAACCCACGCCCTCCCCCACGTTCAAAAATTGTAAATCCAACTTACCCATCCAATTTTATTCGCTTCAAGAGGTGCGATTCGAGTGTCTTTGCTAGGGTTTGAACTTCTCAGCAATTGGGTGTAAGTTTTTGGTGAGTGTGTTTGATTTAATTTCGCGTGATGCTATTTTAGTGCTTTCTCGCTGCTACGATTCTAGGGTTTGTTGATTGTTGTTTTTTCTTGTTGAATTTTTGTTCATATGTTGTGTGTTCATAGTTTATCTTTGTTCGATTTCTCGTTTTTTTTCTGGAATTTTTTCCAACGTATACGTCTTTTTACATGTGTGTTTATATGCATCTGTGTATTATGAGATTCCCAGAATAGGTTTATGATGTGTTAGAGTTCGTAAATTAAGTTGTTCATTGTACATAGGATTATGTAGTTTTAGAGTATGAATTGTGTATATTTAGGTTTGACATTATGTGCACAACGTGCAATAGTGTTTATCCAATGTATATTTTAGGGTGGCTACATGTTTCTACATTATATATTTAGTTACATAATAATGTATTGTTGGGAAATTTATTTTTAGATTTTGATGAATGCCATGTAAAACTTAGACTAGAAAGTTGGCACCCCATTTTCTTTGTAATTTGCATTGTAATAGATAGGTTTGTCTGAGCCGAGTCAAGTCGCCTATGCCTGGATATGCAAGAAGTCAACCGGAGGCTAAAATGAAGACTCCGCAGTGAAGCAAATGAGAATGGCAAGAAGGAGAAGTCAAGAACTCGACAAGGAGTATCACCGATACAATGTGTGAAGTGTCACCAAGTCAACTCAAGATAGCCAAGTCTCAAGTTGAAGTGACAGATGAGTCATCCAATGATTGAGCCGACTCAAGTCATCCGGGAAAGTTAAGGAACTGCGCAATCAAGTCAAGACAATCAAAAGAGTCCTTGCACGAAGTCAAGAAACTTACTTAAATAAGTAATACATCCATGCTGCAATATTCTAAAGTGCTCAGTCCCAGAGCGTGCAAAAGGAATAAACCAATGGGAAGCACTTTTTGTGTGTCGCTCAAAAGATGAAGGTTTAATTAATACGAGGTAATGTCAATCTCAAGGACTGCAACAAGACAAGCCAACGACCACTAGTGTCTTTTGAAAATCAACCTATCTCTTCAACGGGCAAATTTTCAAGAGAGCACTATAAAAGGCCGAGGGATCTATTTGAGAAAAGGTTACTTTGACTACTGAACCACGAACATTCAAGCTATTCGAGTCAGTAACCCGCAAAAATATTCTCAAGTCATTCAAGCTTAATCCTCAAGTCGAACTTCAAAGGAAATCAATCCAACACTTACCTTGTGAAGGAAAGACGACTTCAATCGCTTGAAGAGGAAATAATTGAAGAATCAAAGGGGTCACATTCCACCAGAGGATTGTAAAAAGGTTCAAGGCTCGAACTAGTCTCAAACTATTGGAGGGCTTCGTGATCAATTCCAAGAAGCTAGAGCAAGTGAGTCAGTAGTAGCAAGACAAATGCCTGTGAAGAAGTTCTAGTCGGACGAGAAGCCACCACAGTGACCAAGGCATCTCAGGCATCGAGTCCCAAAGGATCAAGTCACTGTGTGATCAAGACTTGTATCCTGGACCGATAACCATTTTGTACTCGATCAATACTTAGTGAATACCTCCGGGAGTTGGAGAAGAGAGGATTAGAAGAATTACCCCATCTTCGAACCTCTATAAAATTTATTGTGTCATTTACATTTCAACATTTACTTACTGCATATTATTTAATATCTGCTGATAATTTGCCATCCAATTGATATTTAACAAAGTGCTAAAACCAAGTGTTAAAACAACTTAAACCAAATTCAAGGGTGTTAAGTCTTCCGCTGAAAACATATCATAGTCGAGTTAAGCTTTAGACTAAGTAGCTGAGTTATTCTATCAACATCTAAGTCGAGTCTGTTGAGTGGCTAACTCTGCTGGTTAACTAACTTAGCTGTCCATCAAGGACTTAGTTGTGAAGAATTAACTCTGAACTTATTTAAAAGGACTAAATTGAAAAGCTGGTAAGGTTTATTCAACCCCCCCTTCTAAACCTTACACTCACACCCCTTGGGACCTACATGTATATTTAGTTATGTAATATTATATATGTGGTTGTGTGATAATGTATTTTTGGTATATAATAATGTATTCTCAGTTGTATGGTAATGTATATTTAGTTGTATAATAATGTATGTTTATTTGTGTGATAATGCATATTTAGTTGTATAATAATGTATATTTTAGTTGTGTGATAATGTAGATCTTGCTATATAATAATGTATATTTAGCTATATGATAATGTATATTTAGTTGTGTGATAATGTATATTTAGCTATATATGTGTATATTTAGTGTACATATGTATGCATAATTAGTTAAGTAACACTGCTTACTTAGTTGTGATTTATTGTATACTTAGTACATATATTCTGCATATTATATTTTATATAAGAATTGGTTCTATATTTTTTGCAGGTTTGTTTATCCAAGTCTTATCAATTAAATGGCTAAAACTAAGGGCAAAAGGGTTGCGGAGAATGGGGCTAAAGATGGGCGGGGGAAGAGGGCGAAAGATTCGTATCCGAGCAAAAGGATAGGGCTATGGAAGAAGCCAAAAAGTTCTGAATTGGGACAAAAAAATTGTAGTGGTATTTAATGGACAGTTTACTATGTATATTTTGTTTATCTTTATATATTTTGTTTATTAGGTTGGGTGGATTTTTATTGGAGTCATGTATACTTCAATTCGTAGCAGTGTTTGTATATGTTTAGATGTTATTTTGAATTCTAGATATGAGGGGGAAAACGACATGTATTGTTTTGTTTTAATTAATATAACTTTGCATTTTTATGTACACTTTGTCCAAATGGTGTCACACTACTATAATATTGTATATGTAGTTACAAAATGTGGCATACTTGTGAAGCCCCGATTTTTTTTCCGAGCTTATAATTGATCCTTATTGTCGTTTATACTTTTGATCGACTATTTTACCGCGTCATTTTGACGGGTAATTATTAATAATATATACATTTTATATTTTATTTTATTTTACTTAGTTGCTTGTGATCATGATCTTCATTAATTCTATTTTGCATTTATGATCACTTGATTGATCATTATTACTATTTTTGTGATTATTAGTCACCTTAGAATTTTAAGTGACTATTTATTTTAGAGACTTTTACCTTATAGAATTAAGATTTTGATTTAGATTAAGTGATCATGAGACTTATAAGTGATCAAGGAAATCACTAATTATTTTGGAGATTGATATATTTCATCTATTATCATCAAATTTGGGACAAAAAAAAAATATATGGAATTACCATAATGCCCTCATAGTGGACGACCAACATGGATATTTTTGGAGTAAAAATATCATCCAACTCTTGTACACCTACACCTTATATTAGTCATCTTGTGTATAATTATATCATTAATTCAAACATTATGCACATCATCTCTTACATTACTTTTTTAATATTATTTTTGCCAACATGTTGAAAGTCTTCCAACATTCCACTCAAACCAAGTCTTGCCCATACCTTTGACCTTCAAATTGTCTCCCATGCATGAGGCAAAATGCAAGACACAAAATTGAACAAAAATTCCTCTCTCTCCCTCTCACTTGGACAGCCATATGGCCAATTTTGTGCCAAATTCATCTCATTTTTCATCTAACACATTTATTCTCTAGCAAAATCATCCTCCTTCTCTCTAAAAACTCCCAACTTCTCTATACTCTTCTTCTATACTTAGAAAAATTTCAAGATTTTTCCCCTATTTCTTCAAAAAATTCGAACCAAACCATACTACAAGGTAAGAAATTTTAATCTTTAATCCATTTTTGATATCACATAGTTCATCTCTTCCACCTTCTTAACTTAAGTTTGAATTTGGTTTGGAGGTACATTTAGAAGACTTTGAATATTAGAGCTTGACATCATTTTGAAGAAGGATTTCAAACTTGAAGAAGAACTAGTAGAGGAATTTGGACTACAAGGTAAGAATTGAGTACTAGACCCCTTCTTTCCTCTTCTTTCAATTTTTTTTCAAATTTTAACACCCCTTTTTCATTTTTGAGAAATAGGGGCTGACCTTAGGTGATTTTGGAGTTGAGCCAAAATTTCCAATTTTTAAGCTTCAACTAGTCTCCAAACACCTACTACACAAGGTAAAGTGTAGTCCTTCTCATTTCCTTATTTCCTTCTTTTTTCTCCCTAATTTTTCTCTCATTTTTCTAACTTCAAATTTTTGATATTTTTGAATTAGGGGCTGACATAAGAAGCCTCATCCAAAAATTGTGAAATTATCCTTTTATTTCACAATTTCCAATTTTAAGGTGGGTGGAAAAATATTTTCCAACTATTAGGTGTTTTATTAAAATGCATGTATAAAATTTTATCATGAGCCTTGAGATATATATAATCTATGTATTGCATGTCAATTTTATGTAACAAGTCATGAAAATTCTCAAGAGTTGCTCAAATTTGCTATTTATTGAATTTTAGGAGCATGCATGTGCAATTTAATGTTTTAATTGATGAATTCTTGTATGTATTAGGCATGCATGTGTATGATCTTTAAAATCTATGTTTTGGATGCCTTATAACCTGGAAAAGTCGAGCATAATTGATTAAATTTCAATTTTGGACTTAAAAATGTAAAAATGGAAAGTTGGTGGACTAAATTGCAAGAAAATGAAAGTTGAAGGACCCCTCTGCAAATTTCGAAATTTGGGACTGTACTCAGGTTCAAAAATGACGTTTGGACATTTTAATAAAGTTTTAAGAGTTTTAAGATAAATAAAATCAACCTTTAAAAGCCCAAGGACTAGATTGTAAAATTTTGAAAGTTTAAGGGCTACTTTGTAATTTTTAAAACTGCACCAGACCTAAACTTTAAAATTTGAAATTTTTACTCTTAAGGTACTGGGAATTACATATTTTAAAAGTATTCCAAAAATCCAAGTGTTTAGGGCTTGGAAAGTAATTTTACTAAAATTGAGGGACTAATGTGTAAAATACTAAACTTGAGGACCCAAATGAAATTTCCAGGACTTATGCAGTCCATGCACCTGTAAATACTAACTTAACTATAACTTAATTATATTTTGGACCCAAGGTTCAAATTTCATAACAATTGGACCCCTAAAAGCCTTAAAGGCAATTATTTCAAAATGGGACAAAAATGATATTTTCAAACGTTAAAGGACCTACACATATTTCTTTTAAAAACTGCTTTTTTCCCAATATCCTACTAACCTTAGTGACATTTTCCAACTGGATTCACATTAAAAGCCCTTCCGGTTGGTGAGTTCCGATTATTTTAAACTTAAGGTCCGAATTGGCAATTTTTACAAATTTGGGGCCAATGTGAGAATTTTACAAACGCTCGACCGCAAAACTTTAAAAACCTGAATATCTGGACAATTTGGAGAATTTAGGAACTGACCTCATAATTTTTCAAGGTCGGGATATTTATTTATTCAATTTTTAACCCCAAAAGTGTTGGTTTTTACAAAACGGGGCTAAATTGAAAATTTTCTTTTATAAAGGACCTAACTCAAATTTTTTTCTCTTTTACTAAAATAGCCCTGGACCCTCTGACTTTGAGATTTAATTAAAGTATTTTATTTTCCCAAAAACACTTGACTTATCGGATCAATTTGACCGATTAATACCCGATCGCGGATCAATTGAAATCTATAACGGGACTTATGTCCCACCTAATCTTTCAAGATATCGAAGGTTGCTTATCCTTTCGATAATCATCTTCATCCAAAAACTCCACCAACGCCATAATTGCTACTCGCGCTTTTCAAAATCTTCCTAAACTGCTTTAGTGAATCAATAATACTCGATTTGCTGGTTGATCGTACTTGTAATTACTTTCTGCCGAGTCAACTTGGTGTGTCGAGCTCACGATGGAATGGATATGTCGGGGATGGAACCGGCAGGCTCGGCGCTATTCCACTCTTCCCGCCCCATCGCCCTAATCCTCAGAATCGAGGGACGAAGTTTGTCCAAGGAAAGCGGTCATAGTACTTGAAGTATAATCATGATTATGACAGATCCGAGCCTTGCAAGCTCCACTGTGGATTTTGTCTTTGCCTATGGAGCGATAAGGTGCCGGTCTTGGACCATCCCGCCTAGGGAGTTACAAGGAAGAACGAAGGAATCATAGGGAATTTTATTGTTTAGATTTTGATGAATGCCATGTAAAACTTAGAATAGAAAGTTGGCACCCCAATTCTTGTTGTAAAATGCATTGTAATGAATAGAGATGGCCAAGCCGTTAAGTCGCCTACGCCCTAACATGCAAGAAGACAATCGAAGACTTGAAGGAAGACTCATTGCGAAACAAATGAGTATGGCAAAGAAGAGTAGATGGGAACTCTATCAAGAAGCGGTGAGATGCACGGTGAGTGGAGCATCATCAAGTCAACTCAAGAAAAGCCAAGTCTCAAGTTGAAGTGACAAGAGTCATCCATGATTGGAAGTCGACTCTAAGTCACCCGAGAAAGCAAGGAAATGCGGTCAAGTCGAGATAATAAAGATCCGTTTAAAATCAAGAGAATTACTTAAACAAGTAATATCTCCATACCACCTTTCTCGAGTGCTCACCCCGGAAGCGTGCAAAAGGAATGAACCAATGGGAAGCACTACACCGTGTCGAACTAAAAAAAGGTGAAAGAACAATTTATACGAGGAAATGGCAATTCCAAGAACCGCAACAAGACAAACCAACGATCGCAAGTGACTTTAAAAAATAAGCCTATCTCTTCAACGGGCAAATTTTTGAAAGTTCACTATAAAAAAGCCGAGGAGTTTGTTTGAGAAAGAAGTGATACATAGATGACACATATGTGAGATATACAAGCATATTAGAAAAACTGAAATATTCTCAATCCTCAAGCCTACATTACGAAGAACATCAATCCAACACTCACCGTGAAGGAAAGATAACTTCAATCGGTTGAAGAGGAAAATACTGAAAACAAGGGGTCTACATTCCGGAAGGATTGTAGGAAGGTTCAAGGTTGAGCGAAGTCTTAAGCTTTTGGAGGGCTTCGTGATCAAATCCAAAGAGCTTGAGCAAGTGAGTCAGTAGTAGCAAGCGCAACGTGAAGAAGCCGAGTCGTCACGAGAAGCCACCGAGTGATCAAGGCGTCTCGGACCGAGTCCCAGGATCAAGTCACTTGTGTGATCAAGACTTGTATCCGGACTGTTACCACTTTGTAAACGATCATTACTTAGTGGATTCCTCCGGAGTTGGAGAAGAGAGGAGTAGAAGAATTACCCCATCTTGAACCTCTATAAAAATTTCATTGTGTCATTTATATTTCAAAGACTTTAATTCTTGCAATTTTAACTGCTTATATCTCACGATAAATTTGCTATCCACTTGATAAATTATAATTACTAAACCAAGCACTAAACTCTTACTTAATCAAACTTAAGGGTGTTAAGTCTTCCGCTGAAAACAAAACCACAACGAGTTAATTTAGAGCTAACAAATGAGTTACTCCATCAACACTCGATTGAGTTTGTTGAGTGATTAACTCTCTTGAGTGACTAAGTTGATTGTCCATCAAGGACACAACTGTAGTATCAACTCGTAGGTTTAAAAGGACTAAATCGAAAATTTGGTAAGGTTTATTCAACCCCCTTCTAAACCTACACTTACACCCTTGGGACCTACAAGTGGTATCGGAGCGGTTGGTTCATTGAACCCTCCGCATCGGTTACTTGAACTAGATCTCCAAACTTTTCAAAGTCCGCTTTAGTACTTAAACTTTCAAAACTCTTCTTTATCATTAAAAGTTATTATCATGGAAGCAAATTTGACACGCATCCCTATGTTCACTATTGAAGAATTTGATGATTGGAAAATTCGTATGCGAGCTCATCTATCAAAGATTACATGATGAGATGTGGATAGTGATAGAAGATGGGCCTCTGCAAATCTTAAAGGTGAACACACGGTGCATGCGAAGAGTTGCAAATGAAGGAGAAGAAGATGTTGCTCCTAGACCACTTGATCATGGTTGAAAAACCAAGAACCGAGTGGACAAATGATGAAAGAAAAAGATATAACCTGGACAATGTAGCCAAGGACATCCTCTACAAAACCTTGGACAAAGCCATGTTCAACAAAGTCAAATCATGCAAAACGGCTAAAGAAATCGGGACAAGGCTGACATTGATTTGTGAAGGCTCGAGCAAATCAAAGAAAACAAATTATCGCTGGCTGTATTGTAAATTTGAGAACTTCAAAATGATCTCGAGAGAGAACCTGGATCAACTAGACGCTCGGTTCACGTAAATCACAAATGAGTATCTGCACTTGGAAAGGAATATACACAAGGAAATGTGTATGAAGATCCTAAAAGTCTTCCACTGAATGGGAAATGAAGGTCATGGCACTGAGACATTCCATGGACCTATCAAAGACATCCAACCATGAGTTATTCTCGGACCTCAAAGCCTACGAGTTTGAAATGAGAAGAAAAGACCAGGAAGAGACAGTTGTACCCAAAACAATTTGCTCTAATTGTTAAAGATGGGAAGAGAGTCGAGGTCAAAGAGGTCATTGACCCGGAAGAAATAGCCCTGATGGTTAAAAGATTTAACAAGTTCTTTAATAAGAACTACAAGAGAGGAAAGGGTGAATCTTCCGTAAGACACTCAGCTCCCTCCAAATCAAGGGATGATAGGCCAACCAAGAGAACAGATCATCAAAAAGTTGAGTATCAAAGGGCCGACAATCCAAGAATGGAAAGAGTGATCAAAAGGTTGAGTATCTATGTTGGAACTGAGACAACCAGGTCACTATGCCATTGATCGTCCATATCCTCGTAGTCAACAAGTACAGGGATGAAGAAGAAAGGAAGATCTTCGAGAGAAAGAAGACAAGAAAAGAAAAAGGCAATGATGGTCAGAGATCATTAAAACAAACCAAGTCAAGAGAGACAATTGATTCGAGAGCAAAGAAGCCGACTACTCAAATGACTCGAAGAAGAAGCCTTGATCCGCTTGATGGCCAAAGAACAAGATCAAGAAGATGAGGTACAATCTAACTCAACAAACTCGTACACTAGTGATAGTGATCGTGACACACACACTTCATCACCCACTCGATCTTTATGATTCATTAGGCAAAATGATGAAAGATTTTGAACACATTAAATCCTCACACACACTATTGAATGAGGAAAACACTGACTTACTCAAAAGTCAAAACTCAAAGTCGACTAAGAGCCGAGTACTCTAAGTCAAATAGCTCTTGAAAATGAAAGTATAAAGGCTGAAAATGCTAAATTAGTAGCGAGAAATTGCTTTGCTATAGAAAAGAGGAGAATGACCTCAAGAATGTTATTGCCTCATTCACTAAGGCATCTAAATCATTGGATGATCTTATCATGAGTCAAAGAGAATGTGGAGACAAGACAAACTTAGGATTTAATTCCTCTGCGTGCTATGTCAAACCTCAAAAGTAATTTTGGAAAAAGGATCTTCAAGTCATGAAGAGTATGAAAAATCCAAAACTCTAAATGTTGCACACACATTCACTCCAAAGCACAATAACAAGCAAACTGGCCTTGGTTACAAAGGAAAAGGAAAACAGCCGATTGAGTGTCTTTGAAAGACACCGAGAAGAGATTCAAATAGTCCTCAAAGAAACTCCTAACGAAAATACTCAGTAAAAAGGAAGCAGAGCTACCAAAAATCCCGTAAAATCCATAAAAGAAATACATATGATGGGAATGGTAGAAAATATCCAAGCCAAGTGATTGGAATAATGTGAACTATCGGATAAACTTATGGAATATAAGCCCAAAATGGCAAAGGCCAAGAACTCAAAAAAAGGCCATTCCAAAAGTATAAGAGCTTTCATCAAAGACACCTATGCACCTAAGCATCACACTCAAAGTCACCACAATTACCCAAGGAAGGCAATTGCTAAAACACATATGCAAGCATACAGACAAAAGAGACAGTTGTATGAACCTAGAATCCCCAAGCTATTTGCCAGAATTAATTATGATTATGGCACCGATAGATGGCAAGCCCTTAGAGTCAAATCATTTGGCTATAAGTTGGTTGGATCATCTTACAATTCTAACCCCTCAGACCCGCATAAGTATGGGTACCTAAAACTTAATTTCCTTGATTGAAGGTTCAAGGAACAACTGAGTGCCAAGGAACCTGGTACATGGATAATGGCTGTTCCAGACACATGACAGGAAACAAGAAAAATCTGTCAAAATTCAAGGAAGTTAAAGGAGCAAAAGTCATATTTGGAGGAAATGAAGCTCTGGTGAAATAAGAGGCATTGGAACCATCAAGAGGAATGGATTAGAAATCACAGACGTTGCATATGTTGAAGGACTCAACTTTAACCTCGCTAAGCATCAGTCAACTCGTGACAAGGGTTACAACGTTGGATTCAACATGGGAATATGCCAAATCAAAGATATTGAATCAAATGAAGTTGTCTTTGCAAGGATGTAGACAAAAAATATGTATGTAGTGGATTGGTCAACCGCAACACCCAATGACACTCTACTAGCAAAAAGCACAAATTAATCAAGTTGGTCAGTGGCACAAAAAAGTCGAGTCACCCGAATTTCAAAACAATTAACAAGTCGGCAAGAAGTCATCTTGTAGAAGGACTTCCGGACTCGATACAAGAAGGAGAGTATATGTGATGCATGTCGAAGGAAAGCAAATCAAATCGTCATTCAAAGAAAAGACATGCCCATCCTCAACAAGAATATTACATCCGCTTCATATGGATCTATTTGCCCAATGGAACCAAACAAAGATAAGTGGAAAGAAATACACCTTGGTGGTAGTAGATGACTATTCAAGATATACATGGACAATATTCATGTGCAAGAAGAAAGAAACTCTACAAAAACTACCACAAAGTGATGAAGAGGATTCAAAACGAGAAGAGTCAAACCATTATCAAAATAAGATCGGATAGAGGAACCGAGTTTGTCAATGGAATAATAACTCGCATTGTATTGAGAATGGTATTGGTCATGAACTATCAGCAGAAAGGACTCCACAAACAGAATGGAGTTGCGGAAAGAAGGAATAGAACCCTCAAAGAAGCGGAAGGACCATGTTAGTCAAGCAGGGTTACCAAAAAGATTTTGGGGTCAAGCAATCAACACACTTGCTACACCCAAAACAAATGTATGATAAATAGACAATGACAAAGACTCCCTATGAGATCCGGACCGGAAGAAAACCAAATGTTGCATATTTGAATATTTGGATGTAAATGCTTCATCCACAACAATGGCAAAGACAATCTAAAGGCTTTTGATGCTAAATCGATGAAGGTATCTTCTTAGATACTCACCAAAGCAAAGCCTGCAGAATACTCAATAAAAGAACTATGGTTACGTAAAGAATCCATTCATGTAGTATTCGATGAGCCAAAGGTAAATGGAGAAGACATTGAAGAGTCACCGATAAGTCAATCATCCAACCATACGAAGAATCCCTATCTTGTGACGCCCAAGGAATCATCAATTCGAGAAGAAGATGAGATAGTGAATCTCAAAAACAAATGGAAAATTTGCGCGCTAAGTGATAACGAGAGAGTCGACCACAAAGAACACAAACCGCAAGTCGATCAATCCACTAACTTACTCCAACTCGATGTAAGATGGCCGAGAGACCATCCACCGAACTTGTCATTGGAGATATAAGAGAAGGTGTCAAAACAAGATCCAACTCAACAAGAAGCCATGTTCACATGCTTCATCTCGCAAATAGAGCCCAAAGATGTGTCCCAAGCATTGGACGACACACATTGGATTCAAGCTATGCAAGAAGAGTCAATCGGTTTGAGAGAAATAAAGTATGGGAATTAGTGCAAAGACCCATACATCAAAATGTTATTGGAACCAAATGGGTGTTCGTAAATAAGATGAACGAGGGAAGGTTCTGTGGTAAGAACAAAGCAAGACTAGTAGCCAAAGGATATTGCCAAGAAGAAGGGATAGATTTTGATGAAACATTTGCCCTCGTAGCAAGATTGGAAGCTATAAGGATGTTTCTTGCCTATGCGACTCACAAGAATTTCATTGTATATCGATGGATGTAAAAAGTGCATTCCTAAATGGTTTATTGGAAGAAGAAGTGTATGTTGAACAACCTCCAGGATTTGAACAAAGACTTGGGAGATAAGGTATACAAACTCAAGAAAGCTCTGTATGGATTGAAGCAGCACCCGCAGCATGGTATGATACCTTGTCACAATTCCTAATCGAAAATGGATTCACAAAAGGAAAAGTAGATAGAACACTTTTCTTAATTCAAGACAAGAAGAGTATTCTACTTGTTCAAATATATGTTGATGACATCATCTTTGGATCCACAAACAAAGAGTCAGAAAAGTTTTCAAACCTCATGCAAAGTAAATTTGAAATGAGCATGATGGGAGAGCCGACATTCTTCCTTGGACTCCAAGTGAAACAAATGAAGGATGGAACCTTCATAAGTCGAACAAAATACACCAGAGATTTAATGAAAAATTTGGTATGGAAGAGAAGTCTTCTCAGAAAATACCAATGAACACATCACCAAAATGGACATGGATGCAGGATGGCAAGCTCAGAGATCAAACAAGATACGAGCACTTATTGGATCATTGCTCTATCTCACAAAAGCGTGCCGTACATCACCTTTTGCCGTAGGTGTATGTGCAAGATTTCAATCTGCTCAAAAGAAAGCCATATGACAAAGAAAAAAGAGAGTATTGAGATACTTGAAAGGAAGCCAAGAAGTAGGCCTATGGTATCCAAAGGAAGGTGGATTCAAGCTAATTGGCTATTCGATTCTCGACTATCTTTGGATGCGAGTTGATAGGAAGAGCACTTCGGCACATGTCAAATGCTAGAAACAGTGATTTCCTGGTTTAGCAAGAAGCAAAACTCAATAGCCACCTCTACAAATGAGGTAGAATACATATACAAGGGCAAACAAGTTGTGCCAAGTCCTATGGATGAGACAAAGAATGAGAGACTATGAAATTGAGGAAAAGAAATTCCAATCATGTGTGATAACACAAGTGCAATTGCAATTACTCAAAATCCTCGTGTTGCATTCAAGAACAAAGCATATTGATGTCGATATCACTTCATAAGAGATCATGTTGAAAAGAAAGATATCATCCTGGAATATATTTCAACCGATAAACAACTAGCCGACATCTTCACAAAACCATTATGTGAGTCAAGATTTGAAGAACTCAAACATGAGTTGGGGTTAATTGAGTGGTGACACTCGACGAATCAAAGAAGAGAAATGAAAAAAAAAAAAGGGGTGAAAAAGAGTTGAAAACAAAATCACCAAGAATCACTCATTCGGAAAGACAAGATTACAAGTCACCGTGATAGCCGAGTCACTAAGAGAACTGTGAGAAGTAGAGTTAAATCGCCTAAGGGATAAGTTTCGAATAACTTATGAGCAAAGTGACAAAAACGCCGTTTTGACTAAGCGGGAATGTTTTAAGAAATACGTCAAAGATAATGATGATGTGTACGCACACAAAGCTGCACACCAAGCTTATGATTGGATATAAATGCTTTGCCACATTAAATACGAGACATGAAATGCTAAATAGGCGTGCAAAATCCAAGCCGTTGATTTCGATCACATTTCAAAAAAAAAAAAACCACCCGCACGCCCTTTCATAAACCATATTTAAACCATTTTCGTCCGTTTTCTCTCTCACACTTCTAAAAACTGTTCATTTCTTTCTCTCAAAAGCAAAGGCAAAATTCTCTCGAAACCCTATCTATCTTCAAATCAATTTCTGGAGTTTTTCTTCGATATAATCCTCAAAATGGCACCAACTTATGACTTTACCAAGTTAGGAAAGCAAATCCACACCGCTCTCACGGTGGATTTCGACGGAATGATGAAACAGGGTCCGACGACACCCTAGTGAAGAAAATCGCGAAAAGTTAGAAACGTCCTGGTCTAAAACATTTCGACGATAGAATACCCGATGACATATGAGGAGGAGGTCGCACAACTCTACGTGAATGCCGAGATTCACGATGAAGGAATCAAGTCATCTGCTCACGGAAAGCAAATGACTATCTCTGCCAAGGATTTGGTGACCACCGCTCACTACCGCCAGGCGGAGCATCGAGATTAACGGTGATGTAAACCTGGGCCGATGCTTGGAAAGAAATAGCCAAGCCTCGACTTTGCTTGATAAAATTGTGTTTACAAAAAAAACAAGAGATCACAAGGAGGACTATCACAAGTCATTGGACATAGTTGCCAAATGTATCGACATCAAGTTTGGCGCTTTGACCAATCAAAGGCAAAGCCGATTGTAATGGCCGCAATCATCGCAGAAAAGAAGATAAATCGGCTGAGTTTTCTCACTTACGGACTCTGCGACGTGGGGAACAAATCCTTCAAAGAAGATGGCACATTTGGAGGATCCCTAGGATATGGCCTAGTGATTGGCCGGCTAATGGAGGTGAAAGAGTCCCTCTTAGACATGGGAAGGCATTCCATGTTAACAAGAGGATGTTGAGCAAACCTCTCTCGCGCACTAAGAGAGCTTACGCCAAGAGAGCACACTGAGGGGGAATCACCACTCAAGATACAAATTGCTTTCTCTCCAAATTAAGAAGAAAGCCGCCCGCATGCTAAGAAGATCACGCCCCGCAAAGAAAGAAAACCAAACATGCTCCCGCCCGCAGCGAGTCACCCGCCCCAAGAAATGTCTCTGTCTCCCGCTGCGCAGCAGCGGTCGAGAAGGACTCACAAATACCTTCTCCGATCGTCAAAAGAGGAGAACCGAGAAGCCACGACGGCCCGCTCCCGGAAAGACACCAACACTGCCCCGGCCGCCAAGACTCGAGGACACCGTCTCGAACCGTAAATCCCTCCGTACAAACAAGGAGACGAAGAAGAATCATCAAGCAATCCGAATCGAGAAACCAAATTTGAGTCGATTACTCGGCTAGAGAAGATACTCGGAGACTACCGGAGAAGTAGAGTCTCCGGATGTAGTTGATGAAACAGCCAAGTCTCTGAAGGCGATCACAGAGGCAACCCGAAGACACACTATAATTCACACAAATTAAAACACAAGAAGAACCTGTTAGAGCGGATAGTGATGTAATGATCCTATCTCCACCTTACCCGGACATCCAAAATCGTCTGCGTGAGTGGAGGAAATGGAAGTTGAGTAAGTCAAGGAACAGTTCCAACGGCCGAGTTTATAGAAGAAGAGGAACTCGCTAAATTTCCTTGACTAAAAATCGTGCCTCAAAGACTTGATGAAGACAATCGCTTAGATATCCTGCAGATTTACAAGGAAAAGGAGAGAGAAAAGCAAGCCGAGGAAGCCGAGGCACGTGAGAAGACAAGCATCCGCCCTATCTCCCGCACCACAGAACACACACATCCTCTCCTTGATGTCTTCTCGGACAAACATGAGGATCCGCAGAATGTTTTTGCCGCCCGCGAAGAGTTGCAATGCGCAAGCATTGCACGAATCAAGAATCCTTCACGAGCAAAGATTGATGGAGGGACCAAGAGAGTCCTCCGAACACACCGAAATTGATCCAATGGGAGTGGTTCAAAGAAATCGCCAATGTTGTTGCTTCTACCACTTCCCCACCTCACTCGGAAGAAGGCAATAAGGAACCGACGATGAAACTGGGACAATGGGGACCCCAGTCGAGCCAACCCCTATTGAAGGTGTGTTACCACCGCCCCAACGGCCGAACAATCAATCGAACAACTGGGATCTTGGAGACGAGTGACCCCATTCCAAGTCACTCACCGGTGCGCTAGCCGAGGGGGAACTCCCTCCACTACAAAGAAGGTCGGAGGATGCTTTGCGATGACTCCACAACGAATCAAGGAGGCGGAGTAGAGAAAATACAAACACAAGAAGAACAAAGACAAGTTGACATCAACGGCTCGGGCGAGATGAGGCTCACCGTGGTGCCAATCGCCGTAAGCTAATGACGCTGTTGATGCGGTCGAGGCACGAGATGGAACGCCCGGGTCAACACTGGGCGATGAAAGTGCAATCCATGGGGTTGAGACTCAATGGATGCCACCGCAGAAGACCCTAAGACACAAATGACATCGTCGAAAAAGAGGACCAAGGCCTCGCATTGCAGAGAGACCTGCCGGAGGTAATGAAGGCCCACGGGAGGTTGAGACTTCCTTGGTAAAGAAGTCAAGTAGAGAACATCCCTCCCGCTATAATCGACCCATCCGAGAAGGAGATAAGCGCACTTCATGATTCCCAGGATAATCCCGATGTATCCTTTCCGGGATCGGGCGAAGAAAGAAGGCCGAGTCATCCCTAGTGCCAAATCCAAACGACTCACCTTCACTGCGGATGTTCCAAGCACGAGTAAGTCCGATCCCAAGACTACTCGTCAAACCTTTAACTTTGATGATGAGCCACCAATGGAAATCTCATCATCGTCCGATGACGCTTTTCGATAAGGCCGAGGACCGCCCACGCAATGGAAAAATCACCGAGACCAACGGTCATTAAGATGTAACGAGGCTCAAGAAATCGAGACCAACGGTTGCTGAGACAAATTGGGCTCAAGAACTCGACTACTTCACAACAAAACCGGTGAACCAAAGATCCACCGAGGCTCCTCAAGGCGCAGCAGATCGATTCCCAAAAGAACTTCACGCGCACCGCTCATCGAAGCATCCCGGTTGGCGCGATGAATCTTTTGTAGAATCTTTCCCTTTTTCACCGGAGATACGAACTCCACGAAGAGTCGAAACGAACAAGCACGCTATCACAAACCACTCTGTTCTTCCATCGACACCATTGTTCGGTGATTATGATTTTGATGTTGCATGGCCATCGAAACTTCAACAAGAATCACCAAGTAATCGAGTTGTTCAAGGCACTATTTGCGAGGTTGAACGGATGGAGAGGCATCGAGCCTCTTTGGATATGCGATCGACAACAGAGATGCCACCCTTACAAATAGACTTGAGAGGCATAACAATCGAATCGGGAATGGTGGCAACAAAGAAAAACAATGCGTGTGGAACAAGTGAGATACTTCGGACATTGTTCAACAAGTCTGCTAGTGTGGAGAGCCGAAAATGCCGATGCAAAAACGAAGTTTGAGAGAACATATTGAGCACATGCATGAAGCTCATATCTTTGCCGAGATAAAGCTACTGCGTGAGCGAAATACAAATGATCTACAGCGTTTGGAAGAACACATGACTAGAAAATTCAGCCTTCTCATGGTGAGATGAAGCGATTTCAAAGAGTCCAACGCTACTCGATCCGAATTCCGTCTTTGCTTACAACGCAGCGAGACTTGAAGCAGAACTTCGACTATCCGCAGGCTCGACTTCATGCTTGCCAAAGATGTTCCCCGGGGTTCCTCTATCCTTTGATGATGCCAAAAAGGGGGAAGAGGAATACCTTAAAGCAAAGAAAATCAAGTTGAAAAAGAAAGGAGCAGCGGTGAGAAGGAAAATCACCGAGGAATTTTTAAAACAAAAGAAAGGAAAATCTGCTGAGGGGAAGGATCAAAAGATATGACCTTGATGATTGCACAAACCCCTCAACAGGTCCTGTCACAAATGACATTATAAGCGAAGAACTCCCATGACTCGCCACTCCAACACTCGTATCTATGGCCGAGAAGAGAAAAACAATTGAAGCGGGGATGAAGGAAGTGGAAGGAAGAATGGATGCCAGTTATGAACATCTTGAAAGAACACGGAGGCATTCCAAGAGAGCAGAGACACTTATGCCATTTCGGATGTCGGGACAGAGCCACGATCGATTGACGAATTCAAAACGCTCGAATCCAAGGATACTTTGCAAATATGTCTATGGCTCAAGCTTGGGACTTGTATCTTGGGAAAAGGGCCTCACATTATGTGAAGAAGGCGACAGTGCGAGACTACCTGATCAGTCCTCTGCTGGTCACTCACCGGGAAAGAAGAAGACCCCGATCAAAGATACGCCCGGAGAGAGAAGAAGCGATGAGTGGAGGAAGAAGCTTGACTAGGCCTCGCCCAAGAATATTGAATACGTAGATCCGGGAAAGAAAGGAGGGATCTCTTGGGGGGGCTTGACCAAGTGGCAAATTTGAAAGTGGCTAAAACTAACGCCGAGTATGCAAAAAGAATAGAAGAAAAAAACAAGAGACAAACTCGGCTATGGCGGGAGAGACAGGAAAGAATAAGAAAAGATGAAGGCTGCCAGGAAGGCATATGAAAAGAAAAAGAAGGCAGCGATTGGCACGAGAAGAAGAGAAGAAGAGAAGAAGATGTTGAACAAGATGAAAGAAGGAGACAAATGGGGAGATGAAGTTTTCTTTGTCAACCCTTCGTGTATTTTATTATGTAAATATTTACACACAATGTAAGTCTTCGTAATAAAGCTATAAATTCTTTATTTTTGTGAAGACAATTATATACTCGATACACCTTGTAAACAGCTTGTGTTAAGTACAAGAATGATATGATCAATAAAAAGATTGATTCTCAAGATACATTCTATGTTAATACACTATCTCGTATGTATCTTTGTTATTTGCATTTTTGTATGGTTTAAGTTTTGGCATCATCAAAAAGGGGGAAATTGTTAGGAATTTTATTGTTTAGATTTTGATGAATGCCATGTAAAACTTAGAATAGAAAGTTGGCACCCCAATTCTTGTTGTAAAATAAGGTTGAAAGACGCGATGCATCGATCCATAAATGCTACCGGTGCGTTCGTCAGACCGAAAGGCATCACTACAAACTCCTAGTGTCCATATCGAGTTTGAAATGCAATTTTGGAAATGTCTTCTTCGCGGATCTTTAGTTGGTAATATCTTTGTTGTAAATCAAACTTCGAGTACAATGTCGCTCCTTGAAGTTGATCAAACAGTTCGTCTATCCTGGGGAGGGGATATTTGTTCTTGATGGTCACGCTATTAAGACCACGATAATCTATACACAGTCTTAATGTGCCATCCTTCTTTTTGACAAATAGTACCGATGCTTCCCACAGAGACGTACTCAGTCGGATAAATCCCATATCCATCAGCTTCTGTAATTGCGTCTTCAACTCTTGAAACTCAAGAGGAGCCATTCTATACGGTGTTCTAGCAATCGGGGCGGTTCCTGGTAATACCTCGATGGTGAACTCGACTTCCCTATCTGGAGAGACAGTTGTGAGTTCTTGTGGAAATACATCCGTGTATTCTGATACTATAGGTACTTGGTTAATTTGTGTCTCAACCTTGGGTTTGTTAATTACAAACGCCAAGTACAATTGTGACCCTCTAGTGATCGCCTTCCTCACTTTCATTACTGAAATGATTGGGGCAATCTTAACTCGTGCCCTTCTCGAAATTTCCACTTCGGGTTTTTCGAGTTCACATAGCTTAATGGACTTGTTATGGCAGTCCATTTGTGCATGGTGTGCAGACAACCAGTTCATTCCCAATATCACATCGTATTCGGATATAGGTAATAAGATCAAATCGGCAGGAAAATTTATCTCATCAATCTTAACTTCGCATGCATTATAGATAATATCTGTTATCTAGCTCGCGCCCATAGGAGTTGACACTTCTAGACATATGGTCATATGTTCCATGCATGCATGCAGTTTGTGTACAAAATGCGGTGCGACAAATGAATCCGTTGATCTAGGGTCAAATAGTATTTTAGCGTAGTGGTTAGATACTAGAAGCATACCTTCCACCACGCCTCTGCCTCCGGAGCCTCATGTCCAAATGAGTGCAAATGCTCGAGCGGGCCTCCTTGCCGATTACCCCGCCATTGCCCGCTTCGCGGCTACACCTGTTTGGTTCGGTCTTCGTATTTTGGGTAATCTTTCAGCTGATTCTGATTATTACCACAAATAAAACACTTTCCTGTTTACGCCAAAATATTGATCATTGCGATATGTCCCGCTTTTCGCAATGTGCACACACTTGATCCGCTTTCTTGATCTTTGTCCCTTCCCTTTATCTCTGTCTTATTAACTGGTCCCTTCAAACTTAGCAGTTGTTTAGATGGCTATCCCACAAATGTCCTCTTGAGACTGTTTGATGGCCTACTCTCCGAATCATCTGATACGGTTCGATCCCCGACTGATGAGGAGAGCGCTTTTACCGCGGCTGATCAAAGTTGTCATTTCAACACCAAAAGTTGTTTTTGAAGTTCCAGCTTGATCTCGTGTGAACTTGTAAAGTTTGTCCTTCTTCTCAGATTGATTGTCCCTAGAGTATACTTGGACAATCGATGAAATTCAGACTCATCGAGCTACGACATGCTCCCCTACCTCAACCTATGGAATTCATCCCGGCGCGCCTCTTTCACAACCTGTGGAATGTACTGTTCATTGAACTCGGCCAAGAAATTTCCCCATGTTCTGGCTACTCGGTCATGTTCCCACTTTCTCTCAACCCCTCCACCGGTCTCTAGCAAACCGATTCTAGACGAAATACGACGAGTGTGACTTTCTGCTCATCTGAATATTGGAGAGCATTGAAGATATTTTCCAGCTTCTCTATCCATTCGTCTGCCTTTAAGTCATCTGGCGATCGTTTGCCTCTCTGGCGGGTTCGGGAGCACAATGTTGAGGCTCTGCTTGTTACCTCATGAAAACCAATATTTGTTGTAGAGCCTGTGCAGTCAAGTTGTCTCCTGCAGCAGGTGAGGAGGCGGTGGTAATTCAAGGGAGGGTACCCGGTCCCTGGGTACGTCGTCATTCCCTTGGGGAACTCGGCGAGGTCTCCCACGTCCACGATGTTCAGCCATTCTGTATCTTGAAGTGTTAGTTGCGATCCACGAGTAAATGAGTACAGTAATTATTCGCGTAAAACAAGTTATATCGCAGGGAAAGTAACAACAAAACACAAGACAGTGAATAAATAGAAAAGGCAAATCCATTAATGTAAAACTTGAATACACCCATGAAGTACAACAATAGTAATACCGAGTCAAAGATACATCTGAATCTAATACAACAAAAAGCAAGGTACAACATGGTGGAATAAGTGTCTACAACAACGAGAGCACAATCTAACAATCGAGCTAACTACTCGGTGAGGTCACCATCATCGTCACTAGCAGCTACGTCCATAATCGCGTCCTGGTCGGGCTGAGGTGGCGCCTCGACCTCAGGCCAATCGACAAAATCCAGCCACTGCTCGAATCCCTGTGCATCATCAAGTGGAGCAGCATCAAGTGCCTCAGGCTCTCCAACCTCGATCGGATCCTCCTCGGGTCCTCCCTCGGGTCCTCCTCGGCGTCGGGTACGGGCTCCACCTCGGGTGGTGGCAATGGCTATGCATTAGCTACCAAAGCAGCCTCCAAAGCAGCATCTCGCTGGGCTAGAGCCTGTGTAAGATCCTCTATCACGATCATCTGCTTGATGAGGGTCTCCTCCAAGCGCTCAATGGTGTCTCGAGACATGTGGGCGTCCATCTCTCTTTTCATTTTCTCTCGCACATTATCCAGGCGCTCCTCGATAATCAGTATCTGATCCTCCCGCGCCCGTATAGTGTTGTCGCGGTACTTAATAATGATGGTCAACTCGTTCTTTTCATCTTGGCTCCTTGCCAGCGCCGTCAAGTCCTCGTTGCGATGGCGCTCCTCCTGACGGCTCCGAGGTAGCTCGAATACTCTCCGGTGCGGTGAATCGTAAGTGCCCGTAGTAATCACCGGACGGGCTAAAAACGTCCCACCAAGTAGGTGGCGCCGGCTCCATCCTGATCAAACAAAACTAAGATGGACCAGTCAAAGGTAAAGAAAAGATAAGGAGGGAATAAGGAAAGAATGAACAAACAAAGTCAGTCAAGAGTCAACTAAGTCAAGACAAGTATGACTATGGAACCTCAAAATATGCGTTCTAACTTAGTTTCAATCTCAATAATATGGTTCTACGCCAAATTGAAATCGATTTCACACTAATTAGTCAAGCCGCGGTACTACCCAAAACACAGACCGAGGGTCCTATCCTGGGTCAGCTCGGTGTAAGTTTCCATCTTACTAGCCAAGCTTTGATACCACTCTAACTGTCACGCCCCAGACGGGGACGCGACGATGATCCACAACTTAAATACAAATAAACCAAACAGTCTAGACGAATATCAACGAAAACCCAATGAAACAGAGTCAAATAGCAACGGAAATAAAGAACAAGTACGAGTTACAACTTACAGTCCAACAAACATCCAAATTACATCCCCAAAATCAACTAAAGATAATAACTTAATAGTCAAAGGGTCCTACGCCCTTCAGTTATAGACCGGAATGAAAAGAGAATAAAAGAGTCCAACTGTAGCGCCCTTTCTAGCTTACTTGAATTTTAATGCGAAAATAACAATTAAATAAAAGAAATACTTTAATAGAGTGCTTAAGAATACGGAATAATAAAAATCCTACTTCGTTTGAAAACTTCGCAGCGGAAATAAATACTGATAACTATTATTCCAAATCACTTGTACTAAAAATAAAACGACATTCGACATTTAATAAATTAAAAAGTCAAAACTTTGACAATAAAAAGAATTCCATTGACATGGGTTCCCCGAGTCACTGTGCCCGGCCATATCCTTCCTCTTCTGCATTCTCATCTGAAAAATATTCAACATTCGTGGAATGAGCTAAAGGAGCTCAACAAGTAATCTCATGCATGGATGCATGCCTAATGCAATATCTTACATTTAACTTTAAAAGACTTTACGTTTTCTTGCTTAAAAACATTCATTTCATTGCTTAAAACTTTGCCTTTCGTTGCATAAAACATTCTTAGAACGCGAGCTCACTTGGTAACACATTGTTCTAATCAGGGTCGCAGTGGGCCTTGTTATTTGGAACCCGTGATTTTGCCCGAAGGCCCATTTCCATTCGTTTTGCCCGAAGGCCCATTTCCATTCATTTTGCCGAAGGCCCTTTTCCTTGAACATTAACATTACATTGTCGGAACGCCGGTTCCCCGTGACCATTTCCTACTCACTCCAGCATCATAGAACAATGTGCACCCATTTTTTTTTGAAAAATATTATACTTTATGACCTGACTTTACTTAATCTTTGTATGCTTGTGAAATGCCATGAACATACATTAACATGAATACATGATGCATGAACCTAAGTGATGGAACATTTCATTAAATACGAGAATAAACATAAAAGCATAGCATAATAATTAATTCACATTAACTTGCACAATATGAGAACAAAACACCACATTCCACTGATTAGGAAAAACCCTACGTTCAATTAATTAGAAATAATTCTACATTCGGTTAGTTAAGGGAAAACCTACATAATCAACTAGTTAGGGAAATACCATATACTCAGTTAATAGGAAAACCCATATATGTATCCAATTAGTTAGGAAAAGTACATTTAGTTAATTAGGGATAACCCTATGCTCAACTAATCATTGAAAATCATATATTCAATTAATCAGGGATAAACCCTATGCTCAACTAATCAGGGAAACCTTTATGTTTAATTAATTAGTGAACTCTAGAGTCTAGATTCAAATATACTTGGGGAAAAGTCATATGGGGAATACCCTACATTCATTTAATTAAGGGAAAACCCTATATTCAATTACTTTAACCTCTTTAGGGAAAAACCCTACATTCAATTAGTCATGGGGAAACCCTAAATTCATTTAGTCAAGGGAAAACCCTAAATTCAATTAGTTAGGGAAAAATTCTTCATTCAACTAATTAAGAGAAAACCCATATTCAACTATTCAAACTTATTTAGGGAAAGCCATACATTCAGTTAGTTATAGAAAACCATGTATCCAATTAGTTAGGGGAAAACCTTACATTCAATTAATTAGGGATAAATCATATGTTCAACTAATTAGGGAAAACTCTATTTTCAGTTAGTTAAGAGAAAATCTTACATTCAATTAATCAGGGATGACCCTTTCGAGTGGGCAAAGAATCACCACTAACGCCATAACAAACTCACAAATTAAACTTCCATACAAAGTAACCAATTCATATTAATAACCTGAATGAGACTATTCATTCCGATAAACAAGTGATAATTACTATTCTTAAACTAAACATTGAAACAAAATATAAATTATTAAAATTTGTATGGGATTGACGATTAAATTGAAGCTAGAATTAATTAACTTGAAAATCAAACACACGAATTCCAATACATTAGAAATTGATGAAGTACAACCAAACAAATTAACACTTTATAAATCTACATATATATAATCAAACAATATGAAAACCACACGTAACTTATCGAACGGCAAATCAATTAACACAAACCACACAGATTCACATATACTAGGGGACAAGCCTTGCGGTTAAGCACACGTAATAATTCAAATCATAATTCTATATGAAAAACTAAAGAGATTACTTGCCTGTTCAAGTTAGGGCTAATAAAATCCATCTCAGGTCTTTTTCGAATCAATCGCATTGGGGGAAGTCACTTCTTTTTCTTTTCTCTTCTTTGGCCGACTAATCTCTCTCTGGCGTCTCCTTTTTTTTTTTTTTGAGGGGACTCTCTGGCGTCTCCTATATGTGTTCTCAATGTGTGTATTTTACGTGTCTTATATCTGTGTTTTAACCTACTCCCAATTGGGCTAGGTTTAAGGTAAATGGGCTTATTTATTAATCTATTAGTTACAAAAAGGGCTTACGGGCCTGGCTTAATACTCTAAACTAAATAAAGGTCCAATTATTCATTATAAGGCTCAACTAAAATAAATCACAGTCCAATTAAAAAGCCTCTTTTATTATCCGTAATTTAACAAATTAACTATCTCGTAAAATCATTAATAAATTTCTAATTCTCCAATATTATTCCATGAAATAAACTAATAACATGATTAATAAAATTCTTATTATGGCAAAAAATCCGGGTCGTTACACCAACAGTAAATACAAGAAATAAGTCCAGCAACAACAACAACAACAGTTAGTAAGTCCAACAAGCGGAGCACAGGAGCTCAGTCCGTGGTAGGTTCAACATCTTCACCAAAGTCCTCATCTAAAGGTTAGAAAACATGAGGGGATGAGACAGAAATCTCAGTGGATGGGGTGATCGTGTGCAAGTGTGGCGATATATAGTTAATGCGAGAATCAGTTGTATGAAAACGCGTGAGATATGATGCATGAATTCACACACACCCACAAGCGTCGTGATAAAATATTTAAGTAATATACTTATACGATTTAAGAAAATTCAGTTCGTGGTCACACAAACACTATGTGATTCGGGCAAGACGGTAGGATTGCGTGCGGAATGTAACACCAATCCTATGCAAGACAATTAATGGTTGCGTCGGTTTGTAGTGCCAACCAATGCAATACAAGTAGCGGTTGCGTGTCGCGGATTTGTAGCGCCAACCAAACGGGTCCGATTAACTCGAGAATCGTGTGGATCGACAAATGATTCCTTCGTTCTTCCTTGTAACTCCCCGAGTAAGATGGTCCAAGACCTGTCACTTTATCGCTCCATAGGCAAAGAATAACACAGTGTAGCTAGCAAGGCTCGGATTTGTCATAATCATGATTATACCTCAAGTACCTCGACCCGCTTCCCTTGGACAAACTCCGTCCCTCAGTTGCGGGATTAGGACGATGGGGCCGGAAGAGTGGAATAGCAGCTGAGCTGCCCGGTTCCATCTCCGACGTATCCATTCCGACTATGAGCTCGACACACCTAGTTGACTCAGGCATGAAAGTAAAAAAAGTTCAGGTAGTCAACCAGACAGTTGAGTATTATTGATTCAGGGAAGCAGTTCAGGAAAATTTTCGAAAATCGCGAGTGGCTATTATGGCGTTGGTGGAATTATTGGGATGAATATGATTATCGGGAGGATAGGCAATCTTCGATATCTTGAAAGATTAGGTGGAACATAAGTCCCGTTAGAGATTCAAAATCGCAAGAAGGCGAGAAGTCGCCCGCTGGCGAGCGAGTATTAATCGGTCAAGACGATCCGTTAAGTCAATGGGTTTTTGAGAAAATAAAATATTTTAATTAATAATTAAAGTCAGAGGGTCCATGTCTGTTTTAGTTAAAGGAAAATAATTTGAGTTAAGTCCTTGATAAAAGAAAATTTGCAATTAGCCCCGTTTTGTAAAAACCAATACTTTTGGGTTTAAAAATTGAATAACTAAATATCCCGACCTTGAAAAATTATGAGGTCAGTTCCTAAATTCTCTAAATTGTTCATAGATTCATGTTTTTAAAGTTTTGAGGTCGAGTTTTTATAAAATTCTCCCATTGGCCCCAAATTTATTAAAATTATCATTTCGGACCTTAAGTTTAAAATAATTGAAACTCACAAACCGGAAGGGCTTTTAATGTGATTACAGTTGAAAAATGTCGATAAGGTTAGTGGGATATTGGGACAAAAGCGGTTTTAAAAATAAATAAGTGTAGGTCCTTTAACTTTTGAAAATCTCATTTTTGTCCTATTTTGAAATAATTGCCTTTAAGGCTTTTAAGGGTCCAATTGTTATGAAATTTGAACTTTGGGTCCAAAATATAATTTAGTTATAGTTAAATTAGTAATTCCAGGTACATGGGCTGTATAATTCCTGGAAATTTCATTTGGGTCCTCAAATTTCATCTTTTACAATTTAGTCCCTCAATTTTAGTAAAATTACTTTCCAAGCTCTAAACACTTGGATTTTTGGAATACATTTAAAATATGTCATTTCCAGTCCCTTAAGAGTTAAAATTTAAAATTTTAAAATTAGGGTCTGGTACAATTTCAGAAATTACAAAGTAGCCCTTAAACTTCTAAAATTTTACAATCTAGTCCTTGGGCTTTTAAAGGTTGATTTTATTTATCTTAAAACTCTTACAACTTTATCAAAATGTCCAAAAGTCATTTTTGAACCTGAGTACAATCCCAAAATTTGAAATTGCAGAGGGGCCCCTTAAGTTTTATTTTCTTGCAATTAAGTCCACCAACTTTCCATTTTTGCATTTTAAGTCCAAAAATTGAAATTTAATCAATTATGCTCGACTTGTCCAGGTTATAAGTCATACCAAACATGGATTTCAAGGATCATACACATGCATGATCATTTCATACAAGAATTCATCAAATAGAACATTAAATTGTACATGCATGCACCTAAAAGGGTGTTAAAATTTGAAGAAAATAGGAAGAAGAAGAGAGAAGGGCTCTAGTGTCCAAATCTTACCTTGTAGTCCAATTTCTCTAACAATTATTCTTCAAGTCTTCTAAATTGACCACCATGTATGCATGTCTTCAAGTAGTCTCCTAAGTACCTCAAAACCAAAATTTCAAACTTAAATTAAGAAGAGAAGGTGATGAGTTGTAAGATATCAAGTTGAATTGAGGAATAAAATTCCTTACCTTTGAGATAGGGGGGTTCGAATTTTTTTGGATTTGAGTAGGAAGAATGTTTGTTTTTGTTTAGATGTTTAAAGAAAGAAGGAGTGTTTGATGATATTAAGAAGATGTTCTTGAAGGTATGAATGTATACTTGAAGGTGTGAAGGACTTGTGTTTGAAGATTTGAAGATGTGAAGAAATGGTTCTTGAAGGTTTGAAGATATGAAGAATTGGTGTTTGAAGATTTGAAGATGTGAATGATTCTTAGAGAGAGATTAGAGAGAAGGAGAAGAATTAGTTAGAAGATTAAAATGTGTTAGATGAAATGAACAAATTTTGTTCATTTTGGCCATCTTGGCCGTCCACTTTGAGAGGGAGGGGGAGAAATTTTTTTGTTTAATTTGTGTCTTGAATTTTGCTTCTTACATGGGAGACATTTTGGTGGTCAAAGGTATGGGCAAGAGATGGGTTTGAATGGAATGTTGGGAAGACTCCAACATGTTGGAAGATTTAATATTAAAGAATTTATGTATAAGATAATGTGTATAATGTTTGAATTAATAGTGTAATTATATGACTAATATAAGGTGTAAGTGTACAAGAGTTGGGAGATATTTCTACACCAAAAAATCCCATGTTGGTCGTCCACTATAGGGGTATTTGGTAATTCCATATATATGTTTTTTTGTCCCAAATTTGGTGATAATAGATGAATAATATCAATCTCCAAATTAATTAGTGAGTTCCTTGATCACTTATAAGTCTCATGATCACTTAATCTAAATCAAATTCTTAATTCTATAATGTAAAAGTCTCTAAAATAAATAGTCTCTTAAAATTATAAGGTGACTAATAAATACAAAAATAGTCATAATGATCAATCAAGTGATCATAAATACGGAATAGAATTAGTAAATGATCATGATCACAAGTAATAAATAAAAATGAAATTAAATGCAAAATATATATATTATTAATATTTACCCGTCAAAATGACGCGGTAAAATAGTCGATCAAATACAAAGACGACAAAAGGATCAATTACATGCTCGAAAAAATCGGGGGCATCACAGTAGGAGCCATGTATAACATGGGGGGCCTGCCCCCTGCCCCCAAACCCACCCCAACTCTTTTTTTTTTTTCAAAACCCACCCCCAATTCAAACTGAAAGTCATTATCTACGTATTTGTTTTCAAAATCACACAACCCCCTTCCACTTATTTATTTATTTTTATTTATTGAATTAATATCTATTTAAGTTTTAATATAACCCAACCAATACATTTTATTATTTTATACATTTATTATTTTATATAAGATTACACATTAATTCTTGTATCTCCCTTTGCCAATTTTTGACAATTTTCATTCCCTATAGTTTTAGTTCCTCTTAATATTTTGCTATTCTTTTGTGCTCCATTTCTTTATTGTTATTTAGTTTCTTATTTAATATCTCAAATGTATTGTTTTCTTTACTTTGCATCATGAAAGAAGTGCATCGAACATTAGAAATTTTACGTTCTTTTATTCATTTTCTTCACTTAATTATATAATCATAATTTTTTTGTGTTAAAATATGGTGAAACAATAATTCTCCATTTTTACCTTTAATTTTTTTTTTTTTGTTGAACTTGTTGAAGTGTTTGAATAATTGCGAATACATATAAAAATGAAAAAAGAGTAATCCTGATCACAGGCAGATCAGGTAACCAAATGAAAGCATGGAAATAATATCAATAACCAAAGTACGCGGTGGTCACAAGCCGACCAAATGGCTGAATGGTTGGGGCCTCGTTAAAACCTTCCAAGGTAAAACCCACCCTTGTGGGAAAAACCCTTGGAAGGAAAAAGAGTACCCCCAGGAAACATAAGGCGCCTAAAAAAGAAACCTGAAGCAGTGGCGCATTTGGCGCATTAATTAACAAACCTATATGTGGATTGGCCAACATAATCATCCGTCATGTATTGAAGCAGTGCATGGGGGACGCCCACCGTGACGCCACTCTCCGTCTTCTTGCTCAAAGATGTCCACCCGATTGCCTTCGCGAAAGATATGAGAGACTACAAGATCAATGCCACTGAGTAGATGCAAGGTTTAGCGCCAATAGCCAAGGTGGCGCCATGGGACCTCCATCGTTCTCTTCTCCAGTAGGTACACCACATACTTCGAATCCGATTCGAGCCAAAGTTTCGTCCATCCTTTTGCAAATGCGTAATGAATCGCCCACATTGCTGCAACCAATTCCGCTTCAATGCGTGCACGAACCACAATGATGGACAAAGCATCCGCGAAAGAATCCTCTACAATTAAAAGACACCGGATCTTTGTAAGATTGCCCGCGCCCCTAAAGCGCCGCCATCCGTGTTAACCTTGATCCAACCTCGGGAGGGGTTTTTGCCATTGGACCTCCACAATCTTCGCAACACGTCTAACTCGTCCGGGGACTCTTAAACCACGTAGGATGAAGAGGTCCTGGCTGATCGTTATTCGTACATCCCCGGTCCAAAGATGTTGATTCAACAATGAGTACTTGTAGATGAATGAGTGCCGCCTCCCGAGTCCGTTTTGTTGTGAAAAATCAGCTCATTACGGATGTGCCAAAGAAGCGGAATCTGATAATATTGCCACACGCCAAAGGAAAGCGACCTGGTCACTAAAGTGAAATGCCATAAGCGTACTGCCACCCGTTGAAACTGTAAGCCTGGAAGGGGTGCACGTGAAAGGCTTGGAAGATCCAACGTCAAAGATGCCTGCAAAAGCACAAGAAACAAATAAGTGATCGACCGATTCCCCGATTCCCTCGCAAAGAACACAAACCGAAGGGCCGATGAAACTTCCCTAGCTCGTAAAGAATCCCGGATCGCCAATCGGTTGTGTATAGCTCTCCATGCCACCACCGTCAGTCGCCGTTCCGGGATATCTTTGGACCAAATCCAAGAACCCCATCTAACTGCGTCGGGCGAGGGTGTAAGAATTTATACGCCGTCTTGAGGTAATCAACCATCCTCGAGTTCATCCAAACACGAGTATCCCGAGATGTAGCGCAATTGCGACACGCACAATAGCTCGAACCGGCTCCAAATAAGCCTCCACAAAGGGGGGTGAAGTGCCAGATCCATCATAAAAGTAATCGAGAGATACGCCGCTGGAATAAATACCTATAATCCTCTGGAATGCCACTGTCAGTAATGGAATATCCCAACCAATTATCAATCCAAAATAATACCTCGGAATTGGCGCCTGGTATCCAACGAGAATTATCCACGCAGTCAGAAATGCAGGGTTTAATCCCAGGCCAAATAGAAGAGGGAAGGAAGGACCTCCGGATGTCCCCACTTCTAGTAAAGTACCGTTGTATGAGGATCTTGAAAACCAACGAGTCCGAGTTTAGAACCTTCCAGCCCAATTTCACTTCCACTACGTGAGATTTGCCTTCGTCCTCAAGGTATTCTCTGGCAGCCGTCCTCCTCCGTTTCCGGTCGTCTCCCACAGGTCGCCCCCATGGCGGAGCCTCCATGGCATGTTTACACTTCTAATTTCTCACATCCACCAAACCCTGAAAATCTACGTCCTCCCGTCTCACGCCGACCACATGCACGTCCGTTTTGCTACTTCCGCGATAAATCAACGGCAATGAGGTTCTCTTATTCCCAGTAAATTAATTGCTTTGTAGAAGGTTACCAGTCGAGATGCTCATCGTCAACCACATACCAATACCGCAACCTCGTACATGGAGCAATCCGTCCTCGTACTGCAATCTCGCCTCCTCGTACAGTACTGCGCCCACGCAAAGATCCCATATTGACGTCCTTGCGCAACAAAGAATCCCAGCGGTCCCTCACCATGTAGCTAGAGAAAGGGGGAGGCGCCCTACATCACCGCCCGGCTTTCTTGCGCCTTTACCCCCATGGTCGCCAATGGCCATGGGGGCCAGCCATCCCATGCTACCTTGGGGTGGCCGCCACTCGCCCTCCGTAGTGGTCCCTCCCAAGGGAGTGATGACCCTCAGGGTTCTGATCTCCCATCCTCGTGAGCACTCCTCCCGCATGTCCACCAATGAATGCTTCTCACCTTGTTGGATGCTCTGCCACCATGGGCCATCCCAACTCGTCAACCCAACAACCTCCGGCTAGTAACATGGGTCATCAAGTTTTTCTTTTTCGCAGTGGTTTCGAAACCCCATCCGACGACTCAACTTTCACCGGACTTCTTCAAGTATCAAACAAATAGATTCCACGACTCGGGCCCCAGGTAATTCCAACTGCTTTCTACAAAATGGTCTCGGTAAAAATCCGATCCCCAAACCAAACTTTGCAAAGGTGATTACTATTCCGTAAATATTGATGATAACATTTACCAAAGAACGCTCATTTGGGGTTATTTTAGGAAAAGGTACCAAGCCATGGGCTACCATGCTTTTACAAAAACACTTATCTGAATTATGGGGCATCAAAAATGAATGGAAACTAATTCCCCTGGGAAAGGGATTCTTTTGTGTCAAATTGTTTAATGCGCAAGATCGTTCTCGGGCTCAGCAACGCACCAATTGTACGCTTAACCTGGTATTATCCGCCTATCTCCGTGGGTGCCTCGACTTCAACCCTTACAAGGCTCGCCTTGATCTTGATGTTTTGGGTGTGGATTTTTGAACTCATCCTGGAATACTGGGACCCCAATACCATCATGGGGATTGCCAGTGCTCTTGGGAACCCATTACAGATTGATCAGCGTTCTTTGGATGGTTCCTTGGGCCATTTTGTTCGTGTTCGTGGATGTTGACCTCTCCAAACCTTTGGAGGAACATATTATGATTGAACGCACCGCAAATGCTCTTTTGTTTCCGTCACTTATGAAAAACTACCGGCATTTTGCTCGGCGTGCGATGTTACGGGCACTCTACTGACTTCTCGTCGTTTTAACACAGTGGGTAATACGAATAAGGATGGGCGCACGCCACCGCCCGGGGGCGGTCACGGCCCGATAATCGCAACAATTCTATCCAAATGAGGGCGTTCGGGGGTTCGTAGAGTTTATCGTCCTATTCAAGCAGATAAGGGCAAGGCCGTTGATGACTCAATGGGAAATACGGGTTCGACTACGCGCGCAGATCTTCCCCTCGCGCCATAGTCACTTGCCCCCTAAAATCCATCTTGTAACACCTTCGAGGCGCTTGGTTGATTGAATCCCGGGATCGGCAACCCATGAGATGACTACACCGAGTGTTAGGAATTTTATTGTTTAGATTTTGATGAATGCCATGTAAAACTTAAAATAGAAAGTTGGCACCCCAATTTCGTTGTAAAATGCATTGTAATGAATAGAGTGGCCCAAGCCGAGTCAAGACAAAACTACGCCCTAACATGCAAGAAGACAATCAAGATCGGAAGGAAGACTCTGTGTGAGACACTGAGTATGGCAAAGAAGAGTAGACGGGAACACTATCAAGAAGCAATCGA
Source organism: Rehmannia glutinosa (assembly GCA_016081115.2). NCBI lineage: Eukaryota > Viridiplantae > Streptophyta > Magnoliopsida > Lamiales > Orobanchaceae > Rehmannia > Rehmannia glutinosa. The sequence goes on along the minus strand of CM071925.1, from coordinate 28,856,234 downwards.
GATGCAAACAGTGGAGCATCACCAAGTCAACTCAAGAAAAGCCAAGTCTCAAGTTGAAGTGACAAGAGTCATCCATGATTGGAAGTCGACTCTAAGTCACCTGGGAAAGCAAGGAAATGCAAATAAGTCGAGATAATCAGAAAAGAACCGTTGCGTAAATCAAGAGATTTACTTAAACAAGTAATATCTCCATACAACCTTTCTTGGAGTGCTCACCCCGAAGCGTGCAAAAGGAATGAACCAATGGGAAGCACTACACCGTGTCGAACTCAAAAGGTGAAAAGAATAATTCATACGAGGAAACGACAATTCCAAGAACTCAAGCCAACAATCGCAAAGTGACTTTCAAAAATAAGCCTATCTCTTCAACGGGCAAATTTTTGAAAGTTCACTATAAAAGGCCGAGGAGTTAGTTTGAGAAAAGAATGAATGAATGACACATACGTGAGATACACAAGCACATTAGAAAAACTCAAACAATCTCAATCCTCAAGCCTACATTTCAAGTACATCAATCCAACACTCACCTCGTGAAGGAAAGAGAACTTCAATCGATTGAAGAGGAAACTCTTGAAGAAAAGGGTCTACTTTCCAGAAGGATTGTAGAAAAGTTCAAGGTTGAACTAAGTCTTAAGCATTTGGAGGGCTTCGTGATCAAATCCAAAGAGCTTGAGCAAGTGAGCTATAGTAGCAAGGCATCATCGCCTGTGAAGAAGAAGGCGAGTCGCACGAGAAGCCACCGAGTGATCAAGGCGTCTCCGGATCGAGTCCCAAAGGATCAAGTTGGGCCGTTGTGATCAAGACTTGTATCCGGACTGTTACCACTTTGTAAACCGATCATTACTTAGTGGATTCCTCCAGGAGTTGGAGAAGAGAGGAGTAGAAGAATTACCCCATCTTCGAACCTCTATAAAAACTTATTGTGTCATTTACATTTCAAAGATTTAAATTCCTGCACTTTTAATTGCTTATATCTCACGATAAATTTGCTATCCATTTGATAATTTACAAGTACTAAATCAAGCTCTAATATCTTGCTTAATCAAACTTAAGGGTGTTAAGTCTTCCAATAAAATAAAACCACAAATTGAGTTAAATTGTAGCCAACAAATGAGTTACTCCATCAACAACTCAACCGAAATCATTGAAAGATTAACTCTACTTGAGTGACTAATTCGATCGTCCATCAAGGACACAAATGTAGAATTAACTCAGAGATTTAAAAGGACTAAATCGAAAATTTGGTAAGGTTTATTCAACCCCCCTTCTAAACCTTACACTTACACCCCTTGGGACCTACAAGTGGTATCGAGCGGTTGGTTCATTGAACCCTCCGCACCGTTATCAACTAGATCTCCAAACTTTTCAAAGTCCGCTTTAGTACTTAAACTTTCAAAACTCTTTTTATTAAAAGTCATTATCATGGAAGCAAATCTAACACGCATCCTCATGTTCACTATTGAAGAATTTGATGATTGGAAAATTCGTATGCGTGCTCATCTATCAAAGATTACATGATGAGATGTGGATAGTAATAGAAGATGGGCCTCTACAAATATTAAAAGTGAACACAAATTGCACGAAGAGTTGCAAATGAAGGAGAAGAAGATGTTGCTCTGACCACCATGGTTGAAAACCAAGAACCGAGTGGACAAATGATGACAAAAAGATACAACCTGGATAATGTAGCCAAGGACATCCTCTACAAAACCTTGGACAAAGCCATGTTCAACAAAGTCAAATCATGTAAAACGGCTAAAGAAATCAGGACAAGCTAGCATTAATTTGTGAAGGCTCGAGCAAATCAAAGAAAACAAATTATCGAGTCGTACGTAAGTTTGAAAATTTCAAAATGATCTCGGAGAGAAATGGATCAACTGGACGCTCGGTTTACGTAAATCACAAATGAGTTGTCTACACTTGGAAAGGAATATACACGAGAAAAATGTGTATGAAGATCCTAAAAGTCTTCCAAATGAATGGGAAATGAAGGTCATGGCACCGAGACATTCCATGGACCTATCAAAGACATCCAACCATGAACTATTCTCGGACCTCAAAGCCTATGAGTTTGAGCCGAGAAGAAAAGACCAGAAGAAGAGACAAATTGTACCTAAAACAAATGCTCTAATTGTCAAAGATGGGAAGAGAGTCGAGGTCAAAGAGGCAATTGACCCGGAAGAAATAGCCCGATGGTTAAAAGATTTAACAAGTTCTTTAACAAGAACTACAAGAGAGGAAAGGGTGAATCTTCCGTAAGACACTCACTCCCCCCAAATCAAGGGATGATAGGCCAACCAAGAGAACAGATTATCAACAAGTTGAGTATCAAAGGACCGACAACTCAAGAGTAGAAAGAGCCGATCAAAAGGTCAATATCTATGTTGGAATTGTAGACAACCAGGTCACTATGCCATTGATCGCTCATATCCTCGTAGTCAACAAGTACAGAATGAAGAAGAAAGAAAGGTCTTCGTGAGAAAGAAGACAAGAAAAGAAAAAGGCAATGATGGTCGCAGAGATCACGAAACAAACCAAGTCAAGAGAGACAATTGATTCGAGAGCAAGAAGTCGACTACTCGAGTGACTCAAAGAAGAAGCCTTGATCCGCTTAATGGCCAAAGAACAAGATCAAGAAGATGAGGTACAATCTAATTCAACAAGCTCGACACTAGTGATAGTGATCGTGACACACACACTTCATCACCTACTCGATCTTTATGATTCATTAGGCAAAATGATGAAAGATTTTGAGCACATTAAATCCTCACACACACTATTGAATGAGGAAAACAACCTACTTAAAAGTCAAAACTCAAAGCCGACTAAGGAGCCGAGTACTCTAAGTCAAATAGTCATGAAAATGAAAGTTTAAAGGCTGAAAATGCTAAATTAGTAGCAGAAATTGCTGCTATAGAAAAGAGGGAGAATGACCTCAAAAATGTTATTGCCTCATTCACTAAGGCATCTAAATCATTGGATGATCTTATTATGAGTCAAAGAGAATGTGGAGACAAGACAAAGCTTAGATTTAATTCCTTTGTGCCATGTCAAACCTCAAGAGTAATTTTGGTAAAAGGATCTTCAAGTCATGAAGAGTCTGAAAAACCCAAAACTCTAAATGTTGCACACACATTCACTCCAAAGCACAATACTAAGCAAACTGGCCTTGGTTACAAAGGAAAAGGAAAACAACCAGTTGAGTATGCTGAAAGGACAGCTGAGAAGAGATTCAGCCGAGTCCTCAAAGAAACTCCTAATGTAAAAATACTCAGAAAGAAGAAACAGAGCTACCAAAAATTCCGAAAATCCATAAAAGAAATACATATGATGGGAATGGTAGAAAATATCCAAGCCAAGCTGATTGGAACAATGTGAACTATCAAAGATAGACTTATGGAATATAAGCCCAGTGGCAAAGGCCTAGAACTCAACAAAGGCCATTCCAAAAGTATAAGAGCTTTCATCAAAGACACACATGCACCTAGGCACTACACTCAAAAGCACCACAATTACCCAAGGAAGGCAATTGCTAAAACACATATGCAGCATACGACAAAAGAGACAAATTGTATGAACCTAGAATCCCCAAGTAATTTGCCGAATTAATTATGATTATGGCACTGATAGATGGCAACCCCTTAGAGTCAAATCATTTGGCTATAGGTTGGTTGGATCATCTTACAATTCTAACCCCTCAAGACCCGCATAAGTATGGGTACCTAAAACTTAATTTCCTTGATTGCGGTTCAAGGAACAAATGAGTGCCAAGGAACCTGGTACATGGATAGTGGTCGCTTTCCGGACATATGACAGAAATAAGAGAAATCTCAAAAATTCAAGGAAGTCAAAGGAGCCAAAGTCATATTTGGAGGAAATGAAGCTCCTGGTGAAATAAGAGGCATTGGATCCATCAAGAGGAATGGATTAGAAATCACGATGTTGCATATGTTGAAGGACTCAACTTCAACCTATCGAGTATCGATCGGCTGCGGACAAGGGCTACAATGTTGGATTCAACATGGGTGTATGCCAAATCAAGGATATTGAATCAAATGAAGTTGTGCTTTGCAAGGAAATGAGACAGAAATATGTATGTAGTGGATTGGTCAACCGCAACACCCAAAGACTGCCTACTAGCAAAAGAGCACAAATTAATCAAGTTGGTTGTGGCACAAAAAGTGAGTCACCCGAATTTCAAAACAATTAACAAGCTAGCAAGAAGTCATCTTGTAGAAGGACTTCCGCACTCAAGATACAAGAAGGAGAGTATATGTGATGCATGTCGAAGGGAAAACAAATCAAGTCGTCATTCAAAGAAAAGACATGCCCATCCTCAACAAGAATATTGCATCTACTTCATATGGATCTATTTGGCCCAAAGGGAACCAAACAAAGATAAGTGGAAAGAAATACACCTTGGTGGTAGTAGATGACTACTCAAGATATATACATGGACAATATTCATGTGCAAGAAGAAAGAAACCCTACAAAAACTACCACAAATGATGAAGAGAATTCAAAATGAGAAGAGTCAAACCATTATCAAAATAAGATCGATAGAGAGAACCGAGTTTGTCAATGGAATAATAACTCAAAGATTGTATTGAGAATGGTATTGGTCATGAACTATCACAGCAAGGACTCCACAAAGAGAATGGAGTTGCGAGAAAGAAGGAACAGAACCCTCAAAGAAGCAAAGAAGGACCATGTTAGTCAAGCAGGGTTACCAAAAAGATTTTGGGTCAAGCAATTAACACACTTGCTACACCCAAAACAGATGTATGATAAATAGACAAAATGACAAAGACTCCCTATGAGATCTGGACGAAGAAAACCAAATGTTGCATATTTCGAATATTTGGATGTAAATGCTTCATCCACAACAATGGCAAAGACAACCTAAAGGCTTTTGATGCTAAGGCCGATGAAGGTATCTTCTTAGATACTCAAATTAAAGCAAAGCCTACTGAAATACTCAATAAAAGAACTATGGTTACAGAGGAATCCATTCATGTAGTATTCGAAGAGCCAAATGTAAATGGAGAAGACATTGAAGAGTCACCGATAAGTTGAAACATCCAATCATACGAAGAGTCCCTATCTTTGAAGTCAAGATGGAATTATCAATTCGAAGAAGATGAGATAGCCAATCTCAAAAGCAATGAAAATTTGCAGCTAAGTGATTACGAAGAGTGACCACAAAGAACACAACCGCAAGTCGATCAATCCACTAACTTACTCCAACCTGATGTAAGATGGCCGAGAGACCATCCACCGTAACTTGTCATTGGAGATATGAGAGAAGGTGTCAAAACAAGATCCGAACTCAACAAGAAGCTATGTTTACATGCTTCATTTCGCAAATAGAGCCAAAAGATGTGTCACAAGCATTGATGACACACATTGGATTCAAGCTATGCAAGAAGAGTCAATCGGTTTGAGAGAAATAAAGTATGGGAACTAGTGCAAAGACCCATACATCAAAATGTTATCTGGAACCAAATGGGTATTCGTAAATAAGATGAACGAGGAAGGCTCTGTGGTAAGAAATAAAGCAAGACTAGTAGCCAAAGGATATTGCCAAGAAGAAGGGATAGCTTTTGATGAAACATTTGCCCTCGTAGCAAGATTGGAAGCTATAAGGATGTTTCTTGCCTATGCAAACTCACAAGAATTTCATTGTATATCGATGGATGTAAAAAGTGCATTCCTAAACGGTTTATTGGAAGAAGAAGTATATGTTGAACAACCTCCAGGATTTGAGCAGTAGACTCTTGGAGACAAGGTATACAAACTCAAGAAAGCCCTGTATGGATTGAAACAGCACCCGTGAGCATGGTATGATACCCTATCACAATTCCTAACCGAAATGGATTCACAAAAGGAAAAGTAGATAGAACACTTTTCGTAATTCAAGACAAGAAGAGTATACTTGCTTGTTCAAATATATGTGGATGACATCATTTTTGGATCCACTAACAAAGAGTCATGTGTGAAAAATTCTCAAACCTCATGCAAAGTAAATTTGAAATGAGCATGATGGGAGAACCGACATTTTTCCTTGACTTCAAGTGAAACAAAATTGAAGGATGGAACCTTCATAAGTCAAACAAAATATACCAAAGATTTAATGAAGAAATTTGGTATGGAAGAAAAGTCTTCAGAAAAATACCAATGAACACATCACCAAAATGGACATGGATGCAGATGGCAAGCCTCAGAGATCAAACAAGATACATAGCACTTATTCGATCATTGCTCTATCTCACAAAGAAGCGTGCCGTACATCACCTTTCTTTGTCAGTAGGTGTATGTGCAAGATTTCAATCGCTCCAAAAGAGAGCCATATGACAAAGAAAAAAGAGAATATTGAGATACTTGAAAGGAAGCCAAGAAGTAGGCCTATGGTATCCAAAGGAAGGTGGATTCAAGATAATTGGCTATTCGACTGACTACGCTGGATGCAGAGTGGGACAGAAGAGCACTTCGTGCACTGTCAAATGCTAGGAAACAGACTAATTTCCTGGTTTAGCAAGAAGCAAAACTCAATAGCCACCTCTACAAATGAGGCGAGAATACATAGTCAAGGGCAAAATGTTGTGCCCAAGTCCTATGGATGAGACAACAAATGAGAGACTATGAAGTTGAAGAAAAAGAAATTCCAATCATGTGTGATAACACAAGTGCCATTGCAATCACTCAAAATCTGTGTGTTGCACTCAAGAACAAAACATATAGATGTCGATATCATTTCATAAGAGATCATGTTGAAAAGAAGGACATTATCTTGGAATACATCTCAACCGATAAACAATTAACCGACATCTTCACAAAACCATTATGTGAGTCAAGATTTGAAGAACTCAAGCATGAGTTGGGGTTAATTGAGCTGAGCCGACACTCGCACAAATCAAAGAAGAGTATTAGAACAAAAAAAAGTGAAAAAGAGCCGAAAACAAAAAACAACTTAGTAAATCACCAGACGGAAAGACAAATACACCGAGTCACCGATAGCCGAGTCACCAAGAGAATCATGAGTAGTAGAGTTAAATCGCCTAAGAGATAAGTCAATAACTTATGAGCAAAGTGACAAAAACGCAATGCTTTAACTTAGCGGAATGTTTTAAGGAACACGTCAAAGATAATGATGATGTGTACGCACATAAAGCCGCACACTAAGCTTATGATTGATATAAATGCTTTGCCGCATTAAATACGAGACGTGAAATGCTCAATAGGCGTGCGAAATCCAAGCCGTTGATTTCGATCACAATTCAAAACCGCCTGCACGCCCTTTCATAAACCATATTTAAACCATTTTCGCCTCCGCTTTCTCTCTCACACTTCTAAAAACTGCTCATCTTTTTCTCTCAAAAGCAAAGGCAAACTACTCTCGAAACCCTATCAACATTCAAATCAATTTCTCGAGACTTTTCTTGATATAATTCTGAGAAATGGCACCAACTTACGACTTTACTAAGTTAGGAAAGCAAATCCACACCGGTTCGACGGTGGATTTCGACGAATGGTGAAGCAGGGTCCGACGACACCCTGGTGAAGAAAATTGCTTTGAAAAGTTGGAAACGCCCGGACTAAAACCGCTTTCTAACGCTGAATATCCTATGACCTATGTGGAGGAGGTCGCACAATTCTATGTGAATGCCGAGATTCACGACGAGGAATCAAGTCATCTGCTCACGAAGCAACACTATTACCGCCAAGATTTGGTCAATATTGCTCACTACCCGCAGTAAGAGCAAATCGAGATTAAGGAAGCCGATGTAAACTTGGATGACGCATGGAAAGAAATAGCCAAGTCCGATCTTGCCGATAAAATTATATACACAAAGAAACAAGAGATCACCAAGGAGGATTATCACAAATTGTTGGACATAGTTGCCAAATGTATCGACATCAAATTTGGCGGTTTGACCAACTATCAAAGGCAAAGCCGATTGTGATGGCCGCAATCATCGAAGAAAAGAAGATAAATTGGGTTGAGTTTATCTACAAAGCAGACTCGCTTAACGCGTGGGAACAAGTCCTTCAAAGAAGATGGCACATTTGGAGGATCCCCGGATATGGCCTAGTGATTGGCCGGCTATTGGAGGTGAAAGGAGTCCCTCTTAGACATGGGAAGGCCTTCCATGTTAACAAGAGGATGTTCGAGCTAACCTCTCTCGGTGCTCGTGCGAGCTTATGCCAAGAGAGCCGACACTAGTGAGGGGGAATCACCACCCAAGATACAAATCGCTTCCTCTCCACCTAAGAAGAAAGTTGCCCCTCGCAAATGCCAAGAAGATCACGCCCCGCAAAGAAAGAAAACCAAACATGCTCCCCGCCCGAGCCGTGTCACTCCGCCCCAAAGAAATGTGTCACCCGCCCGCAGCAGAGGTCGAGAAGGACTCACAAATACCTTCTCCGATCGTCAAAAGGAGGAGAACCGACAAGCCCTGCACGGCGCACTCCTCGTAAACAAACACCAAGACTGCCCGCCGCCAAGACTCGAGAGGACACCGCCTCGAACTGTAAATTCCCCTGGTACAAACCAGAGACGAAGAAGACTCGTCAAGCAACCCGAACAGAGAAACCAAATGAGTCGAGTTACTCGGCCTAGCACAAATACGGAGACTACCGGAGAAGTAGAGTCTCCGGATGTAGTTGATGAAATGGCAACAAGTCTCATTAAGGCGATCATCAGAGGCAACCCGAAGACACAAAATTAGCTCACACAAACAAAACACAAGAAGAACCAGCCCAAGCAGATAGTGATGTAATGATCCTATCTCCACCTTACCCAGACATCCAAAATCGTCATGCGTGAGTGGAGAAAATGGAAGTTGAGCAAGTCAAGGAACAGCCTTCCAACGGCCCGAGTTCATAGAAGAAGAAGAGGAATCGCTAAATTTCCTTGACTAACTATCGTGCTCCCAAAGACTTGATGAGGACAACTGCTAGACATCCCGCAGATCTACAAGGACAGGGAGAGAGCAAAGCAAGTCAAGAAGCCGAGCACGTGAGAAGGCAAGATCCGCCTCTATCTCCGGCACTACGTAACACTTCCATCCTCTTCTTGATGTCTTCTCGGACAAAGTGATGAGGATCCGCAAAATGTCACGCCACGAAAGAGTTACAAATGCAAAAAGCATCGCATGAATCAAGAATTCTTCACGAGCAAAGACTAATGGAGGGACCAGAGAGTCCTCCGAACACAAATGAAATCGATCCTATGGGAGTGGTTCAAAGAAATAGCCACCGATGTTGCCGCTACCACTTCCCACTCACTCGGAAGAAGGCAATAAGGAAATGGCGATGAAACCGGGCTAGTGGGGACCCCAATGAGCCAACCCCTATTGAAGGTGTGCTACCACCGCCCCAACGGCCGAACCATCAATTGCAACAATGAGTCCGAGACGAGTGACCCCACTCCAAGTCACTCACCGGTGCGCCCGGGCCGAGGGGAAACTCCTCCACCGCAGCAAGGTCGGAGGATGCCGCAGATGACTCCACAAAGAAGCAAGGAGGCGAAGAAGAGAAATTACAATCACAAGAAGAACATCAAGTTGCCATCAACGAAGCTCGCATAGCTTGAGACTCGCCTCACCGAGGTGCCAACCGCTCGGAAGGCTAATGACGCCGCGATGCGGTCGAGGCACGAAGGAATGTACCGGAGTTAACACTGGCGCGAATGAAAGTGCAATCCATGGGGTTGAGACTCCAATGGATGCCATCGTAGAAGACCCTAAGACAAACCGACACTGCGAAAGGGAGGACTAAGCCTCGCAGCAAAGAGAGACGGAGGAAATGAAGGCCCACGGAGGTTGAGACTTCCCTGGGTAAAGAGGTCAAGTAGAGAACATCCCTCCCGCAATCATCGACCCATCCGAGAAGGAGATCGCGCACTTCATGATTCCCAGACAACCCCGATGTCACTTTTCCTCGGGGATCAAGACGAAGAAGAAGCCGAGTCAACCCCATGACAAATCCAAAAGACTCACCAAGGGTGTTCCAAGCACGAGTAAGTCGATCCCAAGACTACTCACAAACTTTTAACTTTGATGATGAGCCACCACTAGAAATCTCATCATCGTCCGATGACGCTTGATAAGGCCGAGGACAAGTCAACTCGAAAAGGAAAAATCACCGAGACCAACGGTTTTAAGACAATGAGGCTCAAGAAGTCGGTCTATTTCACAACCAAACCCAAATTGAACCAAAGAACCACCGCCCGCTCCTCAAGCTACAAATGGATCGATCCCAAAAGAACTTCACGCGCACCGCTCATCATCGAACATGATCCCGCGGCGGTGATGAATCTTTTGTAGAATCTTTCCCTTTCTCACCGGAGATACCGTAACTCCACGAAGAGTCGAAAACGAGCAAGCACGTTATCACGCACACCTCCTGCTTTTTCACTCGTGCACCATTGTTCCAACCGATTTTGATTTCGATGTTGTATGGCCATCAATCGCAATGTAAGAATCACCAAGTTCGAGAAGTGTTCAAGGCACTCTTTGTCAAGTTGAAAAGATGGAGAGGCATCGGCTTCTTTGGACATGCGCCCGGACAACAGAGATGCCACCCTTACACCGACTTAAGAGGCATAACAAATTCGAATAAGGGAATGGTGGCAACAACAAGAATCAATGCGTGTGGAACAGTGTGAGATACTCTTAACCTTGTTTAACAAGTCAGCTGTGTGGAGAGCCGAGAATGTTGATGCGAAACGGCCGAGGAACACATTGAGCATATGCATGAAGCTCACACCGCCGAGATCAAGCCGCTGCGTGAGCGTAATGCAAATGATATACAAATGTTTGGAAGAACACATGACAAGAAAATTCACCTTCTCATGGCCGAGATGAAGCCGATTTCAAAGCAGAATCCAACGCTACTAGATCTCAATTTCGTGGCCGCATACAACGCAGCAGACTTGAAGCAAAATTCAACCATCGAAGACTTCGACTTCATGCTTGCCAAAGATGTTCCTGGGGTTCCTCTATCCTTTGATGATGCCAAAAAGGGGGAAGAGGAATACCTTAAAGCAAAGAAAATCAAGTCGAAAAGAAATGAGCAAATGAGAAGGAGCAAAATGAGAAGGGAAAATCACCGAGGAAAATTTGAAATCAAGAAAGGAAAATCACGAGGGGGAAGGATCAAAAGATATGACCTTGATGATTGCACAAACCCCCAACAGGGTCCTCACAAATGACATTATAAGCAAAAACTCCCCGTGACTCTGCCACTCCAAGACTCTGCTGCATCTATGGCCGAGAAGAGAAAAGAAATTGAAGCAGGGATGAAGGAAGTGGAAGGAAGAATGGATGCCAGGGTGATGAACATCTTGAAAGAACATGGAGGCATTCCAATTGACAGAGACACGTATGCCATTTCGTATGTCGGGACGAGCCAAGATCAGTTGACGAATTCAAAACGCTCGAATCAAGGATATTTTGCAAATATGTCCATGGCTCAAGCCTTGGGACTTGTACTTTGGGAAAAGGGTCTCACATTGTGTGAAGAAGGCGACAGACAAATAGACTTCCTGAGCCACTCTGCGGTCACTCGCTAGTCAATCACCGGGAAGAAGACCCCAAAGACAAGATACGCCCGCAGGGTAGAGGAAGAAGCGGCGAGTGGAGGAAGAAGCTTGCACCTGGCCTCCGCCCAAGAATATCGAATACGTAGATCCCGGAAAGAAAGGAGGGATCTACTTGGCTGGGCTTGACCAAGTGGCAAATTTGCGAGTGGCTAAAACTAACGCCGAGTATGCAAAGAGAATAGAAGAAGAAAACAAAAGACAAACTCAAATGGCATGGCGGAGAGACAGAAAGACTAAGGAAAGATGAAGTCGCCAGGAAGGCATATGAGAAGAAAAAGAAGGCAACGACGACGAAAAAGAGAAGAAGAGAAGAAGATGCTTGATCAAGATGAAAGAAGGAGACAAAAAGGAGATGAAGTGTTCTTTGTCAACCCTTCATGTATTTTATTATGTAAATACATACAATGTAAGTCTTCTCAGTAATAGAATTATAATTTTTTTTTTTGTGAAGACAAACGATATACTCGATACACCTTGTAAACAAATTGTTAAGTACAAGAATGATATGATCAATAAAAAGATTGATTCTCACGATACATTCTATGTCAATACACTATCTCAGTATGTATCTTTGTTATTTACATATTTGTATGATCTAAGTTTTGGCATCATCAAAAAGGGGGAAATTGTTAGGAATTTTATTGTTTAGATTTTGATGAATGCCATGTAAAACTTAAAATAGAAAGTTGGCACCCCAATTTACTTGTTGTAAAATGCATTGTAATGAATAGAGTGGCCAAGCCGAGTCAAGACACCGCGCCCTAACATGCAAGAAGACAATCAAGATCGGAAGGAAGACTCTCGAGAGACAAATTGAGTATGGCAAAGAAGAGTAGACGGAACACTATCAAGAAGCAAACAGATGCACTGAGTGGAGCATCACCAAGTCAACTCAAGAAAAGCCAAGTCTCAAGTTGAAGTGATGAAGAGTCATCCATGATTGGAAGTCGACTCTAAGTCACCTGGGAAAAGCAAGGAAATGCAAATCAAGTCGAGATAATCAGAAAAGAACCGTTGCACGAGAAATCAAGAGATTTACTTAAACAAGTAATATCTCCATACAACCTTTCTTGGAGTGCTCATCCCTGAAGTGCAAAAGGAATGAACCAATGGGAAGCACTACACCGTGTCGAACTCCGAAAAGGTGAAAAGAATAATTCATACGAGGAAACGGCAATTCCAAGAACTCGCAAGCCAACGATCGCAAAGTGACTTTCAAAAATAAGCCTATCTCTTCAACGGGCAAATTTTTGAAAGTTCACTATAAAAGGCTGAGGAGTTAGTTTGAGAAAAGAATGAATGAATGACACATACGTGAGATACACAAGCACATTAGAAAAATCAAAACAATCTCAATCCTCAAGCCTACATTTCAAGTACATCAATCCAACACTCACCGTGAAGGAAAGAGAACTTCAATCAGTTGAAGAGGAAACTCTTGAAGAAAAGGGGTCTACTTTCCAGGAAGGATTGTAGAAAAGTTCAAGGTTGAACTAAGTCTTAAGCATTTGGAGGGCTTCGTGATCAAATCCAAAGAGCTTGAGCAAGTGAGTCAGTAGTAGCAAGGCATCTACCCCGTGAAGAAGCCGAGCCGTCACGAGAAGCCACCGAGTGATCAAGGCGTCTCCCGAGATCGAGTCCCAAAGGATCAAGTTGGGCCGTTGTGATCAAGACTTGTATCCGGACTGTACCACTTTGTAAACCGATCATTACTTAGTGGATTCCTCCAGAGTTGGAGAAGAGAGGAGTAGAAGAATTACCCCATCTTCGAACCTCTATAAAAACTTTATCGTGTCATTTACATTTCAAAGATTTAAATTCCCGCACTTTTAATTGCTTATATCTCACGATAAATTTGCTATCCATTTGATAATTTACAAGTACTAAATCAAGCTCTAATATCTTGCTTAATCAAACTTAAGGGTGTTAAGTCTTCCAATGAAAATAAAACCACAAATGAGTTAAATTGTAGCCAACAACCGAGTTACTCCATCAACAAATTCACCGAAGTTCTGTTGAAAGATTAACTCTACTGAGTGACTAATTCGATCCCATCAAGGACACAATGTGTAGAATTAACTCAGAGATTTAAAAGGACTAAATCGAAAATTTGGTAAGGTTTATTCAACCCCCTTCTAAACCTTACACTTACACCCCTTGGGACCTACACCGAGTATCCACCAGAGGCCATCGCCCAAGGTCAGGTACTTCCAAGACGACAACCGTTTCAAACCTCCGCAATTATGCCTATCACAAGATAAAGATCCTTTGGGAAGCCTATTCGTGCTCGAGTCGTGCCTTCCGGATGACTCTTTGGATTCACTAAAGATCGAATTCCCAGAATATTACGTCGGACCGACGCCCGCCATGACATTACTATTGAAACGTAAAGTTCGTAACCACACGAGATGAACTTCGCAAAGATCAAAAAATGGGCGATTATGCGGATGACGTGGATCTTCCACAATCATCGACTACGTTATGCGCCACACGCTGTTTTCACCGTCGCGTTCATTACGGCGACTCCCCTCAACCGTCTCAATGAATTGCATCTTCTGGAACATCCGAGGGATTGGGAATGTTGCATCTTGCAATGTTCTTAAGACTTTATGTCACAAGCATAAACCTTCCATTATGGCTATTTGTGAACCTAAGGTGGACTTTTCGACTATTTCCGACTCTTCTTGGCGAGCTTGGGTTTGACACTTGGGGACAAAATTTTCGAGTTAATGGGCGGCCGGACATTTGGGTTCTTCACGACTCCACTATCACAATTCTTAATCGGTCCGGTCTTCTACCCAAAGTGTATTGTTTTCCATGTTCAATTTGGTTCTTTGATTTTCATGTTGGATTTACTCATGGTTTGTGTGATTACATTGCCACGACGTGAGCTATGGTTGGATTTGCGGAATTTGGGTCTGGCTGATCTGTTGCTTGTTGGGGATTTCAATGCGGTTTTGGGGCACCATGAACGCTCGCGCAATGATACTCTTTCCCAAGCCTCGTGCCAGGATTTCAGGGATTTCATAGAGGACGCCAGTTTGTTTGCGGTTCCGACGATGGGGAATTCATTTACTTGGTGCTCTCCACGGAGGCCTCTATCTTTACTTCAGGCTAAGTTGCACAGAGCCCTGGCTACTTGCCCTTTTTTCGCTCTTTGGAAGGAGGTCAAGGGCTTAGTTCTTCCTCGCATTGGTTCTGATCATCACCCCATTTTGGTTACTTGCTCCTCGACCATTACTAGGGGTCCGGTCCCATTTCGTTTTCAGCGTATGTGGATTCACCACGATTCATTCCGAGATTTGGTTACAACTTCTTGGGGATCTCCATGTGACACGCACAACCCTTTATTGCGAGTCATGTGGAAGCTCAAGCGGTTGCGATATGCTATTAAAGATTGGAACAGGATGTGTTTGGGGATGTTAACCGATGTGGGACAGGCCAGATGGAGCACCTTCGTCGATTCGAGCGAATATTGAGGCTTTGGCTATACCTCCTCTCTCCTCAGGATAGAGAGCGGACGTCCATTGAAGTTTTTGCGATGTTGCGATCACAGTGAATTCCTTAAGCAAAAGGCCCCAACCGCCGCTTAAGGATGGAGATCGAAACACAACATTTTTTCATCGGCGTAGTCGATTAAATGATCGGGCACGGGGATTCGAGGGACTTATGGTGGCGGGAATTTCACCGATGATGCTACGGTCCTTGGGAATCATATTATTTCATATTACGAGGAGCTCTTTGCGGAAAACGGAGCTCCACCACGCATTTCTCATTGGGTCGACCTGTGCTCACTCCAATGGTTGGGGCGCGGACAATGCTTCCCTAACAGTCATTCCCTCTAATTCTGGAAGTGCAGACGGTGTTTGATATGGATCCGCACAACTCCCCGGGGCCGATGGGTTCAATGGGATTTTTACCGCCATTTCTGGGATGTCATATCTGCCGAGGTAATGATGTTGTTCGCTATTTCTTTAACAATTGTCTCTACCTCAGGGATTGAATGCCGCCTTCATGGCGCTCATCCCTAAGAGTAAGGATGCCAATGTCATTGAAAACTTCCGCCCCTATCATCATGAGCAACTTCCTTTTCAAGATTATCACGAAAATATTGGCTACGCGCAGGGTTCTATTATTGCCGACTATTTATCCCCGACTCGGTTTGGTTTTATCCCGGTAGACAAATTCATGAGTGTATTGCCATGGTATCCGAAGGGTTTAATGTCTTACAGGTCGCACGGATTCGAATATGATCCCCGAAAATAGATATTCGTAAGGCATTCGACACATTGAGATGGGATTTTTACTATATGTCTTGCGGCGTTTGATTCTCCGAGACGTTCGTGCGTTGGGTGGAGGTGGTTCTTCGGTCGTCCGAATATCGTCTTTGTTGAATGGGGCGCTGTTGGTTATTTTGCCTGTTCCGGAGGAGTCGACAAGGGGATCCTTTATCACCCCTATTGTTTTGTATTGCGGAGGAGGTCCTGGGTCGGTTTATCACATCGATGATGGATCGATCCCGGTTATCTCGCCTTCACGGCGCCAAGGAGTATCATATTCCCAAAGATCCATTCTTTATGCGGATGATATCGTCTTCATTTGCGGGCGTCTTCTTCCAATGCCCGGCCTTGCTTCGATTCTTACTCACTATGCGAGATATCTCGGGTCAAGTGTTTAGTCCTCGAAATCCAAGGCTTATTTTGGGGCGCAGTTTCGATTATGTCCGTGGGAGGGTGCAACATATTTTGGGGATTCATCCAGGGACGTTCCCCACCATCTACTTGGGCCCTCCAATTTTCAAGGGAGCCCCAAAGGTCGCGGATATACAACCTATTTTTGATAAGATAATCCTTAAGTTCCGACGATGGAAAGGCTCGTCCCTTTCCCTCGCTGGTAGGGTTTGCCTTGTTAACTCGGTGATAACTAGTTCTTTCGTGCACTCCATGATGATTTATAAATAGCCTGCCACGCTGCTAAAACAAATGGAAAAAGCCATGCGTAATTTCATCTGGACGGGAGATGTGAATTCTAAAGGAAAGGTAGTAGTCAACTGGGATACATGCTGCACGCCCAGGGCAGAGGGAGGATTGGGCGTATGATCGCTCAAGGCTGCTAACATGTGTTTGTTTTTATTTTGTAGTGTTAATCTATTTTACCTTTTAATAGGTTATTGATTAGATATAAGTATTTTTCTTAGATTTAAGCGAGTATATTCTATAATTATGTACCGGATGATCAGTTTCTAATTGATTTAGTACATATTGTCATATAAATTTGCTAAAAAGTGAACCCCACTTGTTAAAATGATTTTTCTGTAAATTTTACAAAATTGAGATTACTTTTTGACCAAATATAATAATTTAAAATTTATCATTATAAATAATAAATAATTAAATATTTAATCGTGCAACTTTAACTTACATATCAATTTATATTCTTAATATAATTTTTTTATAGCATTTTACATTTTGCTTATCTTAAAACTAATAACATTTTATGTAACATCAAAGCTTATACAATTAACTTATTAAATTTTTAATTTTTTATTTTACTGTAAATATATATATATATATATTCTTATTATTTTCTCCAAATTCCTCCTTTCTATTCAAATTCATCCATTCAAAACCAACTTAATTGGAATCAGATATAATAACAACAAGCTCACATAGCAAATAGGCTATAACAATAAAAATTATATTTACTCTTAATTATATATTAAAATTATCTAACACCTCATGTTGTTGATCAAGAGACATCAATAAATGAAATTGATCTCAATCATTTTGTTTTCATAAATAAATATATATATATATATATATATAGGGATGGGATCTCATGTGGCAGCCTCTTACTATGTGGCAGTGTGGACAAATCTCATCCCTACATCCTAAAAAATCAATGGCTTAGATTAGCCCTTCAAAACACCATTTTATAATTAATTTTAATACCAAAACGGCATTTCAGTAATACACAAAAAACGCCTAATTTAATACCATAAATAAGAACCTAAAATCAAGGGATCATCTTGATTGCAATCTTGCCAAAACAAAATAAATGTTAATTTAGGAATAGAAGAACACGTTTCCTATCGTCTTCTTCATTCTTCCTCCATCCAAAATTCAGCAGCACGTCCCAAGAAACACAAAAAATACAACCTACATTCGGAAAAAAAGGTCACAACAACCTTTCGAAAATGGGCAATGAGTTCGATGAATCACAACATGATGAAGTATTGGCGGACAAGCTTGATGAAAACTGGGTTTCAGACTCTTTTTTTTCCTGGTATGTGTGTTTATGTTTCGAAAAATCACGCAATCCTTATCCATCCTGTAGATGTTTTATTTAGAGTTATGGAATCATAATTGATGGTTATCTTAGTGTAAAGAAATGTACAGAAATGTACACATTAGATATTAGATTGGTGTACACATATATTTAATATTGTGTACATGTAAGCATGCAGTATATGTTGTGGGATGCTGGGGTGATGATGAATCTTTTATGTCAAATCGTTGTATACAAATATTACAAAATATATGCATGTATAGCAATGTTTGGTGTATAGATATTTATGTTTTTGTGTTAATTTAAAATGTGATATTATGTGTTTGAATGTTTATTTGAAGCTATACAGTAACATATATAGTTGTGTACAACATTCGGCAAACTTGTGTATTTGAAACATATTATGGTGTATATATACAAATACTTTGGTGATTTGGAATGAGAACAAACAATGGTGTTCGAATAATTCTGTAGTAGAATAACATCTTATTTTCGTATACATATGCTTCAAAATTGGTGTGATTAGTACAAACATTCAGTGGATATTGTAAGATTTTTTATTTAGAAAAATGTACGCTAATGTTGAAACTATTGTGCATTTTCAAAAATATTTTTGTGTATATGTTTCACTTATTTGGTGTGCATATACTCTGCAGATACAAGTGATGAAACGTTCCAGCACGTAGAAATACGAGAGCGCCTGGTAATATCACCCGGCAACACCAAAGCTCGTAACAATCTCGTAAAAGGGCAGCGGGAGCCGGGTTAAAAGCAGACTACAAAGCCAAAGGGAAAAGGCAATCCGTGCAAGCACGAAACTAAAGAGGAAGTGTGGCACGTGTGGCAAAATTTCATCTCACAATAGCCGAACATGTCCAGAGCAACCTACATACCTCCCTAGCATTTTCAAATTCCGTACAGACCAAAAAAACTGTTATCAGATTTGACTTATGTTAAATGAACGTCATTTATATTATAATTGAATGTCATTTATATTATAAATGAATGCTATTTATATTCTAATTTTACACCATTTTTTAGTCCATTTGACTTTAAATAAAAAAAAATACCCTGTAACCTAAACACTTTTATGTTGTAATTGCTATTTGTTGATGATACACAACTTGTCAAAGGATTACGATGACTTCCAAAGAGTAAAAATAATTGTAGTGCTTCAACTAAAATACGAAAATATAGTAAATTTGTGGCATATTGTGGTGTATATATATGAATACTTTGGTGGTTTATAAGCAGTAAATTATGGTGTACGCATAATTATATTATAGTGTACTAAACTCTTATTTTGGTATACATTGGTTTGACATTTCATGATAAGTGTGACATTCAGAAGTACATTGTTACATTGAGTTCTAAAATAAAAAGTAATTATAGTACTTGAACACAAACTGCCTAAGAATTATGCATACACACGATTCATTAAAACATCTTCAACTGAAAAACAAAAAGTACTTGCATACGAACGTATAAAAACTAAAGCATTGACAAAATATATTTTGCATACTGACAAATGTGCATTGTTTAAACACTAACAGTACGCATAAACAGGACCACATGTTTGCTTAAGATCATTCAGAAATAAGTAACAAAATTGTTGACAGAAATGAACGGGTAACAAAAATATTCTAGACTGATGTAACAAATAGAGTGTACTTAGAATCTCCGTCTAACAAAATGAACTCCACAATCGATAACCAACTACTTTCCACTAACAAATTTTTTGGCCAACCCAAGCACCCAATCTTTCTCTTGGTTCAAGTCATGCATCAGAATTGCGTGGCAGTACAGTGTCCTCAAACAAGCGAACTCCGCAGCGTCAGCCTTGTCAAATCCACAGTCCCATTTCTTCAATGGTCCCCCCATGTAGGTCTCCATGTGACGCATGGCATAGATCCCACAGTCGACTGTGTTTTCCTCCACCCTTCATGACATGGCGAGTCTTATTGGGAGACATTTTTCAACATTGCGCGCAGACTGGTAGCACCCACGTGCTTGGAGATATCGAGAAAACAGGTCCAACTACAAAATTAAAATCAGAAAAATAAACAATGTTATCATCAACCTAGTAAACCAAGAAAAAGATAAAAAAAAGGTTCCATAATGTGCATCTGTATGTTAAAATAAAAACTAATTGTATATCACACGAAACTTATGTGTACACCTAATCATATCTATATTTTCATCAAATTAACATACCCAATACAAAGAATATAATAAATGAACTAACCATATACCAAGTAATATCTATTTGTATACAAACTTATTGTTATTCTATCACTAGTTATTATCCACGTTTTAATACAAAAAAAAAATTAGGGAAAAAAAGGTAAGGTATTTTACCAGTTTCTCCGGCATCCGTGCGTACTTGCTGCCACCGGTACCACCATCTGAAGAGTTGTCCAAAATATGACAATACTTCTTCTTTATGTTGACGCATATCACGAACAAGTGTCATCCATTTATAATCGGGAAGAAGAATTGGGTAGCATTCAACAAAACGTATACTCGTTAAAATTTACATATGAACAACAAAACAAACATATGTATGCTACAAGGATATACCATCTCAATGGCATGCAAATTCGCTGCAGTTGGGTCCACAAACTCCAGGTCAAAACCTTTTAGAAAATCTTTTAGAAATTTTGGGGCGAAATCTTTTAGAAATTTTGGAAAAAAAAAAGACCAAAAAAATCGAGTTTTTGCAGAGGAATTTTGAGGTGCAGGCGTGTGTAAGAGGGAATTTTGTGAGGGATGAAGATAGTGGCGGCGTGTGAGAGTGGGTGTTTGTGGGGGGAAGAAAACTTTTAGAATTTTTGGAGAAAATACCATACCAAATAGGCGGGTGATTTGGTGATTGAATCCCAAAAAAATAGGAAAATATGGGCAGTTACCAAATCAATCCGTTACTTAAATATTTGCAATTTGTCTATTTTGCCCTTAAATAAATGAAAAAAATCAGGCCTTTGGATTAAACATAGTAACGGTCAAGATCTGTCCACACTGTCACATATTAAGGGGCCTGCCACATATGATCCTATACCTATATATATATATATATATATATATAAACACACATTATAGAAAACTACCAATTTGAATTTAAAATGATATGCCTTTTTTTTCCAAAAGTATGACGATATAGATATTAATCTTTGAATAAAATTGTCATATATTTTTTTTTTCTAAATATGGGGATGTGGTTGACAAAGATTCAAACTTCAAGTTAAAAATAATGCTATACTTATTTTGTATACTTCAACATAGTAATCTAATTTTGATAATAAAAACAGTGTATGATTTTTATCTTCTTTTCTTGTTAGGAATTAAAATAAAAAAATATAACAAATATTACTCTTACTTAATTCACTACACATTGAAATTCTAAATCTCATTTAATTAATTTCAAACATATAACTCTCTGCCAATTATTTTTTTGTTTGAGGATATTCTTATGATATGTTTTTTTCAAGTTTACCTTTACAAATATCACAACTTGATTGAATTTGTTTAACCAAAAGAATGTATGAACTAAATAAATTGATAATTAAATTCAAATCATGTTAAATCGTTTATCCATTATTACGTAAAAAAAACATAGATAAAGATTAATGATCAAAGCTTGGAAAATAAATAATTATTTTTTCAAAATTTTAGAAACAATTTATATTCACTTATAACTAAATATTATTTATGGGAAAATGCATAAACTTTCCTAAAATTATCAATGGTTGCAAACTCCAATCTTCCCCTACTAAAAATGTGTAATATATTCCATTACAAATAAAATATTATCCCACAATACAGTGAGAGTGATAGATGATAAATTTATGATTTTATTTTTGTAACCAAAAGTGAAAGTTTAAAAAATATATTTGTTCTGCTACTTATTTAGAATCAAACTAAATGAATTAATTTTATTTATTTATTTTTCTCTTCATTCCACTATAAATTTACACTCTTTTTTCTTTTATTGTAGATGTATTTAGTTATTGAAAAATAAAAATAAAAAATATTATAAATGTACATTTTTGCATTATACTCAACTTTAAATGGCTAAAATCCTCTCATATGAAGGCTTTATATAAGCTGATCACATATGGTTGGAAAGCTGTCGATATGGAGTTTAATATGAAGCGAACATTTTTTATACATTCAAAATATTCTAGAAATTATAATTGAAATATGAAAATAAGAACAATTTGGAATACAAAGAGACACATATCATACTATTAAACAAATAAAAATAAAATCAATATAGAAAACTCTTAATTGCCTTAAAGTTCCCATGGGGATATTTTTGGCAAATAAATTTTTTCAAGAAACCTTGAATGCTATTCACACTTTTTATAGTAGTATAGATATAGATATAGATATAGATATAGATATATTTCAAGAAAGCATCAATTAAGTTGTACACAAGGATGCTGTTCGTAAGGCATCTACTTCCCCTGCTTGAACTAATACAAGCACAAAAGAGCAAAAAAAGTATATACTTTTGCTAAGTGAAACCAAAAACCTTATATCGAAACAACTCAATACTGAATTTGCGATGTATTATTTAGATGTTCTCATTTATTTAGCCGATCCAAGCAGAAGTATATCATTGCCAGTAAATAAAAAACAGTCTTCGTACCCGTTGGCCTGTTTTTCATTAAGTTACCGTCTTCATCTCAAACTTTTCAGCCGCATTAGCTGCAGCGTCAGCTGCATCTCCCAACCCCATCTTCTGCAACGCTTGCAGAAAACCATCAATATCAGCAGCGCCAATTTTATAAGGACTGTGAGCCGAGCTAGGAAAAGAACCATTTGTAACTTCTTGCTGGTATTCCAAAAGAGCCTTGTTTATGACATCCCCCACATGAGCATACTGTTTACAGAACTTTGGAGTGACCTGTGAAGGTCAAGCGGTTTTTTTCTTTAGCAACAAATAAGCCGTGATTTTATGAGAAGAATTGACATAGGTGAATTGATGAGAGATTAATACCTTGGCATGGTGTGGGTGTTGTAGCATCCCGAGAAGATCATGGTAAACTAAAACCTGCAGAAGAAAATCGAGTTGTTAGCTATTAGAAACAACCAATGCAAAAACATAGGACATTGTGGAGCTCAAAAGACTCAGAAACATAAGGACAACGTAAAGTTGAGTGACCCTCTATACCTCCCCAAAAACAATTGCTTGAAAGCTTCTTTCCCTTCCACAACTTCCCAGGATACTGCTCTCTGTTTTTTTTATAATATAGTTTACAAACGTCGCCAGCTAAAAGCACATACAGTCTTGTTTTTGTTTAGGGATATAAACAAGGGGATTTTTGAACAATGACGCTACTCTTAATTTATCTGTTACACATGTATCCATGAAAGAGCTAATCTCTTTAGCTAACTTGAGGTGAATATCTCAAAAAATGGAATGCAATCACACCAGTTGAACTCAAATACAACATAACATAAATCGATGGTCATATAGTAAGAGTTTGAGAAAAATCATAAAAATGTAAAAATAAAAGCAGCTATACTAACTTGACCACTACAAAAAGGGCCAGCCCCAATGCCGATGGTGGGGATCTGAAGAGCTGACGTTGCCGCTGCAGCCACAGGTGGAGGAACACATTCCAACACAACAGCAAAACATCCCGCTTCTTGCAAAGCCATTGAAGTTTCCACAACCTGCAAAACATGAATCCATTTGTATAGAATCAATTTCATATATCATGATTTGCTACCCTTGGTAAAATTTTCAGAAAGAATACCTTGACTGCGCTATCCACATTTCTGCCTTGGGGTCTAAAACCTCCAAGAACACTAATAGCCTGGGGTGTGAGACCAACGTGCCCAATCACTGCAATACCAGCTTCCACAATAGCTTTAGCTGCAGTAATTCTTGAAGGGGCCCCACCTTCCAATTTAATCGCATCCATTCCTCCTTCTTTCAAAACCCTTACGGCTGCATCAACTGCCTGCTCATAATTCAAACTGCAAATCACCAACCGTACATTCACAATCCAAAATAGTAAATAAAGAAAAGAAAGAAAGAAAAAGGGACTCTGTTATGAATAACAAAAGTTTTACTCCATATCTAGTCACTAGAGGAATGAGCATACAAATGATTATAGGCATATGAATAACTCCAACAACTTCAACATATTAATCTTTTACGTGAAACAAGAACAACTAGTACAATACAGGTGGATTTAGGGAACACATGTAAACTTTTTCATCAGTTCACCCAAAAACTTTGCGATCCCAGGTAAGATTAAATCATTGGCTGTAGTACAAAATGTACTTCTAAGTGATTGCCCCATATATCCTATATCTTTCTATATGAAGAATAAATCATGTAATGAAGGGGATTCTTATATGTACAAATGGTACTTCCAACTTGGGACGAGCATGAAGATATTAACGATTACTTCTTTATCTTTTGAGTTGTTCTGCGGGATCGGTATGTAACTAAGTTACTGAGTGCTATACAATATGCTACAACGACAAGGGATAGTTTTGAGCTAATTTCAGGATCAACACCAAGTATCTACATTAAAAGTATTTCTAGGGGAACACGACAAACAATCACAAATTATAATCTCTAGCTAGTTAGACAAATTTTAGCTGCTTTGAGATTAAGATAATCTTGGCATTGCATATTTTAATGGATATTTCCATGACCAATTATTTTATTGGTGTAACCAGGTCAAGTGGGCTGTGTAAACGATTTTTAAATTATGCAAAACAGATATTCTATTCATAAACTACTACTGTTAACATAACATCTGCCAAAAAAAAACAATTCATTAATCACTTCCTAATAATCACTTCAAATAGCCTTAACCTGATGTGTGCTGGACTCATAACTGCCAAACGGCAAGTCCCCAACAAGTAGCGGGCGCTTGGCTCCACGCGCCACAGCGCGGCAATGGACGAGCATTTCATCCAACGTGATGGGCAAAGTGGTGTCGTGGCCGTGAACCACCATGGAGGCAGAATCGCCCACCAAGCAAATATCAATACCTGCGGTGTCCAAATGCACCGCCGATGGATAATCGTAGGCCGTTACCATGGTTATCGGCTCGCCCTTCCTGTGCTTCTGGCGGAGGTGAGTGAGCGTAACGCGCTGACTATGGTTCTGGGGTTTTGGACCGCCGTAGACGGTGTTTTCCGGGACATTGCTCATGCACCGCAAAAGGGCTAGGGCAGAATTGGAGTGTGTTTTAATGGTCGAATTGCGTAGGGTCTTACAGAATGAAGACAAAATTCCCATTTGAGCCGGCGAAAGGTATGGGATTGGGACTGTGCCTCCAGGAAACAGTAAATGGTAAGTGGGGAGTGGTTTTGGTAGGGGAAAAATAACATACTTCTTGTCAATTCCACTTAACAAAGTGCACATATTTTTTTAATAGATGGAAAGATATATAAAAATGAAAAGATAGAGTCGTCCTGATCACAGTCTGATCAGATAGCCAAAAAAGTAAGCGTGCAAATAAAAAAGAAACAAAAGGAAAATAGTCACAAGCCGACCAAATGGCTGAATGGTTGGGGGCCTCGTTAAAACCTCCCAAGGTAAAAACCACCTCATGAAAAACCTCGACGACAAAAAAGGAAAAAAAGATCCCCCATAATAGAAATAGTCGTCCAAAATAAATAAAAAAGAGACCAGGACGCGCTAGCTAACAAACCGATAATTGGACTGGCCAACATAGTCATGAGTGATAAAAGGCGCAAGGTCCTCAGGCGGGACGCCCCACCAAGTACCATAGTCCGTCATCTTGCTCAGCATGTCTGCAACCCGATTGCCTTCCCGAAAAATATGCGAGACCACCAAATCCATCCGTGAGAGTAGATGAAGAGTGTAATTCCATTGGCTAAGATGGCGCCATGGGACCTCCACAGATCTCTTTTCCAGCAAGTTCACCACATACATCGAATCCGACTCCAGCCAAAGTTGAGTCCATCCCTTTACAAAGGCATAATGGATCGCCCACATTGTTACCACCAACTCAGCTTCAAACGCATAACCTGCACCACAACGGTTCACAAAACACCCTCGAAAGAAACCTCTGCAATTCCGGAAGACCCCGGAAGCACTACCGTCCGTATTCACCGTGATCCATCCCGGGAGGGGTTTCGGCCAATTAACTTCCATAATCTTCGGGGCTTGTCTGGCCCGCCCAGGAACACGCAACCTACGCAGGATGAGAAGGTCTTGTTGGTCATTGTGCATGCAGCCCCGGTCTAAAGAAGATGATTCCACGATGAGGACACGAAGGTGAAGAATAGCCGCTTCCACCGTCCACAGTTTGTGGTTAAAAACCAACTCATTCTGGATATGCCAAATGAGCCAGATGCAAGACAAAATAGCCACACGCCATAAGAAAGCAACCTGCTCACTAAAATGAAAATTCATTAAACGCATCAGGAATTCATTAAAGCTATGAGCCATAAATAGGTGAACGTCAAATGAATCAAAAATCCATCGCCCAAGGGCCCCTGCAAAAACACAAGAGACAAACAAATGGTCAATCGATTCAGCGGCGGCGCAACAAAGAGCACAAACCGAGGGTCCAGTGAAACTTCCCCTGGTCCACAATAAGTCCAAGACTGCCAATCGATTGTGGATAGCCCGCCACACCACCACCGAACGACGTTATGGAATGTGTTGCGACCATATCCAAGAACCCCATTTAACGGCCGACGAGTGGGGACGAATATGAGAATAAGCTGCTTTCGAAGTAACATTCCCATCATCATAATTCAGCCAGATCCGCGTATCTCGCGAGAAAGGGGCGATGGGGACTCGCACAATATCCCGGACCATATCCAAATAAGCCTCCACAAATGAGAATGTGAAGTGCCATGACTCATCATAGAAGTAGTCCGAAATGTGATGCCCAAATGAATGTCTGTACTCATGTGGAATACCAATTCTGTCTGCAATAGAGTAGCCCAACCAGTTGTCAAGCCAGAATAAGACCTCAGAATCACACCTCGGGATCCAACAAGAGTTCCAAGCAATCCGCAATACAAGGTCGAATCCCAACCCAAATAGAAGAAGGGATGAACGATCTCCGGAGAGCCCCATCCACCATCAAGTATCGCTTCCTAAGGGTTTTGAAGATCACCGAGTCTGAATTCATAACCTTCCATCCCAATTTCATCAAAAAAGCAGTATTAGCCACCACAATAGATCCGACGCCCAACCCTCTTCAACCCGAGGCGTGCAACACCGATTCCAATTCATCACCACCGATCCATTGGTATTAACATCTCCAGTCCAAATAAAATTACGCATGGCCCTTTCCATTTGCTTGAGCAAGGATCGAGGCCATTTGTAAACCATCATCGTGTGCACAAAAGAACTAGTAATCACCAAATTAACAAGGCAAACTCGACCAGCAAGAGAAAGAGAAGTACCTTTCCATCTTCTGAATTTGAGGATCACCTTATCAAAGACAGGCTGTAAATCCGCAGCTTTAGGGGCACCCTCAAATATAGGGGCACCTAAATAAACCATAGGGAACGCCCCGGACTGGATCCCTATGATATTTTGAACCCTCCCACGTACATGAGATGAAACCCGGGATCCAAGTAAACTTTAGATTTCCAAGGATTGAAAGCTTAGCCCGAGATATCAACATATAGGGTGAGGATCTGAAGTAGGGTACGGGCGTTAGCTGAAGAAGCCCGACACATAATAACAATATCATCAGCATAAAGAATGGACGATGGGAAGATGATTTGTCTAGGTGCAATGAACGGACCTAACTGATTTTGAGTAACTGCGGCCTCAATAAATTTTCTAAGTACCTCCTCCGCGATTCAAAAAAGTAACGGGGATAGAGGATCACCCTGTCTAGCCCCTCTGAAATAGGAGAAGTACCCCACTGGCGACCCATTAAGTAACACTGATATTCTGGAAGACCGAAGAATAACATCCATCCAGTGAATAAAGATCTCCGAAAAACCAAACCGGCGCAGAACGTGCAGTATGAAACCCCACTTCAACGTATCAAATGCCTTACATATATCAATCTTCAAGATCATATTTACATCAGTCCGACCGTGCAAAACATTGAACCCAACAGAAACCATGGTGATACAATCGTGAATCTGCCTCCCCGGAATAAACCCGAACTACGTAGGAGATAAATTGGCAGAAATGATCGAGCCCAAACGAGTAGCCAAGATCTTGGTAATAATCTTGAAGAGAAAATTACTCATAACAATTGGGCGAAAGTTCTCAATAGAATTAGCATCCTTAGTATTCGGAATGAGCGCCATAAAGCTAGCGTTCAATCCCGAAGGTAAGGATGAGCCGATAAAGAAAAAAATGGACATGGCGGACACACATCTGCCGAAATAACATCCTGAGAAATGACGACAAAACGTCCATTAAATTCATCCGGGCCAGGAGAGCTATCTGAACCCATATCAAAAACCGCTTCTTTAATCTCCGAATCCGAAGGAATAATCGTCAAACTGGCGTTATCCGAAGCCCCCACAATAGGAGAAATAATTTGATCAACCATAGTGTAATGCGGAGTGCTACCCCTGAATCCACGAATAACTCCTTATAAAAGGATATAATATGACTCCCAAGAACAACCGTATCATCTGAGAAATTACCATCGATCATCAGGCCCTGGATCCCCGAGCGACCACTGCGAATCTGGCAGCGGCGATGAAAAAATGCTATATTATGATCCCAATCCTTAAGCCAGGCCGAGCGGGCTTTCTGCTTAAGGAATTCAGATTGTAATAAAACCGTTTCAGATAACTCATTCTGGGCGTCGATCTCTATGTCCCGTCGTGCAGCTGTAAAATATGAGCTCTCAATTTCAGCCTGAATCTGCTGAACCTTCTGGGCAAAAGGTAGGCATTCTAGGCTCAAAAGGGGACACTTGGGAAAATATAATACAAAGGTAGGCATTCTAGGTTGTGGCTTGTTCAAAGATGGCCTAAATCACTTCCTTAATGTTACTTCACCTAGGATTTCGCCTCGACTAGTGATTAGAGAAGTTCTAGCATCCGGTGGGATCATAAAGTAACCACTCAATTGCATAAATCATCCCCAAATAAATCAACAGAGTTAAGCACATAGATGGAATTAATGGAAAGAAGATTAAATCACAGTTTAACACATGCTCTCTTAACCGTTCAACTCATATTCGACAAATTCACTTAGTCAAGCAATTTCACAGTTTTACAAACGACCTGACTCGACTCAACTCAAAGCAAATATGCAAGAAACAAATAAAAAAAAACACGAAGAAAGTTGGATCACAAACTGAAAAAGGTATTACCACCCACTCCCCCAAACTTAATATAACCATTGTCCTCAATAGAAGAGATGAAACTCCTCGTCAGAATCGTGGGGTGAAAGAGAAGCAACAGGGCCAATTGGTAGCACTCTGTAGGGCCGATGGCTTTTTCTTTGCCTTTTTATGATTTAGGAGGCACAATACCAACCTGTCAAACAAAACCAAACACGTGGAAAGAAGCAATGGGATAAAGTACCACAATATCATACGAAGACTATGGGAAAGACATTAATGTCATATAATTGTAATCAATATGTGAACTCCCAACAATAAACCAAGAAGGGTATGCAAAAGTGTTAAATTTCTCATTGAAGCATTTTATCAAATACATGGTGGGCATAGATAGAAAATAAGGATGTGGAGGTAATTTATATAACCAATTATACCCGAAATTCAATACCAATCCAAATTCTATCACAATAATCACCTTTTGCTCATAATTTCACAAGAATCGCGTAATGAGCATGCAAGAGGGATAAAGGTGAGATGTCATAACTACTACTAATAAAACACAAACATTCTAACTAATCTAACTATGAAAGCAAGTAAAATGAGCTTGGGTTGCCTCCCAAGAAGCGCTAAATTTAAAGTCTTTAGCCGACTTTTGTTTTACTCAACCGGATCCAAAAATAAGTGTCGGTCATGCCACGCCTTTGTATTTTCCAACAATATAGGCGATCCTTCAAAGTATGAAAGACGTGGATGATTAAGGATCACAATATTGATGGTCTTTTGGAAATCAAATGTGTTCCTAATGATGATAAATGGTTTATCAATCATAGTAAAGATATTTCTATCTTTACTCACATTAAATATCATGAAATCAGAGAACATGTTAATTGATCACCATTTTCAAACATTGTTCCTTCAAGTGTATGCTTCTTAAAATTTGATACATTTGTATTGAAGCTTACATCTAGAGTGCACATATTTTTGTCAATATGAGGATTTTCAATTGAGTGAGAGATAGAGATACTCCCGAGTTAATTTGATGTGGCTCCTCCTCTTGTAAGATCGGATTGCACTCTTCAAAAGTCTCCTCCAAATTTTGAAGGACGTCCACCTTTTTCATAATGGGCAATTCATGTTCATGATTTTCTATTTCACCAGGTCCTAAGAATGATGACGACTCTTCATTATTAAGTTGGTCAATCATTTGTTGGAGTAACTTTGACATAGTTTGACATGTAATCTCAATTTGTTGAATGCTTGCCTCGGTTTGTAGTAATCTATCATCACTTTCTCGATTTCTTATCTTACACTCTTCGATAAACTCAGCAAGATTCTTTTCCAACTCGGACCGACGTTTTATCTCATCTTGTCGTCTTCTTGCCTCACAATCATCCAGAAATTGATAAAGTATTTCCTCCAAGCTAGACAATTGTTCTTGTGGCTGATGAAAGGTTTCATGATTTGCCATATTTTGTGTCCATACAATTTCTTGAGGTGGATAATAAGGAACAAAATGGTTCACACTTTGACTTCCAAAAATCACAATAGCATCATCGGTTGTACGTATATGCATACATTATAATTCCATCCAACGATGTGCCTAAAAAATTACACAAAATTAAAACAAGAAAAGAAAAAAAAAAAAAAAAAAAGTCAAATTACAACTAGGCAATCAACCTTGATATCATACAAAACACATTCCCCAAGAACGGCGCCAAAAACTTGTTAGAGATTTTTCTACCCGCAAGTCTACGGTGTCAAGTTTTAATATAGTGATATGAGTAGGGTTGTCGTATCCACGAGGAATGCGTGTATAAGTACCAAGTATAAATTACCTATGCTATATTTGTGAGATCAATAATAGGTGGATATCGCAATTTATAAATAAAAATAACTAGATATAACTAATCAAAATATAAACATCTAAATCTATGGGAGAATGAATTCTAGAGGTGTGATGAATCTAGTTTTCCCTTATATTATCAATATGGTATATCAATCACAAATTACCAATTTATAAGTCAAGATTTCTACAATAATCATTTCCTCTCTCGAGTGCCAAATGATTTTAGATCACAATTGGGAAATCAATATCTCTATAAAAATCACCAATTGAAATCTCAATAAAAACTATGAATCTTGGTTGATGACTTCAAAGGATTCACAAATCTCTCAATTCTATGAAATCCTAGGTTATGCTATTTCAAGGCCATGTATTCAACTACATCTTTCAAGTGTCAAATCAAATACACCAAACACTCTAAATTATTGATCAAGTAATTTAGAAGCAATAAATCCAAATAGCACAAATAGATTGGGAAATCTAGATTGACAAACCACAATATCAAAACATAAGTTCAAACATAGATTACATCATCCCTCTAGAATTATAAAGTTTAGCTCATGATGAAAATACAAATACCCATAATCAAATGAGAATGCATCTCAAATGATATACAAGAAACAACAAAGAAGGAATTAAAGAGATTAAAGAAGAATCTTATCTATTTCTAGATGATAAATGTCTTCAATCTTCTTCCCCAACTATTTTCTTGTGTCTTGGTGGTGTTGCTTTTCATCCCCAAGTGTCCTCCATTCCCTAGTTCAAGCCTACCATGTATCTATTTATAGTACCCTCCTTTTAGATCCAAAAATCGGACATTTCTTGTTTTGTCCGCACGGGCATTCTTATAGCTTTCGAAAAATGGGCGCTGCATGCCAAAACACAAACCCAGACTGCCCATTTTTCGGTACCGGGCGCTGCAGCGCCAGGAGGGGACGCTGCAGCGCCCGTAGAACACTCCCGGGCCGCTTCGTTTTTTAATTTTTAATGGCGCCGCTTTATTATTCTAGCTCTTCTTTCTTCGCTTTGTCGCGCCATCCAAACGTCCGAATTTGCTTTTTGTGTCTTCATAAGAGTTGTAGCCCTATCTCTTAGCTTTCCGTATCCACTTGAATCAGATCAATATCAATTTTTTGGAGAGAGTTATGGCCAAAATACTAAAACCTGCCAGTGCTGGAAATTCTAGACGCGTTTGGACATTTCTTGATATCAATCCCCTTCTTGTTTGATCATCCTTGCTTCTTTTGACATGAGACTCATTGATATGACTCTAGACTCAATATACTTGGCCCACAATATGTCTTGGCCACTCAAATGACTCGAAACAATAGAAATTAATGCTTAACCTATGAGATATAACAAAAATGACTCAAAATACTCAAAAACAACACAAAACTCAAGTCTAGGAAGCCCAAATCAATGGTATAAAACCAAGTGAACACCAACCAAAGCGTGCGCCGAGAAATATGGTCGCATAAACCATGAGTAAAGCTAATATGGAAAACTATAGAACCCAATTGTACCTGCAGAACAATACGCTGAGAAGAAGACCAAACATGTTGCAGAACGGAGATACCAGCATCATAGAAGACCCAAATATCAGCCCGACCGTTAGCACGAAAACTTTGAGTGACGAAACTCAAACCAAACTACTCCAATAGGAATCCGAAATAGAGGAAATGTCCACCTTAGGCTCACAAATAGCTAAAATAGAAGGTTTATGTTTCAGACAAACGCCTTAAGAACATTACGAGAAGCAATGTTCCCAATCCTCTGGATGTTCCAGAAGATGCAATTCATTGAGACGGTGGAGGAGGGGCCGCCCGTGTCGATCGCACGGTAAATACATGAGTGTGGTGTGCTGTAGAATCCGACGATTGAGCGTTAGCCACTTCATCTGCGTAATCTGCCCATCTTTTTGAAGCTGCATAGTCTAACTCATTTGGCCCAGGGCGATCCGACTCAATCGTAATATCATGAATTGCCAGAGATGGACCCTTAATAACACTCTAAAGTAATCTGGATTTATCCGAATCAAGGGAGTTGTCTCGGAAGGCACGACTGAGAGCACGAATATGCTTCTCCAACGGATGCTGAATTGTAAGAGGCATAACAGTAGAAAAGGAGCCGGTGTAGGAAGAATGGGCCTTTGGGACCGGTTCTCTAGTAGGTAAATCTGTCTGAGGATCCACGGATGATTGCTCTGGGGCATCATCTGAAGCAAGCGCCAAAGCATTACCAAGTTGTATATCAATAGGGCAAGTGATTATTGCACAGGAAGGAGAGCCCGGCCGCATAGGCGAACTTCCCATTGAGTCATCAACAACCTTGCCCTTGTACTGCTGCACAGGACGATAAACTTTACGAACTCTGGAACGGCCTCTACGCACTGATTGCTGGTGTCCCTCCGGAGCCCTTCAATGTCCATGAGGAGGACTGGGACGCATTTCCATAGCCGTGGTTCCCGTAGTATTAAGCCGGCAAGAAGCGGTGGGATGGCTCATAACGTTACACTTGGCACAAAATTCTGGGAGTTTCTCATAACTCACCGACACAAAGGAACATTGCCCAACCCATTCCACCATAATATGATCCTTCAACGGTTTAGATAGATCAACATCGACCAACACACGAATAAAATGTCCCAGAAACCCATTAAGCGAACGTTGATCAATCTGAATCAGATTACCGAGTGCACTGGCGATCCCAAGGATAGTGTTGGGATCCCAGTATTCCAAACTTAGCTCAAAGATGCGGACCCAAATACTGGCTACAGAAGTGTGCACTTTGTACAGATTAATGTCCGGGACCCAAGGAGAAAGACTAATGGTGCCCGCGTTGAGTGCCCAATTGAGACGTAGTTGAGCGCGAGCTTGATCTTGTGCATGGAAAAATTTAACACAAAAATAACCCTTACCCAAGGGGATTAATTTCCAGTCATTTTTAATGCCCCAAAGCTCGGAAAGCATTTTGTGCAGGAGCATCATAGGCCATGGCGTGTTACCCTTTCCCAAGATAACCCGCCCAATCAAAGAATAAGAAAACTCGGCAAGACATTGCTGGTAAACGTTCTCATCCATAGTAATCGAGTAGTAATCCCCTTTCCAAACAAGTTTAGGGATGGATTGACTTTTACCAAAAACCATATTGGAAAATGAAGTAAAAGTACCTGGGGCCTGCGGTAAAGTAAAATCCGATGGATGGGTGTTACCTGAAACAACTTTCACAAAAGAGTTACCCAAATTAACATTAGCATTAGCATTATGAGCCGAAAGTCGAGGGTTCGATGAATAGGGAGAGACCATGGTGGTAGAGCTTCCCGGGCATACTGAGGTGCGATCGTTGGAGGGCATGCAGGTGGAATGCGCTGGGGATGGCAGACTGTAGCCCAGGGGTCATCACCCCCCTGGGAGGGGGCGACCTTAGGTGATAGTGCAGTCGCCGGCCCCTCATAAGGTCCCATAGAGGGGGCTGCCCCCCCATGGTTATTGGCAGCCATGGGGGTAAAAGGTGGTCCCCCAATAGCCACTGCAAGAATAGTGTTGCCCCCTCTAATTCCTTCTCCATGTGGAGGCGCAACAAGAGACGTGGCAGGCTGCAAGTACACCTCTTGCGGGATCACGCCTGCAGGTGAGAACGATGAAGGTGGCGAGCCTGCGGTTTTGTTGGTTGGCACGAAAATTGACGGAAACCATAGTATGATAAGGACGACGACGTAGGCCAAGGAGAGGCCGATTCCGTTCTTTGTCTTTGTTCGCCAAGCGCACGGAGGAATGAGCAACGAGCATGTGGTTCGATTGGGGCGTAGAGATCGGTTGAGTTCGTGCATGAAAGGGCATGTAGTTGGATGTTAAACCAGAAAAAAATTCCGATGAAGCCATGTTGGGGTCGATCGAAGTTAAACCACACAAAGATTCCGACATGACAAAGTCGGATAAGGTGATCGGAGGAGTTATGCCGGACGTCCGATCGGTGATAGCATATTAGGGTTTCTAAAAAGGATGGTTGTGTATCTTTTTCTTAACAAAGTGCACATATACAATAACCAAGATTTCAAATCAACCGGGAAACAAAAGACACCAACAAAAACGAAACCAACAAAAAAGAAACTGGGAAACCAAAGTCAGCAACAAAAAAAAAACCAAGAAAGCTACAATAAAACCAAACAAAGTACACAAAAACAAAATAAAAGGGAAGAAAAATCAATGGGAAATCTTTTGCTCTGGTCCAACCGCCAGTAGTTCAGATGGACAATAACGGATTTGTGGCCGTCAACAAAAAATCAGCTAGTAATGGTAAAAATACCAGCCCTTCACGTCATCAAGAAAACATCCCTATTCGCAATCAATTTGGGGAGTGGGGCGAGAGGGAGGGACGAAAGATGAAATGTGGAGGGATGGGAAAATGGGTTTGTGTTTTAGAGAGAAGGGAGAGAAAAAATTTTAGAGAGAGAAATTGTTGG
The DNA here is from genome assembly GCA_016081115.2 of Rehmannia glutinosa. Lineage (NCBI taxonomy): Eukaryota > Viridiplantae > Streptophyta > Magnoliopsida > Lamiales > Orobanchaceae > Rehmannia > Rehmannia glutinosa. The sequence continues at coordinate 28,820,757 of CM071925.1, read as the reverse complement.
CCTTTAAACATGTTTTATCAGAAGACAAATTTTTGGTGTTTTAAATTTGTTTGTGATAGTTACTGAACATCTAAAATACTAATTAGAAATACTAATTAGAAATACTAATTAGAAATACTAAAAAGAAATTCAAAATTTAGAAAAGTATCATACAAAAATCGTTCACTTCAAATTCTAAAAAACTTATTTATAAACTGTTAGAAAAATGAACTATATAAATGTAGAAGACAACTCTAGGAGGAAGAGGAATTTTATTAACTTGATGTCTTGCATAATTCCAAGTACAAATATGTATTTTATAGATACATAAAAGACCCTTCAAACTAACTAATTTAATGTAGTAAACCAATGGACTCATTTACATGCACCTCAACTAATCTTGACCATTCACCATTCTTCTATATTAACTCTAGATTCATGAACTAAAAGTAGCAGTCAACTAATATGACGTGCCCACGCCTTATGTAGGGCTGCAAATGAAATCAAACCGCTCGTGAGCTACTCAGAGCTCGATTCGATAAAAGCTCGTTCGAGTTCGTTTAACGAGGCTCGTTAAAATAAACAAACCAAACTCAAACTTAGAGATATTCGGTTCATTAATTATCTCGTGAACATGCTCGTTCGTAAGCTCGTGAATAGACTCGATAGTAAGCTCGTATAAATTAAACTAATAATTTGACTTTAATTTTGATTTTTCATATTTTTACTTATGATAATATAAAAGTATTTCAATAAACTTATTTGTTTGAATAAAATTATAAGTTTTAGTAAATATATTATGCGTTTTAGATATATAAAATTTTATTTTTGTAATTTTTTTGAATAATTGCGATATTCTATATAAAAATGAAAAAAAAGGGTATTCCCGATCACAGGCTGATCAGATAGCCAAAAGAAAGCCTGAAAACAATGTCAAAAAGAATGCGAAATGGTCACAAGCCGACCAAATGGCTAAATGGTTGGGGCCTCATTAAAACCTTTCAAGGTAAAACCCACCCTTGTGGGAAAAACCCCTGAAAGGAAAAAGAGTACCCCCCAGGCGTCCAGAAATGAAGAAGCAGCACGTGCTAACTAACAAACCTATAGGTGGATTGACCAACATAGTCATTAGTAAGATAATCTATAAGCTCCTGTGGTGGGACGCCCCACCATGTGCCGTACTCCGTCTTCTTGCTCAATATATCCGCCACTCGATTGCCTTCCCAAAATATATGTGAGACCACGAAATCCATATGTGCAAGCAGGTGTAAAGTGTAACACCAATTTCTTAGGTGGCGCCACGGGACCTCCGTAGATCTCTTCTCCAACAGGTTCACCACATACATCGAATCCGACTCCAGCCAAAGTTGCGTCCAACCCTTGCTAGAAGCATATTGTATTGCCCACATTGCAGCCATCAGCTCAGCCTCAAATGCATATCCCAAACCACAATGATGTACAAAATATCCCCGAAAGAAACCTCTACAATTTCGGAAGACCCACACAGGCGAGTAAGTCTCCGGCGCGCCACGGAGGAACTACCGTCCGTGTTGACCTTGATCCAGCTCGGAAGGGGTTTTTGCCGATTAACCTCCACGATCTTCGGAGCTCGCAGCCTATGCAGGATAAGGAGATCATGTTGGGTGTTATGGATGCAGCCCCGATCCAATGATGATGATTCTACAACGAGTACTCTCAGATGGATTGTCGCAGCTTCGATAGTCCAGGTTTTGCTATGAAATACTAGATCATTCTGGATATGCCAAATGAGCCATATACAGGAAAGGATAGCCACACGCCTGAGGAAGGTAACCTGCTCACTGAATTGAAAATTCATTAGTCATACCAGAAATTCATTAAAGCTATTGGCCTGAAATTGGTGAGTGTTAAATGAGTTGAAAATCCATCGCCAGAGACCCCTGCAAAAACACATGAGACAAATAAATGATCAATCGATTCCATAGATTCAAAATAAGAGCGCAAACCGAAGGGCCAGTAAAACTCCCCTTGGCTCGTAATAAATCCAAGACAGCCAATCGATTGTGGACAACCCACCACGCCACCACCGATCGACGTTCCGGGATGTTTTGCGACCAAATCCAAGAACCCCATTTGACCACCGGGTAGTTAGGGCACACGTGATCATAGGCAGCCATAGATGTAACCGAACCGTCCTCCGAATTTAACCAAACTCGTGTATCCCTAGAGTTAGGGGCAATAGGGACACGTACGATAGCCCGGACCAGATCCAAATAAGTCTCCACAAATGAGAAGGTGAAATGTCATTTCCCATCATAAAAGTAGTTTGAAATGCGATGTCGGAATAGGTATCTATATTCTTCTAGATTACCAATACGGTCTGCAATAGAATAACCCATCCAGTTATCAATCCAAAATAATACCTCGGAATTAGCACCTGGGATCCAACGCGAATCCTCCAAGCAAGATGAAATGAAAGGTTTAATCCCAGTCCAGATAGAAGAAGGAATAAAAGACCTCCGGGCCATCCCATCTACAGCTAAAAATCGACGCCTAAGTGTGGTGAAAATCACCGACTCCGAGTTCATGACCTTCCAGCCCATTTTTATCAAGAAAGTTGTATTAGCCGCAACAATTGATCGAACGCCCAACCCCCCTTCAGTTCGAGGTGTACAACACCAGTTCCAGTTAACCGTCACCGAACCCTTAGAATTCACATTCCCAGTCCAAATCAAGTTACGCATTGCCCTTTCCATTTGCTTGAGCAACGTGCGAGGCCATTTGTAAATCATCATGGTATGAACAAACGAGCTAGTAATCACCGAATTAACCAAGCAAACACGACCAGCAAGGGAAAGAGACGAACCTTTACATCGTCTGAATTTAAGGATGATCTTATCAAAGACGGGTTGAAGATCCGCAACCTTAGGGGCCCTTTTGAAGATTGGGGTGCCTAAATAAACTGTAGGAAACGTCCCGGGCTGAATCCCCATGATTGTCTGCACTCTTCCATGAATATGAGATGAGACACGGGTACCAAAATAAACTTTGGATTTACGAGGATTAAAAACTTGGCCCAAAATATCTGCATAAAGGTTGAGAATCTGGAGAAGAATACGGGCGTTTGCTGAAGAAGCTCCACACATAATAACAATATCGTCGGCGTATAGGATAGATGATGGGAAGATTATGCGTCTGGGCGCGACAAACGGAGCAAACCTATTATGCTCAACCACAACATCGATAAATTTACTAAGGACATCTTCTGCGATGCAAAACAACAACGGGGATAAAGGATCACCTTGTCGAACTCCTCTAAAATAAGAGAAGTACCCCACCGGCTTCCCATTCAAAAGAACTGAAATTTTGGAAGACCGAAGAATAACATCCACCCAGTGGATAAAGATCTCAGAGAAACCAAAACGGCACAAAATGTGAAGTAAGAAGTCCCATTTCAAGGTATCAAATGCCTTACAGATATCAATCTTCAAGATCATATTCATATCCAATCTACCATGCAAGACATTGAATTCTTCAGATACCAGTGCAATACAGTCATGAATCTGTCTTCCAGGGACAAATCCAAACTGAGTAGGTGAAAAATATGTAGTAATAATCGAACCCAAACGCGTAGCCAAAATCTTAGTAATAATCTTGAAAAGAAAATTACTCATGACAATTGGGCGAAAGTTCTCAATAACATTAGCGTCCTTGGTCTTTGGGATTAGCGCCATAAAACTATAGTTCAATCCCAGAGGTAGTGACGAACTAATGAAGAAAAATCTGATCGCGGCGATCACCTCGACTGATATAACATCCCAGAAGTGGCAATAGAATACCCCACTACCACCGGATCATATCCTTCCGCTTTCAAACCCAAGCTTTTTCTAAAGTTCCAATTTTCTTCTGCCTATTCTTTGATCATTTTCTTGCAAAACACACTATTACAATTTGCTATGTTATTTATCATATAATGATTTTTTCATTTGGTAAAGTAGGGATTTTTTTTTTGGATTTCCTCTATACTTTCCTTCTTCCTCCCCTTTAAGTCTTTCTTTTGTGTTCTTCCTTTTCTTTGCTGCTCCTTATCTCCTCCTATGTTCGCGAGTTAATTTTTCTCTTCTCTAATTTGCCTATCAATTCCCTTTTTCCCTTCTTGATTTTTCTCTCTACTTTGCATTCTTTTTGTTTCTAACTTTCATCTTCTTCTTCTCTATGCAATTTAGTAATTTGTGTAAATTGAATGGATCACTAAGTCTAACTGAGCTTTCCTGTGATTGATTTTGGCCTCATCATCACTGTCCATATTTTTGGGCTTGCTATATTTTTTATCAGATTTTCCGTTAGTCTTTGACCTATGTTCTCATCTGTTTTGACATCTTGGGCTTGCTAATTATTGATGTCTTTTACTTTTCTTTAAAAACAATTGACTCCTAAAAAAGGGCCCAGGTTCATATGGATTATATCCTTACCTGTCAAGGAATTTCTCAAGTATTGTGTGAAGCCTACCTCTGCTTCCAATTCTTTTACTTTCTTAGTCTCCCTCATTTCTTATTTGTTCTTTCAATTTTTTTCCCTCTTTCTTTTCTCCATGTTTATTCTTACTTTTTACATTGGGATTCTTGATTGAGCTTATGTTATTCTCTTTTCTTGATTCAACTCCTTATCCGATATTTTGTTATCTTTATCTATTTTTGTTTTCTCGTTTTCTTTCCTCCTCTATTTAACAGAGGCTCAAGTTGAAATGGGTAAATATTTTAAAGTTACTAGTAGACCCTTGTCCTAGTTTTTTTTTTGGTAAAAATAACACCCCGGGGGGTGGGGGATTGAGGCCTGATCCCCTACATTTAGATTAAGTAATCAAAGTATTATACAATGTCATGTCCCGTCACGACGGGAGAAAATCAAAAAGTAAGAAACCTATTATTACGACATCTATACAGGCTATCATCATAAGATATCGAAATAATACAATGAGACCTAATGACCTATGAAAATCTGAAGCTCGGATATCCCAGCTGGTCCATCCGAATGAGCGCTAGAAGATGGTGGGAAGCCGTGCCCTCATAAACAATATGACTACCAAGAGCAGCAGCTCCCAACTCCGCCAGATGATCAGCTAGTCGGTTCCCCTCTCTGTGTATATGAGAAATCGAATACTGAAGTTCCCTAAGCATGTTTCGAATGCGAATCAGTGTATGCTGAACCTGCCAAGAGCCAAGGCAACCAGATGTGATTGTGGTGACCACCGCCACTGCATCCAACTCGATCCAAATATGCAAAGAAAACTGTTGGGCATGCTGCAATCCCATCTCCAATGCTAGTAGCTCGGCATGAAAGCTAGACACCACCTGGAAGGAACTGTGAAATGCCAACATAAGTCTGCCCGAATGGTCTTGAATCAATCCCCCTCCGCCAGCTATCAATGTGCCTCGATCAAACGAACCATCCATGTTCAGCTTGATCTGAGGAGACTGAGGGGCTCACCAAATCACCATCATCGGCCTGCGTGGAACATGTGGTGGATCACTCCCCTGCAAAAAACCCACTGTAGGGAAGCATCCAGACCAATCCGAAGGGCTCAATTGCCGACCTGAAACAAGAATCTAGAGATACCGCTCCACGTGCCAAATAATGTGAGATGCCAAGAAAGGAGGGTGTCGATGCTTGACATTATTCCTTTCCGTCCAGACAAACCATAAAATCAAGCAAGGAACCAGGAAACTCAAGTGCCTCATGTGAGATCTGTGTGTGCGATTCCTCCAAAATTTGAGGAACAATACCATATCAGTGGTGTGTGGAAGTGTAGTGTCAAACCAAGGAACAAAGTGATTCCACACGGACTGAACAATATCATTCATCAAAAAGAGGTGAGGGATAGATTCAACTTGAGGAGAAGACTGTGGATTATGAAAGCAACAACAACAATGTGACGCAAGAGAAGTGCCACGTGCCTGAAGCTTGATATCCAAAGGGAGACGATTACGAAGGAGGCGCCAAAGGAAAATAGAAATAGTAGGAATGAGAGTATCGTTCCAAATGGCACCGCATGCACGGTTACGAGCATTTCTACCCCGGATAGAATCCCAAGCGAAGACATCGAAAACCCACCATGAGAGGTAAACATCCACCGCATGATATCCTCGGACCAAAATAGAATCGGAACCCCGATATATCCTCAATGAGACTCTCTCGAAGCCCACATCTGGAGACCAAGACCTGATACAATCTATCTCTATCCCATATACCATCGCGAATGAACCAATCAACTGTCATATGTCCCAAAGGCCGATCCAAACAATGATCCGCGATCCGTAAGCGGCCTATGCCCAAGCCAAATATCATCCCAGAAACTTACCCGACTACCACTGCCAATAGACAAGAAAATCCGCTGGGCTCGAATACCGATCCGCCTCAAGCGCCTCTACTGATGACTATGATTATGTGTTACAGAGGCTCTACAGGGAGACCGAAGCCCATTGTAACAATACTTGCTAATCAAGAACTGGGCCCAAAGAGAATGACCCTCGCGTAAAGTCTTTCAAGGTATAAATGTAAGATATTGCATTAGGCATACATTCATGCATGATATTACTTGTTGAGCTTCTTTAGCTCATTCCTCGAATGTTGAATATTTTCAAATGAGAACCCAAATGAGGAAGGAGATGGTGTAGCGCATTGACTAAAAAACCCACATCTTTCATGATTTCATGTCTTTCAATTTCTTTTATTTATGAAGTTTGATTTTTAGTTTATTAAATGTCAAATGTCCTTTTATTTTTAGAATGAATGTTTTTGGACAAGTAATTATTTCAGTTATAAGCATTTAATCCCGCTCAAAGTTTTCAAATGAAGTAAGATTTTTATTATTCCGTACTTTTAAGCAGTCTATTAAAGTATTTCTATTTTAATTGCCAATTTTTCACATTAATATTCAAGTAAGCTAGAAAGGGGTGCTACAATATGAGTAGAAGTAGGAGTTTCCATGAAACAACTTACTACCCCAACTGCGTAAAGTATATCCGGCCTTGTACATGTCAAATATCTCAAACTTCCCACAAGACTTTTAAACAAAGTCGGACTTTTTCTTCATCCCCAAACTTGGATAGCTTGAAACTAGTCTCCATGGTTGTGTTCACATGATTGCAATCAATCATATTAAACTTCTTCAAAATTTCTTTTGCATAACCAGTTTGAGAAAGAAATATACATTACTCCATTTGTTTCACCTCTAGACCCAAGTAATATGACACGATGTCTAAATCAATCATCTCAAATGCAAAATACATCACTTTCTTGAACTCGTCAAATAAGCTTGGATTACTACCGGTAAAAATTAGATCATCAACATAAAGACAAACGAGCAAAACATCACTATTATGATATACTTTGATGTAAAAAGCATATTTATTAGGATAACGAACAAACCCATTCTTTTGGAAATATTGTCAATGCGACTATTCCACGGTCGTGGTGCTTGCTTTAAACTGTATAAAGCATTTTTTTAATCTCAAAACTTTATCTTCAAGTCTATCTATGACATACCCCAAAGGCTGCTCAACATAAACATGTTCTTCAAGATAGCCGTTCAAGAAAGCTGATTTAAAGTCGAGTTGATAGATTTTTCACTTCATTTGAGCCACCAAAGAGATGACTAAACGAACAGTTTCCATGCGGGCAACCGGTGCAAAAACTTTATCATAGTCAACTCCATGTTATTTCTTGTCGCCCTTGCCTACAAGTCTCACTTTGTATTTTTCTACTTCCTCTTTAACATTCTTCTTCACCTTGTACACCCATTTGACGCCAATAGTGTCATGACCTTGGGGAAGAGTGGTTAATTCAAAGTATGATTTTTCTCAATTGAATAAATCTCCTCATCCAAGGCTTTTCTCCATCATTTGTCATGTCTTGCTTCATCAGGCAAGAGGCTCACTATCTGCGAAAAGATAATTCAATTCATCATTGTCAAGAGAAACTTCCTGAGATCTTTCATATATGTCATCAAGACTTCTCATTTTTAGTGGTCTTTCACTCGAACTTTCTCCACAAGTAGGTGATGGAGTTAGAGAAGGAAATGGTGTAGAATTCTGTTCAAGCTCCAAATAATCTTGTTCTCCAAAATAAGGAAGAAAATCATAAGACTTTTCTTCTTGAGCTTCCCAATTCCACGTGGCTTCTTCATCAAACTCAACAACACAGCTTATCATGACTTTGTCATTGTTTGGGTTGAACAACCGCTAACCTTTTGACTAATAATCATATCCAACAAATACGTGCTTGACACTTCGATCATCAAGTTTGCATCTCTCTTGGTGGGGGAATTGAACTTATGCATTGCTTCCAAATACTCGCAAATGGCTGACATTCGGTTTCTTTCCGTTCCATGTTTCTTGAGGTGCTTGATTTTTGACATTCATCATTGATGAACGATTTGACAAATACACCGCACATGATACAGCTTCAGCCCCCAACTCCTTCGGCATATTTTTGGCTTTGAGCATACATCTGGCCATGTTGAGAATGGTTCTATTCTTTCTCTCGGCGACACCGTTCTATTCTGGCGATCTAGGAACTGTCATAGGAAGACAAATTCCATGAGTTGCACAAAACTCATTGAATTCTCTTGAAGTGAATTCACATCCTCTATCAGATCTTAATGCTTTGATTTCATAGCCACTTTCTTTTTCAACAAGTGTCTTCAAAATTTTGAAAGTAGCGAAGGATTCTGGTTTTTGCTTCATAAAGTAAACCCAAGTCTTTTGGCTGAAAATCATCAATATTACTCTTACCAAATGATTGTGGATTAATTGGTCCACATACATCCGTATGCAACAAGTTCAAGCGGCTTGGTCGCTCTCCACGTTGCTTCTTTTGGAAAACTATTTCTTGTATGTTTTCCGACAATATATGCTTCACACTAATGATTGGGATGATTAATTGAAGGATTCCTATCAACATATTATTTTCTCCCATCGCTTTAAGAGCTCCAAAATTCAAATGCCAAAATCTCATATGCCATTGCCATGCTACATTGTGTACATTAGCCTTCAAATACTTTGCATCAATGGATTTCATGTTTCAATTTGAACATCCTGTTCTTTGACATAACCACTTTAGCAAGCAAATTAGCATTCTGATCTCGTAGCCAAAGACAATTATCTTTCATGAGAATTTCATACCCATTTTCAAGAAATTGGCCCAAGCTCAAAATATTACTTTTCAATTTAGGCACATAGTAAACACCGGAGATCAATTTATGGCTGCCATCTTTGGGAGAAATGAGTATTGTACCTTTTCCTTCAATATGGATATTTGAGGAGTCTCCAAAAAAGACATTACCTCTCACCTTCTCATTTAACTCTAGACATTACCTCTCACCTTCTCATTTAACTCTACAAACTTTTCTCTATATCAGCACATGTGGTTGCTAGCACCTTTATCCAAGTACCACATACTATTATTGTCATTCTCATCATCTTTGATTGTTAACAACAACGTCGACTCTTTTGCTTCTTGCTTATCGTCAACAAGATTGACATTTCCTTTAGCATCGTAATTGTTGTTGCGACACTCCCAGGTAAAGTGGCAAAGTCTATGACAATTGTTGTCATACCGCCTTTCGTTTGATCTTGGATAATAGTCTCGTCCTCTTTCTCTTGCTCTTCCACGACCTCTTTGTGATGGTTGGCTTCTTTCTTCATTATTGGAGTTGTCTCCACTGTCTCTTCCAGGCCTATTTTTGTTATTTGCATGATCTCTTCTTGTTCATATACTCGTCCACGTCTACGTCTTTTGAAGTTATTTTTCTTTTCTACATCATTTCTCAAAGTAGCTTTAACTTTGAGAACTTTCTCCAACGGCTCCTCTTGATCTTTTCTTCATGAGCTTATAGAGAACCCTCCAATTCTTCAATGCTCATAGAATCTAGATCTTTCATCTCCTCAATGACACACACAATATAATCAAGCTTTGAAGTCAAGGAACGAAGAATTTTCTCTACTACGCGTACATCTTCAATCTTATCTCCATATATTTTTGATTGATTCACAACATCTTTCACCCTTGAACAATAATCTAAAATCGCTTCGGATTCATTCATCTTCAAAGCTTCAAAATCACCCCTTAGTGATTGAAGTCTCACCTTCTTCACTTTATCAAGACCTTATAGAGATTTTCCCAAAATCTCCCAAGCTTCCTTTGAAGTAGTAGTCGACTACTTTCTCGAACATCGAATCATTCAAACATTGATGGATGAGAGTGAGGGATTGTTGATCCTTCTTTTTTGTCTTTGACAAAGTATCCTTCTCGGTTGGAGATAACGTAGCTTCATTTTGAGGCTTCTCATATCCCTTCTCTACGACCTCCCATACATCTTGGAAGCCAAGTAAGACTTTCAATCGTAGACACCATTTTTCAAAGTTTTCTTTAGTGAGATGAGGAAATTGGAATGGAGCTACTCCATTATTTGCCATCTCAAAGGATTATGTGGCTCTAATACCACCTTGTTAGAAAAATGAACTATATAAAAGTAGAAGACAACTTTAGGAGGAGGAGGAATTTTATTAACTTGATGTCTTGCAAAATTCTAAGTACCAATAGGTATTTTTATAGATGCATAAAAGACCCTTCAAACTAACTAATTTAATGTAGTAAACCAATGGTCTCATTCATCTACATGCACCTCAACCAATCTAGAACATTCACAATTCTTCTACATTAACTCTAGATTCATGAACTAAAAGTAGCAGTCAACTAATATGACGTGCCCACGTCTTATGCAAAGACATAATATGGAATTCCAAATTACTACTAATATAAACTACATCAAAACATTGTCTTATGACAAATCTTCTGTAATACATGGGCGTCTTTCAAAAAAAATAGGAAAACTATATATTTGGAAAAATAATGAATCATGGTTTTTTTTCTTTTTTCTTTTTATCGTCTTTCACAATATATCTTCCAAAATATATATATATATATATATATATATAGAATTTACCGGCATCTTATAGAAGAATTAAGATTTCAAGTAGTTGTACACCAATTAATTTTCAAGTAGTTTTTATATGCCTTTACATGAGGCTACCAAAAAAATTGTTTGGGGATTATATTATACTTTTATGATAAGGTTATCATTTATTGTAGCATCTATCAAAAATCATTCTTAGTATATCTCATCTAAAATTAAAATCTTTGATTTTTAGTTATGTATTACCTTTTAAACTATAATAAACTGTATATATAATATTTTATTTATGGGAAAAATAGACTGTATAGATAGAATTAATGATTTTTGAAAAAAAAAGATTGTTTAAATAGAATCATTGATTTTTGGATTATTTGTTATCTTTTAGATTTATATGAAAAATATGGAAAAATATGTATAAGATTGGCATATGGATAAATGTGAAGCCGCACATGGAATCGAGAGAATAAAGAGTTGACATATGTCCCAAAACAATGAGGTGATGACATGTGTCATATATATATGTTTTTTTCCTTTTAGTATATAGGGCTGATAAGAAAAAAATATGTGACAATTTCTTAAGTCTTTTTTTTTCTTGCTTTCTCATTTGTGGTATTCTTTTTATACGTATAATAATATATTTAATCTTTAAAAGATAATAAATTTAAAAAATTATGTAGATATAATCCTTGATTTTGGGATTACTTGTTATTTTTTAAAGTCGTTATATTTTGAATTAAAAAATATATTACTAATTAAATGAGAGAATTTCTGTAATAATATAGTTTTTTTATAGGATAACAAATTCTAGAATATGTTTTTTTCTTGTTTGCTCATTTTCTGCAAATTTCTTTATACTTATAATAAATTCCAAGATGTGAGATGTTTCTAGGTATACTTGTGTAGATTATAATACACAAATCTATTTTTCTATATTCATCAGGAGATTGTATCATTTAGAGAATAAATAGAATAGAGATAAAACATATACTGAAATAACAACAATCATAAGTGATTTAAAAAAAAATTGGTCGAGATAGGAAAAGGTTTGGTGTCATATCCTCTAACATAATTCATTTTGTGAAAACTAATTTGTTTATTTTGGATTATTTTAAAATAATTTCCTGAAAGTAATTTTTCAGAAATACTATTTTCCAATAATTTACTCTAATTTCTAATCCTATTTCTGTATAACTAGAATTTTTTTAAGCATATAAATTAAATATATTTTTAAAAGATGACAAATTTAAGAGATAATGTAGGTAGAATCCTTAATATGCATTTGTTATCTTTTAAATTACAAAATATATTATTAATGATGAACGTTAAAAATGTATAATTATTTTAGACTTATATTATTATTTTACCTTATTAATATTATTAATAAAATGAATTTATAGTACTATATTAATATGTTAGGAATAAAATAGGAAATCAACATAGAATTGTATTTGGAAGCATTTTCTAGTGCAGGTTTAGATCAACGAGCATATCTTTCACTTCCGACATGATTTTGGGATGATTCTTGAAGATATGGATTCACAATCCATTAATTTACAAGTTTTTATAGATATTGAAACCAAAAATCAAAGTTTGGAATGATATTTTCTTGAATAAAAAATTCATCATAAAATGAAGATTGAAGGGTTGCTCATTTAATTTCCAGACTTGACCAAGTTTGGTATTTTGGACATAACTCGGAAAATACAAGGTATTGGTATCTGAAAATGAGTATGTACAAATCATAGAGCTACAACATTGATGAAGACGCCAAAGTCATATTTGTATTGGATGAATTTATAAAAAATCCAAGAGGCTGCTGCACTAGTCAATCCCGTATGCCAACCACATCTCAATTATTCAACCATATCTTGGCCCATGGTTGTTGGAATTCAATGAAATCAGTTGGAAATTCAAGCTAACACATGTGATAATTGATTTGTGGAAGCAAATTGAGCAAAGATGGCTGATATCGTGGACAAAATGACCAGTCAAAGAAGGTGGCAAAGTTGGTGTTGATTTCCTTATTTTCTTACTTGTAATAAAAATAAAGAATAAAATAATTTTAAGTTGATTTTTAGTTGGCTATAAATAGAGGTCATTAGCATTAGCCAAGATCAAGTTTTTTGTAGAGAAATTTAGAGTTAGAAACTTCAAAAGAATTTTTCTTTCTTTCTTTCCTTAAATTATAGTAAGATTTCTACTATTATACAAAATGTTTGCTTCTTTTTTCTTCAATCTTTTGTTTTCTATACTTTCTTCATGTTATTCTAAGTTTATTTTGTTGAGGAAATGGGGTGAAACTCTTGATGAAGGATAAGGAATGATTGTAGATTCATATTAAAATTCATTGTTTGTATCATCAATTTGTTTTTAGCTTATACATTTTTGTTTGGTGGTGTTTCTTGATTTATGTATATCTATTGGCACAACAAATACTTGGTTCTATTTAGTTAAATGTCTGGTTTTATTTCAATCGACTACTAATGTGGATACCTTGATTTGTTGTAGACAAAAGAATACATAAATACTTGATCCCATAAACAAGTATTGATGTTATTCTAATTGATGATACAACATGATTACCTCATTGCATGATTTATATGTATAATATCTTCCCATTGGAACCTTCTTTGTGTATGGATTCCAATAGTGGCAATCTAAGAGGTAAGAAAATATAATCATTCCTTTATCCGAAATCAAGAGTGAATCTCTAATCCTCAACATTTCTATTAATTAAATTTCTTGTAAAAAATATATATTCTTACTAGTTAAAAATCTATTTACTCATCACTTAAATAAGAAATATCCTGTAAACTTCCATCAAATTCCCTGTGGATCGACCTCGGACTCCCGAGAAATTTATTACTTGAGACAACCTGCACTTGGGTTTGCAACCTTAAAGTTGTAGCAAGTTTTTGGCGCTGTTGCCGGGGAAGGCACGGTAAGTTTCCAGGTTTGTGAATATTTTTTTTAACTGTAAATATTGTGTATTTGCATGGTTACATGGTGTCGTAGTCCAAATTCTCGTCGTTTAGTTAGAAATAATTCAGAAAGTTTGATTGAAAATTTTGATTCACCTCCACACACCCCAATTATGGCTGAAAATGAAGTTGTTCATGACGAGATTCAACGAGCGGAAAATCTAGCAGAAAATCAAGAAGTACGTAATATGCGTTACTACTTGCAACCCCCTCGAAATTCTACTCCTTCATGTTTTATTTTTCCACTAAATGCAAACAACTTTCGATTCAATCCAGGGATGATTCCTCTACTTCCTAATTTCCATGGTATGGATTCTGAAAGCCCATATTTACATTTAAAGGAGTTTGAAGAAGTATGTGCCACATTTGATGATCAAAATTGTACAAATGAAATTGTTAAGCTCAAATTATTTCCTTTTTCTTTAAAATATAAGGCAAAAACTTGGCTTAGCTCTTTGAAACCTAGATCAATTGGCACTTGGCAAGAAATGCAAACTGAATTTTTGAAAAAGTTCTTTCCAACTCACAAAATTAATGCTTTGAAAAGACAAATTCAAATTTTTCTCAAAATCCTAAAGAAGTTTTCTTTGAATGTTGGGAAAAGTTTAAAGAATTGTTGAATTTCTGCCCACATCATGGTTTTGAAAATTGGCGTATCATCAGTTTCTTTTATGAAGGTTTAACTCCTGAAACAAAACAATTCATTGAGTCAATGTGTAATGGTCAGTTTCTTGATAAAGAACCCGATGAAACGCTTGAATATCTTGATTATTTGGCAGAAAATTCTCAATCTTGGCATAGTGTTAATGAAAATAAAGGAAAATTTCACCTTAACCAAGAGGACAGTTTAAGTGACAGGCTTTCACTTTTGGCTAAAAGAATCGATGACATGGAAGTTAAGAAAGTTAAGGAAGTAAAATCTGTGCAAGATAAAAAGGTTTGTGATATTTGTGGAATTAATGAACACTCCACCAATGATTGTCCTCATATTCCTGTTGAGGCTAATGTCATGAATGGATTCAGAAAACCTTTTCAATCTCCATATTCTAAAACTTACAATAATCAAGCTCAACAAATGAATTCACAAAAGCCACCGAATTTTCCTTCATATCCATTTACATGTAAAATCACTTGAGGAGACTTTGCAAGCATTTATGCATGAGCAAACAAGCATCAATAATAAAACTTCTCAAGCCATCAATGAGATCAAGAATTCACTTTCAACACTCACAGCTTCTTTGCGAACTCAAGAAAAAGGTAAGTTTCTTGCTCAACCTCAACCTAATCCTTCCACGCAGTGTTCTGTTTCTACTTCAGGTGAGAGTCCAGTCAATGAGGCTAATTCAGTCACAACACTTCAAAGTGGGAAAGTTGTTGATAAAACAATTCATCCCAAGAAAGTTATCAGTTCATCTTCAGAAATGAAGAATGAAAATAACGATGATGAAGAAGGTAAGTTGACTGGAGGTAAGTTTGAAAATGATGAAACATATACACCTCCTGTTCCTTTTCCTCAAAGATTGCAACCAACTCAGAAATCAAACTCAAATTCTGAGATTTTTGAATTGTTTAAACAAGTCAAAATTAATATTCCTTTGTTGGATGCAATCAAACAAGTCCCACCTTATGCAACGTTTTTGAAAGATTTGTGCACAATCAAAAGAAAGCATCATGTGAAGAAAAGGGCATTTTTAACTGAGAGTGTGAGTTCAATTATCCAACAATTTGCTCCACCTAAGTATAAAGATCCTGGTTGTCCAACAATTTCATGCATCATAGGAGACACCAGAATAGAACGTGCTTTGCTTGATCTAGGTGCTAGTGTAAATCTTCTACCATTTTCAGTTTATGAACAATTAGGTTTGGGTCTTTATGGACGATTTTTCAGTTTTTGCTGAATCATTTGAAGATTGTTTGTTAAACTTAGAAAAAGTTTTGATCAGGTGTGAAGAAAAGAACCTTGTGCTTAATTGGGAAAAATGTCATTTTATGGTAACAACTGGTATTGTTCTTGGACACATTATTTCAAAGAGAGTATTGAGGTAGATAAATCCAAAGTGGATTTAATTGCCAATCTACCCGTGCCAAAATCATGAAGGAGGTAAGATCATTTTTAGGGCATCTTTGGCTTTTGTGGAAGATTTATCAAAGATTTTAGTATAATATCTAAACCTTTGTGTAATCTTCTAACAAAAGATATTGGTTTTGAATGGACCGAAAATTGTGAAAATGCTTTTGTCAAACTTAAAAGCATGCTTACATCTGCCCCAATAATCCAACCTCCTGATTGGACTTTGCCGTTTGAAATAATGTGTGATGCTAGTGACTATGCCGTTGGAGCCGTGTTAGGGCAAAGAAAAGAAAAGAAACCATATGTCATTTACTACGCAAGTAAAACTTTGAATAGTTCTCAAATCAATTATTCAACCACTGAAAAAGAATTACTTGATGTGGTATTTGCATTGGAAAAATTTCGATCCTATCTTGTTGGTTCACCAATTGTCGTTTTCAGTGATCATTCAGCTTTGAAATATCTTTTGTCAAAAAAGGATTCCAAACCAAGATTGATTAGGTGGATTCTCTTACTCCAAGAGTTCAATATTACCATTCGTGATAAGAAAGAAGTAGAGAATGTTGTAGGCGATCATTTATCAAGACTTATTTGTGATGATTCGTTTCAAACTCCACCTATCAATGATACTTTTCCGATGAACAATTGTTTAATGTTCTTTGTTGTGCCTTGGTTCGCGGATATTGTTAATTTTCTTGTGACAGAATGATGCCATCAAATTGGAATTCACAAGACAAAAAAGAAATTTTTGACGAGGTAAAAGGTTTTATCGGATGATCCCTACCTTTTCAAATATTGTCGAGATCAAATCTTTCGTAGATGTGCACTGACAATGAGGTAGGTAGCATTATCAAATTTTATCATTCTCAAGCATGTGGTGGTCACTTTTACGTAAAGAAAACCGAGGCAAAGATCTTCAGACCGTTTTTATTGGCCAAATCTTTTCAAAGATACTTACACTTTTTGCAAAAGTTGTGAAAATTGTCAAAAGTTAGGATCAATTTCAAAACGAAACATGATGCCTTTGAATCCAATTTTGGTGATTGAAATCTTTGATTGTTGGGGTGTTGATTTTATGGGGCCATTTCCAGTATCATTTGGTTTTGTTTACATTTTAGTTGCAATAGATTATGTTTCAAAATGGATCGAGGCAATTCCTTGTCGAAATAATGATCATAAAATTGTGATAAAATTTTTGAAAGAAAATATTTTGAGTAGATTTGGAATTCCTCGAGTCATTATTAGTGATGGGGAACACATTTTTGTAACCAAGTTTTTGCAACTTTAATGAAAAAATATGGAATCACACATAAAGTTGCAACCCCTTATCACCCACAGACAAATGGACAGGTTGAACTTGCAAATAGGGAGATAAAACAAATTTTGGAGAAAATAGTTAACCCAAATCGTAAAGATTGGTCTGTTAGACTTATCGATACACTTTGGGCATACAGAACTGCTTTTAAAACATCATTCGGAATGTCTCCTTATAGAATAGTTTATGGAAAACCTTGCCATTTACCTGTGGAACTGGAACATAAAGCTTATTGGACAATCAAAATGTTTAACTTTAACTTTGATGATGCTTCGAAATTGCGAAAATTGCAAATCAATGAGGTTGAAGAATTGAGAATGATGCATACCAGAATTCAAAAATTCATAAAGCAAGAATCAAAGAATTTCATGATGGAAAAATTGCAAGAAAAACATTTGAGATTGGTCAAAAGGTTTTGCTTTATTATTCTCGATTGCATTTATTTCCTGGAAAGTTGAGATCAAGGTGGAGTGGTCCTTTCATTGTGAAAAATGTATATCCTTATGGGGCTGTTGACATTGAGAATCCTAGAAATGGTAATGTATTTAAAGTTAATGGACAAAGACTTAAACTATTTCTAGAGAATCAATTTCTTCCAGAGGAAGTTCTTTTTCTTTCTAATCCTTGTTATAATTAGTGTACATATTTGTTTTTTGTAAATTTGTTTGTTTTGTAGGATTTAGGGTTTCTTTATTTCTTTTCCCGGTTAAATGGTGGATAACGGTACTCCGTGACTATTGAAGTCGGACTCATCAGTTTCCCACAAACACTAATATTTGTACATAAAATATTTTGTTTGAATTTTCTCTCATTAGCTTTTTCATAAAATGGATAAAAGCATTCCCCCCACTCTCAAAAAGCGATTTGATTTTCTTTCTACAAATGAAATTTTGAAAATATACAAAGCCAGGCTTGAAAGGTTAAGGATGCTTATGCACAAAAGCATTCCACAAGATATACGTTGGATAATTGAAGCGAAGGTAAGATTAGGAGGTGGATTTTCAATTTTTCCTACCAAATGCATGCCTGGTGTAGGGAAAAGTTCATATTAAAAAACACGAAGGGCCAAAAGACTACAAGTGTGTCACAAATGTGCTCGATGGACTTGTGACACAAGATGTCGTTCTTTAGGTATGGTTTCCAGAAATCGAGAAGATAAAATTTAATTCATAAAGGATGGGCTGAGTAAGGAGTCTTTGGATAACATTCTACTAACTCTTGATACGCATCCTTGTGGATTCGTGCACCGTGAAATTCTCCGTTTATGGAACCAATTTCGAAATGAATGTGAACATCGTCTTGGGAATCTGATGTTAAAAGACCCTGTTTGCCAATTTATAAGAAAATTGGATGGGAAGCATATCCCCGACCCATATAGGGCGTTTAAGCCGTTTCTGGACGTAAAACCTGAGGAAGATGTGAGCCACAATCACAACTACTTTTCTGTTCATTCACATGTTAGCATTTTTTTTTTGACTTTATTGTCTTTATTTTCAAACTTTTTGACAAAATAAAAGTTCCAATAATTACATTTACTGTTGCATTCTCTGTTCATACCTCAATAAATAGCGTTGCATTCACCCTTTCTTTTACACCATTCAGATTATATTAGAAAAAGAAAAAAAAAGAGAAAAAAATGGAGTGTTCTTCTTCCCGTAGAATTAACAGTGTTGCTGTATTCTGTGGTGCAAATCCTGGAAAAGACAGCAGTTGTTTTCTTGAGGCAACCGATAATCTCGGTAAATTTCTAGCGAAAAAGCACATTAACTTAGTATACGGGGAGGTAGTTTTGGGTTAATGGGGCGTGTTCTTTGGTTACTCCTATTTGGGAGGAGTCGAGTCTTAGGAGTTATCCCGAAACCTTTAGTTGTCCGACAAATCACCGGGCAAACCATTGGAGATGAGTTAAGAGTATCAAACATGCAAGACAGAATGGTGAATATGATGCATAATGCAGATGCCTTTACACCTTACCTGGTGGTTTTGGTACACTGGAGGAGTTATTCCAAGTGATCTCCTGGGCACAACTCAACATTCACCAAAAGCCTATAGGTATTCTTAATGTTAATGGTTTCTTTGATGGTTTGTTGTGTTTCATAGATTATGCTGTCGAGAAAGGTTTTATTTCACCATCTGCCAGACGAATCATAATTTGTGCAATAACACCAAGTGAACTAATCAATCAACTCCAAGCATTTGTTGCTGAACCTGATCCAAAATTGGCTCATGTTGTTTGGTCCGAGGATAGAAGTAAAAAACACAAATTGGATTTGTCTCTGACATTGTGAGATTTATCTTTCATGGGTATGACTACTACTCTGTTCTTCAAGTTTCATTTCAAAAAGTCATACACCAGGTAATATCTTATAAACCTTACTTTCCTATTTATTTTTGACATTGAGGACAATGTTTTTGATAAGTTGGGGGGAAGGGATAATTAATATTATTTGTGGTAAACATGTTTTTTTTTTCAGTTTGCAATGTGTGATTTTGAAAAAAAAACACTGATGGCAGAGTAAAGAATGTCAGTTTGATATTCTTGAGACGCATCCCTATTTTTATTATCTTTCTAGTAATTCCCTTTTCAAAACATGGCATGTTGTGAATTTTGTTTTTAAAAAACAAATATTGTGAATTGTCAAAACATGAAAATAGTCTTATTGTTGAATTCAATGATGCTATCTTGATTAAATTGAAAAAAATAAAAAAACTACAGAAAAGAAGGAAGCGAAGAAAGTGTTTTGTGCACATTCTAAGTGTTGTGGAAAGATTGGTTGTGATACATATAACTGAAAGTTTGATCATGATAAAGTATTTTATTTTTAATATTCACACATCTTTTGTGAATGAGTGGTGAGTTTGAGAAAACAAGCATTCCGAACTTTAATTGGTCATTTGAAATGGTTATGTTGTGATTTGAAATACTTAAATATTCTACCTTACATGTGGAGAAATGATTTGGTTAACACCCACATTGTCAATTTCTGTTAAAAATACTTTATTACGTAATTTGTGATGAGTATTCTTCATTGTTATGTTATCATTGTTAGTCATGTTGTAAAAATACTCCATTACATAATTTGTGATGAGTATTGTTCATAGTTAGTCATGTTGTAAAAAAAGAAAAAAAAGAGAAGAAAAAAAGAAAAAAAAGAGAAGAAAAAAAAAAGAAAAAAGAAAAAAAAGAAAAAAATATATAAAAAATATTATCATTTTGTTTGCAGTTCTAAACCAATGAAATTTCGAGGCATAATTTGGTATGGAAAAATTAGGTGTTTCAAATTTTATACCTACCTATCTTATGCTCAATTTTAGTTTGAATGTTTGTCCTAAATCATATTGGCCATTTCCTTGAGAGTTTTGACTGTTTTCCAACTCCAAGAGTGAACACCTCGCCAATTTACACAAGAAACACTAACCTGTGAGGATATGGAGTTGAGGCTTTTTCATGATCAAGTTTGAAGTTAATGTATTTTGGTTTGTGAAATGAAACGGTGGTTTTGTGCATATATACACAATATTTCTTCTCTAAAATAATAATAATAAAAAAAATTATAATATTTATTCTTGGTAGCATCTATGATGACTGACAAAAAACTTTTTGATTGTCAGACTATTTCATAAAGTTTTTTTAAAAAAAAATGATCAACGTGTCATATTCATCAAATTTCTTTTGTATTATTTTATGCTTTAATTACCAGGGACTAGTAATAAGCTGGTTGGGGGGTGTGATGAACGTTAAAAATGTATAATTATTTTAGGCTTATATTATTATTTTACCTTATTAATATTATTAATAAAATGAATTTATAGTATTATATTAATATGTTAGGAATAAAATAGGAAATCAACATAGAATTGTATTTGGAAGCATTTTCTAGTGCCAGTTTGGATCAACGAGCATAGCTTTCACTTCCGACATGATTTTGGGATGATTCTTGAAGATATGGATTCACAATCGATTCATTTACAAGTTTTTAGAGATATTGAAACCAAAAATCAAAGTTTGGAATGATATTTTCTTGGATAAAAAATTCATCATAAAATGAAGATTGAAGGGTTGCTCATTTAATTTCCAGACTTGACCAAGTTTGGTATTTTGGACATAACTCGGAAAATACAAGGTATTTGTATCTGAAATGTTTACTGAATATGTACAAATTATAGAGCTACAACATTGATGAAGACCCCAAAGTCATATTTGTATTGGATGAATTTATAAAAAATCCAAGAGGCTGCTGCACTAGTCAATCCCGTATGCCAACCACATCTCAATTATTCAACCATATCTTGGCACATGGTTGTTGGAATTCAATGAAATCAGTTGGAAATTAAAGCTAACACATGTGATAATTTATTTGTGAAAGAAAATTGAGCAAAGATGGCTGATATCATGGACAAAATGACCAGTCAAAGAAGGTGGCAAAGTTGGTGTTGATTTCCTTATTTTCTTACTTGTAATAAAAATAAAGAATAAAATAATTTTAAATTGATTTTTAGTTGGCTATAAATAGAGGTCATTAGCATTAGCCAAGAGTAAGTTTTATGTAGAGAAATTTAGAGTTAGAAACTTCAAAAGAATTTTTCTTTCTAGCTTTACTTAAATTATAGTAAGATTTCTAGTATTTTACAAAATGTTTGCTTTAGTTTTTCTTCAATCTTTTGTTTTCTCTACTTTCTTCATGTTATTCTAAGTTTATTTTGTTGAGGAAATGGGGTGAAACTCTTGATGAAGGATAAGGAATGATTGTAGATTCATATTAAAATTCATTGTTTGTATCATCAATTTGTTTTTAGCTTATACATTTTTGTTTGGTGGTGTTTCTTGATTTATGTATATCTATTGGCACAAAAAGTACTTGGTTCCATTTAGTTAAATGTCTGGTTTTATTTCAACTGACTACTAATGTGGATACCTTGATTTGTTGTAGACAAAAGAATACATAAATACTTGATTCCATAAACAAGTATTGATGTTATTCTAATTGATGATACAACATGATTACCTCATTGCATGATTTATATGTATAATATCTTCCCATTGGAACCTTCTTTGTGTATGGATTCCAATAGTGGAAATCTAAGAGGTAAGAAAATATAATCATTCATTTATTCGAAATCAAGAGTGAATCCCTAATCCTCAACATTTCTATTAATTAAATTTCTTGTAAAAAAATATATATTCTTACTAGTTAAAAATCTATTTACTCATCACTTAAATAAGAAATATCCTGTAAACTTCCATCAAATTCCCTGTGGATCGACCTCGGACTACCGAGAAATTTATTACTTGAGACAACCTGCACTTGGGTTTGCAACCTTAAAGATGTAAATGAGAGAATATCTTCTATAAAAAATATAGATTTTTTTTAATAGAAGAAAATAATTACTTGAGTCTTTTTTCTCTTGCTTGCTCGTTTTCTGCATTTGGTTTATTGGCATAATAGTATATTTAAGCTTTAAAGGATGACAAATTCAAAAGATAATGTAGATGAATCTTTGATATTTGGATTACTTGTTATCTTTTAAATTTGTTATCTTCTTTAAATTATAAAATATAATATTAATTCAAATGAGAGAATATTCTATTAAAAATATAGATTTTGAACTAATAGAGTCTTTTTTTTCCGTCTTGATATTATCTGTCTTTTAAATTTGTTATCTTTTAAATTTGTTATATTTCAAATTTAAAAATATATTATCAATTCACTTATAAATTTGTATATAAGGTTGCCACATGGATAAATGTGAAGCAACCATGTGGAATTGGAAGAATGAGGAGTTGACACATGCCCAAGATTAATGAGGTGATGACATATGTCAACTTTATCTTTTGTTTTAGTATATAAGGTTGATGTTATCACCGATGAAATTACACTTTTGATCCCAAAACATATGGAATGACAAGATTTTAGTCCCATAATTTCAAAATTATCCCACTAGAATTATTTTGTTACAAAATTAGTCTCGTCGTTAAATGTTTCTTGCAATTTTGGTTCCCTCGTTAAAACATAAAAATAATTACAAAATAAGTACATAAAAATAAAAAATAAATCTTAATAAGTCTAAAATATAATAATTAAAAAAAGAAGTAAAAAAAAAAAAAATTTACACAAGTCTAAAACTTAAGAATTATTTTAATTAATAACAAACAAATTTAAATAACTCCAAATTATAAGAATAATATAACATAGTAAAAAATAGCTTTAATAACTCTAGAACGTAAGCATAGTTTTAAATAAATATAATATAATATTAAAAAATTACATAAGTCTAAAATAATATAATAATTAAACAATAAATATAAAATAATGAAAATATGGATATACATAACTTTAAAATATAAGAATAATTTTAAAAATTCCATAATTGCCCTAATTAAGTATAAAACATAATTCTTTATCCAATATTCCAATTTTATTTAAAATATTATAAATTCAAATTTTAATTATGTTTTATATTAGTAAATTGACTCATATATAAATTATGTATGGTAAAAAATTAATATAATAAAAAAATTAATAAAAAATTATGTACAATGTATATAATAAATGTTTTAAATATTAATATATTTATTTTTATGAAATTTCTTAAATCTATGGAACTCTTTTAGATTTATTTCTTGTTGAAAAAATTATTAATATTTAAATTTTAACATAAATCTATTTAATTATTATTTTATACTTACGCTATAATTATTCTTATATTTTAGAGTTATGTATTTTTATTATTTTAAAATGTTTTAAAAATACTCTTAAATTCTAGGCTTATGTAAATATCTTTATTATTTTATACTTATGTTAAAATTATTCTTATGTTTTAGAGATACGCAAATCTATTTTGAATATTATATACTTATATTAAAACTAGTCTTATTTTTTAGAGTTTTTTAAATCTAAGTTTTATTATTTTACACTTGTTCTAAAATTAAAACAATATTTAAGTTTTTATATTAAAATTGTTTTCAAATTTAAAAATAAAATAGTTTTATAAATCTACATATTTATTATCTTACAATTATTTTATAAAATATCGCTAACAAATAAAAATGAATAAAGAATGACCTTTATTTTATTTTGGGACCAATTTCGCATTAAAAAAATTTGACTAAACATTTCTCCATTAGTTTTTAACGTACATGGGATCAAAATTTCAAGTTTCATGTTTGGTGGGACTAAAGCTGTTAGAAAAATATTTTCGAGACTGTAAGTGCAAAATATTTGCAAAACTCAACATGTCAAAGGACTACCCAAATTGAATTTTGAAAATATTGGTTTATGTGACACTTGTCAAAAGAGCAAATTAGTTAAAAGTAGTTTCAAGCCCAAAGATAAAATTTCCACAACCAAGCCTCTACAACTTCTTCATCTAGATTTGTATAGGG
Organism: Rehmannia glutinosa; assembly: GCA_016081115.2. Taxonomy (NCBI): domain Eukaryota; kingdom Viridiplantae; phylum Streptophyta; class Magnoliopsida; order Lamiales; family Orobanchaceae; genus Rehmannia; species Rehmannia glutinosa. The sequence goes on along the minus strand of CM071925.1, from coordinate 28,796,073 downwards.
ACATTGGTACGACTAGTCTAAGTGGAAAATATTATACATTCGTTATTATAGATGACTTCTCTAGATATACTTGGATTATTTTTCTTGCTAATATAAATGATGCCGCTTATGAGTTTGCTAAGTTGTGTAGACTAATCGAAAATGAAAAGGAAGATACTATCAAATCTACTAGAAGTGATCGTGGTGGAGAATTTGATGGAGAATTTATAGTTCTGTGAAACAAAAAGATATGCACATAACTGTTAGATCAATGTTATTATTTTAATTTTGATGATTTCATATAAATGAGTTTTATACCAAAATAATATTTTCAAATGTTGTCCAAATACTTCAAAATATTTAAATTGATTTTTATTAAGTTTTTGAAGTACTTCTTGAACTTTATTATTGACAAAAATCAGACAACTTCTCGTAAAGAGATCAACTGTCGCCTATGGGAGACTGTACTGAATGTGTTAAAACAAAAAACAGAATAGAGAACTTGGAGTAGGGAGGGCGACCGGTCGCCTTATAGGGCGGCCGGTGCCTGAAGAGTTCAGTTTATTTGCTTCTCTCCTCTCTTTCTCGAGCGAACGATCACATTCTACAAAGAACCGGTCGCTATAGGCGATGGTCGCCCTTTATGCCGTCATGTGTCAAACCTTTAGTCAAAATTCAAATTTTTCTATAAAGCAACCGGTCACTATAGCTTTTTGACAGCAAATTCTATCCGTTGCAGAAACACTTCTCAGGAAATTATGGCCTTTTCATTTCTTAACCATTTCTTCGAGCTTGTTTGATCTTTCTTTTGTAGACAAATTTAAATTAGGAGGATCCTGTGTTGGGGATTACATCTTGGAGCTCTCCTATAAATACATGAAGCATTGAAGGATCAAAACACAACACATTACTCTACAACACAACAAGAAAATTCAGCAAAATATATTTTTCTTCATTTTCAACATTCTTGTTGTAATAGCCTAAGTACTTCATTTTCACATCTAGCTTATTAGGCTTTCCTTCTTTATTATACTTGCACTTTTGAGTTGTAATATTTCATTCAAATTGTAATCTTGATTGAATTTGCAAAAAAATCATCCAAGCAAGACATACTTATTGAGTGTTTTGTTGGCAAGAAGTTGATTCACTAGGTGTTGAAGAGTTTGGTGCTCTTCATCGTTGTAAGAAGAGTTTGGTGCTCTTCATAGGTTTTGTTGTAAGAAAAGTATGATGCTCTTCAAGGTGAAATTGTAATTTTTTGGTATCATTTAATAATTTTTTTCCTTTTGAAATCCACTAGGACATCCCGGTGGTAGTGGACGTAGGCCTTATGTGGGTTAAGCACTACAATCATCTTGTGTTGATTTATTTTTGTGCACTTCTATCTTGTCTATTCATCTTGATTGAAAAAGAGAGCATAAATTAGAAATTTGGGAAAATCTATTCACCCCCTCTAGATTTTCGGTAGCTACTTGGACTAGCAAATAGTATCAAAGCCAAACTCTTTGGCAAGTTCGTTTTTCATTGCGAGTAAAGAGGAAATATCGATGGCTATGAACGAGAGTCATCTTACAACCGTGCCTCCACCAATAAGCCACCTGTATTCACGCCAACAACTATGCATTTTGGAAAGACGCTAATGGAATGCTTCTTACAAGGTTGCGGGTTCGATATTTGGAATGCCATCATTGAAGGAATAGCTCAACCAACCAAGAAATTGGAGGATGTAACTATAGCTCCCAAAAGTTTGAAAGAGTTCGATGAAAGTGACAAGAAGTCTTCCTCTCTAAACGGTAAGGCTTTGAATATTTTGCATTGTTCACTCACTGTCACCAATTATAATCAGATTATAGGAATAAGGTCCACACATGAAGTATGGGAAAAGCTCGAAACCATCTATGATGAAACTAAGAAAGTTAAACAAGCTAGAGAAACCATGCTTGTTAAAGACTTTGAAAACTTCATAATGTTTGAAGGTGAAGGTATTTCAAAAATGGTGGAAAGGCTCGATAACATCGTCAATCCTCTATTCGAAAAGTCATCTCCGAAGAAGACAATGTAACAAAGATATTGAATCTCTTCTTGGTTCTTGGTCCGAAAAGGTGATGACTACTATGGAAGCTCAAAATCTTGAAACTCTCAAGTTTGATGAGCTTATTGGGAATCTTCACATTTGTGAAGTCTATCTAAAAGAAAGAAAGAATTCAAAATAATCCACCTCTTAATCGGGTATGCAATCTACACCTAAAGGCCTTACATCAAGCTCAAATAATTCTTATTATGCTAGTGATGAGGATGATGAGGAAACGGCCGCTCTTGTACGAAAATTTGCCAAATTTATTAATAAAAATAAGGCAAGAGATAATTCGTGCTTTAAATGTGGAAAACCCTGGCACTTTATAGCCATTGATGACGAAAACAAGGTCTCATGGCCATTGACGAAAACAAGAAGGTACACTCTAACCCTTCTTCTTCCGATCTTTAATTGATGAACTTCAAGGAGATTATGATGATTTACAAAATGAGTTTAAAAATATGATTTGCAAATACAAGAGCTTGAAAAAAGATTTTAAAGATATAAAATTGAGAAAGATAAGTAATTTTTTTCTCATTAATCTCTTGATCATTCTCATACTATTGCTCTTGCTAAAATTAAGAGTCTTGATTCCGAAAAGCAATTGCTCACAAAAAAATAGAAAATTTAAAAAAGGATGTACAACGTTTTAACTTGAGTACCGACAAAGTTACAAAAATTCTTGGTGCACAAAGAAATGAGAAATCAAAACTAGGACTTGGTTATAAACCTTTTGTAATGACCAAATTTTATGAAATTAAAGTACTCTAAAAATATTATTAAGAAAACACAAATTTATAAATTAAAGTGATCCCAATAATTATCAAAAAGTTGATTTAGAATTTTTATATCTTAAGGAATAATAATAATAATAATAATAATAATAATAATAATAATATTAATACATCTTCCAAATTAAATATCCAACAATTATTCCAAACATAAACCGGAAAAAAATTAAAGACATAAATCTAAAATTTAGTCCGTTCATAATTATTTAAAATATAAATATAGCATGATTTATTCCACTATCCACAACATCACATCTTCAGCCGGATTCCCAACATGAATGTCATGATAATAATAGGGGTGGACTTCATCTCGCTTAGTGGGGATATATCGGTCAATATTTAATATAACCTGAAAAGCATTCACATAATTACAACAATAAATTCATTAATTTCCTATTTTTCCTCTAACTGACCAGTTACTGTATATAGCATTACAGGTTCACCCCGAAGATACTATTGATCCTGGACCCTTTTCATGACCCCTAGCTTATATGAATTTATTTACTCTTGACATATATTGCAATTAATAAAATACAATCACGAAACATTAAATGAAGACAAATAATATAGAAAATCCCTACCTTAATAATTGCAGATATACAATGTGGAAAAATGAACGATGGAAGTCCTAGTCCTTGATCCCTTCGTTTTCTATTGTGGAGAATTGAGAAAAATGTGAAAAACTTATGTGGGTTTATTCATGTATTTATAAGTAGATTTTATTTTATTGTTCTATTTATTTAAAATCTAAATTAACCCCTAACCAACCCCAAAATTAATCTCTAAACTAACCCCTAATCTAACCCCCTAAAATAACTCCTAAACTAACCCCTAAATTAATTGTGGTTATCACATTCTACTATCCTTAAATATAATTTCGCCCTCGAATTTCGATATTTCACCTGGAATTGAAAAACTTGGGTACTTGACACGAATCTCCTCTTCACGCTCCCAAGTAGCTTCATTTCTGCCATGACGTCTCCACTGTACTTTGATCAGAGCAATATCTTTATTTCTCAAATGGTGAATCTTGTGTTCCAAAACAGCTTATGGTGCTTCCTCATAAGTTAAGTCATTGTTCATTGTTAGATCCTTATAATTCACGATGTGACTTGGATCGTGAATGTACTTTCTTAGCATAGAGACGTGAAAAATATTGTGCACACTTGATAGACTCGGTGGTAATGCTAGTTGGTAAGCTAAATCTCCAACTCATGTAAGGATTTCAAATGGTCCGATATATCTCGGTTTTAACTTTCCCTTTTTGCCAAATCGAATAACACTTTTGATAGGAGCTACTTTCAGAAACACTTTTTCTCCTTCATCAAATTGTATATGTTTTCTCCGTTTATCTGCATATGACTTTTGTCTATCTTGAGCCATCTTGATTTGATCTTGTATCATAGCTATCTTCTCAACAGTTTGCCGAATTAATTCAGGCCCCAAAATTTTTCTTTCACCAACTTCGCTCCAATATAATGGTGATTTAACTTTTTTCCGTACAACGCCACGTATGGAGCCATCCCAATAGTCTCTTGATAACTGTTGTTATAAGCGAATTCTACCAAGGGTAATAATATTTCCCAATTACTTCCTAAGTCGAGCACACATGCTCTCAACACATCTTCCAATATTTGTATAGTCCTTTTAGACTGTCCATCTGTTTGTGGGTGATAAGCCGTACTAAAGTTTAGCTTTATTCCCAAGGCACTTTGCAGAATTTTCCAAAATTTAGAAGTAAAATGCGTATCTCTGTCCGAAATAATTGACACGGGAAATCCATGAAGTCTCACTATCTCCTCAATATAAATTTGTGCATATCGCTCTATACTGAACGTCATCTTAAAGGTTAAGAAATGAGTTGCCATTGTTAACCGATCTACTACAACCGAAATAACCTTGTTTCCCTTGACTGATGGTGGAAGCCCTACCACAAAATCCATAGTATGTGCTTCCATTTCCATTCTGGGATGTCAAGTTGTTTGAGCAATCCAGATGGTCTTTGGTGTTCGGCTTTAACTTGCTGACAAATCAAATATTTTTTCACAAAAGTTCCAATATCTCTTTTTATACTTCGCCACCAAAATACTTCTCTTAAATCTCGATACATTTTCGTACCTCCAAGGTGAGCTGTGTACGACGTACAGTGAGCTTCTTCGAGAATTGCTTTTCTAAGCCCTTCTTCTTTAGGAACGCATAATCTCCCTTCATAAGTCAAAGTTCCATCATTTGTTATAACAAATCCTTTACATTCTCTTCGCGAGCTTTTTCTTTCATTTTGCTCAAAAATTTATCTCGAGGTTGAGCTTCTTTTATCTTCTCTCTCAGAGTAGGTTGCACCACCAAAGATGCTGGTATTATCTCTGTGCTTTTTGGTGGTACCACTACTTCAATTCTCATCCTGGCCAATTCTCTTACAAGATGTTCTTGCTCAGATATCAAACTTGACATTTCTCCTTTTATTTTACCACTTAATGAATTGGCTACAACATTAGCTTTACCTGCATGATAGTTGATAGTTCAATCATAGTCATTCACCAATTCCAACCACCTTCTTTGCCCTATGTTTAGCTCTTTCCGATTAAATAAATATTTCAAGCTTTTGTGGTCAGTGAATATTTCACATCTCCCTCCATATAGGTAATGGCGCAGATTTTTAATGCATGCACTACAACAACTAACTCTAGGTCATGAGTAGGATAGTTTAACTCATGTGGTTTTAGTTTTCTTGAGGCGTAGGCAACAACTTTACCATGTTGCATTAGCACGCATCCCAACCCTTGTTTTGATGCATCACTATAAATAACAAAATTTTTAGTGGGGTCAGAAATTGTTAATACGATGCGTGAAAGTTAGCCTTCACTTCAACTCCTGAAAGCTTTCTTTGCATTTCTCATTCCATTGGAACTTCTCCCCTTGTCAGTCGAGTCATAGGCACAACTATCTTTGAGAATCCTTCAATAAATCTCCGATAATAGCTTGCCAAACTTAGAAAACTGCGAACTTCATTAGCATTCATAGGTGCACTCCATTCGTTGATCGCTTCAACTTTAACCGGGTCCACTTCAATTCCTGGAGCAGTGATTACCTGTCCAAGAAACACCACTCAATCTAGCCAAAACTCGCATTTGTTGAATTTCGCATATAACTTTTCCTTCAAAGTGTTTCTAGCACTATTCTTAAGTGCTTAGTATGTTGCTCTATATTCTTTGAATATACAAGTATATCATCTATAAAGACTATGATGAATTGGTCTAGATACAGATGAAACACTCTATTCAACAAGTCCATGAATATTGCCGGTGCATTACTTAACCCAAATGACATTACTAAAAACTCATAATGTCCATATCGGGTTCTAAATGCCATTTTTGGGATATCACTCTCTTTAATTTTTAACTGATGATATCCGGATCTCAAGTCAATCTTAGAGAAAGTGCTGGCACCTCTCAATTGATCGAACAAGTCTTCAATCCTTGGTAGCGGGTACTTGTTCTTCACTGTGAGTCGATTAAGTTCTCTATAATCGATACACATTCTAAGTGATCTGTCTTTCTTCTTTACAAACAGAACTGGTGCTCCCCACGGTGATACAATAGGTCTAAAGAATCCCAAATCCAAAAGTTCTTGTATTTGCTCCTTTAACTCTTGTAACTCCTTTGGCGCCATCTTATAGGGTGCCTTAGATATAAGTGCTGCCCCAGGTACCAACTATATTCCAAATTCAACCTGACGATCTGGAGGAATTCCCGACAAGTCTTTTGGGAATACATCCAAATATTCTTGCACAATTGGTACGTCATTAGGTGTCACTTTGGCTGTCGAGGTATCTACTAAACTCACTAGATATCCTTAACAATTTTTCTTTTTCAACATCTTTCTTGCCTTCATTGCCGATATCACTCGTGGTACTTCCTTAGACTTAATCCCATATAATTTGATCTCACCATTTCCTACCAGTTTGAATATTATCTCTTTCTCGTGACACTTAATGTCTGCCTGATATCTACTAAGCCAATTCATACATAAGATTACGTCAAAATCCTTCATCTTAATTATGTATAGATCAGCTTTATGATATTTTCCCCCTATATTCACTTCAACATCCTTATTCACTGAGTCAGTTGTTATCGAATTTCCAGATGGCAAGCCAACCTCAAGGGGTTCACTTACTTTAGTACTCTTATGTCCTAATATAGCATGAAATTTGACAGATAAAAACGAATGTATGGCACCAGTGTCGAAAAGTACAAGAGCAGGTATTCCAGAGATGGTTAGCATACCTAACATTATACTCGAGTTTTGATTAGCTTCTTCCCGAGTCATAGCATACATTCGAGCTATACCTCCAAATGTTTGTTCTCTTCTTTCCTGCTCAACTTTCAAGAGAGGACAATTAGAGACTTTATGCCCTGGTTTCTTACACTTGAAGCATTTTTCTTGTCCAGCTAAGCATTCTAAAAAATGATTCTTCTTGCATTTTGGGCAAGTTGGCCTGTCTGTTTGCGTGTTGGGCGTGCATTTCCATCAATCTTTATCTGAATTTTAATTTTAATTTTTGTTATGTTTTGCCCCTTCCTATTTTCTTTTCTCAGGTAAAACGATCAACTTTTGCTCCTCCTCGTCCCTAGAAAAACTTATCTCTACCTCATGAGCCCTTCTCACCATCACCGAGTACTCCAAATCTCCTTGAGCAAATAGTATTACTAATAGTTGTGCTCGAAGTCCCCTTCTGAACCTCACAACCTTTTTCAAATCCGTATCCACTAGGTGTGGAGCAAACCTCCTTAGTTCGTTGAACTGTCTCTCATACTCTGTGACAATCATGTTTCTTTGTTTAAAGTTAAGGAATTCTGACTCTTTCTTGTCACGATATGATTGTGGGAAAAAATTTTCCATTACAATCACCTTGAACTCATCCCATGTTAAAGCATTTCACTCTTCCTCGGTCTTAGTCCTCCAATACCCTTTCCACCAATGATCAGCGTCTTCAGTGAGTTGGAAGGAAACACATACAACTCTCTGTTCGTCTGTTTAGCCAATAAATAAAAAAATCCTCTCTAGTGATCGAAACCATTCTTCTACTATTGTCGGGCCATCACGTTTGTTGAATGTGGGTGGACCATAGTGGCGGAATTGTTCCACGACTCGTGCGTTGTTGTTGTTGTTGTCCCCAATGTTCTACACACCTTTGAGGAACTCAACAATTATATCTCTAGCAAAGAGCAAAGTGGTTTGATTTCTGTATTAGTGGAGTTCTCAATGTTGACTTGATTTTCACGACGGGGAGCCATATTCCTAAGGTCATACGTTATATTATTATTATTATTATTATTATTATTATTATTATTATTATTATCCCAAGTTATTTATGGATTTCGCATGAAATATCTAACTTAAAATCTAAATATCCTAATATGATGGTCAAATAAATTAGTATCAATTAAAGGACAACTAATCTGTATATATAATAAGGATTTATTTATCAATTATTGCAATACATAGACCCATCTATCTCTACTGATCCATGTCTTCGTCTTTCTCCGGATCTTCTTCTAGGTCTTCTTCTGGATCTTTCTCCAGGTCTTCTTCCAAGTTTCCTCCTGATTCCTCATCTTCTGTCATAGCCTCATTATTTAAAAACTCAATCCATTTACTGTATAACCTAGCAGTGATGTCCCACAGTTAATTTTTGGTCAGTCGTCATGCCGTCATACTCCAATAATGAGGCATAAAGCTTTTCAGCCTTGACGTTTCAAAATGAGGGTAAGCTATCAATCACTTTACGGGAGGCAGCGCGTTCATTTGGAGCGCCGATGACATTCCTCACATTATACCACAATTGGTGAATTTTAACTATATATTCTCCAATACTCCCCCCCTCCTCAATTTGATAGTTGAAATAATGATTGAGTCGGTTAATGAGATGGTTTAGACCCCAGTTATTACTATTATTGTTCTTTCTTGAAGTGTGGTGAGTGCGCCATCTATATATATGTGTATTTGCAACCATAAGTCTATTTTTATATTTTGTTTTGAAGAAATACAAGATTTCTATTCATCTAACATTTAAACTGGTATTATATTTCTAAAGCAGAATATAGTAACATGGAATACACCATGTCATAAATGAGCATACTGATACAATTGTATAATGTAACTTGCATTAATAATTCTCATACCTTGAGGAAATCGACAAGATATGATGGATGGGGATGTTATTACACCATTTTATCTTATACAAAGTTTGACTATTATTAATTTTTCTTAAAAAATAATAATAATAATAATAATAATAACAACAACAACAACAACAACAACAACAATAACAATACATCTTCCAAATTAAATATCCAACAATTATTCCAAGCATAAACCAAAAAACAATTAAAGACATAAATCCAAAATTTAGTCCGATCATAATTATTTAAAATATAAATATAGCATAATTTATTCCACCATCCACAACATCATATCTTCAGTCGGATTCCTCAACCTGAAAGTCATGATGATAATAGGGGTGAGCTTCATCTCGCTCAGTAGGGATATATATGTCAATATTTAATATAACATGAAAAATATTTACATAATTACAACATTAAATTCATTAATTTTTTCTTTTTCCTCTGACTGGCCAGTTACTGCATATAGCATTGCGGGTTCACCCCGAAGATACGTTTGATCCCGGACCCTTTTTATGGCCCCTAGCTTATATGAATTTATTTCCTCTTGACATATATTGCAATTAATAAAATACAATCTTGAAACATTAATTAAAGCAAATAATATAGAAAATTCCTACCTTAATAATCACAGATATACGATGTAGAAAAATGAACGATGAAAGTCCTAGTCCTCGAGCCCTTCGTTTTCTATTGTACAGAATTGACGGACTTAAGTTTAATTTGATAAGTGTAAGCGAACTTTGTGATTTAAAGTGTGATGTTCTTTCAATAAAGAAAAATGCCTAATTCTAAAAAATGATAAAACTATTTGTGAAACTAGTAGAAAAGACAGTCTTTACAAAATTTGTACAAGTGATTTAATTAGTCAAAATGTTTCTTGTCTTGTCGCTAGCAATGATTTAACTAGTTTATGGCATAGGCGACTTGGACATGTTGGATACAAAAATTTACAAATCATTTACAAAACATCAACAAGTCAAGGACTACCCAAACTGAATTTAAAAATCTTAGCTTATGTGACACATGTCAAAAGAACAAATTAGTTAAAACCCAAAAATGAAATTTCCGCAATCAACACTCTACAACTTCTTCATCTAGATTTGTACGGGGATATTGTCACGACTAGTTTAAGTGGAAAACATTACACTTTCATTATAGTTGATGATATTTCTAGATATACTTGGACTATTTTTCTTGCAAATAAAAGTGATGCTACTTATGAGTTTGTTAAGTTATGTAGACTTATAGAAAATGAAAAGGAAGATACTATTAAGTCTATAAGAAGTGATTGACTAGGAAATTTATTATTAGATTTTGATGATACCATGCAAAACATAGAATAAAAAGTTGGCATCCCATTTTCCTTGTATATCTATTTTGTAATAGATAGGACTGCATGAGCTGAGTGAAGTCAGCTATGTTGAAGAATGCAAAAAGTCAACTGAAGACTGAAGTGAAGACCCAACTGTGTGTCAGCTGAGTGTAGTCAAGATGGAAGGCACAGACTTGACTGAAGGAGATCCAACTGAGGAACAACTGAGTAAAGGTTAAAGAAGTGACATTCAAGTCAGTGAGAAGCAGAGTCTACCAATTGAATTGACAGTTGAGTCATTCCTAAAAGGTTGGAGAAGACTCAAGTCAAAAGGGTAAAGGCAGCTGTCAAGTCACGTCTACTGATATATATCTGTTGCATGGAAGTCAAAGATATTACTTAAAATAGTAATACGTTCATGCTGCCATGTCTTAAAGTGCTCATCCTAGAAGCGTGCAAAAGGAATAAACAATGGAAAGCACTGAAGCTTGTGTCAGGACCTGAAAAGCTGCAGATTCATTTAATATGAGGCAATGTCACCATTACAAGCTGCAAGTCAAGAAAAGACAAGCCAACGAACAAGAAGTGTCATTTGAAAATAGCTTATCTCTTCAACGGGCAAATTTTCAAAAGTTTTAAGAACAAAAATGGGTCTACTCTCCAAGGTTGAAGGAGCTGTAGTAAGGTTCAAGGTCGAACCAGAAGTTTCGAGATTGTTGGAAGGCTGTGTGATCAATTCCAAGGGTTCAAAGGGAGCTGAAGTAGGAAGGCAACTGTCATGTGAAGAAGCTGAGTCGCAGGAGAAGCCAGCTGTGTGATCAAGGCTGTCTCAGACTGAGAACTACTTTGTAACCTGATCTGTTACTTAGTGGATTCCTCTAGGAGTTGGAGAAGAATGGATTAGAGGAATTACCCCATCCTCGAACCACTATAAAATTTACTTGTATCATTTACTTACAACATTTTAATTTCCTGCTTATATTCATACTTGCTGTTTAAGTTAAATTGCTAACCCAACTGATAATAACATTGCTCAGAACAAGTGTTAAAAAAACAAGTTTAAATTTAACAATGGTGTCAAGTCTTCTACTGTATAAAAACCAAGTCAACTAAAAAGTTAAGTGTTAGCTGACGCAACTAAGTTATACTATCAATAGCTCAGTTGTGTCTGTTGAGTGGGTAACTTTGCTGAAGTAAGCCAACCTAGCTGTCCCCAAGGACTTAGCTGATTTGAGTCAACTCTATTGAAATACTCTAAAAGGAATAAATTGCAAAAGTTGGTAAGTTTATTCAACCCCCCCTTCTAAACCTTACATCACACCCTTTGGGACCTACAAGTGGTATCAGATTGGTTGGTTCATTGAGCCTTCCGCACTGGTTACTGTAAGTCTAAGCGGCTATGATAATCTATAGGGGGGGTGAATAGATTATCTCCATCTTTTCGATCTCGCCCTCTTTTTCGAACCAAATGCTCAAAGACAATGATAAAGGTGCGGAATGTAAACAACACACGTCGATTTATAGAGGTTCAACCCAAGGGCCTAATCCTCTACCACCCCAGTATATCCGGGATGGATTTCAAAAAGAAAAAAGATATTAATTACCAAAATTAATACAACACCAACTTATAACAACACCTAGAAGAGCACCACACTCTTCTTCAACACCACCTTTGAGATTACCACAATCTCACTTGAAGATTACCACAATCTCCAACGGCACCTTGTAAAGATTACCACAATCTTCAACCTTGAAGAATACCAAATTCTTCAACACCTCAACAAGAAGATTACCACAATCTTCTCACACCTAACACCTAGATCACCTAAGTGTGTTCTTACCACAAGAACACTCACAAAGATATCTTGTGTTGAATGATTACCCAAAAATCCAAGATTACAACTCGATAATGAATTATACAATTGAGTGCAAGTGTAATCAAGAATAGCCTAGACCTCAAGGACGTGAAAGTGATAAGCTAGGCAAATTACAACAAGAATAATAACAATGAAAGACCAAGTGTTTGCTTGAGTATATCTTGTTGTGTTGTGTTGTTCTCTCTTGTTGTGTTGCTTCAATTCTTCATCTATTTATAGAAGATGTCTTGGACATGATAGGTTCCTCCTAGGAGATTGAAATCTGTAAAAAAATTGCAAGACAAATGAAGAATATAGCTGTTAGAAATCAACTCTATGATTTAAGGAAATGTTGTCTGATGTCAAACAGTCAGATTTTGCTATCAAACTTGAGGGCAACCGGTCGCGCACAAATAGACGTTTGAAAATGAGAAAAACATTTACACATGGCGACCGGTCGACAGGGGGTCCGACCGGTCGACCCTATGTCCAGCCGGTTGAACAAAACCCAAAAACGAGTCTAGGAGGTTCTGTTTCAGAAATTGCTCCCAGGCACCGGTCGACACCCCCTCGCCGACGCCACCGGCGACGGGTCGACCATACCGGTCTACCACCTGTTGACCGGTCAACCAAAGATATTTTCAAAGAAATAGCTTATTCACTGTTTTTCACAACTTTCAGGTACGGGATGCCCTATAGGGCGACCGATTGGCCTCAAAACAAAAGTGTTGTCCAATTTTATATCGAAAATAAACTTCAAGAAATACTCCAAAAAATAGTAAAAATATTTTAGACCGATCGGGAGTATTAGGACAATATTTTAGAAACATAGTTTTGGTCTAAAAGTACATTAACAAAAAATCATTAAAAGTGTTGTCCAATTTTGTCGAAAATAAAACTTGAAGAAATACTCCGGAAAATATTAAAATCATTTTAAATCATTTAGGAGTATTTGGATAACCTTTATAACCATTGTTTTGGTGTAAAATCAAAATCATCAAAATCATGATAAAACCATTTGTCAAACAATCTCCCCCTTTTTGATGATTACAGACCAAAACAATTTTAACGAGGTCAATTTTGAAAACAAAACAATTTTACCGGTTAAAGAGAACTATCCGTTGTGAGCGACAACATTCCATGCAATAAAAACACAAGGATGGGAGTAGAGATATTCAAACACATATAGAAAATGCTCCCCCTATCAACATGCACAACAAGAGTTATATAGAAGCAACTTAAACATAAGCTAAAATATTAGCTTTTCGATATTGAGCTTAAGTATCAATAACTTAAAAGCTCCCCCTGTCAAAGAGACATCATTGTAAACATAAATACGTTCATACTATAACCAATGGACCAAGAATCATACATAACCATAATAAATCAAGTGGACATAATATGATCCACAACTTATGGCTTTACATAGCCACAACTTATAGCTTCTTTTTGTGACGCTTATCTTAGCTTTTTTGAGCTAAAGAGCTTATAACCTATTTCTCCTCCTTGGGAATCATCAAAAAGAATGTTAGCAAGATAAATACATCATATATTCATATCAAAGTGCGCAACTAAACCGATGTATCGAGCTATTTGAACATTGAAGCTTATAAACCAAATAGGAGGGAAAAGTCGAATCATACGACTTGTAGAGGTTTATGAAAACTTATTTTATAAGCAAGACATGATATCTATAAATGTATAAGACTTTTGAAATCGAGAGAATCATGTAGGTGATGAATTTTTCATTGAAACGTTTTATCGAACACTTGGCGGGCGTCAAAAATTGAAAAGAATATATATAGCCCTTGTAAATGAAATCAAGCCAAGTTTTTCATCACCAAATGCAATTTAATAAATATCATTCATCAACAATCAATAAGCTCATCACAAACATATACTAATTTCATCAAGATAGTACATATAGGCCAAGTTCTCAAGGGTTCAACCCAATTGAGATTAAGGAAGTAGAATTCTTACCATTTGATCGGTAAAGACGAGCAATGATGATGATAGTCGAGCTAGATAATCCCCAAAATATATAATTCATGAATCAAAATTCATTTGAAGTGAATTGTGTGTGAAATTTGCAAAGGAGACGAAAAATGAACCAAAAGCCAAAAATGCTAAGTCTGGAAAACAGAACCATTTTTAACAAAAAAATCCCTTAGGCGACCGGTCATGGGCAAGGGCGACGGTCGACGCATGGGCGACCGGGCCGGCCTTGCTCCAATCCAGCCCATCGTTTGAGTTCTGTCTCAAAATTCGAAGTTTGATCCAAAAATCCGATTTTTCGCCCCTAGGTTTTAAAAACGTGCAAAATGCAAACGTAGACCTCATTCAATATACATTATATCATGATCAAGCTCAAAATGAGGTAAAATACTCAGCGGTGGGCGATTAAAAAGTCCGCGAGTTATCCTTGAGACGGAATTAAACACATCTCAAGTTTTTGTTAAAAACTCAATCCCTTTTAGAAAAAACATCGAATCTCAATATATTTAGTTCGATGATGACGAACTATATTTTGAATAATTTTCACCGGACTTGTTATCCCAAAAAAAATAAGAACATTTTAAAAGCTTTGGATGAACAAGTCATAAGAAGAATTGCCTTATAAATATTTGAAAATTTCTTTTAACGAGACTTTAATGAGATTCGTTGGGATAATTTTTGAAGTCGAGCATATAGACATAAGGCATATGGAATGTCGAGTCTATAGAAATAATACAAGAAAACATACCTCGAATTTGCTTGTCAACCGACATGCCTTTCTCAACCTTTGTCAATCTCTTCATTGGTAGCCATAGAGGTTGAGATGATTCTTCCTTCTTCAATGCCTAACTCCTTCAAGAGTTCTTTTGAAATGTAACCATCTACTTGGCATTGAATGATTTGAAGTCCAAGCAAGAAATTGAGCTCCCCCATCATGCTCATTTCAAGTACACCTTGCATCAACTTGGAAAAATATCTTGCACAAATATTCATTAGTAGTACCAAAAATATTCTCATAAATATGCACAAGTAAACAATCTTGCCCTTTTTCAAAAACAAAGAGAGTAGTATCAACTTTACCTCTTGTAAAATCATTTAGCAAAAATAGCTAAGTCTATCAACCGTACAAGGCCTTTTATAAAAGACATTTGGCCTAGAAAATTTTTTAAACCCCGGAGGTTGTTTTACATAGACTTCTTCTAGAATTAAAACCATTGAGAAAATTGGATTAAACATCCATTTTGTAAAGCTTGAAATTTTATTAAAACAAGAATGGACAAGTAAAATGCAAATAGCTACTAAATGTGCTATGAGTGCAAATGTTACATCAAAATCAATTACCTTCTTCTAGAAAATACCTTCAAGCTACTAACCTTGCCTTAGTTCGACCAATGTTGCCTTGGTTATCGAGTTTGTTCCGGAATACCCTTTTTGTCTACTTCATTACTATCATCATAGGGCATCCAATTTGTCTAAGGTGTTCACAATAGAACATATACATCCAAATATTTTGAGGTAACTAATATTTGGAGTACTTCATTTCTCATCTACACAACATAACAAACTTATTAACGACATCACTTATATAATCAAGAATAAAAATAGCCCAAGTGTAAAAACATGTCTCAATCATCAATCACAAAATATCTTGCAAAAGAGCATAGTAGTAAGAGACACTATATATATAGACCATGAACCAAGAAACACATACTATGCATTTAGAAGATCATCAAGAGTCTAATAAATCATGCAAGTTCAAATAAGCTTAAGAAAGCTACAAAAGGTCTCTTTTGAAATTTGAAAATCCGATAGCATATAATTGAGACCTCATTTAAAAGAAGTATTTGAACAAAAGTTGACAAAACAAATATGTGCAATCAAATATCGAATAGTGCCTTTCAAAAAATCTAAAAATCCTCTTAATGGCACTTGTATGAAATACTATAAAAAACAAGCACATAGGCATATGGCAATACATATATCGAGCCTATAAGAGTAAAAGTAACACAAGTAAACGTACCTCGATAATTTATGCCTTTCTTGACAAAATGGCCATTTGTGAAAATATGTAAATCCTACACAATTCTTAAAACAAATCTAGCACAAATCATAATGATAAAAGCATAGGCTAAGAGATATCACAAGTAAGCTCATGCCATAGAGCTCCATAAGAGATGATAATACACTTTAGTCTACAAAAATGCACAAGAGTTTTAAAAACATCATATAAGGTCTTCTTTTTCAAAAATTTTTAAAAAATACAAATAAGTTTTGAAGACCTTAATTTAAAATTTAAATACATGAAAACTCATTTTGCAAGTAGGACACAAATAAAAACATGCATAATAGACAAATAAAATGCATATTTAAATAGGGAGATACGGTTTACCAATTATGCCGTTTCCATGGGTTTTCCCATTGTTGATGATATTTTCCCTTTTGAAAATCTTCATGTTGATGGTAATCTCTCCAATTACTCCATCTCCAAAATTTTTGTCCTTCCCATTGTTGATAGTCTCTTCTTCTTTGAAAATCATCTTGTTGATGATGTCTTTGCCATTTCCATGGATTGTGTTCTTCCCATTTTTGATTATATCCTCTTCTTGGAAATTGGCTTTGTTGAAAATAGTTTCTCCTTCTTTGATCAAATGATCGGTCATTTGATGCCTTCTTGGCGGTATGAATTTTCTTCGATCATTATTTCACCGGGTACCTAATATGACATTATTTTGTGGTACCCTCAAGTGTTTGGGTCCTTTAGGATTAGCTTTGAGACTTTTAGGTCTCCAATAATGATTAGAGCTATTTCTAGCCCGACAAGTATTAGCCGTATGACCCTTTTTACCGCAATAGAAGCATGTAATAATTCTAGGAACATAATGACCAACATGCTTAGAGACTTGATTCTTTTTCATATGATTGACAACATTAAGCTTATAATCAAGTTCTAGTTTCGAATTATCACAACAATCAACAATTTCATCGGTACTCAAGTCGGATTTAGATAAATCCTTTTTCATGCAATTAATATCCTCAACAAGAGTACTATTTTCTTTTTCAAGGTTTCTAACCTTGTCAAGTGTTGTGGTGTGAGCACATGATAGTGATTCATAGGAGGTAAATAAACTATCCTTATCTTTTTTCAAAACATTGAATACCTTTTTCAAATTTTTGTATTTAACAAGTAAGCTTTGGAATTCATTTTGAAGTTCATCATAATCATTTTACAAATCACTATAATCATTTTGTATGACAATACCATAAGAAGTAGAGGGTTTAAGACATACCTCGTTTTCTTCTTCGATGCCCATAAAACATTTTTCGACTTTATCATCGGAAGTTGTAAGAGGCTCATCCCATATGGTTGGATTTGATGTTGTATCCATTTGAGAAGTAGATGCTTTTGAGTTGCTCCTATCATTTGCAAATACTCCATAGATGGCTTCTAATTTTTGCCATACTTCATGTGCCGATCGAATTCCTACAACATGATCAAATTCCAAAGTGGTAAGTGAACAATGTAAAATATTAAGAGCTTTACCATTTAAGGAGATGATTTTCTTCTCTTCATCGTTAAGCTCTTTGAAGCCTTTGGAGGTGTGTGGTGTGTCCTTCGTCGGAATGGATTCTCCATTGATGACGCTATTCCAAATATCGAACCCGCAACTTTGTAAATAGCATTCCATTATTTCTTTCCAAAATATATAAGTTTTGGAATTAAATAGAGGTGGATTGGTGGGGGAGGTGCCGGTAAGGTGAGCTTCGTTCGTAGCTGACGATCGTTCCTCTTCACTTGCGATGTGAAACGAGCTTGCCAAAGAGTTTGGCTATAATACCACTTGTAAGTCCAAGCGACTACCATAATCAAGAGGGGGGGTGAATAGATTATCTCCATCTTTTCGATCTCGCCCTCTTTTTCGAACCGAATGCTCAAAGACAATGATATAGGTGCGGAATGTAAACAACACACGTCGATTTATAGAGGTTCAACCCACCTAGGGCCTAATCCTCTACCACCCCAGTATATCCGGGATGGATTTCAAAAAGAAAAAAGATTTTATTAATTACCAAAATTAATACAACACCAACTTAACACCTAGAAGAGCACACACTCTTCTTCAACACCACCTTTGAGATTACCACAATCTCACTTGAAGATTACCACAATCTCCAACGGCACCTTGTGAAGATTACCACAATCTTCAACCTTGAAGAATACCAAATTCTTCAACACCTCAACAAGAAGATTACCACAATCTTCTCACACCTAACACCTAGATCACCCAAGTGTGTTCTTACCACAAGAACACTCACAAGGATATCTTGTGTTGAATGATTACCCAAAAATCCAAGATTACAACTCGATAATGAATTATACAATTGAGTGCAAGTGTAATCAAGAATAGCCTAGACCTCAAGGATGTGAAAGTGATAAGCTAGGCAAATTACAACAAGAATAATAACAATGAAAGACCAAGTGTTTGCTTGAGTATATCTTGTTGTGTTGTGTTGTTCTCTCTTGTTGTGTTGCTTCAATTCTTCATCTATTTATAGAAGATGCCTTGGACATGATAGGATCCTCCTAGGAGATTGAAATCTGTAAAAAATTGCAAGACAAATGAAGAATATAGCTGTTAGAAATCAACTCCATGATTTAAGGAAATGTTGTCTGCATCAAAACGGTCGATTTTTTATTTGTCAAACTTGAGAGCAACCTGTCGCAAGACAAATAGACGTTTGAAAATGAGAAAACACATTTACACATGGCGGCCGGTCGACGACGGGGTCCGACCGGTCGACCTATGTCCAAATAAATCGAACAAAACCCAAAAACGAGTCCAGGAGGTTCTGTTTTAAATTGCTCCCGAGTGCACCGGCCGACACCCCGGCCGATCGTCGACGCCACCGACGCCTTCGACCGGCGTGGCCGACCATACCGGTCTACCACCCTCATTTACGGCCAACTTGACCTTTTTTTCAAAGAAATAGCTTATTCACTGTTTTTCACAACTTTCAGTGCAGGGATGCCCTATAGGCGTACCGATTGGCCTCAAAACAAAAGTGTTGTCCAATTTTATATCAAAAATAAACTTCAAGAAATACTCTGAAAAATAGTAAAAATATTTTAGACCGATCGGGAGTATTAGGACAATATTTTAGAAACATTGTTTTGGTGTAAAAATACATTAACAAAAAATCATTAAAAGTGTTGTCCAATTTTGTCGAAAATAAAACTTGAAGAAATACTCCGGAAAATATTAAAATCATTTTAAATCATTTAGGAGTATTTGGACAACCTTTAAAACCGTTGTTTTGGTGTAAAATCAAAATCATCAAAATCATGATAAAACCATTTATCAAACAGTTACTGAACTAGATCTCAATCTTTTTCAAAAGATATAACACTTGTAGATATCATTTCAAATAGCAAAGTTATTATCATGGAGGCCAATCTAACTCGTATTCCTATGGTTACTGTGGAAGAGTTTGATGACTGGAAGATTCGCATGCAGGCTCACCTATCAGCCTTAGACGATGAAATGTGGCTTGTGATAGAGGATGGGCCACTACTAATATTGAAGGTTAATACTGTTGTGAGAAGAGCACCTCCAGGTGAAGGAGAAGATGCTGCAGCAGAGCCTAGACCAACCATGATTGATAAACCTCATTGTGAATGGACAAATGAAGATAGAAAAAGATACAACCTCGATAATGTTGCCAAGGACATTCTATACAAGACATTCGACAAGGCTATTTTCAATAAAGTCAAATCATGCAAATCAGCCAAAGATATCTGGGATAAGCTAACCCTGATTTGTGAAGGATCTGAATAGATAAAAAAAAATAAACTAACAGTTGCTGTTCAAAAATTTGAAAATTTTAAAATGCTTGCAGGTGAAAGTCTGGATCAACTGGATGCCGGATTCACATAGATAACAAATGAGCTTTCAGCTCTTGGGAAGGAGTACACTCAAAAGGAGATGTGCATGAAGATTTTAAGAGCCCTCCCAGCTGAATGGGAAATGAAGGTCATGGCCTTGAGACACTCCATGGACCTCTCAAAAACATCAAATCATGAGCTGTTCTTAGATCTCAAAGCTTATGAGTTTGAGCTAAGAAGAAAAGAGCAGGAGGAGACAGTTGTGCCCAAGACAGCTGCACTGATGGCCAGTGAAGGAAAAGAAAGCATTGACTAGGAGGAAATTGCTCTCATGGTAAAGATGTTCAACAAGTTCTTTAATAAGAACTATAAAGAAACAAGGGTGAGACCTCCAAAAGACATTCATCACCTTCCAAAGCAAGGGAGGTAGGCCACCCAAGAGAGCTGAACATCAAAGAGCTGATTATCAAAGAACTGATAATCAGAGAACTGAAAGAGTTGATATGTAGAGAGCTGAAAACCTGTGTTGGAATTGCAGACAACCAAGACACTTTGCTGTTGATTGTTCTTATCCACCAGTCAACAAATACAGAAATGAGGAAGAAAGAAAAGTCTTCAGAGAAAGAAGACAAGAAAAGAAGAAAGCCATGATGGCTGCTGAGACTGCTGAGGCAGCCAAGTGCAAAGAACCAGTAGACTCGGACAATAGTGAAATTGACTACTCAAGTGACACTGAGGAAGAGGCTTTAATCATCCTCATAGCCAAAGAACAATATCAAGAAGATGAGGTACACTCTAACTCATCTCACTCTTAGTCAAGTGATAGTGAAAGTGACACAAACACTTCCTCACCCACTGTAGGTCCCAAGGGGTGTAAGTGTAAGGTTTAGAAGGGGGGGGGGTTGAATAAACCTTACCAAATTTTCGATTTAGTCCTTTTAAATCTCTGAGTTGATTCTACACACAGTTGTGTCCTAGATGGACAATCGAATTAGTCACTCAAGAGAGTTAATCTCTCAAATGCACTCACCGAGCCGTTGATGGAGTAACTCAAATTCGGTGTTGGCTCTGATTTAACTCAACTTTGTGGTTTTATTTTCAGAGAAGACTTAACACCCTTAAGATTGATTAAGCAAGATTTTAGAGCTTGATTTAGTACTTGTTAATTATCAAATGGATAGCAAATTTATCAAATGAGATATAAGCAATTAAAAGTGCGAGAATTTAAATGCTTTGAAATGTAAATGACACAAGAAAGTTTTTATAGAGGTTCGAAGATGGGGTAATTCTTCTACTCCTCTCTTCTCCAACTCCTGGAGGAATCCACTAAGTAATGATCGGTTTACAAAGTGGTAAGTCCCGATACAAGTCTTGATCACAACAAATGACTTGATCCTTAGGGACTCGATGAGACGCCTTGATCACTCACCGGCTTCTCGTGCGACTTAGCTTCTTCACAGGCAGCCTTGCTACTACAGACTCACTTGCTCAAGCTCTTTGGATTTGATCACGAAGCCCTCCAAAAGCTTAAGACTTGGTTCAACCTTGAACCTTTCTACAATCCTTCCTGGAATGTAGACCCCTTGTTTTCAAAGATTTCCTCTTCAACTGATTGAAGTTCTCTTTCCTTCACAGGTGAGTGTTGGATTGATGTACTTCGTAATGTAGGCTTGAGGATTGAGAATGTTTCAGTTTAATATTCTTGTATATCTCGCGTGTGTGTCGTCCTTCTTCTCAAACAAACTCCTCAGCCTTTTATAGTGAACTTTCAAAAATTTGCCCGTTGAAGAGATAGGCTTATTTTTGAAAGTCACTTTGCGATCGTTGGCTTGCGCTTCTTGGAATTCTTTGTTTCCTCGTATGAATTGTTCTTTCACTTTTTCGAGTTCGACACGGTGTAGTGCTTCTCATTGGTTCATTCCTTTTGCACGCTTCTCGGGATCGAGCACTCCGAGAAAGGTGGTATGGAGATATTACTTGTTTAAGTAAATCTCTTGATTTAAATGGCAACGGTTCTTTTATTATCTCGACTTGACCGCATTTCTTTGCTTTCCCCCAGGTGACTTAGAGTCGACTTCCAATCATTGGATGACTCTTCTGTCACTTCAACTTGAGACTTGGCTTTTCTTGAGTTGACTTAATCGATGCTCCACTCACCGCATCTCATCCGCTTTTTCATGAGTTCCCGTCACTCTTCTTTGCCATACTCACTGCCTCTCTCAGAGTCTTCCTTCCGATCTTGATTGTTTTCTTGCATGTTAGGACGTAGCTGACTTAACTCAGCTTGGCCAGCTCTATTCATTACAATGCATTTTACAACAAGAATTGGGGTGCCAACTTTCTATTCTAAGTTTTACATGGCATTCATCAAAATCTAAACAATAAAATTCCTAACACCCACAGATCTTTATGATTCATTAGGCAAAATAATGAAAGATTTTGAGCACATTAAAACCTCACATACACTTTTAAATGAGGAAAATAGCCAGCTTAAAAGCCAAAACTCACAGCTGACTAAGGAGTTGAGTACTAAAAGTCAAATAGCTAATGAGAATACAAAGCTGAAGCTGAAAATGCCATCATTCTAGCAGAGTTAGCTGTTACAGAAAAGAGAAAAAAAGATCTCAAAAATGTGGTTGCCTCATTTGCAAAAGCATCCAAATCATTGGATGAACTAATAATGAGTCAAAAAGAGTGTGGAGACAAGACATGCATAAGATTTAACTCATTTGTGCATAGTCAAACTCCAAAAGTGATTTTGGAGAAATGATCCTCAAGCAATGAGGGAATCCAAAAACCCAAAACACCATTTGTTGCACCAACACTCATACTAAAACACAATCACAATCATACTCCTTGGATATAAAGCCAAATGAAAGAAGCCAGTAGAGTATGCTGAAAATGACAATTGAAAACAAATTTAGAAAAGTCCATCAGCAAACTCCCAACAGAAAATTCTCTATGAAAGCTAAACAGAGCTACCAAAAACCCAGAGATTTCAACAAAGAAATATATATGATGGGAATGGTAAAAACTATCCTAACTAAGCTGATTGGAATAACCAAGTAAAACTTCAGCAAAGACCTATATGATACAAGCCAAAGTGTCATAGACCTCAACCTCAACGAAGGTCATTCCTAAGGCAAAAGAGCTATCATCAGCACACTTATGCACCCAGGCACAACACCCAGAAATTCTATTATTACCCCCAAGAAAGCAATTGCTCAAACAAATACACAGGCATACAGACAAAAGAGACAGTTGTATGATCCTTAAACCCCCAAGCAATTTGCAAATGTGCACTATGATTATGGAACTGATAGATGGCAACCTTTTAGAGTCAGATCATCTGGCTATAGGTTGGTTGGAGCATCTTATAGCACTAACCCCCCAGGATCCGGGCAAATATGGGTACCTAAAAACTGATTTCCTTGATTGCAGGTTTAAGGAACAACTGAGTGCCAAGGAACCTGGTACATGGATAGTGGCTGTTCCAGACATATGACAGGAAACAAGAAAATTCTGTCAAAGTTCAAGGAAATCAAAGGTGCAAGTTATATTTGGAGGAAATGAAGCTCCAGAAGAAATCAAAGGCATATGGTCCATAAGGAAGAATGGTCTGGAGATCACAGATGTTGCATATGTTGAAGGTCACAATTTCAATCTACTAAGCATTAGCCAACTTTGTGACAAAGGTTACACTGTGGGATTCAATATGGGAGTATGCCAAATCAAAGATGCCAAATCAAATGAGATTGTGCTACAAGGAACAAGGCAGAAAAACATGTATGTAGTGGATTGGTCAACTGCTATACCAAGCACATGTCTGCTAGCAAAGCGTATAGCCGTATCAAGTTGGCTATGGCACAAAAAGCTAATTCATCTGAACTTCAAGACAATCAACAAGCTTGAAAGAAGTCATCTTGTTGAAGGATTGCTTGACTCAGTATACAAGAAACAAAGCATATGTGATGCATGACAGATGGGAAAGCAAATCAAGTCATCTTTCAAGGAAAAACCAAGTCCTTCTTCAACAAGGATATTACATCTGTTGCATATGGACTTATTTGGACCTGTTGAACCAGCCAGCATCAGTGGAAAGAAATACACCTGAGTGGTGGTGGATGATTACTCAAGATATACATAGACAATTTTCATGTGTAAAAAGAAGGCAACATTGCAGAAATTACCTCAGTTGATGAGAAGAGTTCAAAATGAGAAAAACCAAACCATTATAAAGATATGGTCGGATAGGGGAACTGAGTTTGTCAATGGGATTATAACTCAGTATTGTGTTGAAAATGGTATTGCTCATGAACTATCAGCTGCTAGAACTCCACAGCAGAATAGAGTAGCTGAAAGAAGAAATAGAACTTTCAAGAAAGCTGCTAGGACAATGTTAGCTGAAGCTGGATTGCCTAAGAGATTTTGGGCTGAAACCATAAATACATCATGCTATACTCTGAATAGATGCATGATTAATAGGCAATTAACCAAAACGCTCTATGAAATTGGGACAGGGAGAAAGCCAAATGTTGGATATTTCAAATATTTGGATGCAAGTGCTTCATCCATAACATTGGCAAAGACGACTTGAAGGCTTTTGATGCTAAAGCTGATGAAGGTATCTTTTTGCGATACTCAGCTGAAAGTAAAGCCTATAGAGTGCAAAACAAGAGGACCACGGTCACAGAAGAGTCTATCCTTGTGGTATTTGATGAGACAAATGTAAATGGAGAAGACATTGATGAGTTAGCTGAGAACCGGAATCAACCAACTTTGCAGAAGAGTCCTTATGTTGATGCAGATGTGAGAGCACTCAATCCTGAAGATGATGAGATAGCTGAATCTCAAAGACAGCTGGAAGGTCTGTAGCTGAATGAAGATGAAGCAGTTGTTCAAGAAAACTTAGCTGCAAGACGGCTGAATCCAACAGACTTACTCCAACCAGATGTGAGATGGCTAAAAGACCATCCACCTGAGTTAATTATTCTAGATGTCAGATATGACATAAGAACCATATCTAGAGTTCAACATGAAGCTATGTTCACTTGTTTTATTTCCCAGATAGAGCCTAAAGATATGTCTCAAGCATTGGATGACACACATTGGATTTAGGCTATGCAAGAAGAGCTGAATCAGTTTGAAAGAAACAAAGAATGGGAATTGGTTTGAAGGTCTACTCCCCAAAATGTCATTGGTACTAAGTGCGTATTAAGAAACGAGATGATGAGGAAAGATATGTTGTTAGAAATAAAGTTAGATTGGTAGCCAAAGGGTATTGCCAAGAGGAAGGTATAGATTTTGATGAAACCTTTGCTCCTGTTGCTAGACTTGAAGTAATAAGGATGTTTCTTGCTTATGTTGCACGCAAGAACTTCACTGTATATCAAATGAATGTGAAGAGTGCATTTCTAAATGGACTTTTAGAAGAAGAAGTCTATGTTGAACAACCTCCAGGTTTTGAGCAGAAGACTATTGGAGACAAAGTATACAAGATCAAGAAGGCACTATATGGATTGAAACAAGCACCAAGAGCATGATATGACACCTTGTCACAATTTTTAATTGACAATGGATTCACCAAATGAAAGGTTGATAGAACACTCTTCAGAATTCAAGATGGAGAGAGTATACTGCTTGTTCAAATATACGTGGATGATATCATCTTTGGATCCACAAATAAAGAGCTGTGTGATAAGTTCTCTAACCTCATGCAAGGAAAGTTTGAAATGAGCATGATGGGAGAGCTGACTTTCTTCTTAGGACTTCAAGTCAAGCAAATGAAGGATGGAACCTTCATAAGTCAAACTAAGTATACCAGAGATTTAATGATGAAATTTGGTATGGAAGAAAAGTCCTTGAAGATTCCTATGAATACTTCAATCAAGATGGATATGGATGCAGATGGCAAAGTTGTTGATCAAACTAGGTATAGAGCCCTTATTGGATCATTGCTCTATTTAACAGTAAGCAGACCAGACATAACCTTTGATGTAGGTGTATGTGCTAGATTTCAATCTACACCAAAAGAGAGTCACATGACTGCAACTAAGAGAATCCTAAGGTTTTCTTAGGGATGCCAAGAAGTTGGCTTATGGTATCCAAAAGATGGAGGATTCAAGTTGGTAGGCTACTCAGACTCCGACTATGCTGGATGTAGAATGGACAGGAAGAGTACATCAGGTACTTGTCAAATGCTTGGAAATAGATTAATTTATTGGTTCAGCAACAAACAAAATTCAATAGCTACATCCATAGTTGAAGCATAGTACATAGCTGCAGGCAACTGTTGTGCCCAAGTTCTCTGGATGAGACAACAACTAAGAGACTATGATATTGAAGAAAAGGAAATTCCAATTATATGTGATGATACGAGTGCTATTGCAATCACTCAACATCACTTTGGAATATATCTCAAATGATAAGCAGTTAACTGACATATTCAATAAGCCTTTATGTGAATCAAGATTTGAAGAGCTTAAGAAGGAGCTAGGATTAATTGAGTTGAGTTAGGAGACTCAAAGACTCAATCAACAGAGACAAAGAAGAGAGAAACAAAAATTAGCAAGTTTCATTTTTCAGCCAAGTGAAACAACCAAGATGAGAATTCCGTTGTATCGAGTTAGCTGACATCTGAGTGGTCTGATGTGAAGAGAGAGGAAAAATAGTCACTTTTGGAAGATAGTTGAGTTATTTATGAGCTAAGTGACAAAACGCAGTCGTTTTCTGCGAGCGGGAATGTTTTTAAGTATTACATCAGCGTAATTATGATGTCAGAACAAAAGTTGCGCATTTAGCCTATGATTGGATATAAATGCTGTTGCATATAATGTGGGGAAATTAATGCGGTTTCAAAGGCTGAATCCTGATCGTTGATTTTGATCAAGATTTTCAAATTCCAGAAACCGTCCCTTCAAGTACAATGTAAACCAAAACCTATTTTCTCTCTCCTTACAAACACTCGTCTCCAGCAAGAAAAGCAAACAAAGCAGAGTTTTCTCTCTGTGAATGTTGTGAAACCCTAGTTCCAAAAGGCAAGATTTTGGGTTTCATTTTTTGATTATTCTCTAAGAAAATGGAAGCATCGTATGATTTTGTCAAGATGTCCGAAAAGATCCACTCGGGATCTACAATTGACTTTGTGGAAATGCTGAAACAGGGTGCTGATAAGGCCCTGGTGAAGAAGATCGCAGAAAACCTTGAGAAATCCGATCTGAAGGATTTTCTCTCGATGGAGTACTCTCATACGTACTTAGAATAAGTTGCCGTGTTCTATGTCAACGCAGAAGTTCATGACGATGAGATTAGGTCATTTGTCCACAACAAGGAGATCAAGATCATCTTTGACCTTGCCGAGCACTCGCAAACCGCCTCGAAGGGTTAAAGGAGATAGCTGAGAAGGATGTGAACTTAGTTGCTGCCTAGAAGAAAATCGCAAAGCATGAGTCAGATGCGAAGGCTGTCTACACAGCCAAGAAGGCTTTGATCAAGGAGGATTATCATAAACTGATGGACATCGTGTCCAAGTGTGTCGACATGAAGTTCGGCATCTTTAACCAGCTGTCTCGAACTAAGCTGGTGGTGATGGTCACAATTATGGAAGAGAAGAAAGTAAATCGGATCGAGTTTGTCTTGACCGAATATGCCGAATGTGATCAACAAAACTATCATGGAGGATGGACTATTTGGAGGATCACCGTGATATAGCACGTGATTGGCCACCTCATGGAGGTGAATGGGATTTCCCTGAGACATGGAAAGCCGTTTCATGTCAATAAGAAAATGTTCAAGGCAAATTTGTGTGGCACTCAAAGGCAAGCGCATGCAAGGAAGGTTGACACTAGCGAAGGTGAATCAGCTGATCCCACTCCAGAAGACACAACTGCAACTGCCCCAGCTCTCTCTCCTAAGCTGATTTAAAAGAAGAGAGCTGATGCAGCTAAGCCAGCACCTGCCCCAACAGCCAAGACAAAGAAGGCTCCTGCCCCTACAGCCGAGCGAGAAGCTCCTGCCCTAGTAGCTGAGACTGAGAAGGATTTTAAATTTTTTCCGGTTGTGAAGAAGAAAAGCTCAACTGTGCCTTGAAAGCCAGTTGCAATGAAGAAGATAAAGATGGTGGAACCAGAAGCCACCGAAGAAGATGAGGAGGAAGAAATTTCTCTTGTGAAAACTAAGAGAAGAAGACTTGTTCGCAAGTTTGAATTGGAAAAAGCTAAGTCTGCCACTCAGCCCGAGAAAGAGACTGCTGCAATCCAAGAAGAGCAATCAAAAGAAACTGATGGTGGTGATGCAGTCACCACAAAAATGAAAAAGATCGCGATGTCGATCAGCGAGATAGCGAAAGCAACATAAAGAAAGAGTCATCCGATCCCCTCGAGGCGGATGCCAATGAACCTGAGGAGGAACATGCTCCGCTTGCCACTATTCAGAAGAAGGAGATGATGATGATGGTGGGATGTTATCTCATGTATTTCCTGACATTCAGGAAAGATTGAGGGTAGGAAGAAGATGGAAGCTGAGTTACTCAAGATACCAATTTTAGAGCACTGAGTTCATTGAAGAAGAGGAAGAGCTCATGAGTTTCTTGGGTGACATATCAATTAGCTCTGCCCATTGATCCTTATTTTTGCATGAACAACCTTTATGAAAGAAAGGATGAAGAGAAACAAAGAGCCATGGAGAAGGCCGAGCCATTGAAGAATCCAAGAAGCCTCATTCATGTGCCTTTACTGATGCGCCTGGACATGCCTTGGAATCAGCTGACAATAGTGACAATGACTTAGAAGAAATTGACCCTGCTGTGGCAGTAGAGAAAGCTGAACTCCAGCAAGCCATAAGAGAATCAAAAGAGATGCACGAGAAAAGAATGCACGAAGGTCCAAGAGAATCATCTTCACTCTCCTTAGTCGCTGATGTTATGGATGTGGTGCATAACATAACTACCAATATTGCTGCCACCACATCCCCGTGCACTCAGAAGAAGGCACCAGGACCATTGGCGATGAAGCTAAGGATGGTGACGAAGAGGGGACCTTAGCCAAGCCAACTCATGCATAAGGTGTTGAAACACCTGCCCCCACGACTGATCACTCAAAGGAAATAGCAGCTGAGTCTCACATGTAGAGTAACCGCACTACTCTTGACTCAGCTGGTGCCCCAGCTGAGGGGGAAGCTCCCACCACCACATCTAGGGCGAAGGATGTTGTGGGAGACCAACCTATGAAGTTTGGAGGCGAATGTGAGATTCAAAATGAACAACAGAGTGAAGTTAACAAAGCTTGGATAGTTGAGACTATCTCAGCTGAGACTTCTTCTGCACTGAAGGCCGATGACGCCGCTGAAGCAACTAAGGCAAAGGATGGAACTGAGGCCATGGGAGTTGAGACTCCTTGTCCTGAAAGTGCAATCCAAGGAGTTGAGATTCCGATGGATGCATTCGAAAACCCTAAGGCAGTTGAGTCTGCTGAAGGAAGAACTTCCAAAGACCCTGCTACAGTTGAGAATGCACACATGGATGCCCAAGGCCCAAAGGAGGTTGAGACTTCCTTGGGTAAAGAAGTTGTTAATGAGCCAACTCCTCAGGTGGAGGTAGCTGATGAAGAGGAAGAAATCAGTGCTTTTCGTGATTCGCAGGAACATGTAGATACTCAATTTCTGGAATCAGAAGATGAAGCTGAGTCTACACCCGTTGATGAATCTAATAAGGACACAACTGAGAATGCTCAAGCCTCTTGGAGTGAAGCTAGTGACAAAGCTGCTTCGATGAGATTCATATTCGTTGATGAGCCAACCCCAATGGTTCCATCACCCTCCAATGATGCTGATGAGTCAGCTGAGGACCAAACTACTCAAAAGGAAGCAACAACTGATACCGAGGAAGCCGTTAATACAACTGATGATCCGTCAGCTTAACAGGTTAACACAACTACTCAAGATGCCGATGAAGCTGAAATTGCTGAGGCATATAGAGCTAAAAATATTTTGAAGGAAAACGGAAAGATCCAACAAACTCAGGGAGTGGGTATTCCTATTTTTTCCAGATGACCTATTCGCAGAGTACTTTCCATTTGAAGCCAACATTCCGTTTGAAGCCAAATCTGCTCGGGAACAAGCACATTATACTGTCTAAGTACACCCAGAAGAACTCTGAGCTCCAGGTGAATTTGCTATTGTGCCTATAGGGCCTATAGGGTTCGATTTTGATGTAGTTTGGCCAGAAGATCAGTCTGCCAAGACAGCTGACTTTGGAAAAACATTTAAAGCCATCTGTTAAGAGATCTACAAGATAGAGCATGGCTTTGCATGTTTGGACCAAAGGCTAGACAACAGGTATGCTTCGATCACCAGAGACACCAGAGGTACCATTTTGAGAATCTGATAATGGGTGGGACAAGTGAAAGCTATGAGGAGAGAGCAGGTCACGTACTTCAAGTCATTATTTTCCAAGATGGTGATCTGGAGCTCTGACAACCTCAAGTTCCAGGAGAGGCTTCGAGACCACATTTTCAAGATATACGAGTAAATTGGACATGGAGTTGCTCAAGCTACAACACAAGAATGAAATTGCAAGATTGGAGACCAACATGAGTCAGCAGATTCAAGTTCTCCAAAAAGAAATAAAGTTGATGGCAGCTGACTCGAAAGCTATGTGGTATGCGTTCACAACAACTTACTCCAAGTCACATGATAAACATGATTCAACTAACAACAGACTCAACTTCATCCTTGGTGGTATGTTCCCTGGCCTAACTCTACCTTTTGATGATGATGCCAAAAAGGAGGAAGAAAAAGCCATGAGGGAACTAAAGGAAGGGCTTGAGAGTCATAAGGAAAGAGAAAATGGGAAGAAACTAAGGGGGAAGGAAGCTCAGTGAAAAAAACCCCTCTGAAAATCATGTTTGCCAAAACCCCTCAACAAGGAGAACTCAAAGCCTCATTTCTCAACAGACTACCTAGAGAGCTGACACTGGAAGAGAAAGCTGAGTTGGCAGTCAAGGAATCAAGAAAAGCCATCGAAGCTGTGTTTGAAAAGCTAGTTGAGAAGCATTCAGAGCACATTAAGGATATCAAAACAAGGTATGATGGTCCCCCATCAGGATTATTGAAGGATTCCCCAGCAATCAAACCTCCAAGAGAAATCACAATGCTCGGTGTAGGACCTGAGCACAGATCACTAGAGGAATTTCAAACTCTACATGCAGAAGGATATTTCAAGAACCTGACTCTACCACAGGCATGAGACTTGTATTGGGAGAAGGGCCTTGATTTGTGTAAATCAGCTGATAGGCAGCAGAATTTCAGCAGTCACTCATCTGGAAAAACACCAGTACAATACACTCCTAGAGGAGGAGCCAAGTTAGCTAGACGGAGGGAAAGGTCTGGAAGTAGTGGAAGACGCAGAGGCACTCCACCATAGCCAAGACGACAAGACATAAGGTACATTGATCCAAATAAGAAAGGGATCAACTGCTGGGCTGGGATTGATCATCTTGACAACCTTGAAGTTAAGCGAAAAAATGAGGAGGCAGTGAGGAGACATGAAGCAGAGAATGAAAGAGTTATGCATGAATGGGAGAAAAGGTAGCATAAGGATGACCCTACTGCTAGGCGCGCATATGAGAAAAAAAAGAAAGAAGAAGAAGAGAAGAAGAAGATAAGAGTAGAGGATGATAAAAGGAGAGTTGGAGATGAAGAGAGAAGAAGGAAGCAGCCAAGGCGTTGAAGACGGTTGTAACCCCATCAAGTATTTTACTTAATTGTAAATACACAGCTGTAAATATTCTGTAATAAAGATCTGATACTTATTGCAAATTTTGTAACTTTGCTCTAATACATGTTGTAATTCAAATGTATGTATAAACTCTGATACAGTGTATACTGTATATATGTAAACAACTTTGTAAAGGACAAGAATGTTATGATCAATAATATTGCCATATTTAGCTCATATATTCATTGTTACTGCACTGCTTGTGTTTGCTGTAATGTTTTATTTAAGTTTTGGCATAATCAAAAAGGGGGAAATTGTTAGGAAATTTATTATTAGATTTTGATGATACGTAAAACTTAGAATAGAAAGTTGGCACCCCATTTTCCTTGTATATCTATTTTGTAATAGGTAGGACTGCATGAGTTGAGTGAAGTCCGCTATGTTGAAGAAGGCAAGAAGTCAACTGACGACTGAAGTGAAGACCCAGTTGTGTGTCAACTGAGTGTAGTCAAGATGGAAGGCACATACTCGACTGAAGGAGATCCAGCTGAGGAACAACTGAGTAAAGGTTAAAGAAGTGACAGTCAAGTCAGTGAGGAGTAGACTCTACCAGTTGAATTGACAGTTGAGTCATTCCTAAAAGGTTGGAGCGCACTCAAGTCAAAGGGGTAAAGGCAAACGGTCAAGTCAAGTCGACTAATATATATCCGTTACCGCGTAAGTCAAGGATATTACTTAAAATAGTAATATGTCCATGTTGCCATGTCTTAAAGTGATCATCCCAGAAGCGTGCAAAATGAATAAACCAATGGGAAGCACTGAAGCTTGTGTCAGGACCTGAAAAGCTGCAAGTTCATTTAATACGAGGAAATGTCACCATCACAATCTGCAAGTCAAGAAAAGACCAGCCAACAAACAAGAAGTGTCATTTGAAAATAACATATCTCTTCAACGGGCAAATTTTTAAATGAACACTATAAAAGGCTGAGGAAGCATTTGAGAAAAAGCGACCGATCTAACAAGCAAATTTCAAGCAAGCGAAACCTGCAAACATTCTCAAAAGCTTACTAAGATATTCCTCAGGCCAAAAATTGAAGGGACTCGATCCAACACACAATGTGAAGGAATGAATACTTCAACCAGATGAAGAGGAAAAAGTTTTAAGAACAAAAAGGGGTCTACTCTCCAAGATTGAAGGAGTTGTAGTAAGGTGCAAGCGAACCAGATGTTTTGAGCTCGTTGGAAGGCCGTGTGATCAATTCCAAGAATTAGAAGGGAGCTGAAGTAGCAAGGCAGCTATCTTGTAAAGAAGCTGAGTCGTAGTAGAAGCCAGATGTGTGATCAAGGATGTCTCAGACTGAGAACTATTTTGTAACCTGATCTGTTACTTAGTGGATTCCTCCAGGAGTTGGAGAAGAGTGGATTAGAGGAATTACCCAATCCTCGAGCCACTATAAAATTTACTTGTGCCATTTACTTACATCATTTTCATTTCCTGCTTATATTCATACTTGTTGTTTAAGTTAAATTTCTAACCCAACTGATAATAACATTGCTCAGGACAAGTGTTAAAAATAAGTTTAAAATTAACAAGGGTGTCAAGTCTTCCGCTGTATAAAAACCAAATCAACTAAAAAATTAAGTGTTAGCTGATGCAGCTAAGTTATACTATCAACAGCTCACCCGAGTCTATTGAGTGGGTAACTTTGCTGAAGTAAGCCAGCCTAGCTGTCCCCAAGGATTTAGCTGATTTGAGTCAACTCTGTTGAAATACTTTAAAAGAACTAAATTGCAAAAGTTGGTAAGGTTTATTCAACCCCCCCTTCTAAACCTTACACCACACCCCTTGGGACCTACATCGAGGAAGTGAATTTGATGGTGAATTTAGAGTCTTATGTGAAACCAAGTGATATGCACATAATTTTTCGTCTTCGAGAACTCCTCAACACAATGGTGTAGCCAAAAAGGAAGAATCGGACTTTACAAGAAATGTGTCGGTCTATGCTCATTGAGTTTTCTCTTCCAAAATATTTTTGGGTTGAAGCCATAAACACTACTTGCTATGTTAAAAATCGTGTATATCTTCATCTAAAGTTGAACAAAACTCCATACGTTCTTTGGAGAGGAAGAACACCAAATATTATTTATTTTAAAATATTTGGTTGCAAATGTTTTATCTTGAACACCAATGATCAATTGGACAAATTTGATTCTAAGGCCGATGAAGGAATATTTAGGGGTACTTTCGACTTAGAGCAAGACATATCGGGTGAATAACAAGACAAGCTTAGTGGTTGAAGAATGCTCTCACGTCAAATTCAATGAAGCATCTGGTGTTGAAAGAATCCCAAATGATGATAGTGGTGAAGAAGATGAAGTTGGACCAATTTTTCCAAACTACACTCATGATGATCAATATTCTACCACAAATGTTTAACAAGAGGATAATGGTGATACTTCGGATCTTTCCATGGTACTAAAATTCAAAGAAGATCATCCAAAAGATCTTATAATTTGAGATCCACTTGGCAAAGTAATGAGTAGAAGGAATTTTGCCGAAAAAGCTCTAATGTCTCAAAAGGAGCCAAAGAATGCAAAAAAAGCTATTGAAGATGAAGATTGGTTTCTAGAGATGCAAGAATAGCTAAATCAATTTGAAAGGAATGATGTTTGGGAACTTGTGCCTTCTCCTCCATGTCACGCTATCATTGGAACAAAATGGATATTCCAGAACAAACTTGATGATCAAGGCAATATCATTCGAAATAAAGCAAGGTTAGTAGCTCAAGGTTATTGTCAAGAAGAAGGTATTGACTATGATGAAACTTTTGCACCCGTAGCACGTTGATTGACAACATT
This sequence comes from Rehmannia glutinosa, assembly GCA_016081115.2. NCBI lineage: Eukaryota > Viridiplantae > Streptophyta > Magnoliopsida > Lamiales > Orobanchaceae > Rehmannia > Rehmannia glutinosa. The sequence continues at coordinate 28,761,428 of CM071925.1, read as the reverse complement.
AAGCTTATAATCATGTTCTAGTTTTGAATTATCACAACAATCAACAATTTCATCGGTACTCAAGTCGGATTTAGATAAATCCTTTTTCATGCAATTAATATCCTCAACAAGAGTACTATTTTCTTTTTCAAGGTTTCTAACCTTGTCAAGTGTGGTGGTGTGAGCACATGATAGTGATTCATAGGAGGTAAATAAACTATCCTTATCTTTTTTCAAAACATTGAATTCCTTTTTCAAATTTTTGTATTTAACAAGTAAGCTTTGGAATTCATTTTGAAGTTCATCATAATCATTTTGCAAATCACTATAATCATTTTGTATGACAATACCATAAGAAGTAGAGGGTTTAAGACATACCTCGTTTTCTTCTTCGATGCCCATAAAACATTTTTCGACTTCATCATCGGAAGTTGTAAGAGGCTCATCCCATATGGTTGGATTTAATGTTGTATCCATTTGAGAAGTAGATGCTTTTGAGTTGCTCCTATCATTTGCAAATACTCCATAGATGGCTTCTAATTTTTGCCATACTTCATGTGCCGATCGAATTCCTACAACATGATCAAATTCCAAAGTGGTAAGTGAACAATGTAAAATATTAAGAGCTTTACCATTTAAGGAGATGATTTTCTTCTCTTCATCGTTAAGCTCTTTGAAGCCTTTGGAGGTGTGTGGTGTGTCCTTCGTCGGAATGGATTCTCCATTGATGAGGCTATTCCAAATATCGAACCCGCAACTTTGTAAATAGCATTCCATTATTTCTTTCCAAAATATATAATTTTTGGAATTAAATAGAGGTGGCTTGGTGGTGCAGTCTTGCGTGAAGGGGTGAGCTTCGTTAAGTCAGCCGACGATCGTTCCTCTTCACTTGCGATGTGAAACGAGCTTGCCAAAGAGTTTGACTCTAATACCACTTGTAAGTCCAAGCGGCTACCATAATCTAGAGGGGGGGTGAATAGATTATCTCCATCTTTTCGATCTCGCCCTCTTTTTCGAACCGAATGCTCAAAGACAATGATAAAGGTGCGGAATGTAAACAACACACGTCGATTTATAGAGGTTCAACCCACCTAGGGCCTAATCCTCTACCACCCTAGTATATCCAGGATGGATTTCAAAAAGAAAAAAGATTTTATTAATTACCAAAATTAATACAACACCAACTTACAACAACACCTAGAAGAGCACCACACTCTTCTTCAACACCACCTTTGAGATTACCACAATCTCACTTGAAGATTACCACAATCTCCAACGGCACCTTGTGAAGATTACCACAATCTTCAACCTTGAAGAATACCAAATTCTTCAACACCTCAACAAGAAGATTACCACAATCTTCTCACACCTAACACCTAGATCACCCAAGTGTGTTCTTACCACAAGAACACTCACAAGGATATCTTGTGTTGAATGATTACCCAAAAATCCAAGATTACAACTCGATAATGAATTATACAATTGAGTGCAAGTGTAATCAAGAATAGCCTAGACCTCAAGGATTTGAAAGTGATAAGCTAGGCAAATTACAACAAGAATAATAACAATGAAAGACCAAGTGTTTGCTTGAGTATATCTTGTTGTGTTGTGTTGTTCTCTCTTGTTGTGTTGCTTCAATTCTTCATCTATTTATAGAAGATGTTTTGGACATGATAGGCTCCTCCTAGGAGATTGAAATCTATAAAAAATTGCAAGACAAATGAAGAATATAGCTGTTAGAAATCAACTCCATGATTTAAGGAAATGTTGTCTGCTGTCAAACGGTCAGATTTTTGCTGTCAAACTTGAGGGCAACCGGTCGCGCACAAATAGACGTTTGAAAATGAGAAAACATATTTACACAGGGCGACCGGTCGACGGAGGGTTCGACCGGTCGACCACATGTCCAGGCCGGTCGAACAAAACCCAAAAACGAGTCCAGGAGGTTCTTTTGAAATTGCTCCCAGCACCGGCGGACGCCCACGGCCGACGCCTCGATCGACGTCGACCATACCGGTCTACCACCCCGTTGACCGTCAACCAGCCTTTTTTTCAAAGAAAATAGCTTATTCACGGTTTTTCACAACTTTCAGGTACGGGATGTCCTATAGGGCGACCGATTGGCCTCAAAACAAAAGTGTTGTCCAATTTTATATCGAAAATAAACTTCAAGAAATACTCTGAAAAATAGTAAAAATATTTTAGACCGATCGGGAGTATTAGGACAATATTTTAGAAACATTGTTTTGGTGTAAAAATACATTAACAAAAAATCATTAAAAGTGTTGTCCAATTTTGTCGAAAATAAAACTTGAAGAAATACTCCGGAAAATATTAAAATCATTTTAAATCATTTAGGAGTATTTGGACAACCTTTAAAACCATTGTTTTGGTGTAAAATCAAAATCATCAAAATCATGATAAAACCATTTATCAAACAGTTACTGAACTAGATCTCAATCTTTTTCAAAAGATATAACACTTGTAGATATCATTTCGAATAGCAAAGTTATTATCATGGAGGCCAATCTAACTCGTATTCCTATGGTTACTGTGGAAGAGTTTGATGACTGGAAGATTCGCATGCAGGCTCACCTATCTGCCTTAGACGATGAAATGTGGCTTGTGATAGAGAATGGGCCACTACTAATATTGAAGGTTAATACTGTTGTGAGAAGAGCACCTCCAGGTGAAGGAGAAGATGCTGCAGCAGAGCCTAGACCAGCCATGATTGATAAACCTCATTGTGAATGGACAAATGAAGATAGAAAGAGATACAACCTCGATAATGTTGCCAAGGACATTCTCTACAAGACATTGGACAAGGCTATTTTCAATAAAGTCAAATCATGGAAATCAGCCAAAGATATCTGGGATAAGCTAACCCTGATTTGTGAAGGATCTGAATAGATAAAAGAAAATAAACTAACAGTTGCTGTTCAAAAATTTGAAAATTTTAAAATGCTTGCAGGTGAAAGTCTGGATCAACTGGATGCCAGATTCACATAGATAACAAATGAGCTTTCAGCTCTTGGGAAGGAGTACACTCAAAAGGAGATGTGCATGAAGATTTTAAGAGCCCTCCCAACTGAATGGGAAATGAAGGTCATGGCCTTGAGACACTCCATGGACCTCTCAAAAACATCAAATCATGAGTTGTTCTCAGATCTCAAAGCTTATGAGTTTGAGCTAAGAAGAAAAGAGCAGGAGGAGACAGCTGTGCCCAAGACAGCTGCACTGATGGCCAGTGAAGGAAAAGAAAGCATTGACTAGGAGGAAATTGCTCTCATGGTAAAGATGTTCAACAAGTTCTTTAATAAGAACTATAAAGAAACAAGGGTGAGACCTCCAAAAGACATTCATCACCTTCCAAAGCAAGGGAGGTAGGCCACCCAAGAGAGCTGAACATCAAAGAGCTGATTATCAAAGAACTGATAATCAGAGAACTGAAAGAGTTGATATGTAGAGAGCTGAAAACCTGTGTTGGAATTGCAGACAACCAGGACACTTTGCTGTTGATTGTTCTTATCCACCAGTCAACAAATACAGAAATGAGGAAGAAAGAAAAGTCTTCAGAAAAGAAGACAAGAAAAGAAGAAAGCCATGATGGTCTTTGAGATCTGCGAGGCGACCAAGTGCAAAGAACAAGTGGACTCGGACAACAGTGAAATTGACTACTCAAGTGACACTGAGGAAGAGGCTTTAATCATCCTCATAGCCAAAGAACAATATCAAGAAGATGAGGTACACTCTAACTCATCTCACTCTTAGTCAAGTGATAGTGAAAGTGACACAAACACTTCCTCACCCACAGATCTTTATGATTCATTAGGCAAAATGATGAAAGATTTTGAGCACATTAAAACCTCACATACACTTTTAAATGAGGAAAATAGCCAGCTTAAAAGCCAAAACTCACAGCTGTCGAAGTAGTTGAGTACTCTAAGTCAAATAGCTAATGAGAATACAAAGTCGGGGTTTAAAATGCCATCATTCTAGCGAGAGTTAGTTTATTCTGAGAAAAAGAGAAAAAAGATCTCAAAAATGTGGTTGCCTCATTTGCAAAAGCATCCAAATCATTGGATGAACTAATAATGAGTCAAAAAGAGTGTGGAGACAAGACATGCATAAGATTTAACTCATTTGTGCATAGTCAAACTCCAAAAGTGATTTTGGAGAAATGATCCTCAAGCAATGAGGGAATCCAAAAACCCAAAACACCATTTGTTGCACCAACACTCATACTAAAACACAATCACAATCATACTCCTTGGATATAAAGCCAAATGAAAGAAACCAGTAGAGTATGCTGAAAATGACAACTGAAAACAAATTTAGAAAAGTCCATCAACAAACTCCCAACAGAAAATTCTCTATGAAAGCTAAACAGAGCTACCAAAAACCCAGAGATTTCAGCAAAGAAATATATATGATGGGAATGGTAAAAACTATCCTAACTAAGCTGATTGGAACAACCAAGTAAAACTTCAGCAAAGACCTATAGGATACAAGCCAAAGTGTCATAGACCTCAACCTCAACGAAGGTCATTCCTAAGGCAAAAGAGCTATCATCAGCACACTTATGCACCCAGGCACAACACCCAGAAATTCTATTATTACCCCCAAGAAAGCAATTGCTCAAACAAATACACAGGCATACAGACAAAAGAGACAGCTGTATGATCCTTAAACCCCCAAGCAATTTGCAAATGTGCACTATGATTATTGAACTGATAGATGGCAACCTTTTAGAGTCAGATCATCTGGCTATAGGTTGGTTGGAGCATCTTATAGCACTAACCCCCCAGGATCCGGGCAAATATGGGTACCTAAAAACTGATTTCCTTGATTGCAGGTTTAAGGAACAACGAAAGTGCCAAGGAACCTGGTACATGGATAGTGGCATTCCCCACATATGACAGAAACAAGAAAATTCTCAAAAGTTCAAGGAAATCAAAGGTGCAAAAGTTATATTTGGAGGAAATGAAGCTCCAGAAGAAATCAAAGGCATATGGTCCATAAGGAAGAATGGTCTGGAGATCACAGATGTTGCATATGTTGAAGGTCTCAATTTCAATCTACTAAGCATTAGCCAACTTTGTGACAAAGGTTACACTGTGGGATTCAATATGGGAGTATGCCAAATCAAAGATGCCAAATCAATTGAGATTGTGCTACAAGGAACAAGGCAGAAAAACATGTATGTAGTGGATTGGTCAACTACTATACCAAGCACATGTCTGCTAGCAAAGCGTATAGCCGAATCAAGTTGGCTATGGCACAAAAAGCTAATTCATCTGAACTTCAAGACAATCAACAAGCTTGAAAGAAGTCATCTTGTTGAAGGATTGCTTGACTCAAGATATAAAAACAAAGCATATGTGATGCATGACAGATGGGAAAGCAAATCAAGTCATCTTTCAAGGAAAAACCTAGTCCTTCTTCAACAAGGATATTACATCCATTGCATATGGACTTATTTGGACTGTTTGAACCAGCCAAAGATCGGTGGAAAGAAATACACCTGAGTGGTGGTGGATGATTACTCAAGATATACATAGACAATTTTCATGTGTAAAAAGAAGGCAACATTGCAGAAATTACCTCAGTTGATGAGAAGAGTTCAAAATGAGAAAAACCAAACCATTATAAAGATAAGGTCGGACAGGGGAACCGAGTTTGTCAATGGGATTATAACTCGATTGTGTTGAAAATGGTATTGCTCATGAACTATCAGCTGCTAGAACTCCACAGCAGAATAGAGTAGCTGAAAGAAGAAATAGAACTCTCAAGAAAGCTGCTAGGACAATGTTAGCTGAAGATGGATTGCCTAAGAGATTTTGGGCTGAAACCATAAATACATCATGTTATACTCTGAATAGATGCATGATTAATAGGCAATTAACCAAAACGCTCTATGAAATTGGGACAGGGAGAAAGCCAAATGTTGGATAATTCAAGATATTTGGATGCAAGTGCTTCATCCATAACATTGGCAAAGACGACTTGAAGGCTTTTGATGCTAAAGCTGATGAAGGTATCTTTTTGGGATACTCAGCTGAAAGTAAAGCCTATAGAGTGCAAAACAAGAGGACTATGGTCACAGAAGAGTCTATCCTTGTGGTATTTGATGAGACAAATGTAAATAGAGAAGATATTGATGAGTTAGCTGAGAAGCGGAATCAACCAACTTTGCAGAAGAGTCCTTATGTCGATGCAGATGTGAGAGCACTCAATCCTGAAGATGATGAGATAGCTGAATCTCAAAGACAGCTGGAAGGTCTCGTAGTTTGAATGAAGATGAAGCGGTTGCTTCAAGAAAACTTAGTCAGGCAAGACGGCCAATCCAACAGACTTACTCCAACCAGATGTGAGATGGCTAAAAGACCATCCACCTGAGTTAATTATTGGAGATGTCAGATATGACATAAGAACCAGATCTAGAGTTCAACATGAAGCTATGTTCACTTGTTTTATTTCCCAGATAGAGCCTAAAGATATGTCTCAAGCATTGGATGACACACATTGGATTTAGGCTATGCAAGAAGAGCTGAATCAGTTTGAAAGAAACAAAGAATGGGAATTGGTTTGAAGGCCTACTCCCCAAAATGTCATTGGTACTAAGTGCGTATTAAGAAACGAGATGAATGAGGAAGGATATGTTGTTAGAAATAAAGTTAGATTGGTAGCCCTGTTGCTAGACTTGAAGTAATAAGGATGTTTCTTGCTTATGTTGCACGCAAGAACTTCACTATATATCAAATGAATGTGAAGAGTGCATTTCTAAATGGACTTTTAGAAGAAGAAGTCTATGTTGAACAACCTCCAGGTTTTGAGCAGAAGACTATTGGAGACAAAGTATACAAGCTCAAGAAGGCACTATATGGATTGAAACAAGCACCAAGAGCATGGTATGACACCTTGTCACAATTTTTAATTGACAATGGATTCACCAAATGAAAGGTTGATAGAACACTCTACAGAATTCAAGATGGAGAGAGTATACTGCTTGTTCAAATATACGTGGATGATATCATCTTTGGATCCACAAATAAAGAGCTGTGTGATAAGTTCTCTAACCTCATGCAAGGAAAGTTTGAAATGAGCATGATGGGAGAGCTGACTTTCTTCTTAGGACTTCAAGTCAAGCAAATGAAGGATGGAACCTTCATAAGTCAAACTAAGTATACCAGAGATTTAATGATGAAATTTGGTATGGAAGAAAAGTCCTTGAAGATTCCTATGAATACTTCAATCAAGATGGATATGGATGCAGATGGAAAAGTTGTTGATCAAACTAGGTATAGAGCCCTTATTGGATCATTGCTCTATTTAACAGTAAGCAGACCAGACATAACCTTTGTTGTAGGTGTATGTTCTAGATTTCAATCTGCAACAAAAGAGAGTCACACGACTGCAACTAAGAGAATCCTAAGGTTTTCTTAGGGATGCCAAGAAGTTGGCTTATGGTATCCAAAAGATGGAGGATTCAAGCTGGTAGGCTACTCAGACTCCGACTATGCTGGATGTAGAATGGACAGGAAGAGTACATCAGGTACTTGTCAAATGCTTGGAAATAGATTGATTTATTGGTTCAACAACAAACAAAATTCAATAGCTACATCCATAGTTGAAGCATAGTACATAGCTGCAGGCAACTGTTGTGCCCAAGTTCTCTGGATGAGACAACAACTGAGAGACTATGATATTGAAGAAAAGGAAATTCCAATTATGTGTGATGATACGAGTGCTATTGCAATCACTCAACATCACTTTGGAATATATCTCAACTGATAAGCACTTAACTGACATATTCACTAAGCCTTTATGTGAATCAAGATTTGAAGAGCTTAAGAATGAGCTAGGATTAATTGAGCTGAGTTAGGAGACTCAAAGACTCAATCAACAGAGACAAAGAAGAGAGAAACAAAAATTAGCAAGTTTCATTTTTCAGCCAAGTGAAACAACCAAGATGAGAATTCCAATGTATCGAGTTAGCTGACATCTGAGTGGTCTGATGTGAAGAGAGAGGAAGAGTAGTCACTTTTGGAAGATAGTTGAGTTATTTATGAGCTAAGTGACAAAACGCAGTCGTTTTCTGTGAGCGGGAATGTTTTTAAGGATTACATCAGCGTAATTATGATGTCAGAACAAAAGTTGCACATTTAGCCTATGATTGGATATAAATGCTGCTGCATTTAACGTGGGGAAATTAATGCGGTTTCAAAGGATGAATCCTGATCGTTGATTTTGATCAAGATTTTCAAATTCCAGAAACCGTCCCTTCAAGTACAATGTAAACCAAAACCTATTTTCTCACTCCTTACAAACACTCGTCTCCAGCAACAAAAGCAAACAAAGCAAAGTTTTCTCTTTGTGGATGTTGTGAAACCCTAGTTCCAAAAGGCAAGATTTTGTGTTTCATTTTTTGATTATTCTCTAAGAAAATGGAAGCATCGTATGATTTTGTCAAGATGTCCGAAAAGATCCACGAAGGGATCTACAATTGACTTTGTGGAAATGCTGAAACAGGGTGCTGATAAGGCCCTAGTGAAGAAGATTGCAGAAAAGCTTGAGAAATCCGATCTGAAGGATTTTCTCTCGATGGAGTACTCTCATACGTACTTAGAAGAAGTTGCCATGTTCTATGTCAACGCAGAAGTTCATGACAATGAGATTAGGTCATTTGTCCACAACAAGGAGATCAAGATCACTGCTGCTGACCTTGCTGAGCACTGCAAACTGCCCTCTGAAAGGTTAAAGGAGATAGCTGAGAAGGATGTGAACTTAGTTGCTGCCTAGAAGAAAATCGCAAAGCATGAGTCAGATGCGAAGGCTGTCTACACAGCCAAGAAGGCTTTGATCAAGGAGAATTATCATAAACTGATGGACATCGTGTCCAAGTGTGTCGACATGAAGTTCGGCATCTTTAACCAGCTGTCTCGAACTAAGCTGGTGGTGATGGCTGCAATTATGGAAGAGAAGAAAGTAAACTGGACTGAGTTTGTCTTCAGCCGAATATGCCGTAATGTTATCAACAAAACTATCATGGAGGATGGACTATTTGGAGGATCACTGTGATATAGCCTGGTGATTGGCCACCTCATGGAGGTGAATGGGATTTCCCTGAGACATGGAAAGCCGTTTCATGTCAATAAGAAAATGTTCAAGGCAAATTTGTGTGGCACTCAAAGGCAAGCGCATGCAAGGAAGGTTGACACTAGCGAAGGTGAATCAGCTGATCCCACTCCAGATGACACAACTCGCAATCGCCCACTCTGTCTGGGCGATTTAAAAGAAGAGAGCGATGCGGCTAAGCCAAAGACTCACCCCCAACAAACCAAGACAAAGAAGGCTCCTGCCCCTGCAGCTGAGCGAGAAGCTCCTGACCTAGTAGCTGAGACCGAGAAGGATACATCTACACCTTCTCCGGTCGTGAAGAAGAAAAGCTCAATTGTGCCTTAAAAGCCAGCTGCAACGAAGAAGATAAAGATGGTGGAACCAGAAGCCACCGAAAAAGATGAGGAGGAAAAAATTCCTCTTGTGAAAACTAAGAGAAGAAGACTTGTTCGCAAGTCTGAATTGGAAAAAGCTAAGTCTGCCACTCAGCCCGAGAAAGAGACTGCTGCAATCCAAGAAGAGCAATCAAAAGAAAGTGATGGTGGTGATGCAGTCACCACAAAAAATGAAAAGACTGCTGATGTCGATCAACAGATAGCTGAGCAACATAAAGAAAGAGTTGTCCAGTCCCCTCAGACGGATGCCAATGAACCTGAGGAGGAACATGCTCCGCTTGCCACTATTCAGAAGAAGGAGATGATGATGATGGTGGGATGTTATCTCATGTATTTCCTGATATTCAGGAGAGATTGAGGGTATGAAGAAGATGGAAGCTGAGTTACTCAAAATACCAATTTTAGAGCACTGAGTTCATTGAGGAAGAGGAAGAGCTCATGAGTTTCTTGGGTGACATATCAATTAGCTCTGCCCATTGATCCTTATTTTTGCATTAACAACCTTTATGAAAGAAAGGATGAAGAGAAACAAAGAGCCATGGAGAAGGCCAAGCCATTGAAGAATCCAAGAAGCCTCATTCATGTGCCTTTACTGATGCGCCTGGACATGCCTTGGAATCAACTGACAATAGTGACAATGACTTAGAAGAAATTGACCCTGCTGTGGCAGCAGAGAAAGCTGAATTCCAGCAAGCCATAAGAGAATCAAAAGAGATGCACGAGAAAAGAATGCAAGAAGGTCCAAGAGAATCATCTTCACTCTCCTTAGTCGCTGATGTTATGGATGTGGTGCAAAACATAACTACCAATATTGCTGCCACCACATCCCCCATGCACTCAGAAGAAGGCACCAGGACCATTAGCGATGAAGCTAAGGATGGTGACGAAGAGGGGACCTTAGCCAAGCCAACTCATGCAGAAGGTGTTGAAACACCTGCCCCCACGACTGATCACTCAAAGAAAATAGCAGCTGAGTCTCACATGTAGAGTAACCGCCCTACTCTTGACTCAGCTGGTGCCCCAGCTGAGGGGGAAGCTCCCACCACCACAGCTAGGGCGAAGGATGTTGTGGGAGACCAACCTATGAAGTTTGGAGGCGAAGGTGAGATTCAAAATGTACAACAGAGTGAAGTTAACGAAGCTTGGATAGTTGATACTATCTCAGCTGAGACGTTTTCTGCACTGAAGGCCGATGACGCCGCTGAAGCAACTAAGGCAAAGGATGGAACTGAGGCCATGGGAGTTGAGACTCCTTGTCCTGAAAGTGCAATCCAAGGAGTTGAGATTCCGATGGATGCATTCGAAAACCCAAAGGCAGTTGAGTCTGCTGAAGGAAGAACTTCCAAAGACCCTGCTACAGTTGAGAATGCACACATGGATGCCCAAGGCCCTCTAGCGGTTGAGATTGCTGAGGGTAAATAAGGCCCAAAGGAGGTTGAGACTTCCTTGGGTAAAGAAGTTGTTAATGAGCCAACTCCTCAGGTGGAGGTAGCTGATGAAGAGGAATAAATCAGTGCCCTTCGTGATTCGCAGGAACATGTAGATACTCAATTCCTGGAATCAGAAGATGAAGCTGAGTCCACATCCGTTGATGAATAAGGACACAACTGAGAATGCTCAAGCCTCTTGGAGTGAAGCTAGTGACAAAGCTGCTTCGATGAGATTCATATTCGTTGATGAGCCAACCCCAATGGTTCCATCAACCTCCGATGATGCTGATGAGTCAGCTGAGGACCAAACTACTCAAAAGGAAGCAACAACTGATACCGAGGAAGCTGTTAATACAACTGATCCGTCGACCTAACAGTTAACACAAATACTCAAGATGCCGATGAAGCTTTGAAATTGCCGAGGCATATAGAGCTAAAAATATTTTGAAGGAAAAGGAAAGATCCAACAAACTCGGGGAGTGGGTATTCCTATTTTTTCCAGATGACCTATTCGCAGAGTACTTTCCATTTGAAGCCAACATTCCGTTTAAAGCCGAATCTGCTCGGGAACAAGCACATTATACTGTCTAAGTACCCCAGAAGAAATCTGAGCTCCAGGTGAATTTGCTATTGTGCCTATAGGGTTCGATTTTGATGTAGTTTGGCCAGAAGATCAGTCTGCCGAGACAGCTGACTTTGGAAAAGCATTTAAAGCCATCTGTTAAGAGATCTACAAGATAGAGCATGGCTTTCCATCTTTGGACCAAAGGCTAGACAACAGGTATGCTTCGATCACCAGAGACACCAGAGGTACCATTTTGAGAATGATAATGGGTGGGACAAGTGAAAGCTATGAGGAGAGAAGTAGGTCACGTCTTCAAGTCATTATTTGCCAAGATGGTGATCCGGAGCTCGACAACCTCAAGTTCCAGGAGAGGCTTCGAGACCACATTTTCAAGATATACGAGTAAATCGGACATGGAGTTGCTCAAGCTACAAAACAATAATGAAATTGCAAGATTGGAGACCAACATGAGTCAGCAGATTCAAGTTCTCCAAAAAGAAATAAAGTTGATGGCAGCTGAGTCGAAAGCTATGTGGTATGCGTTCCCAACAGCTTACTCCAAGTCACATGATAAACATGATTCAACTAACAACAGACTCAACTTCATCCTTGGTGGTATGTTCCCTGGCCTAACTCTACCTTTTGATGATGATGCCAAAAAGGAGGAAGAAAAAGCCATGAGGGAACTAAAGGAAGGGCTTGAGAGTCATAAGGAAAGAGAGAAATAGGAAGAAACTAAGGGGGAAGGAAGCTCAGGGAAAAAAACCCCTCTGAAAATCATGTTTGCCAAAACCCCTCAACAAGGAGAACTCGCAGCCTCATTTCTCAGCAGACTACCTAGAGAGCTGACACTGGAAGAGAAAGCTGAGTTGGCAGTCAAGGAATCAAGAAAAGCCATTGAAGCTGAGTTTGAAAAGGTAGTTGAGAAGCATTCAGAGCACATTAAGGATATCAAAACAAGGTATGATGGTCCCCCATCAGGATTATTGAAGGATTCCCCAGCAATCAAACCTCCAAGAGAAATCACAATGCTCGGTGTAGGACCTGAGCCCAGATCACTAGAGGAATTTCAAACTCTACATGCAGAAGGATATTTCAAGAACTTGACTCTACCACAAGCATGAGACTTGTATTGGGAGAAGGGCCTTGATTTGTGTAAATCAGCTGATAGGCAGCAGAATTCCAACAGTCACTCATCTGGAAAAACACCAGTACAATACACTCCTAGAGGAGGAGCCAAGTCAGCTAGACGGAGGGAAAGGTCTGGAAGTAGTGGAAGACGCAGAGGCACTCCACCATAGCCAAGGCGACAAGACATAAGGTACACTGATCCAAATAAGAAAGGGATCAACTACTGGGCTGGGATTGATCATCTTGACAGCCTTGAAGTTAAGCGAAAAAATGAGGAGGCAGTGAGGAGACATGAAGCAGAGAATGAAAGAGTTATGCATGAATGGGAGAAAAGGTAGCATAAGAATGACCCTACTGCTAGGCGTGCATATGAGAAAAAAAAGAAAGAAGAAAAAGAGAAGAAGAAGATAAGAGTAGAGGATGATAAAAGGAGAGCTGGAGATGAAGAGAGAAGAAGAAAGCAGCCAAGGCGTTGAAGACGATTGTAACCCCATCAAGTGTTTTACTTAATTGTAAATACACAGCTGTAAATATTCTGTAATAAAGATCTGATACTTATTGCAAATTTTGTAACTTTGCTCTAATACATGTTGTAATTCAAATGTACGTATAAACTCGATCGATGTATATCTCGTATATTTGTAAACAACTTTGTAAAGGACAAGAATGTTATGATCAATAATATTGCCATATTTAGCTCATATATTCATTGTTACTGCACTGCTTGTGTTTGCTGTAATGTTTTATTTAAGTTTTGGCATAATCAAAAAGGGGGAAATTGTTAGGAAATTTATTATTAGATTTTGATGGTACCATGTAAAACTTAGAATAGAAAGTTGGCACCCCATTTTCCTTGTATATCTATTTTTTAATAGGTAGGACTGCATGAGTTGAGTGAAGTCCGCTATGTTGAAGAAGGCAAGAAGTCAACTGACGACTGAAGTGAAGACCCAGTTGTGTGTCAACTGAGTGTAGTCAAGATGGAAGGCACATACTCGACTGAAGGAGATCCAGCTGAGGAACAACTGAGTAAAGGTTAAAGAAGTGACAGTCAAGTCAGTGAGGAGTAGACTCTACCAGTTGAATTGATAGTTGAGTCATTCCTAAAAGGTTGGAGCAGACTCAAGTCAAAGGGGTAAATGCAGTTGTCAAGTCAAGTCGACTAATATATATCCGTTGCACAGAAGTCAAGGATATTACTTAAAATAGTAATATGTCCATGTTGCCATGTCTTAAAGTGCTCATCCCATAAGCGTGCAAAAGGAATAAACCAATGGGAAGCACTGAAGCTTGTGTCAGGACCTGAAAAGCTGCAAGTTCATTTAATACGAGGAAATGTCACCATCACAAGCTGCAAGTCAAGAAAAGACAAGACAACAAACAAGAAGTGTCATTTGAAAATAACATATCTCTTCAACGGGCAAATTTTTAAATGAACACTATAAAAGGCTGAGGAAGCATTTGAGAAAAAGCGACCGATCTAACAAGCAAATTTCAAGCAAGCGAAACCTGCAAACATTCTCAAAAGCTTACTAAGATATTCCTCAGGCCAAAAATTGAAGGGACTCGATCCAACACACAATGTGAAGGAAACAATACTTCAACCAGATGAAGAGGAAAAAGTTTTAAGAACAAAAAGGGGTCTACTCTCCAAGATTGAAGAAGTTGTAGTAAGGTGCAAGCGGAACCAGATGTTTTGAGCTCGTTGGAAGGCCGTGTGATCAATTCCAAGAATTAGAAGGGAGCTGAAGTAGCAAGGCAGCTGTCTTGTAAAGAAGCTGAGTCGTAGTAGAAGCCAGATGTGTGATCAAGGATGTCTCAGACTGAGAACTATTTTGTAACCTGATCTGTTACTTAGTGGATTCCTCCAGGAGTTGGAGAAGAGTGGATTAGAGGAATTACCCAATCCTCGAGCCACTATAAAATTTACTTGTGCCATTTACTTACATCATTTTCATTTCCTGCTTATATTCATACTTGTTGTTTAAGTTAAATTGCTAACCCAACTGATAATAACATTGCTCAGGACAAGTGTTAAAAATAAGTTTAAAATTAACAAGGGTGTCAAGTCTTCCGCTGTATAAAAACCAAATCAACTAAAAAATTAAGTGTTAGCTGATGCAGCTAAGTTATACTATCAACAGCTCACCCGAGTCTATTGAGTGGGTAACTTTGCTGAAGTAAGCCAGCCTAGCTGTCCCCAAGAATTTAGCTGATTTGAGTCAACTCTGTTGAAATACTTTAAAAGAACTAAATTGCAAAAGTTGGTAAGGTTTATTCAACCCCCCCTTCTAAACCTTACACCACACCCCTTGGGACCTACATCGAGGAAGTGAATTTGATGGTGAATTTAGAGTCTTATGTGAAACCAAGTGATATGCACATAATTTTTCGGCTTCGAGAACTCCTCAACAAAATGGTGTAGCCAAAAGGAAGAATCGGACTTTACAAGAAATGTGTCGGTCTATGCTCATTGAGTTTTCTCTTCCAAAATATTTTTGGGCTGAAGCCATAAACACTACTTGCTATGTTAAAAATCGTGTATATCTTCATCTAAAGTTGAACAAAACTCCATACGTTCTTTGGAGAGGAAGAACACCAAATATTATTTATTTTAAAATATTTGGTTGCAAATGTTTTATCTTGAACACCAATGATCAATTGGACAAATTTGATTCTAAGGCCGATGAAGGAATATTTAGGGGGTACTCGACTTAGAGCAAGACATATCGGGTGAATAACAAGACAAGCTTAGTGGTTGAAGAATCTGCTCACGTCAAATTCAATGAAGCATCTGGTGTTGAAAGAATCC
Source organism: Rehmannia glutinosa (assembly GCA_016081115.2). Classification (NCBI taxonomy): domain Eukaryota; kingdom Viridiplantae; phylum Streptophyta; class Magnoliopsida; order Lamiales; family Orobanchaceae; genus Rehmannia; species Rehmannia glutinosa. Next base: position 28,745,996 of record CM071925.1, on the reverse strand, counting down.
CAAATGATGATAGTGGTGAAGAAGATGAAGTTGGACCAATTTTTCCAAACTACACTCATGATGATCAATATTCTACCACAAATGTTTAACAAGAGGATAATGGTGATACTTCGAATCTTTCCATGGTACTAAAATTCAAAGAAGATCATCCAAAAGATCTTATAATTTGAGATCCACTTGGCAAAGTAATGAGTAGAAGGAATTTTGCCGAAAAAGCTCTAATATCTCAAAAGGAGCCAAAGAATGCAAAAAAAGCTATTGAAGATGAAGATTGGTTTCTAGAGATGCAAGAATAGCTAAATCAATTTGAAAGGAATGATGTTTGGGAACTTGTGCCTTCTCCTCCATGTCACGCTATCATTGGAACAAAATGGATATTCCAGAACAAACTTGATGATCAAGGCAATATCATTCGAAATAAAGCAAGGTTAGTAGCTCAAGGTTATTGTCAAGAAGAAGGTATTGACTATGATGAAACTTTTGCACCCGTAGCACGTTTAGAGGCTATTCATATCTTGCTTGCTTTATCTTGTTTCAAAAATTTTAAACTTTACCAAATGGATGTTAAATTCCCTTTTCTTAAAAGGTTTTATTCAAGAAGAAGTCTATGTTAAACAACCTCCGGGGTTTGAAAACTTTTCTAGGCCCGATGATGTTTATAAACTCAAAAAGGCTTTATATGGTTTAAAACAAGAACCCCGAGCATGGTGTGATAGACTAAGTTCTTTTCTTTTAGAAAATGGTTTTACAAGAGATAAAGTTGATACTACTCTCTTTGTTTTTGAAAACGGTCAAGATAATCTCTTAGTTCAAATTTATGTTGATGATATTATTTTTGGTGCTATTAATGAATCTTTGTGCAAGAAAGTTTCTAAGTTAATGCAAGGTGAATTTATGATGAGTATGATGGGAGAACTCAATTTCTTCCTTGGACTACAAATCAAACAATGTCAAGAAGGTATTTTTATATCACAATCAAAGTACACTAAAGAACTGTTAGTCCAAGTGGCTACGATAATCTAGAGGGGGGGTGAATAGATTATCTCGGTTTTTCAAATTTTACCCTTTTTGAAAAGACTTAGGCAAGGATAAAATGCTAAGTGCGGAAAAATAAATAGCACACGTCGATTTATAGAGCTTCACCCCACCTAGTGACTACGTGCTCTACCACCCCAGTATATCCGGGATGGGTTTTGAAAAGTAAAAAAGATTTTATTAATTTACCACAAATTAATACAACACCTTGAGGATTACCACAACCCTCTTTCACCACCTTGAGGATTACCACAACCCTCTTACAACACCTTTGAAGATTACCACAACCTTCAAACACCTATCACCTAGATCACCCAAATGTATTCTTACCACAAGAATACTCACAAGGATGTCTTGTGTTGAATGATGACCAAAATCAAGATTACAACTCAATAATGATTGATACAATATGAGTACGAGTGTAATCAAGAATTGAAAGCCTAGACCTCAAATTTGTGCAAGTGAAAGTGCTTAGGCTAATACAACAAGATATATGAAAGTGTTTGCTCAATTGCTCTTTGCTTGTGTAGAGTGTTGTATCTTGTTGCTTGAATGAAGCCTCTATTTATAGGAGAGGACTTGGCTTTCATTTCCAGACATTGGCTCCTCCTTGGGGAGTGATTTGCTGCAAAAGAAACCATTTAAAATGATCAATATAGCTGTTAGAAATCAATCCCACAAAATAGGGAAAAGTTGTCTGAAAACGCAACGGATAGTTTGCTGATAAACATAGGGTTCGACCGGTCGCACAGAGATAAGATTGAAATTGAATTCTGAATTTTTATACGGGGGGACCGGTCGGAGGGGGTGCGACCGGTCGCCCTTAGTCATGACTGTTGGACTGAAGAAATTTCAAACAGAGAAGTCTGGAACAAAAACCAACTCCTGTGTACGGTCGCCCGGGGTCGACCACCACCGACCGGCCGCCTGCCCCTTTTTTCTTACGCCTCATTTTCCTCGGTTCTCACTCAACTCAGTGCGGGTTGCCCTATAGGGCGACCGGTCGAGCCCGAAACAAATGTGTTGTCCAGTTTTTTATCGAAAATAAACTCCAAAAAATAGTAAAATCATTTTAAGTCGATCGGAAGTATTTAGACAACATTTAGGGACATTGTTTTGGTTTAAAAACTCATTTGAACAAAATCGAATATAATCATCAAAATCATGATAAAAACATTTATCTAACAAACTCCCCATTTTTGATAATTACAAACCAAAACAATTTTCTTGAGGACGACTTTGAAAACAAATCAGTTTTCTGGTTTTACGAGTGAACTATCCGTTAAAAACATTCCATACAAAGCTCCCCCTATCTATGAGCATATTAACAAAAGATTATTCATAAGCTAAAAGTACAAGCTATAACTAGCTTATATAAGATGCCTATAAACATCATAGGCAAAGAAGCTCCCCCTGTCACAATACTTATAATCAATTTCATTTGAGTCCAAAATACAAGCCATGGACTAGGTGTTCTTGGCTTTAAGAAGCCATAGCTTTTTATTGCGAGCTTTTATTAGCTTTTCTTGAGCTAACGAGCCAATTTCATATTTCTCCCCCTTTGGAATCATCAAAAAGAATGTTAGGATGGTAAAAACACCATACAATTATATCAAAGTGTGCCAAAGGGACGTTTTATCAACCGTTTGAGCAATTAAAGCGTAAAAATCCAAGGAAATGGGAGAAATGTATCATGAAGAGTTCATACGCTTGTTTTATTAGGCAAAACATGATCTCAATAAATGTTGGAGACTTTTGGAAGTAAGAGGATCATGTAAAAGTTGAAATTTTCATTGCGACATTTCATCGAACACGTTGTGTGCGTGAAAAATAAAAGAGGTTGTATATAACTCTTGTAAATGTTTCAAGCCAAAATATTTTATAACCAATTCACCTCAATCATTATACAATACATAATAATAGATAAGCTCATCAAAATCATATGCAAAAAATATCAAGAAATATACCATAAGGTTATTAACTCAAGGGTTCAACCCAATTGAGCAAAAGAAGAGAAATTCTTACCATTTGATCGGAAAAGATGAGCCATAATGATGATGATCATGCTATATAATGTCCATGTTGTGAAAAAGATGCATGAAAACCATTTTTGAATGAAATTTGAGTGAATTTAGCAAAGGGGACGAAAAATGGCCAAATTGTGTTAAAGTGACGAATGCTGAAGACATAACCATTTTAATCCAAAAAATGCCTTAGGGCGACCGGTCGAGGTTGAGGGCGACCGGTTGCCCTCAACCCTTTCAGCCCACTGTCTGTCAGTTTTTCCAAAATCCGAATTGTCAAACAAAAATCCAATTTTTCGCCCCTAAGTTTTAACAACGTGCAAAATGCAAACGTAAGCCTCATTCAATATGCATTATGCCTAACTGAGCTCGTATCGATGCAAAAGTCTCGGAAGATAGCGGTTTTGTAAAAATGTCCGCTAATTGATCTTGAGATGGTACAAACGATATCTCAATTTTTCGTTTTGAAACACAATCCCTTAGAAAATGATGTCGAATCTCAATATGTTTGGTACGGTTATGATGAACCGGGTTTTGAGCAATATTAATAGCGGATATATTATCACAAAAGATAGGTACGTTTTCAAAAGAGCATTTGTAATCCGCTAAGGTTTGTTTCATCCAAAGAAGTTGAGTACAACAAAAAGCGGCGGAAATATATTCGACTTCGACCGTTGAAAGAGAAACACAGTTTTGCTTCTTTGAAAACCAAGAAACTAGGCAATCGCCTAAAAATTGACATGATCCAGAAGTACTTTTCCGATCATGAATATTTCCCGCATAGTCCGAATCACTATACCCTTTAAGAGAAAAATTTTCATTCTTTGGATAAAATAAACCAAATTGAATAGTGCCTTTCAAATATCGAAAAATCCTTTTAACGACACTCATATGAGATTCTTTGGGATTGTTTTGAAAACGAGCGCATAGGCATACGGCATGAAGAATGTCCGGTCTACTAGCGGTGAAATAAAGTAAACTACCAATCATGCCTCGATACTTTGATTCATCCACGGACTTGCCTTTTTCATCTTTGTCAATTTTGACATTTGTTGCCATGGGGGTGGAAACGGTTCTTCCTTCGTCAATGCCGATGTTAGGAATTTTATTGTTTAGATTTTGATGAATGCCATGTAAAACTTAGAATAGAAAGTTGGCACCCCAATTCATGTTTTAAAATGCATTGTAATAAATAGAGCTGGCCAAGCTGAGTTAAGTCAGCTAGGCCCTAACATGCAAGAAGACAATCAAGACTGAAGGAAGACTCATTGCCGCGAGACAAACGAGTATGGCAAAGAAGAGTAGACAAAACTCCATCGGAGAAGCGGTGAGATGCACTGAAAGTGGAGCATCAATCAAGACAACTCAAGAAAAGCCAAGTCTTAAGTTGAAGTGACAAGAAGAGTCATCCAATGATTGGAAGCTGACTCTAAGTCACCTGGGGAAAGCAAGGAAATGCGATCAAGTCGAGATAATCAAAAGAACCGTTGCGTAAATCAAGAGATTTACTAAACAAGTAATATCTCCATACCACCTTTCTCGAAGTGCTCGGTCTGAAGCGTGCAAAAGGAATGAACCAATGGGAAGCACCACACCGTGTCGAACTCGAAAAGGTGAAAGAACAATTCATACGAGGAAATGGCAATTCCAAGAATCGCAAGCCAACGATCGCAAAGTGACTTTCAAAAATAAGCCTATCTCTTCAACGGGCAAATTTTTGAAAGTTCACTATAAAAGGCGAGGAGTTTGTTTGAGAACTAAGATGACACACACGCGAGATAAACAAGCATATTAGAAAAACTCGAAACATTCTCAATCCTCAAGCCTACATTACGAAGTACATCAATCCAACACTCACCTTTGAAGGAAAGAGAACTTCAATCGGTTGAAGAGGAAAATATCTGAAAACAAGGGGGTCTACATTCCAGGAAGGATTGTAGAAAGGTTCAAGGTTGAACCAAGTCTTAAGCTTTTGGAGGGCTTCGTGATCAAATCCAAAGAGCTTGAGCAAGTGAGCTATAGTAACAAGGCGCAAAACTGCCTGTGAAGAAGGCCGAGTCGTCGAGAAGCCACCGAGTGATCAAGGCGTCTCCTGCATCGAGTCCCTAAGGATCAAGTCGGCCGTTGTGATCAAGACTTGTATCCGGATTACCACTTTGTAAACTGATCATTACTTAGTGGATTCCTCCAGGAGTTGGAGAAGAGAGGAGTAGAAGAATTACCCCATCTTGAACCTCTATAAAAACTTCACTTTGTGTCATTTACATTTCAAAGACTTCAATTCCCGCACTTTTAATCGCTTATATCTGTTGATAAATTTGCTATCCATTTGATAATTTATAAGTACTAAATCAAGCTCTAAAATCTTGCTTAATCAAACTTAAGGGTGTTAAGCGAAAACAAAACCACAAATTGAGTCAAATTATAGCCAACAAATGAGTTACTCCATCAACAAACTCAGTGAGTCATGAGATATTAACTCTCTTGAGTGACTAATTCGATCGTCCATCAAGGACACAAATGTAGAATCAACTCTGTATATTTAAAAGGACTAAATCGAAAATTTGGTAAGGTTTATTCAACCCCCTTCTAAACCTTACACTTACACCCCTTGGGACCTACAAGTGGTATCAAAGTCTCCGCTTTAGTACTTAAACCTTCAAAACTCTTTTTTATTAAAAGTCATTATCATGGAAGCAAATTTGACACGCATCCCTATGTTCACTATTGAAGAATTTGATGATTGGAAAATTCGTATGCAGGCTCATCTATCGAGATTACATGATGAGATGTGGATAGTGATAGAAGATGGGCCTCTGCAAATATTAAAGGTGAACACAATTGTATTTAAGAGTTGCAAGGAAGGAGAAGAAGATACTCCCGGACATACCATGGTTGAAAAACAAGAACCGAGTGGACAAATGATGACAAAAAGATACAACCAGGACAATGTAGCCAAGGACATCCTGTACAAAACTTTGGACAAAGCCATGTTCAATAAAGTCAAATCATGCAAAACGGCCAAAGAAATGGGACAAGTTGACATTGATTTGTGAAGGCTCGAGAGCAAATCAAAGAAAACAAATTATCGGTGGTCTGAAATTTGAGAATTTCAAAATGATCTCGGGAGAACCTGGATCAACTAGACGCTCGGTTCACGAAATCACAAATGAGTCATGCGCACTTGGAAAGGAATATACACGAGAAGAAATGTGTATGAAAATCCTAAAAAGTCTTCCAAATGAATGGGAAATGAAGGTCATGGCACCGAGACATTCCATGGACCTATCAAAGACATCCAACCATGAGTTATTCTCGGACCTCAAAGCCTACGAGTTTGAGCCGAGAAGAAAAGACCCGAGGAAGAGACAAAATTGTACCCAAAACATCTGCTCTAATTGTCAAAGATGGGAAAAGAGCCGAGGTCAAAGAAGTAATTGACCCGGAAGAAATAGCCCCGATGGTTAAAAAAGATTTAACAAGTTATTTAATAAGAACTACAAGAGAGGAAAGGGTGAATCTTCCGTAAGACACTCACCCCTCCAAATCAAGGAAGATAGGCCAACCAAGAGAAAGATCATCAAAGAGCCGATCAAAAGGCTGAATATCTATGTTGGAACTCAGAGACAACCAGGTCACTATGCCATTGATCGCTCATATCCTGTTGTCAACAAGTACGAGGATGAAGAAGAAAGAAAGGTCTTGAGAGAAAGAAGACAAGAAAAGAAAAAGGCAATGATGGTCGCAGAGAGATCATTGAGACAACCAAGTCAAGAGAGACAGTTGATTGAGAGCAAAGCGAAGCCGACTACTCAAGTGACTCTGAAGAAGAAGCCTTGATCCGCTTGATGGCCAAAGAACAAGATCAAGAAGATGAGGTACAATCTAACTCAACAAACTCGAGACACTAGTGATAGTGATCGTGACACACACACTTCATCACCCACTGATCTTTATGATTCATTAGGCAAAATGATGAAAGATTTTGAACACATTAAATCCTCACACACACTATTGAATGAGGAAAACAAACTACTCAAAAGTCAAAACTCAAAGTCGACTAAGGAGCCGAGTACTCTAAGTCAAATAGTGATGAGAATGAAAGTTTAAAGGCTGAAAATGCTAAATTAGTAGCGAAAATTGCTGCTATAGAAAAGAGGGAGAATGACCTCAAGAATGTTATTGCCTCATTCACAAAGGCATCTAAATCATTGGATGATCTTATCATGAGTCAAAGAGAATGTGGAGACAAGACAGGCTTAGGATTTAATTCCTCCGTGCTATGTCAAACCTCAAAAGTAATTTTGGAAAAAGGATCTTCAAGTCATGAAGAGTCCGAAAAATCCAAAACTCTAAATGTTGCACACACATTCACTCCAAAGCACAATAACAAGCAAACCGCCTTGGTTACAAAGGAAAAGGAAAAATGACTAGTTGAGTATCTTGAAAGGACAGTGAGAAGAGATTCAAACAGTCCTCAAAAACTCCAAACAAAAAAATACTCAGAAAGAAGAAGCGAGCTACCAAAAACCCCGAAAAGTCCATAGAAGAAATACATATGATGGGAATGGTAGAAAATATCCAAGCCAAGTGATTGGAATAATGTGAACTATCAAACACACTTATGGAATATAAGTCCAAATGGCAAAGGCCTAGAACTCAAGAAAGGCCATTCCAAAAGCATAAGAGCTTTCATCAAAGACACATATGCACCTAGGCACTACACTCAAAGACACCACAATTACCTGGGAAGGCAATTGCTAAAACACATATGCAGCATACGGACAAAAGAGACAAATTTGTATGAACCTAGAATTCCCAAGCAATTTGCCAGGATTAATTATGATTATGGCACCGACAGGATGGCAACCCCTTGAGTCAAATCATTTGGCTATAGGTTGGTTGGATCATCTTACAATTCTAACCCCTCAGACCTGCACAAATATGGGTACCTAAAACTTAATTTCCTTGATTGCGGGTTCAAGGAACAAAGTGCCAAGGAACCTGGTACATGGATAGTGGTCATTCCCGGACACATGACAGAAAACAAGAAAAATCTGTCAAAAATTCAAGGAAGTTAAAGGAGCAAAAGTCATATTTGGAGGAAATGAAGCTCCTGGTGAAATAAGAGGCATTGGAACCATCAAGAGGAATGGATTAGAAATCACAGATGTTGCATATGTTGAAGGACTCAACTTCAACTTATCGAGTATCGATCACCGTGACAAGGGCTACAACGTTGGATTCAACATGGGTATATGCCAAATCAAAGATATTGAATCAAATGAAGTTGTCTTTGCAAGGATGTAGACAGAAAAATATGTATGTAGTGGATTGGTCAACCGCAACACCCAAGACTTGTCTACTAGCAAAGAGCACAAATGAATCAAGTTGGTCGTGGCACAAAAAGCCGAGTCACCTGAATTTCAAAACAATTAACAAGTCAAGCAAGAAGTCATCTTGTAGAAGGACTTCCAGGACTCGATATACAAGAAGGAGAGTATATGTGATGCATGTCGAGAAGGGAAAAGCAAATCAAGTCGTCATTCAAAGAAAAGACATGTCCATCTTCAACAAGAATATTGCATCTACTTCATATGGATCTATTTGGCCCAAAGGGAACCAAACCAAAGATAAGTGGAAAGAAATACACCTTGGTGGTAGTAGATGACTACTCAAGATATACATGGACAATATTCATGTGCAAGAAGAAAGAAACTCTACAAAAACTACCACAAATGATGAAGAGGATTCAAAATGAGAAGAGTCAAACCATTATCAAAATAAGATCGGATAGAGGAACCGAGTTTGTCAATGGAATAATAACTCAAGATCTTATTGAGAATGGTATTGGTCATGAACTATCGGCTGAAGAAGAACCCCACAAAAAATGGAGTTGCGAAGAAGAATAGAACCCTCAAAGAAGCGGCAAGAACCATGTTAGTCAAGCAAGATACTAAAAAGATTTTGGGCTGAAGCAATCAACACAACTTGCTACACCCAAAACAGATGTATGATAAATAGACAAAAAAGACTCCTATGAGATCCTGGACTGGAAGAAAACCAAATGTTTCATATTTCGAATATTTGGATGTAGATGCTTCATCCACAACAATGGCAAAGACAACCTAAAGGCTTTTGATGCTAAAGTCGATGAAGGTATCTTCTTAGATACTCAACAAAGCAAAGCCTACAGGATACTCAAAGAAAAGAACTATGGTTACGAAGAATCCATTCATGTAGTATTCGATGAGCCAAATGTAAATGGAGAAGACATTGTAGAGTCACCGATAAGTCAATCATCCAACCATACGAAAGAGTCCCTATCTCAAGTCAAACCGGAATTATCAATTCGAGAAGAAGATGAGATAGTCAATCTCAAAAACAAATGGAAAATTTGCGGCTAAGTGATAACGAGAGAGTCGACCACAAAGAACACAAAACTACAAGTCGATCAATCCAGCTAACATACTCCAACCTTGATGTAAGATGGCCGAGAGACCATCCACGAACTTGTCATTGGAGATATAAGAGAAGGTGTCAAAACAAGATCGAACTCAACAAGAAGCTATGTTCACATGCTTCATCTCGCAAATAGAGCCAAAAGATGTGTCACAAGCATTGGACGACACACATTGGATTCAAGCTATGCAAGAAGAGTCAATCGGTTTGAGAGAAATAAAGTATGGGAATTAGTGCAAAGATTCTGTGAGAGAAATAAAGTTTGAGAGAAATAAGATGAACGAGGAAGGTTCTGTGGTAAGAAACAAAGCAAGACTAGTAGCCAAAGGATATTGCCAAGAAGAAGGAATAGATTTTGATGAAACATTTGCCCCTGTAGCAAGATTGGAAGCTATAAGGATGTTTCTTGCCTATGCAGCTCACAAGAATTTCATTGTATATCAGATGGATGTAAAAAGTGCATTCCTAAATGGTTTATTGGAAGAAGAAGTGTATGTTGAACAACCTCCGTGGGATTTGAACAGAAGACTCTTGGAGATAAGGTATACAAACTCAAGAAAGCTCTGTATGGATTGGAAGCAGGCACCCGAGCATGGTATGATACCTTGTCACAATTCCTAATCGAAAATGGATTTACAAAAGGAAAAGTAGATAGAACACTTTTCGAATTCAAGACAAGAAGAGTATTCTACTTGTTCAAATATATGTTGATGACATCATCTTTGGATCCACAAACAAAGAGTTGTGTGAAAAGTTTTCAAACCTCATGCAAAGTAAATTTGAAATGAGCATGATGGGAGAGCCGACATTCTTCCTTGGACTCCAAGTGAAACAAATTTGAAGGATGGAACCTTCATAAGTCGACAAAATACACCGAGATTTAATGAAAAAAATTTGGTATGGAAGAAAAGGCTTCGTGAAAATACCAATGAACACATCGACCAAAATGGACATGGATGCGGATGGCAAGCCTCAGTAGATCAAACAAGATACTGAGCACTTATTGGATCAACTGCTTCTATCTCACAAAGAAAAGCGGCGGACATCACCTTTGTTGTAGGTGTATGTGCAAGATTTCAATCTGCTCCAAAAGAAAGCCATATGACAAAGACTAAGAGAGTATTGAGATACTTGAAAGGAAGCCAAGAAGTAGGCCTATGGTATCCAAAGGAAGGTGGATTCAAGCTAATTGGCTATTCGATTCTCGACTATCTTTGGATGCAGAGTAGACAGGAAGAGCACTTCAGGCACATGTCAAATGCTAGGAAATAGATCGATTTCCTGGTTTAGCAAGAAGCAAAACTCAATAGCCACCTCCACAAATGAGCGAGAATACATAGGCATGCGGGGCACCGTTGTGCCAAGTCCTATGGATGAGACAAAGAAATGAGAGACTATGAAGTTGAAGAAAAAGAAATTCCAATCATGTGTGATAACACAAGTGCAATTGCAATCACTCAAAATCCTGTGTTGCACTCAAGAACAAAACATATTGATGTCGATATCACTTCATAAGAGACCATGTTGAAAAGAAGGACATCATCCTGGAATATATCTCAACCGATAAACAACTAGCCGACATCTTCACAAAACCATTAAGTGAGTCAAGATTTGAAGAACTCAAACATGAGTTGGGATTAATTGAACTAAGCCGAGACACGAGGAACCAAAGAAAAGAAATGGAACAGAAAAGGGGTGAAAAAGAGCCGAAAATGCAATCACCAAGAATCACCAGATCGGAAAGACAAATGACTACACCGAGTCACCGATAGCCGAGTCACTAAGAGAATCATGAGAAGTAGAGTTAAATCACTAAGGGATAAGTGAATAACTTATGAGCAAAGTGACAAAAACGCAATCGTTTTGACTAAGCGGGAATGTTTTAAGGAATACGTCAATAATGATGATGATGTGTACGGACATAAAGCCGCACACCAAGCTTATGATTGGATATAAATGCCCGCATTAAATACGAGACATGAAATGCTCAATAGGCGTCACGAAATCCAAGCCGTTGATTTCGATCACAATTCAAAACCACCCGCACGCCTTTCATAAACCATATTTAAACCATTTTCGTCCTGTTTCTCTCTCACACTTCTAAAAACTGCTTCATCTCTTTCTCTCAAAAGCAAAGGCAAAATACTCAAAACCCTATCAATCTTCAAATCATTTTCTCGAGTTTTTCCTTGAAATAATCCTGAGAAATGGCACCAACTTATGACTTTACCAAGTTAGGAAAGCAAATCCACACCCCATTTACGGTGGATTTTGACGGAATGATGAAACAGGGGTCCGACGACACCCTAGTGAAGAAAATTGCTGAGAAGTTGGAAACGTCCTGGCTAAAACCGTTTCTAACGTTAGAATATCCGATGACCTATGTAGAGGAGGTCGCACAATTCTACGTGAATGCCGAGATTCACGATGAAGGAATCAAGTCATCTATTCACGGAAAGCAAAATGACTATCACCGCCATGGATTTGGTGAACATTGCTCACTACCGTGAAGGAGCATCCGAGATTAAAGAAGTGATGTAAACTTGGATGACGCCGAAAGAAATGGCCAAGTCCGACTTTGCTTTGATAAAATAATATACACAAAGAAACAAGAGACTGGCAAGAAGGAGGATTATCACAAGTTGTTGGACATAGTTGCCAAATGTATCGACATCAAATTTGGCGGCTTTGACCAATCACAAAGGCAAAGCGATTGTAATGTCCTCGCAATCATCGAAGAAAAGAAGATAAACTAGCCGAGTTTGTCTACAAAGCAGACTCGCGAGCGTGGGGAACAAGTCCTTCAAAGAAGATGGCTCATTTGGAGGATCCCCGGATATGGCCTGGTGATTGGCCGGCTATTGGAAGGTGAAAGGAGTCCTCTTAGACATGGGAAGGCATTCCATGTTAACAAGAGATGTTCGATCAAACCTCTCTAGCGCACGAAGAGAGCTTACGCCAAGAGAGCGACACAGGTGAGGGGGACCACCGAAGATCTGATACAAATGCTTCCTCTCGGCCAAGAAGAAAGCTGCCCCTGCAGCACGCTAAGAAGATCACGCCCCTGCAAAGAAAGAAAACCAAACATGCTCCCGCCCCTGCAGCCGAGTCACTGCCCCTCTGAAACTGTCTCCTCCCCGCCTCAGTCAGCCGGGTCGAGAAGGACTCACAAATACCTTCTCCGATCGTCAAGAAGAGGAGAACGAGAAGCCACGACGGCCCGCTCCTCGAGAAAAGACACCAGACCGCCCCCGCCGCACAAGACTCGAAAGACAACATCTCTCGAACCGAAATTCCCCACAGTACAAACCAGGAGACGAAGAAGAATCGTCAAGCGATCCGAATCGGAGAAACCAAACAGTCGGTTACTCGGCTAGCACAAATACTGAGACTACCGGAGTAGTAGAGTCTCCGGATGTAGTTGATGAAACAGCCAAGTCTGAAGAAGGCGATCAGCAGAGGCAACTCAAGACACACCAGTAGCTCACACAAACCAAGCACAAGAAGAACACCTTTAGAGCGGATAGTGATGTAATGATCCAATCTCCACCTTACCCGGACATCCAAAATCGTCTGCGTGAGTGGAGGAAATGGAAGTTGAGTAAGTCAAGGAACAGTTCAACGGCCGAGTTTATAGAAGAAGAAGAGAAACCGCTAAATTTCCTTGGACTAAAATCGTGCTGAAAGACTTGATGAAGACAATCCGCTTAGACATCCTGCAGATTTACAAGGAAAAGGAGAGAGAAAAGCAAGGAGGAAGGCGAGGCACGTGAGAAGGCAAGCATCCGCCCTATCTCCGGCACCACGTAACACACACATCCTCTCCTTGATGTCTTCTCGGACAGTGATGAGGATCCGCAGAATGTCACGCCCGCGAAAAGTTGCAAATGCAGCAAGCATTGCACGAATCATCAAGAATCCTTCACGAGCAAAGATTGATGGAGGAACCAGGAGAGTCCTCCGAACACACCGAAATTGATCCAATGGGAGTGGTTCAAAGAAATCGCCAATGTTGTTGCTGCTACCACTTCCCCACTCACTCGGAAGAAGGCAATAAGGAAATGGCGATGAAACTCGGATAGTGGGGACCCCGTCAAGCCAACCCCTATTGAAGGTGTGCTACCACCGCCCCAACTACTGAACAATCAATCGAAACAATGAGAGCTTGGAGACGAGTGACCCCATTCCAAGTCACTCACCGGTGCGCCACCGAGGGGAAACTCCTCCACCGCGGCAAGGTCGGAGGATGCTTTGCAGATGACTCCACAACGAATCAAGGAGGCGAAGAAGAGAAATTACAATCACAAGAAGAACAGCAAGTTGCCATCAACGAAGCTCGGGGCTTGAGATCGGTGTCTCACCAGGTGCCAACCGCTCGAAGGCTAATGACGCCTTGATGCGATCGAGGCACAGAAGGAATGACCACAGGAGTTAACGCTGCAGGCGATGAAAGTGCAATCCATGGGGTTGAGACTCCAATGGATGCCACCGTAGAAGACTCCTAAGACATGACACACATCGAAAGGGAGGACTAGCCTCGCAGCAGAGAGACTGGGCTGGAGGAAATGAAGGCCCACGGAGGTTGAGACTTCCTGGGTAAAGAGGTCAAGTAGAGAACATCCCTCCTGCTATCATCGACCCATCGTAGAAGGAGATAAGCGCACTTCATGACTCCCAGGACAACCCCGATGTCACTTTTCCGGGATCAAAAGGCGAAGAAGAAGGTGAGTCATCCCCATGACAAATCCAAAAGACTCACCAAGGATGTTCCAAGCACGAGCAAGTCTGATCCCAAGACTACTCGTCAAACTTTTAACTTTGATGATGAGCCACCATCGAAATCTCATCATCGTCCGATGACGCTCGATAAGGCCGAGGACCGCCTCAAATGAAAAAATCAGCTCAGGACCAACGAAGGCTGTTAAGATGAATTGAGGCTCAGCAAAGCGGGTCTACTTCACAACAAAACCCACCAACCAGAGACCACTACTCGGGCTCCTCAAGCCGCAGCAGGATCGATTCCCAAAAGAACTTCACGCGCACCGCTCATCATCGAATGCAGATCCCAGTTGGCGGTGATGAATCTTTTGTAGAATCTTTCCCTTTTTCACTGGAGATACGAACTCCACGAAGAGTCGAAAACGAACAAGCACGCTATTACAAACCAGCTCCTGTTCTTCCATCGTACACCATTGTTCCAAATGATTATGACTTTGATGTTGTATGGCCATCACCGCAATGAAGAATCGATTGAAGTTCGAGAAGTGTTCAAGGCACTCTTTGCTTTGAGGTTGAACGGATGGAGAGGCATCGAGCCTCTTTGGACATGCGATCGACAACAGAGATGCCACCCTTACACCGACTTGAGAGGCATAACATCGGAATCGGGAATGGTGGCAAACAAAAACAATGCGTGTGGAACAGAGATACTTGAGAACATTGTTCAACAAGTCTGGGGTGTGGAGAGCCGAAAATGCTCGATGCAAAAACGAAGCTAAGAGAACACATTGAGCATATACATGAAGCTCACACTACCGAGATCAAGCTGCTGCGTGAGCAAAATACAAATGATCTACAGCGTTTGGAAGAACACATGACAAGAAAATTCACCCTCCTCATGGCCGAGATGAAGCCGATTTCGCAGAATCCAACGCTACTCGATCTAAATTCCGTCGCATACAACGCAATGCAGACTTGACGGCTAACTCAACCATCGAAGACTTCGACTTCATGCTTGCCAAAGATGTTCCCAGGGTTCCTCTATCCTTTGATGATGCCAAAAGGGGGAAGAGGAAAACCTCAAAGCGCTAAAATCAAGCCGAGAAGGAAAATCGATTGAGGAAGTCTTGAAACAGAAGAAAGGAAAGCTTGTTGAGGGGGAAGGATCAACAGATGTGACATTAATGATTGCACAAACCCCCTAACAAGGTCCCACACATCCACGGTGACATTATAAGCAAAAACTCCCCTCAGTGACTCGCCACTCCAACACTCTCTCAGTATCTATGGCCGAAAAGAGAAAAACAATTGAAGCAGGATGAATGAAGTGGAAGGAAGAATGGATGCCAGGGTGATGAACATCTTGAAAGAACATGGAGGCATTCCAATAGACAGAGACACTTATGCCATTTCGGATGTCGGGGACGAGCCACGATCGCTTACGAATTCAAAACGCTCGAATCACGAAGGATACTTTGCAAATATGTCTATGGCTCAAGCTTGGGACTTGTATCTTGGGAAAAGGGTCTCACGTTATGTGAAGAAGGCGGCAGCAACAATGACAAACCGTGAGTCCTCTGCGGTCACTCACCGAAAGAAGAAGACCCGATCAAAGATACTCCCGAGGTAGAGGAAGAAGCGAGAGTGGAGGAAGAAGCTTGGACCTGTGCCTCCGCCCAAGAATATTGAATACGAGATCCAGAAAGAAAGGAGGGATCTACTTGGGCTGGGCTTGACCAAGTGGCAAATTTGAAAGTGGCTAAAACTAACGCCGAGTATGCAAAAGAATAGAAGAAGAAAACAAGAGACAAACTCGGCTATGGCGGAGAGACAGGAAAGAATAAGAAAAGATGAAGTCCGCCCGAGAAGGCATATGAAAAGAAAAAGAAGGCAAATGATTTAAAAAAGAGAAGAAGAGAAGAAGATCTTGATCAAGATGAAAGAAGGAGACATTGAAGGAGATGAAGTGTTCTTTGTCCAACCCTTCGTGTATTTTATCATGTAAATACATACAATGTAAGTCTTCTCCGTAATAAAGCTATAAATTCTTTATTTTCAGTGTTGACAAATATGTGCTCGATACACCTTTGTAAACATTGTGTAAAAGAACAGAATGATATGATCAATAAACAGATCTATTCTCACAAGCGCATACATTCTATGTCAATACACTATCCAGTATGTATCTTTGATGTTTGCATTTTTGAATGATTTAAGTTTTGGCATCATCAAAAAGGGGGAAATTGTTAGGAATTTTATTGTTTAGATTTTGATGAATGCCATGTAAAACTTAGAATAGAAAGTTGGCACCCCAATTCATGTTTTAAAATGCATTGTAATAAATAGAGCCGCTGCCAAGTTTAAGTCGCCTACGCCCTAACATGCAAGAAGACAAATGAGTATGGCAAAGAAGAGTAGACGAAACTCCGGTGGAGAAGCGGTGAGATGCAAATGAGTGGAGCATCAATCAAGACAACTCAAGAAAAGCCAAGTCTTAAGTTGAAGTGACAGAAGAGTCATCCAATGAATGGAAGTCGACTCTAAGTCACCTGGGAAAGCAAGGAAATGCAATCAAGTCGAGATAATCAGTAAAAGAACCGTTGCACGTAAATCAAGAGATTTACTTAAACAAGTAATATCTCCATACCACCTTTCTCGAAGTGCTCAGTCCCAGAAGCGTGCAAAAGAAATGAACCAATGGGAAGCACCACACCGTGTCAGAACTCTGAAAAGGTGAAAGAACAATTCATACGAGGAAATGGAAATTCCAAGAACTGCAAGCCAACGACTGCAAAGTGACTTTCAAAAATAAGCCTATCTCTTCAACGGGCAAATTTTTGAAAGTTCACTATAAAAGGCTGAGGAGTTTGTTTGAGAACTAAGATGACACACATGTGAGATAAACAAGCATATTAGAAAAACTGAAACATTCTCAATCCTCAAGCCTACATTACGAAGTACATCAATCCAACACTCACTTGTGAAGGAAAGAGAACTTCAATCAGTTGAAGAGGAAAATACTGAAAACAAGGGGTCTACATTCCAGGAAGGATTGTAGAAAGGTTCAAGGTTGAACCAAGTCTTAAGCTTTTGGAGGGCTTCGTGATCAAATCCAAAGAGCTTGAGCAAGTGAGTCAGAGTAACAAGGCAGCAACGCCTGAAAGAAGTCGAGTCGTCTGAGAAGCCACCGAGTGATCAAGGCGTCTCAGATCGAGTCCCTAAGGATCAAGTCGGCCGTTGTGATCAAGACTTGTATCCGGACTGTTACCACTTTGTAAATCGATCATTACTTAGTGGATTCCTCCGAGTTGGAGAAGAGAGGAGTAGAAGAATTACCCCATCTTTGAACCTCTATAAAAACTTCACCGTGTCATTTACATTTCAAAGACTTAAATTCCTCGCACTTTTAATCGCTTATATATCTTTGATAAATTTGCTATCCATTTGATAATTTATAAGTACTAAATCAAGCTCTAAAATCTTGCTTAATCAAACTTAAGGGTGTTAAGTCTTCCGCTGAAAAACAAAACCACAGCTTGAGTCAAATTATAGCCAACACAAATGAGTTACTCCATCAACAAATTCAAATCTATTGAGAGATTAACTCTCTTGAGTGACTAATTCGACTGTCCATCAAGGACACAAATTGTGTAGAATCAACTCAGATATTTAAAAGGACTAAATCGAAAATTTGGTAAGGTCACCACCACGAATGAAGACAAGATATGGAACCACCCCCCCTTCTAAACCTTACACTTACACCCCTTGGGACCTAAAGCCGAACTTTTTCAAAAGTTCTTTTTTATACTTTGATTGCGAAATATAAATACCTTCTTGACATTGCTTAATTTGAAGTCCAAGAAAGAAGTTAAGCTCCCCCATCATACTCATCTCGAATCCACCTTGCATTAACTTAGAAAATTTCTTGTACAAAGAATCATTAGTAGCACCAAAGATAATATCATCAACATATATTTGCACAAGTAAACAATCTTGCCCTTTTTCAAAAACAAAGAGAGTTGTATCAACTTTACCTCTTATAAAACCATTTTGCAAAAGAAAAGAGCTAAGTCTATCATACCATGCACGGGGTGCTTGTTTTAATCCATACAAGGCCTTTTTAAGTTTATAAACATCATTAGGCCTAGAAAAATTTTCAAACCCCGGAGGTTGTTTTACATAGACTTCTTCTTGAATAATTCCATTTAAGAAAGCGGATTTAACATCCATTTGGTAAAGTTTGAAATCTTTAAAATAAGAATAGGCAAGTAAAATACGAATAGCTTCTAAACGTGCTACGGGTGCAAAAGTTTCATCATAGTCAATACCTTCTTCTTGACAATACCCTTGAGCTACTAACCTTGCCTTATTTCGAACAATATTGCCTTGATCATCAAGTTTGTTCCGGAATACCCATTTTGTACCAATTATGGTTTGAGAAGGAGGACAAGGTACCAATTCCCATACATCATTTCTTTCAAATTGATTCAAATCCTCTTGCATCTCTAGGAACCAATCCTCATCTTCAATAGCCTCTTTAGCATTTTTAGGCCCCTTTTGAGAAATAAGAGCTTTCTCGGCAAATTTTCTCCGGGTCATCACTTTATCAAGGGGATCACCAATAATAAGATCTTTTGGGTGATCTCCTTTAAACTTCAATGCAACGGGAAGATCCGAGATATCACCTCTATCTTCTTGAGGATCATTTGAGGTAGATGGTTGATCATTTGATGTAGAAGTTTGAACATTTTGAGCATCAAGTTGAACAATGGGTTCAATAATGTCCTCTTCATCACTTTCATCATTGGGTATTCTTTCAACACCCGAAGCTTCATTGAATTTGACATGGATGGATTCTTCAACAACTCCACTAGTTTTATTGTAAACCCGATATGCTTTGCTTTTTGTTGAATATCCCATAAATATTCCTTCATCGGCCTTAGGATCAAGCTTGTCTAATTGATCCTTGGTATTCAAAATAAAGCATTTACAACCAAATATCTTGAAGTAACTAATATTTGGAGTTCTACCCTTCCAAAGTTCATATGGAGTTTTATTCATTTTGGGGCGAATATAAACTCCATTAATGACATAGCAAGCGGTACTTACGGCTTCGACCCAAAAATATTTTGGAAAAGAAAATTCATTTAGCATTGACCGACTCATCTCTTGGAGTGTTCGATTTTTCCTTTCGGCAACTCTATTTTGTTGAGGTGTCCTTGGAGCCGAAAAATTATGAGCATATCCTTTGGTTTCACAAAAGACTCGGAATTCACCATCAAATTCTCCACCTCGATCACTTCGAATAGACTTAATAGTGTCTTCCTTTTCATTCTCAATAAGTCTACACAACTTAACAAACTCATTAACGGCATCGCTTATTATTGGTAAGAAAAAGAGCCCAAGTATATCTAGAGAAATCATCAACAATAACGAAAGTATAATGTTTTCCACTTAGACTTGCCGTACCAATATCCCCATACAAATCAAGGTGAAGCAATTGTAGGGGTTTGGTTGTGGAAATTTCATTTTTGGGCTTAAAACTACTTTTAACTAATTTGTTCTTTTGACAAGTGTCACATAAGCCAAGATTTTCAAAATTCAATTTGGGTAGTCCTTTCACATGTTGGTTTTTGTAAATATTTTTCAAATTCTTATATCCAACATGTCCAAGTCGCCTATGCCATAAACTAGTTAAATCATTATTGGCGACTAAACAAGAAAAATTTTGACTAACCAAATCACTTGTACAAATTTTGTAAAGATTGCCTTTTCTATATGCTTCACAAATAATTTCACCATTTTTAAGTATAAGACATTTTTTTTTATTAATAGAAACATCATAATTAGAGTCACAAAGTTGGCTAACACTTATCAAATTAAACTTAAGCCCTTCTACTAAAAGAACATTACTAAGAGAGAAAGAAGAGTTACCAATTTCTCCATTTCCAAGAATTCTTCCTTTGCCATTGCCGAACATGACCATACCCTCTTCTTGGAGCTTGATGTTGGTAAAAAGTTATCTCCTTCCGGTCATATGGCGCGAACACCCGCTGTCCACGAGCCATTTAGAATCTTCCATTGTCGTTATGGCCCCTATTACCTACAAAGGTATTTCTTTTAGGTACCCTATAATTTTGGGGTCCATGGGGGTTAGTCTTGAGACCTTTGGGTCTCCAAACATATCTTGAGCTATTTCTCAATTTGCAATTATTAGCATAATGTCGAACTTTGCCACAATAAAAACAAGTAGGAGTATTATAATTATTAGCACGTACAAAAGTCGGACCTTGGTTATGTTTCTTAAAAACACTTTGAAATGGCTTATAACCAAGTCCCAATTTGGAATGCTCACCTCTTTGTGCATCTACAATTTTTGTGACTTTATCCGTGCTTATGTTGAAACGATGCACATCATTTTTCAAACATTCAATATCTTTTGTGAGCGACTCCTTTTCGGTTTCAAGAGAGTGAACTCTAGTAAGAGTAAGAGCATGAGCTTTGTCTAGAGATTCATAAGAGGTAAATAATTTTTCTTTTTCAACCTTGAGCTCCTTATGCTCCTTTTTGAAATTTTTGTATTTAACAATTAAATTTTGAAACTAAATTTGCAATTCATCAAAATCACATTGCAAGTCATCAACTATGGAGGAAGTAGAAGAATTAGAGCGTACCTCATTGTTTTCATCTTCTCAATATGAGCTTCCTCATCGGTTGTTTCGAGTAGTTCATCCTACGTTTTGACCTCCACATTTAGAGCCTTCTTTTTCGTGAAAGGCTTCCTTTTCTTTTGCTCCTCTTCATCGAGCTTTGGGCAATCGGCAATGAAGTGCCCGGGTTTTCCGCATTTAAAGCAAGCATTATCTCTTGGTTTTCTTGCTTTATTTTTATTCACAGATTTTGCAAATTTTCGAACAAGTGCGGCCGTCTCCTCATCATCATCATCATTATCATAGTATGCATTATTAGAAGAAGAAGCAAGACCTTTAGGAATAATTTGCATACCCGATTGATTTGTGGATGGTTTGGAGTTTTTTCTCTCCTTGAGATAGACTTCATAGATGTGGAGGTTTCCGATGAGCTCGTCAAACTTGAGTGTCTCAAGATTTTGTGCCTCCGTGATTGCCATCACTTTTTCGGACCATGAACCGGGAAGAGCATTAAGTACCTTAGTCACCTTATCTTCTTCGGAGATGACTTTACCAAGGGCTACAAGTCGATTGACAATGTTGTCAAGCCTTTCCACCATCTTAGAAATGCTTTCACCATCATACATGTTAAAGTTTTCGAAATCTTTAACAAGCATGGTCTTTCTTGCTTGCTTGACTTTCTTAGTCCCTTCATAGATTGTCTCCAATTTTTCCCAAACTTCATGGGCCGACCTTATGCCTCTTATGCGATTGTACTCGGTGGCGGTAAGAGAACAATGCAAAATATTTAAGGCCTTACCGCTTAGAGAAAAAGCCTTCTCGTTTCCGTTTAACTCCTCCTTGAATGGTTTTGGAGCCAAAGTGCCATCCTCCAATTTCTTGGTCGGTTGATCAACTCCTTCAACAACTACATTCCAAATATCAAACCCGCACCCTTGTAGAAAGCACTCCATACGGTCTTTCCAAAATGCATAGTTGTTGGCATCGAATAGAGGTGGCTTGTTGGTTGAGGCACCGGTGGTGAGATAAGCTTCATTCGTAGCCATGGATCTTTCCTCTTTACTCGAAACGAGCTAGCCAAAGAGTTTGGCTTTGATACCACTTGTTAGTCCAAGTGGCTACGATAATCTAGAGGGAGGTGAATAGATTATCTCGGTTTTTCAAATTTTACCCTTTTTGAAAAGACTTAGGCAAGGATAAAATGCTAAGTGTGGAAAAATAAATAGCACACGTCGATTTATAGAGCTTCACCCCACCTAGGGACTACGTGCTCTACCACCCCAGTATATCCGGGATGGGTTTTGAAAAGAAAAAAAGATTTTATTAATTTACCACAAATTAATACAACACCTTGAGGATTACCACAACCCTCTTTCACCACCTTGAGGATTACCACAACCCTCTTACAACACCTTTGAAGATTACCACAACCTTCAAACACCTATCACCTAGATCACCCAAGTGTATTCTTACCACAAGAATACTCACAAGGATGTCTTGTGTTGAATGATGACCAAAATCAAGATTACAACTCAATAATGATTGATACAATATGAGTACAAGTGTAATCAAGAATTGAAAGCCTAGACCTCAAATTTGTGCAAGTGAAAGTGCTTAGGCTAATACAACAAGATATATGAAAGTGTTTGCTCAATTGCTTCTTTGCTTGTGTAGAGTGTTGTGTCTTGTTGCTTGAATGAAGCCTCTATTTATAGGAGAGGACTTGTCTTTCATTTCCGCATTACATTGGCTCCTCCTTGGGGGAGTGATTTGTCGCAAAAGAAACCATTTAAAATGATCAATATAGCTGTTAGAAATCAATCCCACAAAATAGGGAAAAGTTGTCCAAAACGCAAATCTGACGGATAGTTTCTTTGATAAACATAGGGTTCGACCGGTCGCGCAGAGATAAGATTGAAATTGAATTCTGCGAATTTTTACACAGGGGGACCGGTTGGAGGGGGGTGCGACCGGTCGCCTTAGTCACTGACCTGGTTGGACTCAAGAAATTTCAAAACAGAGAAGTCTGGAACAAAAACCAACTCCCGGTGCACCGGCCGCCTGAGGGGTCGACCGGTCCACCCCGCCTTTTTCTTACGCCTCATTTTCTTTTCTCACCAACTCAGTACGGGTTGCCCTATTTATAGGGCGACCGGTCGAGCCTGAAACAAATGTGTTGTCCAATTTTTTATCGAAAAAATACTCCGAAAAATAGTAAAAACATTTTAAGTCGATCGGAAGTATTTAGACATCATTCAGGGACATTTTTTTGGTTTAAAAACTCATTTGAACAAAATCGAACATAATCATCAAAATCATGATAAAAACATTTATCTAACAAGAACTTCTAAAGAAGTTCGGAACTAAACAAGGGAGAACCGTTTCAACTCCAATGGCAACAAACATCAAGCTAGACAAGAATACAAAAGGTAAATCGGTTGATGAATCCAAGTATCAAGGTATGATTGGTAAATTACTTGCGGTTACTGATATTCTTCATGCCATATGCCTATGCGCTCGATTTTAAAGCAATCCCAAAGAATCCCATATAAATGCCGTCAAATGTATTTTTTGAATTTTAAAAAGCACTATTTCTTATGGCTTATTTTATCCAAAGAATGAAAGTTTTCTTTAAAAGGATAAAGTGACTCGGATTATGCTAGTAACATTGATGATCGCAAAAGTACATCCGCTCGTGTCATTTTTTCGGCGATTGCCTAGTTTCATGGTTTTCAAAGAAACAAAATTACGTATCTTTATCAACGGCTGAAGCGGAATACATTTACGCGGCTTTTTTAGTTGTACACAATTGCTTTGGATGAAACAAACATTAGCACATTACAAATTTTCTTTAAAAAATATTCCTATTTTTTGTGACAATACTTTCGCTATAAATATTTCTCAAAATCTAGTTTGTCATAATCAAACCAAATATATTAAGGTTCGACATCAGTTTTTAAGGGATAGCATTTCAAAACAAAAATTAAGATGTACTTTGTTCTGTCTCAAGATCAACTCACAGATACTTTTACCAAACCGTTAACCGCCTAGTTTTTTAACTCAATTCGAGCTCATTTAGGCATAATGCATATTGAATAAGGTCTATGTTTGCATTTTGTGCACTTTAAAACTTTGGGGTGAAAAAACACATTTTCAAAGCTTCAAAATTCAGACAGAGAAATTGTACTGAAGTAGGGACATGTCGCTGTGGAGGGCGACCGATCGTTGTCTTCGTGCACCTACGCCCTATAGCTATAATACAGGTTGCTCTAAGTGTAAATTTTGTGTTAAAACCGTCATCCCCTCCTTTATGTGTTTTCTTACAATTTACACACTCCTTCGCCCTATTCACTTACATATCATTCAAAATGATCTTTTCTTGTATTTGGTACTGAATTGGGCTTCCTAAATGCATTTATTATCTATATTATGGTTCTTTCACTATGATTGGTAAGTTTGGTTCTACCTCTATTATCTCCATTGGGTTGAACTCTTGGATATTTTCTGGAATTTATTTGTATTTTATAAATGTTGTATTTATTTAATGTATATTGTTCACACTGTTGGATTATTGCACTAGAATTAGGATCGGTATTAGAATTTTTGTCATAATTCGATATACAATTACATATACCCCATTGTTTTTGTATTCATGAAAGCCATGTGTTTGATAAAATGCCTAACTGATATTTCTATCTTTTGCATGCTCTACCTGGACTAATTGATTGAAGTTCACATGTTGATCATAATTGTTAGTCCAAGTGGCTACGATAATCTAGAGGGGTTAATAGATTATGCCGATTTTACGGATTTGGCCCTCTTTTCGAATGTAGAAACAATAGAAAGAATGTAAGTGCGGGAAAATAAACAACACTCGATGATTTAAAGAGGTTCAACCCACCTAGGGCCTAATCCTCTACCACCCCAGTATGTCCGGGATGGATTTCGAAAAAGCAAAAAGATTTATTAATAGATACCAAACTATTAAACCTTTACCTCGAAGAGCATCAAACTCTTCTTACAACAACACCTATGAAGATTACCACAATCTTCCAACTTGAAGAGCACCAAACTCTTATTCACCTTGAAGAGCACCAAACTTTTCCAACTCGAAGAGCACCAAACTCTTCAACACGAAAAGCACCTAGCTTTTCAACCAAATCAACCAAATGTGGTCTTGCCAAAAGAACACTAACAAGGATTTCTTGTTTTGGATGATTGAAAACAACTCAAGATTACAACTAGATTGAAGTATACAATTTTGAAGTGCAAGTGTAATCAATAATCAAGCCATTACTCAAGAGCGAAAGACTTATGCTAAATACAACAAGAATATGAAAGTGAAGAACAAGAAGTTTGCTTGTATTTGTATTGCTTGTATTGTTGTATCTTGTTGCTTCAATCCTTCATCTATTTATAGGAAATGTCTTGGATTTGGTTTTCAGACATATGCTCCTCCTTGGAGATTGAAATCTACAAAAAAATGCAACTTAAATCAAGATTATAACTGCTAGAATCAATACCTTAAAATCATGAAAAGTTGTCTACTGCTCAACGGATAGTTTGCTGATAAAATATTTGGTCGACCGGTTGAACACAAATAAAGATTTCGTTGGATCGGTCCATGGGGTGCTCGACCAGTCGACCCCCTGTTGGACCGGTCCAACACCCTGAAAATACAATACATAGAAGATTGGTCAAAAACGAAACTTCCTAGGCACGATCGACCGGCGGACCTCCTGGGATTTTTCGTACGTCTCGTTTCTATTTTAGAAATCAAACTTCCAGGCACAGGTATTCTTCTAGGGTGGCTGGTTGAACACGAGATAGAAGTGTTGTCCAATTTTTGTCAAAAATAAACTTCAAGAAATACTCCAAAAAATTAGTAAAAACATTTTAAATCGATTGGGAGTATTTAAACAACATTTGGGGACATTGTTTTGGTAAAAAAACTCAGTTAAATAAAATCATCAAAATTACGATAAAAATATTTATCCAACAAACTGCCCATTTTTTATGATTACAATCCAAAATAATTTTAAGAGGTCGATTTTGAAAACAAAACACATTTTTCCGGTCTAAAACAACTATCCATTTTGAGCGACACTTTTCATGCATAAGAATAATAAGGATAAGAGTAAATATTTTCAAAACATTTTGTAAAAGCTCCCCCTTTCAACATGCCCAACAAGAGTGATTATAAAAGCAAGCATTTAAAAGCTAAAAACTCAGCTTTTACACTTTGAGCTTAGAAGCTTCCCCTGCCAAAAAGAAATCATGAATCATGAATAAAAGGACATAATCCATACATTTGATTATGTTATATTCTCAGCTTTTGGCTTTTTCATCCATAGCTTATAACTTTTTTTTCCGAGCTTTTTCTAGCTTGTTTGAGCGTATGAGCTAATTTCATGTTTCTCCCTCTTTGGAATCATCAAAATGAATGTTAGCACGATAAAAACATCATATAATCATATCAAAGTGCACAATTTAACCGATCTATTCGCTTTTGAGCATAAAGCTTAAAATTCCAAATAAAAATGGAAAATTCGATAAGGTAATTTGTAAAAGCTCATTTGAGTAACAAAACACAATCTCTATAAACCTATAAGACTTTTGAAATCGAGAAAATCATGTTAGGATTGAAATTTTCATTGAGCATGCATAGAATAGAAATGAGAATGTATATAATGCTTGTAAATGTAATCAAGCCCAAAATTTCATCACCAAATCCAATTCTATAAATAACATTCACCAATAAGAAACATGTCCAACTCAATTATACAACAATTTCATCACAAAACCAAAATATAGGCAATTTCTAAAGGGTTCAATCCAATTGAGATTAAAAGAGAATTAATCTTACCAATCAATCGGTGAAGTCGGGCAATAATGATGATATATCAACAATATAAGTCCAAAAGTATATAATTTACAAGAATGAATTCATTTTGGGTGAATTGTGTGTGAAATTTGCAAAGGGGTCGAAAATAGAAGAAAAACTGTGAAAATGAACAAGACTGAGGACATAAACATTTTTAACCAAAAAACCATCTTGCTCAACCGGTCGAAGGGGACATCGACCGGTCCAAGCTGAGGTCGACCAATCGACCTCCCTTCATCCGGTGCATGGAGCAAGTTTTTCAGTTTCTGTCCCATTTTTGAGTGAAAAATCCAATTTTCACCACTAAGTTTTAAAAACGTACAAAATGCAATCATAGACCGTATTCGATATGAATTATGCCTAAACGAGCTCAAATTGAAGCAAAATACTTGGTGGTTAATGGTTTTGTAAAAATATATGCGAGTTGATCTTGAGACGGAACAAAACACATCTCAATTTTTCGTTTGGAAACACAATCCCTTAGACAATGATGACGAACCTCAATATGTTTAGTATGGTTATGATGAACCGGATTTTGAGCAATATTAATAGCGGATGTGTTATCACAAAAATAGGGACATTTTCAAAAGAACATTTGTAATCCGCTAAGGTTTGTTTCATCCAAAGTAATTGTGTGAAACTAAAGGCCGCGAAAATGTATTCGGCTTCGGCTTTTGATAAGGATACACAATTTTGCTTTTTTTTAAAACCAAGATACGAGGCAATCGCCTAAAAATTGACATGATCCGGAGGTACTTTTGCGATCATTAATATTTCCCGATAGTCCGAATCACTATATCCTTTAAGAGAAAATTTTTCGTTCTTTGGATAAAACAAGCCATATGAAATAGTGTCTTTCAAATATCGAATTTTTTTTTAACGACACTCATATGAGATTTTTTTTGGATTTCTTTCAAATTGAGCACATGGGCATAAGGCATGAAGAATATAAAGTCTATGAGAGTAAAAAAAAAAAGTTGATGAACCTACCTCGATTGTGTTTCCGCCAACCAATTCAAACTTGACCAATTTGATATAGATAATCATTGATATCTCTACGATCATTTGTCCTTAAACATCAAAATATCTCCTATAAAGTCTTAAGAAAAATTCTTGCACAAGAGCTTAGTACCGGATACTATAGACAATATTGATATAAACCAATATAGAAATTAGACAAGTAGAACATGCTATGCTTTTGTATTAACCCACAAGAGTTTGATAAAAAATGTAAGTTCTAGTGAGCTTATAGAAAAGCTATATAAGGTCTCTTTTTGAAATTTGAAAACCCGAGAGTGTATAGTTGAGACTTCATTTTGAAAAACAATTTTGACAATCAAGACAAAAGTAAAGACATGACTATGTGCAATAATAAAATGCATAATTCAAGAAGAGGATAAGAGTTACCAATTTCTCCATTGCCAAGGGTTTTGTCTTTCCCATTGTTGGTTATACCTTCTTCTTTGAAAATGATTTTGTTGATAATGTCTTCTCCTTTGATCAAATGGTGCAAACATTTGTTGTCTATTTGACGATTTGAATTTCATTTGAGTTTTATTGCTTAAGTACCTAACATGAAATTATCTTGTTGTACCCTCAAGTGTTTGGGTCCATTGGGATTAGCTTTGAGACTTTTAGGTCTCCAATAATAATTTGAGCTATTTCTAGCCCGACAAGTATTTGTCATGTTACCACTTTTACCACAATAAAAATATGTAATAGTTCTAGAAGCATGATGATTGGCATAAACAAGATTAGGTACTTGATTTTTTTTCATATCATTGATAACATTTGTCTTATAACCAAGTCATAGTTTCAAATGATCACAACATTGAACATCAAGAATTTTGGTCATTTTATCGGTACTCAAATTAAACTTCATCATATCCTTTTTCATGCAATCAATATCCTTAGTGAGAATTTCATTTTCTTTTTCAAGATTTCTAACCTTATCAAGTGTAGTAGTGTGAGCACAAGAACGTGATTCATGTGAAACAAGTAAACCATCCTTTTCATTTTTTCAAAGTGTTGAATTCCTTTTTCAAATTTTTGTATTTAAAATGCATGCTTTTGAATTCATTTTGAAGCTCATCAAAATCATCTTGCAATTCATTAATAAAAGAGATAGAAGAATTAGAGCGTACCTCATTGTCTTCTTCGATGCCCATTAGACATTGCTCGGCTTCCTCATCATCGTATGTTGCAAGAAGCACATCCCATGTTTTTGCTTTGGCTTTGGCATTCAAGGCTTATAATTTTCTGTGGAATTTCTCCTTCTTCCTTTATTCTTCCTCCCTTTTTGGACAATCGACAACATGGTGTCCGGGTTTTCTGCATCTAAAGCAAGACATGTTTCTTGCTTTCATTTCCTTGTTTTTATTTATAAATTTTGTAAATTTTCTAATAAGTTCCTCATTTTCATATTCATCTTCTTATTCATCTTCCTCATCACTTGAATAATAATTTTTCGATTTTGAGTTAAGACCCTTTGGAGTTGATCCCATATCCGGTTGAGAAGAGAAGTCCATGCTTTGGAATTACTCCTTTCATTGGTATAAACTTCATAGATGAGAAGATTGCCGATAAGCTCATCAAAATTTAGAGTTTCTAAATTTTGAGCTTCCGTAATAGCGGTAACTTTTTCAGACCAAGAGGCGGGAAGAGCATTTAGAACTTTTGTGACCTTATCCTCTTCAAAAATAATTTTCCCTAGTACAACTAGAGGATTTACAATATTGTCAAGCCTTTCAACCATTTTGGAGATATTTTCATGACATTAAAATTCAAATAACATCATCCAAAAAGATCATATTATTGAGTATCCACTTCACATGTAATGATAAGAAGAAAATTTGCTGAAAGAGGTCTTATATCTCAGAATGAGCTAAAAAATGCAAAGAAAGAAATTGAAGATGAAAATTGGTTTTTAGAGATGCAAGAAGAGATAAATTAATTTGAAAGAAATGATGTTTAGGAACTTGTGCCTTGTCATCCGACTCAAACTATCATCAGAATAAAGTGGGTATCTCAGAACAAACTAGACGATCAAGGCAACATCATTCGTAATAAAGCAAGGTCAGTAGCTAAAGGATATTGTCCAGAAGAAGCTATTGATTACGATGAAACTTTTGCACTCGTAGCACGTTTAGAAGCTGTCCATATCTTACTTGTAGGTCCCAAGGGTTGATAATGTAAACTCTAGGGGGGAGGGTTGAATAGACTTTACCAGATTTTCAACTTTAGTCCTTTTAAATCAGAGTTTAGTCTTAAACTAGTCAAATATTTATTATGTTTACTATGTGGGATATGGCTTTCCATATTCCTACCCTTTTATATTCCTTATATAAAAGGCATTTAAGTGGCTAACTTAATGCATTAATTTTTCATTCACCCGAAATTAGTTTTGTGAAATTTAAAATGCTAATTTCATCTACCCACGGTGTAGATTACGATTATATCATTTATTTTCCAAAACTAATAAATGATCCCACTAAAATAATTGGTCAAAATCAGGTCAAAATCCATTTTATAAAAACCAATTTCCAACAATCCCCCACATGAATGAACATTAATGCATGCATGTATGTAGACTTATTCGAAAGTTCCAATGAACCATTATTGCATCAGGATAGGTAGCTTGTTGCTTTGAACCTTCCTTAGTGACTCGATGTCTTGAACTATTAGGCCGTTTGTGTAAACAAAGACAACAGTACTTACACAATAATAGTTCTAACACATTTTGTTCTCACGTTGTATCCATTTCGGCCCTGTACCATATCTTAGATTCATAAGTGTTACAAGTAGAAGCGGCTATTACTTTTCACTTACATAGGTGATCTCCTATAAAGAGTATACTGTCATACTCCACCTATTAGGTATAGGAATCATTAAAAGATATACTTAACCTCACCACATTCTGCAGGGTTTTTCACTTGGATGTTCTAGGAATGAGCTGAAATAATTTCCAAGTGTTCAACTGAACATTCATAACTTAGTTGTCTCATTGAACCATGGTCTTGGGATCTCTAATTCACAAGGTTTGGTTACTGCTATGAACATTCTTATTTGTGGATTTTAAACCCATTCCCCTTAACAACTTGTACATTTGATCTCGATCTATACCTTTAGTAAGTGGATCCGATAGGTTTTCCTTTGACTCGCATAGTCAACTGAAATAACCCCATTCAAGATCAATTGTCTAATGGTATTATGTCTTCAACGAATATGTCTAGACGTACCATTATACATACTACTTTATGCCCTCCCGATTGTTGATTGGCTATCACAATGTATCAATACAACATACATTGGTTTATTCCAACAAGGAATAACTTCTAAGAAATCTCTAAGCCATTCAGCTTCTTCTCCAGCTTTATCTAAAGCAATAAACTCGGATTCCATAGTATATCGAGCTATACACGTTTGCTTAGAATATTTCCATGACACCGCTCATCCACCTATTGTGAATACATAAACAAATGTGGACTTCGAATACATAAACAAATGTGGACTTGGAGTCTTTTGTGTCTGATATCCAATTGGCATCACAATATCCTTCTAATACTGTTGGATATCTCGTATAAAGTATTCCATAGTTCATGGTATACTTTAAGTATCTAAGTACCCTTATCAAGGCTTTCTAGTGATCCTTACTCGGGTTACTTGTTGTTCGACCGCTAAACACCTAAAATAAACCTAACAATCCTCGCAAGAGAACAAGATCAATTGTACGGTAGCAAGTTGACCACAAGTCGTCTCTCAAGGAAGACTTAGCCGGCAAATAATTACTATATTTCACAAATAACAGAAATTAAATCCTAAACACTCTAACAAGATTTGTGATTTTTAGTTAATTAAAGAAAACAAGTAAAAAGACAATAATCAAACTGAACACGAATAAACTTTGAGAAAAATATATGGATGGAAGTCTAGGATTTTGGATTCATCTCATCAAACTTGCAAGCAGAATATCAACTAATTGATCATGCGGTTAACAAATATAACAATCATATAAAAATAAGGCCTTTGATAACTCACGTATTCACAGATTAGGACTATCCCAAAATAATTTGCTATTTTCATTAAGTCCAGGGTTAGATAATACATCTCTAATTCATATCTCACCCCCCTGAATAAGTTTAGTCCAGGAAAAATATCTTCTCTCGATCTCAATTATTCCCTCAAAACAATCAAGAGTTGGCCAAACAATTAATCAACAAGTAAAACAATTTATTTAGGAAAGTAAATCAATTAATCAATACTCATACTTGTTTGTTTGAATCAAATCATCCTAATCCTAGAACAAGGAAATTAGTTCATTCTTGGGGATGGGATCATAATCTCAATTGAAGGAAAGAAAACAATCATAAACATTATCATGCAACAATAATAATCACCCAACAATTGAAATCAGACAATAGAGATAAAGAAATATTACTCTTTAATTAAGCAACAAAATAACATCAATGGGAAGAACCCAAGTAATCCCAATGATGAAAAGCATGAGAAAAGAGAGAAAACTAGAGTCTAAAAGTGTTAAGTAATGTGTGTTGAAAATAAGGGCTCCCCAAGTCCTATTTTTAAGCCTAGAGTCCTAAACAAGGTGGAACAACCAAAAATCGGGAAAAAAAATCAGAAATTTCGTGTTCAACACGACACCATGCGCGCCCGCGCATTGCTGCCTGTTGGTTCCCTCGCGCGCCCGTGACCGTTCTTCTACGCACGCCCGCGCCCCTGCTGTCGGCCGACGTTTGTCTTTGGTGCCCATTTTCTTCATTTTTTACCCGCTTTTGAGCCTCTTTTCATCATAACTTATAAAAATAACAAAAATACCCTACGTAACACTCGACATTATAAACAATACTTAAATCCATGTAAATATGCATAATCACACACAAAATAAGACGAAAAATGCACAAAAATTATTCTGAAAAACATGCAAAACAACTCCCCCACACTTAGCCTTTTGCTTGTCCTCAAACATATAATAATGCCAATAAACTCTAGAAATATTATGTCCAATTTGAGAATCAATTAATCCAGAACACTATGTTCCATCTACCTTGGATTATTCCTCATCGATCCCCAACCTTCACAATAAACTCACTCGGCTAAAGTTAAACATTAATCAAAGTGTTTGGCCTTCCTTATTAAATTTTAAATTTGTATCAAAAGTTGCAACCCTTTTTACTCACACAACCAATCACGCAATTACTAGCCATGGATTTGTTTTTGGCACTAGAACTCCCGAGATATTATTCCACTATATATGAACTTTGGATGTTTTCCAAAGGTTCCTAGGGTGGTTTCCCATACTCATGTTTGAGCCACCGTTTTACGTAAAAGTCAACATGGGGTTCATGAATGTTTCTAGTTACTAAGCAGCTCAACCAGCGGAGTATAATCTCGATTGTTCCATTTTTTATATAGCCCTATCATGCACATTTTTTTGGCTATATAATATTTTGTTTCCCGCAAGGCTAGCAATTTTGTGTACACATCAAAACAGAGTTTTAACGTAATTCACATCAATAAAATCTCGCAATTCAAGCCCCACAATTCGAACTATTGTTTAATTGTCACCTAATTCGTTCACCGCAAAGGCCACATATCAAGTTCACAAAGTCATTTCATAATTTGAAACTCAAATTAATACATCTATTTTAAGTTGACTAAACAACACCCTTATTAAACTTGGGATAATCAATAGGCAAGTTAAAAATTAACCATAAGCAATTACCTAATTCTTAACAATGATTAACTGTCCCCCCCCCCCTCCCCACACTTACATCACACAATGACCTCAATGCGTAAAAGTAAAAGAGAAGGAAAAAGATACATCCTGGAAAATGCGATGATTGAATAATGGCACCGTAGTCACATCCGCCTACAATTCTATAAAAGCCATATGTGGAGGGAAACACAATACCAAAATAGAAACAACTAAAACTACATTAATGACAACAAGGAATGGAAACACATTAATATACATGCAACACACACAAAAGGAAAGAAAAGAAAAAGAAAACAAAATCTAAAAGTATCACTATTGTGTATCTGAATGTGGTGGAGGCGGGAATGGCGAGAAGGACATGTTTGTAAGTCCAAGCGGCTACGATAATCTAGAGGGGGGGTGAATAGATTATCTCCATCTTTTCAATTTCGCCCTCTTTTTATAATCGAATGCTCAAACACAATAATAAAGGTGCAGAATGTAAACAACACACGTCGATTTAAAGAGGTTCAACCCACCTAGGGCCTAATCCTCTACCACCCCAAAGATATCCGGGATGGATTTCAAAAGAAAAAAATTTTATTAATTACCAAAATTAATACAAATTCAACTTACAACACCTTGAAGAGCACCACACTCTTCTTCAACACCACCTTTGAGATTACCACAATCTCTTCTTGAAGATTACCACAATCTCCAACGACCTTGTGAAGATTACCACAATCTTCAATCTTGAAGAATACCAAATTCTTCAACACCTCAATAAGAAGATCACCACAATCTTCTTGCACTTATCACCTAGATCATCCAAGTGTGTTCTTACCACAAGAGCACTCACAAGGATATCTTGTGTTTGAATGATAACCAAAAATCAAGATTACAACTCAATAATGAATAATACAATTTGAGTGCAAAGTGTAATCAAGAATAGCCTAGACCTCAAAGATGTGAAAGTGATAAGCTAGGCAAATTTACAACAAGAATAATGACAATGAAAGACCAAGTATTTGCTTGAAGTGTATCTTGTTGTGTTGTATCTCAATTGTTGTATTTGTTGCTCCAAAACTTCCTCTATTTATAGGAGATGATTGATCAAGCATAGGCTCCTCTTGGGGATTGAAAATCTACAGAAAAATACAATTAAAATCAAGAATATAGCTGTTAGAAATCAATCCCACAATTTAAGGAAATGTGTCCGTGTGTCAAACGGTCATATTTTTTTGTCAATACACAGGGCGACCGGTCGCATTTAAAATAAGAGAAATAAGAACACTTTGAAAATTTCAACAGCGACCGGTCGACATAGGGCTTCACCGTCCGACCCCTCTCCTCAACCGGTCCCCCTAACTAAAAAAATGAAGAGGTTTTGTTCTCGTTTCAAAACGAAACATGCAGTGTACGGCGACCATCAGGCGGCCGGTCGACCGACCGGCCGACGCCTTGAAGCGGCCGGTGGACTACCTGTTTTTACTTCCATCTCATTTTCTGTTTCTAAAAACATCTTCAGGTACGGGTTGCCCTATAGGGCGACCGGTCGACCACGAGACAGAAATGTTGTCCAATTTTAGTCGAAAATAAAACTCAAGAAATACTCCGAAAATTCAGTAAAAACATTTTAAACCAATCGGGAGTATTTAGACAACATTTAGAAATCTTGTTAATAGGAGTAAAAACCCATTGATATAAAATCATTAAAAGTGTTGTCCATTATTATCAAAAATAAACTGAGGAAATACTCCGGAAAATATTAAAACCATTTTAAATCATTTAAGAGTATTTGGACAACCTTTAAAAACATTGTTTTGGTGACAAAATAAAATCATCAAAATTAAGATAAAAACATCTATCAAACAATGTTCACCAAGTTCTGTTCAATGTTTTCGACTCGAGTGTCAATGAACTTATAGGTCCCAAGGGGTGTGGTGTAAGGTTTAGAAGAGGGGGGTTGAATAAACCATACCAAATTTTCGATTTTAGTCCTTTTAAGATAGTTCAACGAGTTGGCTCAAATCGATTGTGTCCTTGGGGACAAAAGCTAAGTTGACTATTCAAATAAGTTACCCACTCAATGCAAATCGATTGAGTTGTTGATAGTATAACTTTCATTTTTAAGCCAAATACATAGTTGATTTGGTTTTTAACAGCGGAAGACTTAACACCCTTTGATTGATTTTAAAACTTATTTTATCACTTAGTTATTTATCGCTTGAATAATAGCGGTTTTAACTAACAAATGATATAAAAGTAAATATGCGGGAATGTAAATGCTTTGAAAGTAAATTGACACAAGTAATTTTTATAGTGGTTCGAAGATGGGGTAATTCTTCTAATCCACTTTCTCCAACTCCTGGGGGAATCCACAAAGTAACAAACCAAGTTACAAAGCAGTGAACAGTCTAGAGACAACCTTGATCACACACCTGGCTTCTCATGTGACTCAGCTTTTTCACGAGGCAGTTGCCTTGATACTTCAGCTCACTTTCAAGTCCTTGGATTTGATCACGAATCCCTCCAACAAACTTGAAACTTGGTTCGACCTTGAACCTTTCTGTAATCCTTCAACTTGGAAAGTAGAACCTTTTTTTATCTTCAAAATGTTTCCTCTTCAACTGGTTGAAGTTGTCTCTCCTTCAAAGCTTGTGTTGGATCGAATTTCTTTGAGTTTTAGGCTTGAGTAATGTCTTGAAATGCTTTGAGAATATTTGCAGGTTAATTGCTGGCTCAATGAATAGTTGTTCGTGCTAGGTTCAGTTAACCTTTTCTCAATTGCTTCCTCAGCCTTTTATAGAGCACATTTGAAATTTGCCCGTTGAAGAGATAGGCTAGTTTCAAATGTCACTTTTTGTTCGTTGGCTTGTCTTTTCTTGGTCTGCAACCCTTGTGATGTTGAACCTTCCTCGTATTAATTGACTTTGCAGCTTTACAGATTCTGACACAAGTTGCAGTGCTTCACATTGGCTTATTCCTTTTGCATATTTCTGGGCCAAACACTTTAAGACCTGGCAACTTGACATGTTACTATATCGAGTAATATTCTTAACTTTATTCCAACAGATCTAAGTCAGTTGTCTTGACTTGACTGTTGCCTTTACCCCAGGTGACTTGAGTCTACTCCAATCATAGGATTGACTCAACTATCACTTCAACTGATAGACTTGGCTCTTTAAGTTGACTTGACTGACACTTCTCACAGTTGTTTCCTCAGCTGACTCTCCTTCAGTCGAGTCCTTGACTTCCTTCCTGGCCATACTCAGCTGACACACAACAGAGTCTTCATTCCAGTACGCAGTTGACTTCTTGTAATCTTGACTTAGATGACTTAACTCAGCTCTTCCAATCCTATCTATTACAATATAGAATTACAAGGAAAATGGGGTGTCAACTTCCTAGTCTAAGTTTTACATGGTATCATCAAAATCTAACAAATAAATTTCCTAACAAATTTTCTCTTTTTGATGATGCCAAAACTTAAAACAAACAAAATAACTAAACAGCAAAATACAAGCAGTGCAGTAACAAAGAATGTCTGCTTTTGAATAATCATTTTATTGATCATACCATTCTTGTCTTTTACAAAGCTGTTTACATCAAGTAACAAAACTATACATAAATACAATTATTCAACATGTATCTCAGCTAAGTTACATAGAGAATGAACATTACAGGGAAATACAAAGAGCTATTACAGAAGACTTACATCTATGTACTTACAACAAGGTAAAGTACATGATGGGGTTCGCAGCACACTTCAACGCCTTTGCATTCTTCTTCTCTCTTCTTCATCAACTCTTCTCCTATCATCTTCAGCTCTCTTCCTCTTCTTCTCCTCTTCATCTCTCTTCTTCTTTTCATACGCTCGCCTAGCAGCAGGATCATCCCTTCACTGCCTTTCTAGCCATTCGCGATTCGCTCTTTCATTCTCAGCTTCTCGTCTTCTAATTGCTTCGGCATTCTTGCGTTCAACCTCAAGATTAGCAATATGGTCATAACCAGCCCAGTAACTGATCCCTTTCTTTTGTGGATCAACATACGCAACATCCTTTGGTCTTGGCCGTGGTTGAGAACCTCTTCCACTGCCACCATGTCTTCCCCTTCCTAACTCAGATTCCCTTCCTCTGGGAGTATATTGTATTGGAGCCTTTGACTTCCTAGCTGAGTGACTGCTAGAAGTCTACTGCTTATCAGCTGAATTACACAATTCCAATCCCTTCTCCCAACACAAATCCCAGGCTTGAGGTAGAGTCATGTCTTGAAAATAACCTTCTGCTTCTAGAGTTTGAAACTCCTCTAGAGATCTGGGCTCAGATCTAGCATCAGGCATGGCAATATCTCTCGGGGATTTAATTGCAACATAGTCCTTTCCGGCTGGAGGACCACCATACTATTTTCTAATCTCTTGAACACACGCAGATTGTTTCTCAACTACCTTTTCAAATGTGTCTTCAATGGCCTTTCTTGATTCTTGCATTGCCATCTCAGCTTTCTTTTCAACAGACAGATTCTGCAGTAACTTGCTGAGAATAGAAGTTATAACATCACCTTGCGGCGGGGTTTTAGCAAACATGAGTTTCAAACAAATCGAACTTCCTTCCCTCTCAGTTGTGTCACCTTTCTTCGCCTCCTTGTCACTCTGCTTTTCCTCCTTCAATCCCTTTAGGGCCGCATCTTCCCTTTTTTTGGCATCATCACCAAATGAAATGGTTAGCCCATGGAATAGTCTGCACAGAAGGAAATCCAGTCGGCTGATAGTAGTATTTTGCTTGTTATCCGCAGTGGAGTGGGCTTTACGGAACTCTGACCGAGTAGCCTTTGACTCAGCTGTCACCAATTTCATCTCGGCCATTAGAAGACTGAATTTTTGGTTCATGTTGTCCTCTAGGCGTGCAATCTCACTCTGGTGGTGATGCTTGAGCAACTCCATGTCCAACTTATGTGCGGTTTCCATTATGACCATGTACTCTTTCATCCTCTGCTGAAACTTCAAAGTGTCTGCACTACATACTAGCATCTTGGCAAATAAGGCCTTGAAGTAGCAGATCTGCTATGAACGCATGGCAATCTGTTGTGCAGCCCATTCCCTTATTCGAACTATAATCCCTCTCAAATCAGCAGTGAGGGTTGCATCACGATTGTCCAAGAGAAGATCCAAAGATGCCTGGTGGCGTTCCATCTTCTCAATCTCTTCACAAATTGTCTTGAAGGCTTCACAAAACTCAGCTGTCTGATTTGAGTCAGCCTTTGGCCACATTGCATCAAAATTAAAATCCATTGGTAGAATCGAATTTGTAGGAATGACGGGCTCTTCTTGCACGGTATATTTCTCTTGATCTCTGGCAGACTCTTCCTCCATGTCAGACAATTCAACATTGAACGTAAAGATATCTTCAAAAACATCATTTTGGACAAACGGTATCCCCGAGGCTCCACGTTGGGGTACTTGTCCTAGTGCTTCTTGCATGGAACCAACTCTCTATGCTTGCCGCGCAAAGATCATCGGCAAATATCACAAACATGGGGAGCTTGCGAGAGAGATGTTGGAGTCATTCATCAGCTGCATTATGGTAGCCTACGCAATCGACTGTTTGTTTGAGTAGTTGTAGGGATCTGCTCAGCTGATTGAGCCTCGGCTGTCTTAACAACGTCTTCGGTCTCAGTGGGGTCGATTTTCCTTTTAAGTAACCATTTCCTCAGCTGATTCATCAGCATCATCGAAGTTTGATGTGGCCTTAGGAGATGGCTCATCATCAAAATTGAATCTCATGGGAGCTATCTTATCACTGACATTGCTCCGAGATTTAAGAACATCCTCAGCCTTGTCCATCGTTGAATATTCATGGTGAGTGGACTCGGCTTCATTCTTGGATCACAGAAATGATGTGTCAATGTGTTCTCGGGAATCACAAAGGGCGCTGATCTCCTCTTCTGCAACAGCTCCTTCGATTTGAGAAATGTTTTGTTGCTCTGGCACCTTACCTAGGGAAGTCTCAACCTCCCTTAGGCCTTCATTACCCCCCAGTAGTCGCAACCACTGTGTGTCCTTCTAAAATTCCTTCGACAGACTCAGCTGTCTTAGGGTCTTCGACAATGGCATCCTTCGGAGTCTCAACTCCTTGGATTGTACTTTCATGGACCAAAGTCTCAACTCCCGAGGCCTCACCATCCTTTCCCTTAGCTGCAACAGCAGCATCATCGGCCTGCACATTAGAGGAAATCTCAGCTGAGACAGACTCAACTGTCCGAGCGTCGTTAATTTCACTTTGCTTCTCTGTGACTTGCTCTCCTTTGCCTCCAAACTTCAATGTTTTGTCTCCCACAGCATCCTCCGACCCTGCTGTGGTGGAGAGAGCTTCCCCTCAGCTAGCGCACCAGCTGAGTGAATAATAGAAGGGTTACTCAACTCCTGAGACACGGCTGTAGTGTCTTTTGAGTGATCAGCCGTGGGGCAGGTGTCTCAACACCTTCTTCAGGGGTAGGCTTGGCTTGGTTTGGTTGCCCACATTCCCAGCTTCATCGCCAAATCCCTGAGAGCCATCAGTGGAGTGCACGGGGGACATGGTCGCTGCAATGACGGTTATTATCTCCTGCACAACTCCCAATGGATCAGTCCAAGGAAAGACTTTGGAGGACTCTCTTAGACCTTCTTGAAGGTTCTGCTCGTGCATGACTCTATATTCTCTAGTGGCCTGCTGTAACTCGGCCTTCTCGACTGCAGCAGCTGGATCCATCTCCTCATCGCTGCTGTCAGTGGACTCTACTAGATGTTCATGAGTCCCTATATGCAAACATATCTTGGATTTATCCAAGGCTTTGGCTCGCTCCTCGGCTTTATCCTTCTCATCCTCCTTGATGCCCCTTAAAGTATCCATACAGTATTCTTCATTCAAGGCTTCTTGGATGGATATATTTCCAAGGAAACTAAGAAGTTCCTCTTCTTCATCTATAAATTCCGGGCGAGTGAACTACAGCTTGGAGTAATCCAACTTCCAATTTCTCCATCTCGTAAGCCTTCTCTGGATGTCCGAGTAGACTGGAGAGTACATTATAAGATCATCATCATCATCTTCCTCTCCGGCCTCTTGAATGGTGGTTAATGGAGCTTGTTCCTCCTCAGACTCAACTGCATCTGTCTGAGGGATTGAGACAACATGTTCTTCAATGGTCTTGGTTCTCTCAGCTCCTTCTTTCTCCGCAGCAGTCTCCCGCACAACTGGGTCTTCTAGGCTCTGCTGGTCAGCATCAACAGTCTTCTCGGGCTCATCAACTTTTTCCTGAGACTGCTCTTCTTGACCATCAACAGTCTCACTGGTCTTCTCCGGCTGAGTACTGGACTCGGCAGTTTTCTCCAATTCTGACATTCTAAACAATTGTCTTCTCTTTGTGGCAACCAGTGGAATCTCTAGTTCCACTCCTGTAGGCTTTTCAAGGGTGAAGGCCTGTGTTTCAATAGAATCCCTCTTCGTCGCAGCTGCCTTCCTGGACTTGATAGTGTGCTTCTTCTTTTTCATGCTGGAGAGGAATGAAGAGGTTCCTCCTCGGCCGCGGCTGTGGGGGCAGGTGCTTCGGCTGCTTGGGCAGGGGCTTTTAATTTGGCTACTTGGGCAGGTGCTTTCTTTTTCTTGGCTGCTAGGGCAGGAGCAGGCTTGGATGTAGCAACTCTCTTATTGGATATCATCTTTGGGGAGAGATATGGTGAGGTCTTAGTTGTGTCTTTAGCAAGGTCAGCTGATTCCCCCTCACTGGTATCCG
Organism: Rehmannia glutinosa; assembly: GCA_016081115.2. Classification (NCBI taxonomy): domain Eukaryota; kingdom Viridiplantae; phylum Streptophyta; class Magnoliopsida; order Lamiales; family Orobanchaceae; genus Rehmannia; species Rehmannia glutinosa. The sequence goes on along the minus strand of CM071925.1, from coordinate 28,704,743 downwards.
CCTTCCTCGCATGGGCCTTCATCTGCGCACCAGAGAGGTTAGCTTTGAACATCCTCTTGTTTGCATGAAACGGCTTTCCATGACGCAATGTGATCCCCTTCATTTCCATCAGGTGGCCGATGACAAGGCCATAACCCAGCAAACATCCAATGGTCCCATCCTCCTTATAGGACTTTTGATCACGTTCTGGCACACTCGGCTGAAGACGAACTCAGCCAAGTTCACCTTCTTATCTTGCAATATCGTAGCCACCACAATCAGCTTAGTCCGAGACAACTGATTGAAACTCCCAAATTTCATATCCACACACTTGGACGCGATGTCTATCAGTTTGTGGTAGTCTTCCTTCAAAAAATCTTTCTTAGCTTGTATACACAAACTTTAGCAAAGATACTCCGCTTTGAAACTTCCTTCCAAGTCGCAACCAAGTTGACATCCTTCTCGATGTCCTTCATACCTTCGCAGGCGATGCTCAAGAAGGTCCTTTGCAGTGATTTTAATGTCCTTGCCGTGGACGGATGAACGGATCCCATCGTCATGTACCTTTACGTTCACGTAGAACATTGCAACTTCTTCCAAATAGGTATGGGTGAAGTGCATCGAGAGAAATTCCTTCAGACCGGACTTCTCGACCTTTTCAGCTATCTTCTTCACTAGGGCCTCATCAGTGCCCTGCTTGATCATCCCTTTAAAATCCACGGATGCTCCAGTGTGGATTTTCTCGGATAACTTAGTGAAATCATGAGTTCCAGCTATTTTCACAGTGTTTGATTAGAGAAAAACTGTAACACCTGGGAAAAAAAAGTGTATTTAATTAGTTAGATGGCCCATTAGTGAATATTATTATTATTGGATTGATTATCCAATTACATGGCCATAAGGAATCCTAAGATGCTTAGGAAACTACCTAGGGTAATTATATTAGGACTATTTCGTTATTAGGGTTTTATTATACCACATTAGAGAGGTCAAACAAAAAAAAAATTCCAGCTCTATTCTCTGCACCACCACAGCCCCATCGTCTACCAAACAACCTCGACGAAGTTTCTCTTCAAAGCCATGACCCTCAATTGCCTTCCCTATTTCATTCTCAACTACTAAGGTAATTTTCTTATAAATTTCGAAACCCAATCTATACTATTCAGAAATTTATGAAATTTTAATATGTTTTTCATCATGACGTTTTTATTTTACTCTTAAAATTTCATACTAATTCTATGAGTACTTTTGTATTTATTGAATTTTCAAACTAAGATGCCATAATTTATGTTATTCTCTGTTTTCGTTTTATAAATTCCAAAACCCACTTATACATATCCAAATTCGTGAAATTTTAATATGTTATTTTATTATATGTTAAAACTATTCAGTTAAAAGTTTATATATTTTTGAGCTGTATTTTATTTTATATAAAATTCGCATTCACGCTTTCCAAATCTTGAATATACTCTGTTTGTAATTTATAAATTCTAGAAACCATATATAAAAACCTTCAAAATATCTAAATTTTGGATATGTTATGTATTAAAATATTTACTACCGTGTGGTAAAATAACAGATCATTCTAACTTATATTTATTTAAATATTAATTAATTTCCAAGACATTACAGTTTTAGCAATGACAAAAGTTTCAGTTATAAAATTCAAAACCTAAAGTTAACGAATTGAATATTTTATAATGTTTGGATATGCTATACCATGATGTGTATATCATATGTTGTTAAAGTTTCAAATCATATAGTACTATATTTATTAAATATGATTTTTCTCCCTTAGCTATGCAGGTTTTAATGTTACAGCAATTTTAGTTTCACAAATTCAAAATCCATAGCTAAATATTTCTAATCTTTCTGAAATGTTTATATGATATCTATTGTTGAGTTTACTGTAAAAATACTAAATAATTCCAGTATACGGTTTATGAGAAAATATTATTCGATCCCAACTACGCAGTGATTTAGTATTATTCAAACCAACCAAGTTGAACCCTAAACCTTAGGAAAATATCGCGAGCTTCCACGAATGTTATTTTAGTGCTTCCGATATCGAGGTTAGTACTTAAGTTTTGACTTCTAGGATCTAAGATATATATATATATATATATCCATGTTAGGCGACGAGGACGGCGAGCTCTGAAGTTCAATAGGGATATTGCATCAAATCATTCACTATTTTTTCAAGCAAAGTTTCGAGGTGGGGTTTGTTTTCTAAACTTTATTGTCCTTGTTAAATGCTTAGATTATTTTGCATGAATGTGTAGTACAGTTGCTTAGGCCCTATTGAGCCGGGGACTCAAGAGGTCCGGGTCGATGTATCCTCTGTGGAACCCCGCCGTGCTACCTATTGTCTATGTCTACGATTTTTCAAAAGAACTATGCTATGTCCTATTGGATTGTATTTGCATGTCTATGTGAGATATCTGTGTATTTAGCTTGGCCAATTTATACTCCACCGAGCTGTGTCGCTCACCCCATATATAATCAGATTTTTCAGGTTAAGCAGTCGGCGGTGGATAATGGGTAGCCGATGAAACTACTGGTGTAATGTCTTCTTATTTTTAAATGTTGTTTTCGATTAAATAAGGAATTATTGTACGAATTATGATTTTCCTATGCAACTACTAGAGTGATGTCTTTTTCTAAATGTTAATTTTCGAATTGAGATAATAAACGATGAATTTCTATGATTTTCTAAGTTTATTTATGTAAATAGGAAAAATGGATATTTCTTTTATATTATATTATAAATTAGTAGATGTACGAATTTCTTAGAAATAAATGAATATATGAATTTTCTACACTTTATAATTTATTTTCGCTGTTGCTATTCAATTTTAAATTAAATATATTTACACGCCTATTTTCTCTTATAAATAAACGTATGTGCGTGATACTTTTCAAAGTCTTTCACTGTCAAATGGTTTGTTGAAATTATATGTAGATGTCAAATTTATTCAAACTATTTTATGCGATTGTTTCCACTATAATTATTGTTCTTTTAAAAATTTAATGGCTTGCCATAACGAGTTCTCTTTCTCATGTTTCTTATGTTAAATAAAAAAATATATTCGGCAAAATGAATGTATGTGTATATTTTTATAATTCAAAATTTCGGGGCGTTCCAAAAACACGAAAATCTTGAACTTGAACGGTAAGGTTTCAAACGGTTTGCAGAGAGAATTTGCTTTCTTGCTGTAGACGAGTAAGTTTGTGTGAGGAGAGAGAAATTGAATTTTCGTATATATGGGACATGAAAGGACGGTTTTGGAATTTGAGAAATTTGATCAAAATCAACGGTCAAGATTTAGCCTTCAAAACCGCATTAAATTCCCCACATTAAATGCAGCAACATTTATATTCAATCATATGTTTTACTGTGCAGCTTTTGTACTAACAGTCATAATCGCTGATGTCATCCTTAAAAATATTCCCACTCGTATAAAACGACTGCGTTTTTGTCATTTAGCACATAAATGATTCAGTTTTCTTCCAAAGTGACTTAGCTTTGCTTCTCTCTTCACATATCATTACTCAGTTGTCAGCTAACTCAAAATAGCTGACTTTCCAACTAGGCTGTTTCACTTGGCTGAAATGTGAAATTTGCTTATTTTCTCATTTTCTCATCTTCTATCTCTGTTGATTGAGTCTTCTGAGCATTCTAACTCAGCTCAATTAACCCTAACTCATTCTTGAGCTATTCAAACCTTGATTCACATAGTGGCTTTGTGAATATGTCAGCTAACTGCTTATCAGTTGAGATGTATTCCAAAGTGATGTCTTTCTTTTCAACATGATCTCTTATAAAATGAGATATGACATCAATGTGCTTTGTTCTTTAATGAAACACTAGATTCTGAGTGATTGCAATAGCACTAGTGTTATCACACATAATTGGAATCTCTTTTTCTTCAATATCATAATCTCTCAGCTGCTGTCTCATCCATAAGACTTGGGCAAAAGAAAAGAAATTGCCAGCCTATGTACTGCTGCTTCACCGTGGATGTAGCTAGTGAATTTTGTTTCTTGCTGAACCAAGAAACCAACTTATTTCCAAGCATTTGACATGTACCAGAAGACTCTTCCTGTCAACTCTACATCCAGCATAGTCTGAGTCTGAATATCCTACCAACTTGAATCCTCCTTCCTTTGGATACCATAAGGCAACTTCGTGGCATCCCTTCAAATACTTTAGGATTCTCTTAGCTGCAGTCATGTGGCTCTCTTTTGGTGCAGATTGAAATCTAGCACATACGCCTACTGCAAAGGTGATGTTTGGCCTGCTTGTTGTTACATAGAGCAAGGATCCAATAAGAGCTCTATATCTGGTTTGATCAATAGCTTTTCCATCTGAATCCATGTCCATCTTGGTTGATCTGTTCATAGGAATATTCACAGAATACTTTTCTTCCATACCAAATTTCTTTATTAAATCTCTGGTGTACTTGGTTTGGCCTATGAAGGTTCCATCATTCAATTGCTTGACTTGAAGTCCTAATAAGAAATTCTACTCTCCCATCATGCTCATCTCATATTTGCCTTGCATGAGGTTTGAGAACTTGTCACACAACTCTTTGTTTGTGGAACCAAAAATGATGCCATCCACATATATTTGGATAAGCAGTATACTTTCTCCATCTTGAATCCTGAAGAGTGTTCTATCAACCTTGCCTTTGGTGAATCCATTACCAATTAGAAACTGAGATAATGTATCATACCCTTCTCTTGGTGCTTGTTTCAATCCATATAATGCTTTCTTGAGCTTGTAGACTTTGTCTCCAATAGTTTTCTGCTCAAAACCTGGAGGTTGTTCAACATAGACTTCTTATTCTAATAGTCCATTAAGAAATGCACTTTTCACACCCATTTGATATACAGTGAAGTTCTTATGTGCAGCATAAGTAAGAAACATCCTTATTGCTTCCAATCTGGCAACAGAAGCAAAGGTTTCATCAAAATCTATACCTTCTTCTTGTCAATACTCTTTGGCTACCAATTTTGCTTTGTTTCTTGCAACAGATCCTTCCTCATTCATCTTGCTTCTGAATACCCAGTTAGTACCAATAACATTTTTGTGGGTTGGCCTTTGAACTAATTCCCATACTTTGTTTCTTTCAAACTGATTCATCTCTTATTGCATGGCCTGAATCCAATGTGTGTCTTCCAATGCTTGAGACACATCTTTAGGTTCTATTTGGGAAATAAAACAAGTGAACATTGCTTCATGTTGTGCTCTGGATCTGGTTCTTATACCATCTCTAACATCTCCAATGACTAACTCAGGTGGATGGTCTCTCAGCCATCTCACATCAGGTTGGAGTAAGTCTGTTGGATTCAGTCGTCTCGCAGCTAAGTTGTCTTAAACAACTTCTTCATCTTCATTCAGTTGTAGACCTTCCACTGTCTTTGAGATTCAGCTATCTCATCATCATCAGGGTTGAGTGCTCTCACTTTAGCTTCAACATAAGGACACTTTTGCATAGTTGGTTGATTCAACTTATTAGCTAACTCATCAATGTCTTCTCCATTCACATTAGGTTCATAAAAAACCACATGGATAGACTCTTCTGTGACCATAGTCCTCTTGTTCAGCGCTCTATAGGCTTTACTCTCAGCTGAGTATCCCAAAAAGATACATTCATCAACTATAGCATCAAAAGCCTTCAAATTATCCTTGCCATTATTATGGATGAATCATTTACATCCAAATATCTTGAAATATCCAACATTTGGCTTTCTCCCTGTCCAAATATCATAGGGAGTCTTGGTCAATTGCCTATTAATCATGCATATATTCTGAGTATAGCATGCTGTATTTATGGCTTCAGCCTAAAATCTCTTAGGCAATCCAGCTTCAGCTAACATAGTTCTTCCTTGAGAGTTATGTTCTTTCTTTCAGCCACTCCATTCTGTTGTGGAGTCCTTGCTGCTGATAACTCATGAGCAATACCATTTTCAACATAATACTGAGTTATAATCCCATTGAAAAACTCAGTTCCCCTGTCAAATCTTATTTTTAATGGTTTGACTCTTCTCATTTTGAACTCTTCTCATCAGTTGAGGTAACTTCTGCAGTGTTTCCTTCTTTTTACACATGAAGATTGTCTATGTATATCTTGAATAATCATCCACCACCAATTAAGGTGTATTTCTTTCCACTGATGCTAGCTGGCTCAACTGGACCAAATAAATCCATATGCAACAAATGCAATATCCTTATTGAAGAAGGACTTGGCTTATCCTTGAATCATGATTTGATTTGCTTTCCCATCTGGCATGCATACATATACTCTCCTTCTTGTACATTGAGTCTAGCAGTCCCTCTACAAGGTGACTCCTTGCAAGCTTATTGATTGTCTTGAAGTTCAGATGACTCAACTTCTTATGCCACAACCAACTTGATTCGTCTTTACTCCTTGCTAGCAGACATGTGCTTGGTGTAGCAGTAGACCAATCTACCACATACATATTCTTTTGCCTTGTTCCTTGCAGCACAATTTCATTTGATTCAGCATCTTTGATCTGGTATATTTCCATGTTGAATCCTACATTGTAGCATTTGTCACAGAGTTGGTTGATGCTTAACAGGTTGAAGTTGAGGCCTTCAACTTAAGCAACATCTGTGATCTCCAATCCATTTTTCTTGATGGATCATGTGCCTTTGATCTTCCCTGGAGCTTCATTTCCTCCAAATATAACTTTAGCACCTTTGATCTCCTTGAATCTTGACAGGTGTTTCTTGTTTTCTGTCATATGTCTGGAACAACCACTATCCATGTACCAAGTTCTTTGGCACTCAGCTGTTCCTTGAACCTGCAATCAAGGAAATAAGTTTTTAGGTACACATACTTGTCTGGCTGGGGGTTAGTGCTATAAGATGTTCCAACCAACCTATAGCCAGATGATCTGACTCTAAGAGGTTGCCATCTATCAGTACCATAATCATAATGCACATTATCAAATTGTTTTGGGGTTTTAGGATCATACATATGTCTCTTTTGTCTGTATGTCTGTGTGTGTTTTAGCAATTGCTTTCTTGCGATAGTTATGAAATCTATGAGTGTAGTGCTTGGGTGCATATGTGTGCTGATAATAGCTCTTTTACCTTGGGAATGACCTTTGTTGAGGTTGAGGTCTTTGCCATTTTAGCTTGTATCCCATAGGTCTTTGCTGATGTTTCACATTATTCCAATCACTTGGTTTGGATAGTTTCTATCATTCCCATCATATGTATTTCTTTGATGAAATTTTTGGGGCTATTGGTAGCTCTGTTTGCTTCTCACATAGTGTTTTCTGTTTGGAGTCTGTTGAGGGACCTGTCTGAATTTCTTCTCAGTTGTCCTTTCAGCATACTCTACTGGCTTCTTTTCTTTCCCTTTATAACCAAGGCCAGTATAATTGTGATTGTGCTTTAGAGTGAATGTGGGTGCAGCATTTGGTGTTTTGATTTTTGGAATCCTTCATTGCTTGAAGATCCCTCTTCCAGAATCACTCTTGGAGTTTGACTATGCACAAAGGAATTAAATCTTATGCATGTCTTGTCTCCACATTCGTTTTGACTCATAATAAGTTCATCAAATGATTTGGATGCTTTTGTAAATGAGGCCATCACATTTTTAGATCTTTTTTCCTATTTTCTGTAGCAACTAACTCTACTATGATCTTGGCATTTTTTGCCTTCAGCTTAGTGTTCTCATCAGCTATGTGACTCAGAGTACTCAGCTCCTTCGTCAGCTGTGAGTTTTGGCTTTTAAGCTGGCTAGGTTCCTCATTTAAAAGTGTGTGAGAAGTTTTAATGTGCTCAAAATCTTTCATCATTTTTCCTAATGAATCATAAAGGTCTGTGGGTGATAAAGTGTGTGTATCACGATCCACTATCACACGAATCGAATGAGATGAGTTAGAGTGTACCTCATCTTCTTGATCTTGTTCTTTGGCCATCAGGCGGATCAAAGCCTCTTCCTCCTCGAATCACTTGAGTAGTCGATTCACTACTCCCCGAGTCCGCCGCTTTTTAAACTTGGTCAAGCGCGATCTCGAGGAGCCAACATGGCTTTCCTCTTTTCTTGTCTTCTTTCCTGAAGACTCTTCTTTCTTCTTCATTTCTATACTTGTTGACTGGTGGATAGGAACAGTCAACTGCAAAATGTCATGGTTGTCTGCAATTCAAACACGAGGTTTTCATCTCTCTCGATCGCTCACGATCCTTTGATTATCGCTCTCTTAGGTGGCCTCTCCTCCCTTGCTTTGGAGGGTCTTTGAATGTCTTCCGGAGGTTTCACCCTTGCTCATTTTATAGTTCTTGTTAAAGAACTTGTTGAATCTTTTAACCATAAGGGAAATCTCCTCTTGTTCAATGGTTTCCTTTGGCTCACTTTCTTCCCATCATTGGCCAATAATGCAATTTGTCTTTGGTACGAGTTGTTTCCTCTTGCTCTTTCCTTCTCCTCATTAAACTCATAAGCTTTGAGGTGTGACAATAGCTCATGATTGGATGTCTTTGAGAGGTACATAGAATTTCTTAGGGCCATGACCTTGATTCCCATTCACCGGGAGGGCTCTTAAAATCTTCATACACATCTCCTTCTAAACAGGGTTTTAACTTAATTCACATTAATGAAATCTCGTAATTCAAGCCCCACAACTCGGACTATTGTTTAACCGTCACCTAATTCATTCACCACAAAGGCCAATTCACAACTTAGTCAAATCCTACGTATCAAGTTCACAAAGTCGTTTCATATTTGAAACTCAAACTAATATATCTATTTCAAGTTGACTAAACTGCACCCTTATTAAACTTGGGATAATCAATAGGCAAGTTAAAATTAACCATAAGCAATCACCAAATTCTTAACAACGACTAATTGTCCCCCCACACATACATCACGCAATGACTTCAATGCGTAAAAGTAAAAGAGAAGGAAAAATATACATCCCTGAAAATTGCGATGATTGAATAATGGCACCATAGTCACATCCGCCTATAATTCTGCAAAAGCCATATGTGGAGGGAAACACAATACCAAAATAGAAACAACTAAAACTATATTAATGACAACAAGGAATGGAAACACATTAATACGCATGCAACACACACAAAAGGAAAGAAAAGAAAAAGAAAACAAAATCTAAAAGTGCCACTGTTGTGTATCCAAATGTGGTGGAGGTGGGAATGGCGAGAAGGACATGTTCACCCAGTTCTGTTCAATGTTTTGGACTCAAGTGTCATTGGACTTGTAGGTCCCAAGGGGTGTGGTGTAAGGTTTAGAAGGGGGAGGGGGTTGAATAAACCTTACCAAATTTTCGATTTTATTCCTTTTAAGATAGTTCAACAGAGTTGACTCAAATCAGTTGTGTCCTTGGGGGACAGCTAAGTTGGCTATTCAGCTAAGTTACCCACTCAACAGACTCGATAGAGCTGTTGATAGTATGACTCGGTTGCTTAAGCCAAATACATAGTTGATTTGGTTTTTAACAGCGGAAGACTTAACACCCTTTGATTGATTTTAAAGCTTGTTTTTAACACTTGTTTTAGCACTTAGTTATTTATCATTTAGATAGCAGATTTAACTAACATCAGATATAAAGTAAATATGCAGGAATGTAAATATTGAAAGTAAATTGACACAAGTAATTTTTATAATGGTTTGAGGATGGGGTATTTCTTAATCCACTTTCTCCAACTTCTGGAGGAATCCACTAAGTAACAGATCAAGTTACAAAGCAGTGAAAGGAAATCTAGAGACACTTTGATAACACAAACAGCTTCTCATGCGACTCGAAACTTCTTCACGAGATAGTCGCCTTTGCTACTTACTTGACTCACTCTCAAGTCCTTGGATTTGATCACGATGCCCTCCAACAAACTTGAAACTTGGTTCGACCTTGAACCCTTCTATAATCCTTCAACTTGGAAAGTAAGCCCCTTTTTTATCTTCAAATTGTTTCCTCTTCAACTGGTTGAAGTTGTATCTCCTTCACAACTTGTGTTGAATCGAGTTTCCTCGAGTTTTAGGCTTGAGGAATGTCTTGAAATGCTTTGAGAATATTTGCGGGTTAATTGCTTGCTCAATGAATGCTTGTTCGTCGTACAGTTCGTAACCTTTTCTCAATTGCTTCCTCAGCCTTTTATAGTGCACATTTGAAATTTGCCCGTTGAAGAGATAGGCTAGTTTCAAATGTCACTTTGCGTTCGTAGGTTTATTTTTTCTTGGTCTGCAGCCCTTGTGATGTTGACCATTCCTCGTATTAATTTACTTCGCAGCTTTACAGGTTCTGACACAAGTTGCAGTGTTTCCCATTGGCTTATTCATTTTGCATATTTCTGGGCCAAACACTTTAAGACCTGGCAGCTTGACATGTTACTATATCGAGTTATAATCTTAATTTTATTCTAACGGATCTAAGTCAGTTGTCTTGACTTGACTACTACCTTTACCCCAGGTGACTTGAGTCTGCTCCAGTCATAGGATTGACTCAACTATCACTTCAACTGATAGACTTGGCTCTTTAAGTTGACTTGACTGACACTTCTCACAGTTGTTCCTCAGCTGACTCTCCTTCAGTGGAGTCCTTGACTTCCTAGCTGACCATACTCAACTGACACACAGCAGAGTCTTCATTCCAGTCCACAGTTGACTTCTTGTAATCTTGACTTAGCTGACTTAACTCAGCTCTTCCAGTCCGATCTATTACAATACAGAATTACAAGAAAAATGGGGTGCCAACTTTCTAGTCTAAGTTTTACATGGTATCATCAAAATCAAACAAATAAATTTTCTAACAGGACTCGTCCCGCGTGTTCATTTTTCGCATAAGTTCATGGAGCCCGGTGTTAAGTTAGTTTTATACCAACTTAATGAGTGTTCTAGACTAGGATTTTGCATTGTTTTTGGGTATTGGAGTGTCGTTTGAGTCGAGTTTGTGTCAGTTGTTGTCGTTTGAGAGTCGGGACTGGTCTTGGTAGCTAAAATTGAGCAAAAGTGATGAAAAACGTGTTTGGGAGGCGAAGAACGCAATGCAGAAATGAAGAAAAGCGGAAAAATATCGAGCACGGAAAAATATCAAAAATCGAACAGTGGCGCAGGGTAGGTGAGCGCTCCAGTGCCACTCCAGGCTCGCTGCAGCGCGCGGTGGATGACAATGTGCAGCAAGGCAGGGCGTGGCGCCGCTTAATGGCTGGGTCTGCAGACGCACAAGCGCGGGGAGAAGGATGCCAGCGCTTTTGTTGCATGCCATTTTTAAGCTTGCGCCGCCAGCGTTATTGGGCTGAACGTGCTGAGCTAATTTCTTGGGCTTTTTGGACAGAATGTTTAGGGTTTCAAGCCTATAAATAGAAGAAGTGACGTACAAACAAGGGGTTGGACATTTTGGAGAGCACAAGGGACGATTTTGAGTAAGGAGAAAGAGTTCGGGACGAGATTTGAAGCCATCTATCTTCCAGAGACAGAGAGGATTCCTCCTTTTAATCATTCTGAATTATTTTTCTAGTATCTTTGTTGAACCCTATCGATGTATAATCATTTCTTTATGAGTTTTTGTATATTGAACATGAGCTAAACCTGCTTTTCTAGGGGATTGATGTAACTTCCGTTTGAACCTATGTTTTGATTTCCAGTTTATGAAATTCGCATATTTATTAATCTATTTGTGCTATTTGATTTGATTGCATCTGAATTATCTGATCAATAGTTTAGATTGTTTGGCGTGTTAGATTTGACACTCGAGAGAGGTAATTGAACGCCTGGTCATAGAATAGCACAACCTAGGATTTCATAGAATCAATAGGTTTATGAATCTTTTGAAGCCTCTGATAGAATATTCATTGAGAGTATTAGGGTTTAATTTATGATTTTTACAGAGATATCGAAATCAGAAATTGGAACCTAGAATCACTTGGCACTCGAGAGGGGAAGTGATAAATGGTAGGAATATTGGCTTATAGATTAATAACTTGTGATTAATAAAGTGGATTGAGAACATAGGGGATAACTGGGTGAAATCAACCCTTTAGAATTCATATTCTAAGTGTTTGATTAATTGTCTGAACCAATTTATTTGCTTAATTTTAGTTTTAATTTTTAGTTTAATAAACAATCCATCTCTTTTCGATTTCTAGATAGAGTTAAGCTATTTTAATTATAGTACTTAGTATAAAATTTGATAACAGTCGCTCCGAGTTGAATCCACCTCTGGGTTATACCAATCCATCTAGCTCTAATGCACCTGTAGGTGACAAGAAACAGTCGCTCAAAGAGATACTCAGTACGTTTATTGGAGAGACCAAAAATCGGTTGAATAGGAGTGATGCACAGATTGACAATTTGGACACAAAAATGTCTACTATGGAGACACACCTTAGATCATTGGAGACCCAAATGGGACAATTAGCCACCGCCATAAGCTCTCAGCAGAAGAAAGAAAATTTTTCAAGTAATACTAAGGTGAATCCGAGAGAACATTGCAAGGCCATCCAATTGAGGAGTGGTACTGAATATGATGGTCCTAAGCTTCCCTCTCATGACACCCAAGAGAAACCTTCTGATTCTGACTTACTTAATGAGGAGGAGTCGAAACAAGAAGAAGATAAGTAGAGCAACGAGCAAACGGAGGCTAACAAGCCTAAATCTGCTCCCACTCTTGATTCTGCGGTTCTAGTGCCTAACTCACTCCCCTTCCCTCCAAGATTTCGGAAAAAGAAGCTAGATACTCAATTTTCGAAGTTTTTGAGATTTTTAAGAAAATTCACATCAACATCCCGTTTGCTGATGCACTCGAGCAAATGCCTAATTATGCTAAATTCATAAAGGATGTGATGTCGAAAAAGAGGAAGTTAGGCGAGTTCGAGACCGTAAAGCTTACAGAAGAATCCAGCGCTATTTTGCAAAGGAAGCTACCACAGAAATTGAAAGATCCGGGGAGTTTCACTATCCCTTGTACTATTGGTGATTCTATTTTTAATAAAGCCCTTTGCGATCTTGGTGCTAGCATTAATCTTATGCCTTTGTCTTTTTTCAGAAAACTAGGTTTTGGAGAGGTGAAGCCATCCACCATCACCCTAAAATTGGCAGACAGGTCGCTTACATATCCGCGAGGCCTAATCGAAGATGTTTTAGTGAAGGTGGACAAGTTCATATTTCCGGCAGACTTTGTTGTACTGGATATGGAGGAGGATAGAGAGGTTCCATTAATTTTGGGGAGACCATTTTTGGCCACCAGTCGTGCACTAATCGATGTTCAACGAGGCGAACTGACTTTGCAAGTTAATGGAGAGGAAGTGATGTTCAACATTTATAATGCGATGAAATTTCAAGAAGAACAACACACTTGCCATTTCATAGACGTGGTGGAGCAGTGTGCTCGATGAGAAGTAGCTCGACATGCTACTGTGGATCCACTAGAAAGATGTCTCACCCAATCCCTAGTGCAAGGTATGGATTATGATTTTGATGATATTGATCTATTGGATTACGTGTTGTCTCTTGATGCCACACAGGTTGACACAAGCAAGGGTTTGAGGAGAGTTTGGGAGATACAGTCATTGAGGAAATCCCGAAGGTCACTCCAGAGTTGAAGGAACTTCCTGCACATCTCTGGTATGCATTTTTGGGTGAGAACGATACACATCTGGTAATAGTCTCCGCCTCTCTATCCCCTTCGGAGTTAGATAAGTTGTTGCGCATTTTGAGAAAGTATAAATCTGCACTGGGATGGTCGATAGCCGATTTGAAGGGAATCAACCCTTCTATAGTGATGCATAAAATTCTCATGGAGGACTCTTACAAGCCCTCTGTTGAACACCAACGACGGTTTAATCGGGCAATGAAAGAAGTAGTCAAAGCTGATGTTCTTAAGTGGCTTAAGGCTGGCATCATTTTTGCCATATCTGATAGCTCATGGGTAAGTCCAGTGCAAGTAGTTCCGAAAAAAGGGGGGATGACTGTGGTGAAAAATTGCAATAATGAGTTAATATCTACACGTACGGTGACTAGGTGGCGAGTATGCATAGATTACAGGAAACTAAACAAAGCCACTTGAACAGACCACTTTCCCTTACCTTTTATTGATCAGATGTTGGATAGGTTGGCTGGATATGACTATTATTGCTTTCTAGATGGATATTCGGGTTATAATCAGATTCCGATTGCTCCAGAGGATCATGAGAAAACCACATTCACATGTCCTTATGGTACCTTTGCATTCCGAAGGATGCCTTTTGGGTTGTGTAATGCACCAGCCACATTTTATAGATGTATGATGTCTATTTTTCATGGCATGGTGGAAGAAATTATGGAGGTTTTCATGGATGATTTTTCGGTGTTTGGTAATTCTTTTGATCAGTGCCTCCATAAATTATCTTTGGTTCTACAAAGGTGCCAAAACACAAATTTAGTGCTTCATTGGGAAAAATGTCACTTCATGGTGAAAGAAGGCATTGTGCTTGGTCATAGAGTATATGCGGCAGGATTAGAGGTGGATCGGGCGAAAATAGTGGCTCATTTTGTGAATTATCTGGCTGGTGGAGTCTTGCCTCCGGATTTGACTTCACATCAGAAGAAGAAATTTATGCATGATGTTAAATCATATTTATGGGAAGATCCGCTTTTGTTCAAGAGGGGTGCAGATTCAGTTATTCGACGTTGTGTGCCTCGAGAGGAGGTGGAGGAGATTCTACAGCATTGTCTTTCTGCCCCATATGGTGGTCATTTTGGGCCAACCCACACGGCCGCTAAGGTATTTCAATCTGGTTTTTATTGGTCTTCCTTATCCAAAGATTGCTATACTTTTGTGCAGACTCATGACAGGTGCCAGCAAGTTGGCAACATTTCCCGACACCATGAATTACCTCTCACCAACATGATGCAAGTAGAATTGTTTGATGTTTGGGGGATTGACTTCATGGGTCCATTTCCCCCTTCATTTGGATAGGCCTACATCCTTCTTGCGGTTGATTATGTTTCTAAATGGGTGGAGGCAATTGCTACGCCTACCAATGATGCCAAGGTAGTGTTGAAATTTTTACACAAACACATATTCACTTGTTTTGGCACTCATAGAGCTATCGTTAGTGATGAAGGTACTCATTTTTGCAATAAACTGTTTAATAACCTTCTCTCTACGTATGGTGCAAGGCATAAGGTTGTTTTAGGTTACCACCCGCAATCGAATGGACATGCTGAGATTTCAAATCACGAGGTGAGCAGATCCTTGAGAAGACTGTGAGTTGTAATCGCAAGGACTGGGCTCAAAAGTTGGATGATGCGCTTTGGGCATATCGAACGGCCTTTAAAATGCCTATTGGTATGTCCCCATATCGCTTGGTGTTTGGGAAGGCATGTCACTTGCCGGTCGAGCTAGAGCATCGTGCTTATTGGGCCGTGAAGAAACTGAATTTTTACTTGAAGGCCGCGGGTGAGAATAGGCTATTGCAACTTGATGAGATGGAGGAATTCTGGAATGAGGCCTATGAGAATGCCAAAATGTACAAAGAAAAGACAAAAAAATGGCATGATAAAATGATCTTGAGGCGAGAGTTTCTCCCGGGCCAGTGTGGTATTATTCAATTCTCAGTTGAAATTATTCCTGGGAAATCTGAAATCGAGATGGTCTGGCCATTTGTCATCGAGCGTGTTTCGACGTTTGGTGTTGTTGAGCTGCGGAGTAAGGATGGCAGCACGTTTTAGGTTAATGGGCAGAGGTTAAAACACTATTTTGGTGATGAAGCCCGGAAAATTCTCAATCTCCTGCTCGGAGATGCAGATTCATGATTGTCTGACAAAGTCTGGCTGAACACTGTAAACTTAGCGCTTCTTGGGAGGCAACCCAAGCCCCGTTTATTGCTTTTCGTAGTATTAATTTAGTTTAGTAGTTTTTTTCGTTTAATAGCATCATAGTTGAACTTTTTTGTTTTTATTTTTTCATACTAGGAGTAGCAAGTTGCATCACACCCCAACCCTTTTTATTTGTGCGTGCAAGATGAGCTTTCACTGATAAACACGGGCGGTACAGGCCCGAACAACCAGCTGCAGCGTGCAGCATGTTTATTAATTAAAAAAAAAGGGGGAAAATTTGCCAGCGCCACAGCGCGCCCCCGAAAAATCGTACAGGGGGGCAAAATTGCTTCAGTGTTGCAGCGCCCGGCTGCCCAAAAGTATTTTAAACCCACCCCAGGCATCAGGTTTTAAACACACCACTCCCTCTAAACTCGACGGGCAGCCTCAGTTTTTCACCACAACTCACAAAAAATCACCTCCCCTCTCTACAAGGGACCACTCTAATACCCCACACATCACACTCATTGTCACCACTCATCAATTGGTAAGTCTCATGCTTCCAAAACCCCACCCCATGGCTATCCCCAAGTTCTTTCATTTGTGCTAATTATGTTGAATGTTGGATTGTGTTGTGATTGTGTTGAGCTTGAGCATGTTAGAACTAGGTTTGGGTGTGAATTTTTGGGATTGAATTGTACTAAAATTGCATTCATCATCTTCTCCCAATTTCACGCACACAAGGTGTTTGTTAAAATGTCCCATTGAGATTTTCACATACTTGAAGTGCCATCTTGCATGATATTACTTTTAGTCTCGTATGTAGCTAATTCATACACTTGGGTGCATTTTTCTAACCACCTTGCTTGTTGGTTATTCACCCTCACCGAGTTTCATGTTTCCAAGGGTTTTGTTTGGGTGTTTATTTTGCTAAGTGATCGTCATGACACGGACTAGGAAGGGTAAAGGCAAAGAAAAGGCATATACCTCGGCGGACTATGACACAGACAGTTTTGTTAGCAAAGTCGCACAGGAGAAATTTTGTGGCAAACTCATGACTCAGCGGATCAATGCCGAGCGGGGCTTCCAACGGGACCATAGGATGGTCATCTACAACGCAGGATCTGAGAGCACCACTGACAAAAGTTGTGTGCACCACCCCCGCCATTTGCACCGATACTTGTCAAAGAATTCTATGCCAATGCTAATGACCCAGCTGAGGACCCGACGAATGTTTATCTACGTGGTGAATGGATCCTTTGTACCCCAGAGGCTATTCGAGAGTACTATTCCTTTCCAGAGGTTGACCACAGCCCATACACTGATTTTCTTACTGACGAGCCGGATCTAGATATGATTGTCCATGCCCTTTGTTGCCCCGGCACTGAATGCCACCCAACCCAAGAAGGTGGGGGTTCGTTGGTCTTTTCCCACACGACATTGAGTCATTATGGTCGTGCATGGTACCACTTTCTATGCCAGAACTTGATGCCGACCAGTCATCTCAGTGACGTCACGCTGCCTCGCGCCCGGTTGTTATATACTATCATATACGACATCTTGTTCGACGCCGCCGTGATTATCGCTGCTTCTATTCATCAGGTTGTTCGCCATCGCAGTACGGGGGGCATGTGCATGCCGGCTCTGATTTGTGGCTTGAGTTTGACTAAAGGTATTGTGTTGGGGAAGAATGAGCCCTTTGAGCGCCCTAAGGCGCCGATTGACTCTGCCACCATTGCATCCTATGAGGACACTACTGATGGTGTCCCTAATCCTCGGGGTGAGGGATACATTATAGACCCTGATCGTGCCCCGCTTGCTCCACCCGCCGCTGCTGCATCCGACACACCATCCCATTCCCATCATGCCGAGGGTACTTCCATCTTTCTTCGTGTTCAATATGTTCGAGTGGTCTCACCCTTCCGCACTCCATGCCAACCAATGCATGAATACTACCTACATTGCGAAATAGTTGAAAAATATGGTCGATTTAATGAGAATTATCATTATATTACATATTAGGATAGGGTTTATGGAGTATTATGTATCTTAAGCTTTAAGTCTTTTTAATTTTATTAAAATAAATTTTTTTAATTCTTTTTTAAAATAATCAAGAAGAGCAACAAGTTTGTTCACGAACAAGTCTAAAAAATATATTATACGAGCTTCGGGCGACAAACTTGTTCAGTATGAGAATGAGGGTGACCGTGTCATTTATGCTCACTTAAATAAAAAAATGAACATAGATTGTTGGATAGTTATATCCTCGCTTTCCCTTCCCTAAGAACCACCGCCGACAAGAGTATGAGAATGAGGGTGACCGGGTCCTCGCACCTATAGTTATTCCGCCACTTTCCGCCACACGACTCGGATGAGGAGTCTTAGTCCCCATTTGTCGGAAAGTACTTTTCTCACCTCTCCATGTGGGCCATGTCGTTTTAAGTTTGAGGGGCGTAGTCTGTTTTTATTCATCGAGTCGAGTCTTGAGTCAAAAAAAAATGAAAAAAAGAGTCCAGTGTCGAGTCGGGTCGTATGTAAAACTATGAAACTGCATGACTAACTTAATTTGTTGAATATGAGTTGAACGGTCAAGAGAGCATGTGTTTGAACTATAATTTATTCTTCTTTCCATTAATTCCATTTATGTAGTTGAGTGTTTCTTTTATGATCCCACCAGATTCTAGAACTTGTCAGATCACTAGTCGAGGCGAAATTCTAGGCGAGGTTAAGGAAGTGATTTAGGCCATCTTTGAACAAGCTAGAGCCTAAAATGCCTACCTTTATTTTATATTTTCCCTAGTGTCCCCTTTTGAGCCTTATAAACCCATTTCTTTGGCAACCAATTAAATAACCATAGCCTAAATGTGAAAATCCTAATTACACATCACTCATACACACGAAGTATAGAAAAATGTTGAAGGTTGAGGAGGGTATGATGAGAAGGGTATATGTTTAATTGCATGAAGTTGCTCGAGAAAAGAAAATATGAAACCCCATGTATGCAAAAGAATAAGTTTGGGGGTTTTCGAAAAAAAAAATGAGAAAAGTCATCGGAGTTAGCATAAACATTCGGGATGTCAAAAAGTGAAGGGTAGTTGCTTATTGATAATTCGAAGTGTTAATTGTGTGTTTAGGTGATTTGAGCCACTTAATCCCATATTTTCCTACCTTACCCTAAGCCCACATTACAAGCTTTAAAAGTCCTATTGATCCTTGTGTTACATTAACCTACATTAGTGGAGATTAGTGTGAAAGACAAGCCTATGGAGTCCGGTAAGCATCTCATCTCTATATTCAAAAAAGTGGATCATTTTAAAAACACTTGATTGCGTGAATCTATCTGGATAATGAAAACGGAGATGGCATGAACATTCCACATCCATGATCACATTGTGAAAACACGTGCTTGATTGATAGTGAAACGAATTTGACGAATGAGTATGGTTGTGAAGTTTTGCAGTTAGTCTGTTGAGTCAGCCGTCTTTATTTTTGTTTCCTTCATGTTTGTTGATTTTTTTAAGTCTGTAATTGCTTAAGGACAAGCAAACGTCTAAGTTTGGGGGTATTTGTTAAGTTGGTTTTATACCAACGTAATGAGTGTTCTAGACTAGGATTTTGCATTATTTTCGGGTATTGGAGTGTCGTTTGAGTCGAGTTTGTGTCAATTGTTGTCGTTTGAGAGTCGGGACTGGTCTTGGTAGCTAAAATTGAGCAAAAACGATGAAAAACGTGTTTGGGAGGCGAAGAATGCAATGTAGAAATGAAAAAACGCGGAAAAATATTGAGCGCGGATGAGCGCCGCATCGCGCGGTGGATGACAATGTGCAAAAGTCGGGGAGCGTTGCGGCGCCAAACGGCCAGAAGGGCCAGCCTTTGCAGCGTTATTTTTAAGCGCTACAATGCGCGTTATTGGGCTGAACGTGCTAAGCTAATTTCTTGGGCTTTTTGGACGGGATTTTTAGGGTTTCAAGCCTATAAATAGAAGAAGTAACGTACAAACAAGGGGTTGGACATTTTGGAGAGCACAAGGGACGATTTTGAGCAAGGAGAAAGAGTTCGGGATGAGATTTGAAGGCATCTATCTTCTGGAAACAGAGAGGATTCCTCCTTTAATCATTCTGAATTATTTTTCTAGTATCTTTGTTGAACCCTATCGATGTATAATCATTTCTTTATGAGTTTTTGTATATCGAACATGAGCTAAACCTACTTTTCTAGGGGATTGATGTAACTTACGTTTGAACCTAAGTTTTGATTTCCAGTTTATGAAATTCGCATATTTATTAATCTATTTGTGCTATTTGATTTGATTGCATCTAAATTATCTGATCAGTAGTTTAGATTGTTTGGCGTGTTTGATTTGACACTCGAGAGAGGTAATTGAATGTCTGGCCATAGAATAGCACAACCTAGGGTTGCATAGAATCGAGAGGTTTATGAATCTTTTGAAGCCTGTGATAGAATATTAATTGAGCGTATTAGGGTTTAATTTATGATTTTTATAGAGATATCGAAATCAGAAATTGAAACCTAGAATCACTTGGCACTCGAGAGAGGAAGTGATAAACGGTAGGAATATTGGCTTATAGATTAATAACTTGTGATTAATAAACTGGATTGAGAACATAGGGGATAACTAGGTGAAATCAACCCTCTAGAATTCATATTCTAAGTGTTTGATTAATTGTCTAAACCAATTTATTTGCTTAATTTTAGTTTTAATTTTTAGTTTAATAAACAATCCATCTCTTTTCGATTTCTAGATAGAGTTAAGCTATTTTAATTATAGTACTTAGTATAAAATTTGATAACAATCCATGTGGAGACGATAACCCTACTTTCAAAACTATACTAATACTTGACACCGTACGCTTGCGGTAAGAATTTCACAATCACCCGATCATTTGATGCCGAAAATAGTCAAACTGGCTCTACATAGCATCGAGGCATCCCATAACGACCTCCCAACTGGTGGTGGGGCCCTTACTAGTGCTAGTGGAGGGGCCAATTGTAAATGGATCAACTCGTGGTGGTAATCCCTCGTGTGGAGGATGAATATCGGGACCAACCTCATGCTCTTTGCCCATATGTCCCAACTGCTCCCCCGCTGGCTCCTGTCGGCATGGTAGAATGCCCATCGGGTTCCATATTTCACTACGAAAATATTTCCAGGAGGCGGGGTCCTTTAAGGTGTCTTCTTTTGTTAGAAAATCCATATTTTTTAGCAAAATCGTGTTCAAGGACCCACATGGAATTTCAACAAGGTGGTCAAGATGATCGGGGACCACGTTGAAATGAATAGCTAATTTGAAAATTAGGTACCTCAAACCTAGCTTATGCTTACGGTTCCGAAGGTTTCGGTAAAAAGTATCGAAAATGAATCTCGTAGTACAAATTTTTGTGTTATGACGAAAGCACCATATAAAAAACAACTCCGGGGTAGTCACCGACTACTCTCATCTTTTCCAAAAACACAGTGAGTAATGAATTTGTGCAATAAGTATAAGTTAGGATCTGTAATAAAACAATTCGGGGTTTCCTTTGTAGAAAATTATTATAACCCGTCAATTCTACCCAAAGTTCAGCTGGAGAAAATGAATTGGGCACTGCCCGAATGCCATGCCTAGATAGCCCAAAAATGGATTTCATTACTCTAAACTTTACTTCAAATTCTTCCCCAACCAAAAGACATGTAAAATCCGTAAGATGTGTATCCAAAAATGCAATGTCGTATAAAACTCCAATACCAACTCAATCAATACCCTAGAAGTATGTGGGGCAAATTTTTTCCATCCAATCAATGTCTTATAAAATCCCCAATTCTTGCAATGTTTCTATAGACAAGAAGGTAGACGGAATAAATCGGAAAAGGGGCATTAATTTGCTCAGCTAAATCAACCGGAATCATGGGGTCTTATTATTGCACCCTAGGTTGTTGATTTTGAGCCCTTTTGGTCCTCCTATGCATGATTTATCGAGTAGAATTGGTTAATCGGAGCAGAATGTGGTTTTTGATAAGTGCATTTTTTTCACATTTGCTTAACCCTTTTTTGTCATTTTCTTTAACTTTTTAATTTATTAATCAACAAAATTCAAGAAAATCACTTTGGCTTGTTTTAAATGATGAAGGTGAATACTTGGACTAAACTCTTATGGATTTCGTATCAAATTCTTGAAAAAGTAAAGACAACTTATACGAACAAAAATGAAGGAAGTCAACATCGATTGAAAAGGGCACAAGAAGACTCAATTTCGTACAAAACACACCTTTAGTGTGTTGGAGAACATGGTCATGCTTCAAAATCACAAAAATAAGAAAAATTGGGAAAACACGCCCAGGCCGAGCTGAAAAGCACGACCGTGTTTTGTCCTCCGGCAAAGAAAACACGGTCATGCCATGTTTAAAAGCACACCCATGCAAAGGATTTTCCAAAGTAGTATAAAACACAGCCTAGTGTGTTAAGAAACACGGTCGTGTTCGTCAAAATTAACGAACACGGCCTGGCCATGCTTTTAAGCATGACCGTGCTTTTCCTCCCAACTGAGACACTTTTTGGCGGAAATTATGGAAGCCTTCCCTTTTGGCTTTTTGACAACTTTTGTACAACTTTTACATCTCATTTTGCTATACTAAACTCAATTATTCTCTCAATTATCACATGAAAACAAGGATTGAACAACCCAACTATGGAAATGGAGCAATTATTTGTCAAAAGATGACATTGCTAATGTGTTCTTTCACAAAAACAATGTCTATAAAAGCCAAGAGTTTGGGTTGGAGGATTCATTCATTCCAAGTTTCATTAGATTCATCTCTAGTTATGAAGTAAAATACATTGAGAGAATAAAAGAGAGGTAAAGTTGGAGATTGAAGAGTATTGTAGAAGAAGGGTTGGAGCACAACATCATTGAAGTCAACCAAGGAAGAAGCCTTATTTTGGTCTTGAATAAAAGATAAGTACACCATGTCTATTTCATTTAAATTTTCTTGTGTTTGAATGTAATGAACTCTAGAATGTATTTGTGATTTGATAAGTGCATTTTTATTCACATTTTCTTAACCTTTTTTTGTCATTTTCTTTAACTTTGTAATTCGTTAATCAACAAAATTCAAGAAACATCACTTTGGCTTGTTTTAAATGATGAAGGTGAAGACTTGGAGAAAACTCTTATGGATTTCGTATTAAATTCTTGAAAAAATAAAGATCAACTTATACGACAAAAATGAAGGAAGTCAACATCGATTGAAAAGGGCACAAGAAGACTCAATTTGGTACAAAACACACCTTTAGTGTGTTGGAGAACATGGCCATGCTTCAAAATCACAAAAATAAGAAAAATCGGAAAACACGCCCAGGCCGGCCGAAAAGCACAACCGTGTGTTGTCCTCCCAAAAAGAAAACACGGCCATGCCATGTTTAAAAGCACACCCATGCAAAGGATTTCCAAAAGTAGTATAAAACACGGACACGGCCGTGTTCGTGTTAAGAAACATGGCCCGGCACGTCGTGCTTTTCCTCCCAATTTTGAGACACTTTTTGGCGGGAATTATGGAAGCCTTCCTTTTTGCTTTTGACAACTTTTGTACAACTTTTACATCTCATTTTGTTGCACTAAGATCTATTATTCTCTCAATTATCACATGAAAACAAGGATTGAACAACCCAACTATGGAAATGGAGCAATTATTTGTCAAAAGATGACATTGCTAATGTGTTCTTTCACAAAAACAATGTCTATAAAAGTCAAAAGTTTGGGTTGGAGGATTCATTCATTCCAAGTTTCATTAGATTTTCAAGTTTCATTAGATTCATCTCTAGTTATGAAGTAAAATACATTGAGAGAATAAAAGAGAGGTAGAGTTGGAGATTGAAGAGTATTGTAGAAGAAGGCTTGGAGCACAACATAATTGAAGTCAACCAAGGAAGAAGTCTTGTTTTGGTCTTGAATAAAAGATAAGTACACCATGTGTATATCATTTAAATCTTCTTGTGTAATTTACTCTTTTGTCAAAACCATGTGTAGCTAATTTCCTATTGATTGAATGTAATGAACTCTAGAATGTATTTGTGATTAAGGCTTGTATGTTTTTAACATAATCTTCATGTTTTATGTGATCACTTATTTTATGCTTTGCTTATTCCAGTTAATATTTCCGGTATATTGATTTGAAATTTATTCCTCATCGGGTAATCGAGAGATTTATGGTGAGAAAGAACCTTTATAAGTGAAAAGAGTTGCATGCAATCCTAGATATAGGACGACATAAATCTTCTGGATTAGGGTCAAACCTAATATGGGAATTCATAAATCATTGTAATGCAATCTTGGGGTTTTAACTAGAAAGAGATTTCAGTTAATCAATTTGAGATTAGGAGTTTTTCACCTTGAAAGAGGGTTTAACTTAAATCGGAAATTTCTACGGTCCATAAAACATGAGATTATATTAAAAGAGGATGGTTTTTGCTTAAGGGCTTAAGGTTGTATTTTTATCTTGTTAAATCACAAAAATATTCTAGAGGGATTTACATTCGAACACATTTCTATCTCCTGATTTCTTATTTTACAATCTCCTTTTATTTTATCAATTTTAATTTGTTGAGTACTCAGATTCTTTATTCCTCAAAACAAACCTCTTGATTATTGTTAGATTAGATAACGAAAAGACGGTAATTACTAGTATTCATGATCCTCGTGGGAATGATACTCGGTACTCGATAATCTATACTATAAAATGATAGGTGCACTTGCCTAAGGTTTTTAGACTAGTTTTCGAGCCATAAAGTTTTTGGCGTCGTTGCCAGGGATTGTGATATTAGGAACACTTTATTTTTATTAATCTAGTCATTTTTTTTTCTCATTATTGCTTTTCTTCTTATCTATCTTTGAGAGCCTTGTTTAACACTTCCCATCTTTATTTACCGCAGTGTATGCCTACTCGTCGTCGAGACAGGAAAGGCGAAGCCGCCAGTAGTGACACTAATACGGAAGGAAGCATTAATACAGGATACGAAGAGGATATAGACGAAAGCAAAGATTTTTCTATGGTGGATGAACCACAAAGAACTATATACGATTACGCCAAGCCATCCATGGATGGCACAACGTCAAGCATTGTAAGGCCCGGCCGTTGTTGCCAATAATTTTGAAATTAAACCCAACGTTATTCAAATGGTGCAACAGTTTGTCCAATTCGACGGTCTACCACACGAAAATCCCACTAATCACATCGCAAATTTCCTTGAGATTTGCGACACTTTCAAGATAAACGGGGTCTCCGATGATGCCATTCGCCTACGCTTATTCCCATTTTCTCTTCGGTGATGAGCAAAACAATGGTTGAATACCTTGCCAAAAGGAACAATTACAACATGGAATGTTATGGCGGAAAAGTTCCTCTTGAAGTATTTTCCACTGGCGAAAACCGCAAGATTAAGGAACGAAATCTCTTCATTTACTCAAGCGGATGATGAAACTTTGTACGATACTTGGGAGAGATCTAAGGAATTGTTGCGAAAGTGCCCACACCATGGCCTACCTCTTTGGATGCAAATCCAAACATTCTATAATGGGCTACTTTTTTCAACAAGACAAATGATTGATGCAAAATGGTAGGGAGAACTCTGAATAACAAAACGCCAGAAGCCGCTTAGGATTTGATCGAAGGAATGGCCATGAACGGCTACCAATGGCAATCCATACGAGGTAAAACTAACAGGTCAGTGGGTGTGTATAATGCAGATGTAGTGGTTACACTAGCCGCACAAGTCGAAGCTCTAACCCAAAAGATTGACGATCTGGCGACTCCTAAACCACAACTACAAGTTTTATCATGTGAAACTTGTGGAGGATCTCACAATCACCAAGAATACCCACACACAATACCACAGTTGAACATGCCAATTATGTTGGAAACCAAGCCCGAATCTTCCGATTAATGCTTTCAAAGAATACATATAATCCTGGTGGCAACAACATCCTAATTTCAGTTGGGGTAAGCAAAGCCAACCACGGCCTAATCCCAATCTAATTCACACACGACTCTGTGGATTCCAGTCAACCCAAGGAAAGCCTAATTTGGAAGAACTCATGGCAAAGTTTGTGCAATCAACAGATGCCCGATTCCAGGCAGTCGAAACATCCTTAAGAAATCAAGAAGCATCTATCCATAATTTGGAAAATCAAATAGGCCATATTGCGAAAATTATTTCTGAAAGGCCGCAAGGAAGTTTTCCGAGTAACACTGAGCCAAACCCAAGAGAGCACGTAAAGGCAATTATCATTAGTTTTCCACATGAGCATGATTATGCCAACATCCCCATGCAGAAATACGTGGAGGATGACATACCTAAAGAAAAGCCTAGGAAAAAGGTGGTTGCAGAATACAAGCCCAAGGTCCCTTACCGGAGTTTAACTGAAGAAGATAGAAGGGAGGACAAATTTGGTAAGTACCTCGAGTCATTCAAACAATTACATACCAATATTCCATTTGTTCAACCTCTTTCAAAGCATACAAGGGATCTAAATGATATCAATTCTAATGAAAATAACCTTAACGAATTATCAAATGTGCAATTGAATGATGAATGTTCTTCCAATAAACTACCACAAAAATTTAATGATCCAGAAGTTTTATTAATCATTGTACAATTGATGGTTTACCTGTTGATAGGGCACTAGCTGACTTAGGAGCTAGTATTAATTTGATGTCTTATGAAACATTCAAGCATATGGGATTGGGTGAACTTAAACTAATAGGATGGACATTCAATTAGCCGATAAATCGATTAAACATCCTATAGGTATTATTAATGATGTGTTAGTCAAGATTGATAAATTCATGTTCCCGAGTTGATTTTATTATTAAGTGACATGTACAATGATATTGAGGTTCCTTTAATTCTTGGGCGTCCTTTCTTGGCTACGGCAAAATCAATCATTGATGTGTATGATGGAAAATTAACTTTGAGGGTGGGGATGAACAAGTAATCATTAAGATTCATGTTGATATTGATAAGGATATTACTTGTTCTTTTGTTGACTCGGTTTCCTTGAGTGATGTGAAAACTAAAAATCTCTTGGAGAAATGTTTTGTTCAAGGAGCGGGAAAACCCACGAGAAATAATCTTCTTAGGAAGCTTATGTCCAAAATAGAGACTCGAAATGTCAAAGAGCACATTTTGAAGCTTGAAGGTTGAGGTAGTTCTACTAAATGCCAAAGGAATTTTCATAAGTCCAAGGCTCCGCCTGACTAATCTCCACATTTAGATGAATTAGTCCAACTATACGACTCTAAAGAAGCATTACCCGGAGGCAACCCGATGATTTTTGTGTATTTTCTTTTTGTTCAAATTTTGGTTGCGTGGAGATATTTTGTTTTTAAAAAAAACACGGGCAAAGGCCGTGTTAGGAAACACGGCCATGTTGGTACCTTCATTAGCGAACATGGTCTGGTCGTGTTCAAAAATGCGTAAGAAACACGCTTAGGCCATGTTATTAAACATGACCGTGTTTTTAATAAAAAAAATATTTACAGGGAAAATACGTACGAAACACGCCCCGGCCGTGTTACCTAACACGGTCGTGCTTTTATTAAAAAAAATTCAAACAGGGAAATTCGTAACGAACACGCCCTCACCGTGTTGAATAACACGACCGTGCTTTTATATAAAAAAATAATAATAAATATGGCAAAATTCATAGGCAGCATGGTCGTTTCGGCCTGTTGTTCCCTACCTACTTTTATTCCCGAAATTTCTCCCCAAAACCCTTATTTTCTTCCTCTTTCTCTCCCTTTTCCCAAAAACTCTCCCTTACATCCCAAATTCTCCCCCACCCCTCTCAAATTCATCACTCACAACACACCACACACCACACACCTTCACACCTCCAAGATTTTTATCTTCTCCTTCAAAATGCAACCAAGGTATGTTTTTTCTTTGTTTTCTTTTGTTTTTTGGTTCCTCTTAAATTCGATTATTACTTGCTTTAATTGGTAGATTTCTTCCTTTATGTGTTGTTGTGAAGGTCTTACTTTGTTGTAATTGAAAATTCATGGATTTGTGTTGTTAATTCTTCGACACCCTAGAAATTGCAATTTAGGGAAATTGAAATTTGGGATATATATTGCTCAATGATGCTTTCATGAATTTTCATTTGTAGTGTGTTCTTTTGCTATTTTATTGCCTCTTATGTTAATGGTAGGGACTTGTTTGTGGAAATTTTCCTAAGGCATATGTGTAGTTTTTCATTTGATTAAGATACTTGTTGATTGAAAGCTAACCGTTTGTTATTGTTGTTTGTGGAAATTGTCCTAATGCATATTATTGTTGTCATTGTTAATGGGAGAATATGTTGAAATCTTGGATTGTTGTTAAATGTTGTCTATTATTACGGGAGTTCATTTATAAACCAAAAACAAATGCTCAACTTGTTCAACTTTCTATCATTGCATATCCTCTTGTTGGGTTTGTGTTGCAACTATGATGGTTTTGTAAAAGGATTGATGATGACTCATATGTTTTGGTTTGATTAAGTGTGTTCGATGATTAGGTTTAGGTTGTTGGTAGTCGATTTCTTTGGCCCATAATATGTTTTTGGAATGATCTTTCACGCTTATTTTATGTTTCTTTTGACACGAATCGGAGGTCCAAATGCGGTCGCACCGGGCGGCGCTTCCTCCTCCATGTGGCCCCGCACCGGGGCCGCCAAACCCCTCGCGCAGATCCACCATCACGTCTTTGCCCACAAGGCATTTCCTTTCGGGGCGCAGATCATAAGGCCAATTATAACCGCTAGCCCAATGTCCCCCCTGCTCAACACACGATAGTCGAGATAATTTAACATTAGATGCTCGGGGCTCCGTTTGGATGTGGAGTGGATGTTCGATCGATTGGGTGGAGGTATTTTATGAACTTATGCATGTCCACCTACATCCGCCACACTCTCGAATTCCTCGATTCTTTTTATGTTGAAATCACCTCAGTCCACATCTTTGAAGAAGGGCGCATCACTTTTCGACTATTCAACAACGAACACCAACTCACGTTGGTGGACTTTAACACCATCTATGGCTTATAAGCAGATGGTTTACGCATTAAACCCTTGGGATTTAAAGATCTCCAATTTTGGCGAGCAATCACACGTGAGCAAAAGTACCGCCCATCTCAAGCCAAGTCATCCGGCATTGTCAACCCATGCTTTAGTTCGTTCACCGGTGCTTTCTAGCACACTCTTTGGCAGGAGAGAAAGCAAATGGGTCGTCCAACTCAACGAACTATATTTTTATGGGCTATGATTAACGCTTCTTCGGTTGACACGGGCTCTACTTAGCCAAGCACTTCCTCAAGGTCACCGGAAAGATAAAGGGAAAATCGTTATTGGTGGCCTTATTACACCTATCGCTGCCCATTTTAGTTATGACTTGACGGGTCTCGAACAAGCCGGGCCGACCCTGGTCGATGTCTAGTATTGTATCGTGATGGGTATGATTCAGCGAACGGTGATCGATTAGATCCTTCGATTCAAGGATACTCAACAAACACATCATTTGCCCGATCCACCGCGTACCTCGGTAAGGGATCGGGGCAATTGGAAGATGCTCTATCCCCATAGCGGTGGCACGAAGCATTACAATTACCAAAGACCACCGCCACCGATACGGAGGACTACCAAAGTGAGGACCCCGATTTCGATGCTCCCTCCTCCTCACACCCACCACGAAGACAATCCCCCTGGATGAAACTATATCCTTACTTCGAGCTATTCAATTGGAGCAAATGCACCAGCGTGAAATCCCGGATCGATAGGAGGGAGGATAGCGCAGAACTTTGCTCATCTTGAAGAACAACAAAATCAGCATTTCCTCAATCTTCAACAAAGAACAACAACATCATTACAACCTCCTCCGCCAACAACAACAAAAAAATGAACAACGGCGAAGACTACTATGCCATGTTGGATCGGATCCAACAATGGCATATTTCGCAAGGACATTTTCCACCACCACAATGAGGTCGTATTTTTCTTTTGCTTTTCGTCGCATTTCTATTTTCTTTGATTTCGTACTGTATCCCATCTCCTTCTTCACATTGGGGACAATGTGACCCTTGAAGTTGGAGGTGGTGAGATTTGTTAGCACTTTTAGATATTTAGACATTTGGTGAGATTTACTTGCACTTTTAGACTTTTATTTATTTTCGGTATTTTTGCTCTTTTCTTTCCTTCTTATGCATTTTATCGACTTCTTTTCTTTTGAGGTGTCTATATTACAATTAGATAGGTTGTTTGTTGATTTGTTTTAACCCCATTTTACCCGAAAAAGTCTTCTTTTTGAAAAGTCAAACCACCAAAAATGTTTTAACTGCGTGACTTTAGTAATATGTTGAACTTAGCCAAAAGAGTACAATGTCATGAAATTAGATTGGATTTTGCTTAAATGAAAATACTTTGTGTCATGATCACTGGAGAAATCCTAATTCGGGTAGAAATCATACATCGAAAAAAAAAAGAAATGTGTTTATATTTTTATATTCCGCTATTTGTTGTTGCTTAGTAACTAGAAGCATTCATGAGCCCCATGTTTATCTTTTACATAAAATGGCGGCACAAATATGAGTATGGGATACCACCCTAGGAGCTTTTGAAAATACATTCAAAATTTAAACCTAGTGGAAGTTTGCCTCAAGGTGTCCTAATTTATAACTATATACATGTTTACAAAAAAAATGAAGGATAGATGACGCTTGATTTTTGGATATCTACTTTTATCATTGCATTCTTATATTCGGTCTAAGCGAAAATATGTCGGTTTCCATGATATGACAGCTTTGTTGATTAAAAATTTTGATTACCGTGGTCACTCTTTCTTAACAAATTGGTTGTTTTGAAAAAATTGAATTGATTGGCTCAATTGGGAACAAAAAGGGTCGGAATCACTTCAATCATGTCAAAATTGTGGAAATAGATACCTCTTGTGTTTTCAATCCCCCTCTTTATTTTAAAATTGCTTGAGGACAGGCAAAATTTCCAAGTTTGAGGTGGTTTGATAAGTGCATTTTTACCACATTTGCTTAACTCTTTTTTGTCATTTTCTTTAACTTTTTAATTTATTAATCAACAAAATTCAAGAAAAATCACTTTGGCTTGTTTTAAATAATGAAGGTGAAAACTTGGAACAAACTCTTATGGATTTCGTATCAAATTCTTGAAAAAGTAAAGATCAACTTATACGAACAAAAATGAAGGAAGTCAACATCGATTGAAAAGGGCACAAGAAGACTCAATTTCGTACAAAATACACCCCTAGTGTATTGGAGAACATGGTCATGCTTCAAAATCACAAAAAATAAGAAAAATCGGGAAAACACGCCCAGGCCGGCTTGAAAAGCATAGTCATGTTTTGTCTGTCGATAATGAAAACACGGCCATGCCGTGTTTAAAAGCACACTCATGCAAAGGATTTCCAAAAGTCGTGCAGACATGGCCTAGCCGTGTTAAGAAACACGGCCGTGTTCGTCAAAATTAACGAACACGGCCTGGCCGTGCTTTTCCTCCCAAATGAGACACTTTTTGCGAAAATTATGGAAGCCTTCCTTTTTGCTTTTTGACAACTTTTGTACAACTTTTACATCTCATTTCTTTGCACTAAGATCTAGAGATAATTATTTTTAACCACCCCAACTTTACCCCTTTTTACACTTCACAACCTAGACTTTTATTTTTATCCTTTTGCATCCCGAACTACGAAAATAATTACTCTTTGCAACTTTTGGACCATTTTGCCCCTAGGATTTTATTCTTTAATAACAATAGTTCTAGTTATCCCTTTAAACTCTAATTTGTTGCGATTGCTCCATAAGGATAAATATATTGCATTATACTATAATCAAAAGTTTTTCACTCCTAAACAATTTGTTTTTCGGATTTTTCGAGAAATAAGAACCCGATTTTTCGTAAATTGTTTTGTTCGTGGCATTGTTACACCTACTTAGATCCAGTCTCTATTCGAGGTTTTAAATGGATCATGTCGGGTTTCCGACCTATAAACTCAACAAGACATACTTCTATTAGGATCTTATTTCAAGTATTTATCCGTATACAAATTGGGTCTTTAGATGAAAATGAAAATAGTCCATTACGACCATATCGGCCCAACATGCTTCCGTAAAATTAATAAATCCCTTAAAATTCATACCTCTTTTGACCGAAACAGCACCGGGTTAAGTGGTTCGCAACGCCACCAATCGGAAAATTACTGCCCCCAGATCTTTTGACGAATACTCCTCACTGTTCAACCTCACCTCGGGGAAGATGATCTCGCAAGTTATCCGACTCCTTCGAAATCTCGCCAAAGACAAATTGGAGTTCGTTTCCTACTCCAAGGCGTAAAGTAATTCTTCAAAGGGGATTGATCAATAGTACATCATGAACACATGTTGAACAAACGGCCTTTTATTTTATTAAGAACTTAAAGAAAAATTTATTACATTAGTAATCTCCTTTTGGGAGGAGAATACTTGTTTAGCCTCTCATGTATGAGGCTTGCACTCGAAAACACATAAAAACTTAAAAACTAAAACACTCAAAATATTACAAATTTTTCTCGGACTTTATTATAAGAAAACTAAGGAAAATGTTCGATGTCCTCGCCTTCCTTCAAATCCTGCATTTTATAGTGGTAAGTCCGGACTTCAAAGGCGGACTTCAAATCTTGTTGATATATATGACGTCATCGCTTACGTCATATCCCACATTATTGCCTCGCCACCGGTTTTCTTTTTCTCCGCGTGACTTCGACCCATGTGATGTTTGTCGGGAATCTTTTAAAAATTTGGTTTACGTGGTCCCCGAGGGATAACGCGTTTTGTGAGTGGGCCCTTATCCTTTCCAAATTGCATGATCTTGTCGGTCGGGTTTGGGTCGGAATCCTTTCCCAAACTCGGGTTCCTTTTGTTCGGGCATGCTTAATGATCCTGTCGACCCAACGGCCAACATGCGCCATGTTACGAAATTTCCGGTAAGTTTCTTTGCTTGCCTAATCTTGTTTTCCCAGAATTCTTCTTTTGGTCTCAAAGAGTTCTTCGCAAACCCCGTGGTTGATCCAGTCATCGAATTCAAAAGGAAAGATCCATTTGCCGAATGCTGAAGAACTTGAATGGATATTTGACTTTGTCCATTTCGATTAGACAAACCCAAAGACCTCATGCTCGTCCGTAGAAGCTTCGTCTTGAGAAAATGCTCCTACTAACATCGGTCCTTCTTCCGGTGAAGTTGCGCTTAATATATTTTAAAGCATTTCCATCCGGTCTTCTTAGCTTGATGAAATGAAAAGCTTCATTAAAGCCTTTCTTCATTTGGTTCGAGTCAGCACGATAAAATACGGTTCAAAATATCGCCTCGGCCAAGTGTGGATTATTGGCCCAAGTCTCGTAAATCGCTTCCCCATCCATTTTGGTAATTTTGAGATTTCGGGAATCCTGGTGACACGGTATAGATTGAAGCTAAAGCTCCAAAAGTATACCATTCTGTACTTCATTTGGATGACTTCCTGGTTTCATCCAAACTCGGGATACTTGCCGAGATATCAACCATTGTTTTTTTCCGGGTTAATACCTTGCCTTGTAACTAGTTTCTCCCAT
Source organism: Rehmannia glutinosa (assembly GCA_016081115.2). Lineage (NCBI taxonomy): Eukaryota > Viridiplantae > Streptophyta > Magnoliopsida > Lamiales > Orobanchaceae > Rehmannia > Rehmannia glutinosa. The sequence continues at coordinate 28,671,334 of CM071925.1, read as the reverse complement.
TGCCTCGATATACCCGCATAGGAGAAATCTTATTCTCGTCGTTTGAACCTTAGATTTGCACATCTGTGGCCTAAGATTCAACTCTCCTCTTTTACCCCGCAGGTCTTTGGGTTGACTTGAAGACTCGGGTTGTGACACCGGAGCTTCAACATTCGTTCTGATTTGTACACCTCGGGGATGCATCACCCGCAACACTTGTGATTATGGTACTTGAATCCATAACCTCCGGGTTAGAGCCCCGTACTCTCTCGGCCCCTTTTTGCACCGTAGGAGATGCGGCCTGGAAGAGAGGCCCTTGCGATGCTAAGAACAATTGTCCTTGAGCGAACCGGCATGCTCGTATTTGACTAGAAACGGATTTTGGTCACTGTTGAAGTCGTCCAAGAACTCGCATTGAGACATAACGTCCCAAAATCTCGTTCTAGACTCTCCAGGTTTTCCCTGAGATGTCTTACTCGTTTAAGGACCTCGTCAGCAACGCGTCCTTCCATCTCGTGTCAAAAAATCTGCAAGAATATTTTCATGAGATTTTATAATGACAATATCATAATCATAATATTGACATTCAGCTTGCCATCTAAGTAATCGAGGCCTTTTTTGGTTTTGATTCAATTTTGTTTTTCAGAAAAGCCTTGACACTAGAATTATCAATTTTTAAAGTAAACTTTTTAGCCAGTAAAAATAGAGGCCATTTTTTAAAAGCCTTTCTGACTGCGAAGAATTCTTTTTCGTTAATATGCCACCGAGTTGCTTCACTAGGGGTGAATAAACCGCTGCAGTATCTGCATGGCACTTCCTCGTTTGGTGTGACTTTCGTAAGAACTGCTGCCCACCAATCATCACTGGCATCCGTATATAAAACCGATTCGTCCTCGTCTTGGGAATCGCAAGCTTTGGAAGTCATTTACAAACTTCTTTAAGTTGCTTAATTCCTTCTTGATGTTCATCTTCCCATTTGAATATCGCATCTTTTTTTCAAGAATGGGCTAAACACCTTCCTGTAGTATGCTAGATTGTTAATAAACATTCCAAAAAAATTAACAACTCCCAAAAAACTCAAGTTGCTTCTTGTCTTTAAGTGTATCCGAAATCCCTGTATCTTTTCCACAATATGATTACTAGAATAATTCCCGATTCATCGATTTCAATTCCGAGGAATTCAATCTGTCTTTGTTGCGATTACGCCTTCTTTTCCGAAAGTACTAATCCTTCTTTGTGACAAACATCTCAAAATATTTCCAAATGTTTGAGATGCTCCTTCATGTTCTTTGATGCGATTAGAATGTCGTCGATATACACGAACATGAAATGAAATAATCTTTGAAAAGATTATCCATCTTTCTTTGATATATCCGGGGTGCGTTAGCCAATCCCATAGGCATCACGTTCCAAATATAGTGTCCCCCGTGGTGTAGAGAAAGTCAAACTTCTTACTTTCTTCCTCCATCTTAATGGGTAGAATCCAGGACTTGCAATCGAACTTTGAGAATATCTTGGCTCCTTTGATACGATTAACCGTGATGTTCTCTGCTTGGGATATAGTATCCGTCGAACTCCAAAATGTTATTAATTCCTTTGTAATTAATAACAAGTCTTGGCTTTCCTCTTTTGATTTCTCCATGGTTTCTGACTAAGAACCCTGGACTGCTGTATGGAGAAACTCCAGGTGAGATTAACTTAAGGTCAAGATGTTCCTTAAGTATCTTCTGCATATCCTCACGATCCTCCTGGTTCATAAGGATTGGCTTGAATCTTACGAACTCGTACTCCTTTCCAGGTTTAACCTTTAAGGAAGCTTTAAGCTCGTTCTTATCCCACCAAGCCAAAGGATCTTCATTGTAATTCCTTTGGATCTTCTTCTTGATATCTTCGAGTGATATTTGTTCCTCTATGGTTACATCACTCTGTGGATTCTCCATTAGACTCATCCATAATCCTGCAATGGCTTCTGGAGTGACTCGTTCTTCTCCTTGTACTCTGAATGAATACAAGTTATTATCCCATATCTTCTGGATCCTTCGGATTGAACCAAATTGTCTATAGGATAATAAAGCTTCACCAAATTTCCTTCGATCCGCCATTTTTGGATTGCGAAGTTTGGCTTCATCACCACGCTTTGCTGCGAAAATTAATGGGCATTTTTCTAAAATGCTTCCCGATCTCTGGACAATAATCTTATGATCACATAAGGTTGTGAAAATAAGTCTTCTCGTCTCGTTCTCTTGTGTGAATCGCTTGAATGTTTGTAGGAAATTGTTTCCCGCAAAAATATCTCGCACTTTGTATCATGGAAATAGATTGGTGGCGTCTTTACTTTGTACCATGGGTACGCCCGCGCCTTCGATCATTATTTCGCTTGTTTAATTCCTGTTAAGGATAAGAATCCTTTTAGAGAAATCTCTTCCTGCAATAGCTGGTAAATCTTCTCAATTTCTTTAGGAAAAACATCCGGCTTTGCGAAGACATATTCCGACTGAATCAATATAGGCGGCGAAATACTGCTTTTGTATTCGACATATAACATTCCAATAGAAATGTATATGGAGAATGGACTAGTGGTCATCGATTCTCAGATCTTTTATTCGCCACTTTGTAAACTCCATTCCGTCTTGTAATCTTTCCCAAGGTTTATGATCCTCAAGAAATTCAATTCCCGATTAATTGTTCTGGGATTTTCCCCAAACTCTGTGATAGTAACCTCAATTTCTCCTATCTTCAGGCTTCCTTGATACCTTCCAACGATTGGTTGTTGGAGATAATATAGAACATCACAAGGAAAAATGTTATCCTTTTGAGTGATGTCGAATATTACTTCAACCTCTCGCCATCCTTCTGGACATTTCAGCTCTCCTGCTGTTTTAAAAACATCGGGGATGCGCTGAACTGTATTTGGTCTCCTTTCTTCCCAACGGCTACTACTCACCATTCTGTCTTCTTTGGAAAGACATCCTTCTAGGCTCAACTCGAGACTCCGACTTTTGTTGAAGACTGTTGATCTTGAATTATCATATCAATCTCCTTAATAGTTGGAGATTCAATGATTTCTGTAACACCACTCGCAAAGTCCTCAAAGATTCTTGGGACTTCAATAAATTCCTTTCTCAAGAATACTTGAATGATGGGTATTCGAGAGAGCATAGGAAATCTTGTATGTGATCGAGTAAGGCCTGTTTCCTTCTTTCATCAAATCGACTCTTTTGAAATCTTGATGAAGGGTTAGGACTCTCTTCAAGTCTCGATCTCCCAAATTGTATGCAATTCTAGGATAGACATTAAATGCCAATTTCCCGCATACAAATTTCCAGAATCGCTCCAAGGCATGAATCCTTAAGATGCGAGATTCGCTTGTCAAAGATAGCAAGATTGAGAGGCGAATCTATTCCTTCTTTGAATGTTGCTTTAATAATTACTCTTATGGCTCGATATGAATCCATGAGAGTGTATTTGCAACTTCTCTTTTAACTTTGCTTTTGATCTCTTGTATTTCTCTAATAGGGACCAACGCATCTCGATCAGTTCTTGGTAAACTCCATCGGAATGGCAAGTTCTCCGATTGTTACTCTGTGAATAATTTGGTGTTTTCTGTTACGAAACCCAATCTTATCCAATGCTTTTTCCATAGCTCCGATTGTAAATCCATCATAGACTTGAAGCTTTGGATCTTCCTTCATGATTCTCATAAGAGTCTTATGAGACACCGTAGTGTGAGAGAGGAATCGACATATCCTCCCTGACCGTTTGTTGAAGAATTTCTTCTTCACTCTGATTCTGAACTGGATTCACTTCCATCATCAGAATAGATCTCTTCTTCATAGATGCTTTCATCTGAGGGAATATCCTCAAATTGATACACCTGTATTAAATCCACGATAATAGACAGCTTCTTCGATTTAAATTGTGGCCTCGAACTATCGACTCCTCTTTTTTGATTATCCGGGCAATCCGTTGAGATATGCCCTCTTGCTCGCATGTCCAAAGCAATTACATCTTTGAAACTTTCATTAGCTCTAGTGTGAGCACGCCCGAAAGTTCTTCTCCCTGGATTTCTGCTGGTACTTGCTTGATTAGAACCCGATGATGAGGCTCTTACTTACGCTTGGTGCTTTGGTCTTTGCCCGATTTATAACTTCGGGCCTTTTGTTTTGACTAGAACCTTCTAGGTCTCCATGAAGACCTACTTATTTTGCTTTTACTTCCTCGGCGGTATGGATGGCTTTGCTCCTTCTTCCTTTTGTGCCGCGCCTTGGTTGACCTCCCACTCTTTGTTGGGATATCATTATCTATGCAACATAGAGGAACCGCTTTGTTAATTCCTCTTAATCTTTTGTAATTTTTGTGTAAAGTCGCTTGGTAACACCATTCGATAACTTGGCCTTTAGGAAAGACATTTTTCTCGCCCGCGCTTTCTACTTGACTCCACCCTTATTCCCGATAAGCATTTCTCTCCAAGGACTCGGAATTTTGGCAAAGAATAGGCATGCGGCTTCTTTTTCCTCAATCTTGGATTTCCACCGTATTCGGTGAACAACTTGATATATTCGTCAATATGACAAATATCCAAAGAACTCAAGGCTATAGAGGGCTTGTTTATATTTCTTTCTTTTTTCATCCTCTAATCCCTCGAAATAACTTTGTGCCGATGAATTGGATTTTGAATAGTTTTGCCATACCATCGACAATTCCTTTAAGTGATTCCCCGATGTGACCGAACTCTTCGTACTAGCATCGGTCATATCCCAGCAATCTTCACCGATCCTTCAAGACTCATTTCAAGGAGTAAAATGAATGAATCCTTTGTAAGATCGAGGGTTCTCTTTGAAATTCTCATAGTGAAGCCCATTCATCAATGAGAACTTCTCTTTTTAAAATCAGGATGTCCAGTTTAACATCAACCCATACGGATGTATTGGGTCGAGTGCGATCTTCCATAAGGCGTCGATAAACATTCGGCCTTCCGGTAGGTTGTCCGCAGTTCCCAAAGAGGGTTTCGACCTCCTGTCCCGAAAGTGGATCACTCCCGGTCGTGAAATCCCGGATGTGGCATCCTTTCGTCCCGAGCTCCATGATGTGAACCCGTGCTTTCTTCGACGTTAGGATTAATTGGTGGCGGTGGTGGAGGAATTGGTCTACCTTGTGGATCATAGGTAACCAAAGCCGATTCTCACCGCGTTCATCTTTAAATCCACAATACCTAATCCCGCGAAGGATTCTGCCAGGTCGTGTAGATCTTTAAGATTCATCTTTTCAATATCCATCTTTTTTAATTTTTGATGGATTTTCCTTTGATTAGAGCAATGAGCTTCTCCTCATCCGTCATTTTTCGTATGACTTCGGTTGGTTTCCCCTTTTGGTGTAAATAGGGTACTGTCCCAAAATCAATACGTTTCCTTCCTCCGGATGAACTTGGCCTGATCCTCCAGGTTCTTGACTCGTTTTTGAATATCATGAAGGAGTTCAAGAGTTTCCTTCGATATTTCACCATCGTCTCCATCCGGTTCTGGATCTGATGAACTTGTATCTTGTAGATGAATATGGCGGTTGCCATAATTCCGCACCGTCTTCGGATTTCTCTAAGATCTTCGGATATCTTAGATTTATCTGGAAGTATCTCGTTCCACTCGGTACTCCATCGGAATCATTGTTCGATGGGAATTTTCATGAACCGTTTCTTGAAGGTTCATCAAGTGAACATATAGGGTCTGGTTAAGCATCCAGAATCGCCATAATATTCTCTCATTTTGCATTGCCTTAAGGTTTCCCGTCGGCTCCCTGCTGTTTCCTTTTCTTCATGCCGGTATTCCCAATATGAAACACAGTGTCAATGTGTTCTTGTGCATACATCGTCAATATTTGACGATATGTCTGTAAGGTGTACATCTCGGACATCGGTCCGGATCCATAATCTCGGAGTAAATTCTCCTCACCAATTGTTAATTACATAAATATAATAAATTTAACTAAAAGTTCTTAATAAACCTAGGCTCTGATACCATTTTCGCGGGATCGCAAGACCTTTGGGAGTAATCAAAGAAAATGCAATGAAATTTATCGTTCGGGTTGCAAAGTGTAACAACTTTAAAGTTTATAGTGTAAACTACAAACCAACTTTCCTGAAACCAGGGGTAAAACCGAAATTTTATGCAAAGTGTAAAATTTTGTAAAGTTTAGGTTGCAATCAGTAACTTTTCAAAGTTCGGGTTGCAAAGTGTAAAAACACGTATAGTTTGGGATGATTTAAAACGTTATCCCCTAAGATCTATTATTCTCTCAATTATCACATGAAAACAAGGATTCAACAACCCAACTATGGAAGTGGAGCAATTATTTGTCAAAAGATGACATTGTTAATGTGTTCTTTCACAAAAATAATGTTTATAAAAGCCAATAGTTTGGGTTAGAGGATTCATTCATTCCAAGTTTCATTAGATTCATCTCTAGTTAGGAAGTAAAATACATTGAGAGAATAAAAGAGAGGTAGATTTGGAGATTGATGAGCATTGTAGAAGAAGGCTTGGAGCACAACATCATTGAAGTCAACCAAGGAAGAAGTCTTGTTTTGGTCTTGAATAAAAGTACACCATGTCTATTTCATTTAAATCTTCTAGTGCTTGAATGTAATGAACTCTAGAATGTATTTGTGATTAAGGCTTGTATGTTTTTAACATAATCTTCATGTTTTATGTGATTCACTTGATTTTATGCTTTGCTCATTCGAGTTAATATTTCCGGTATATTGATTTGAAAATTATTCCTCATAGGATAATCGAGAGATTTATGGTGAGAAAGAACCTTTATAAGTGAAAAGAGTCGCATGCAATCCTAGATATGGGGCGACATTAATCTTCCGGATTAGGGTCAAACCTAATATAGGAATTCATAAATCGTTGTAATGCAATCTTGGGGGTTTTAACTAGAAAGAGATTTCAGATTAATCAACTTGAGATTAGGAGTTTTCACCTTGAAAGAGTGTTTAACTTAAATCATAAAATTTCTACGGTCCATAAAATATGAGATTATATTAAAAGAGGATGGTTTTTGCTTAAGGGCTTAAGGTTGTACTTTTATCTTGTTAAATCACAAAAACATTCTAGAGGAATTTACATTCGAACACATTTATATCTCTTGATTTCTTATTTTACAATCTCCAATTTTAATTTGTTGAGTACTTAGATTCTTTATTCCTCAAAACAAACCTTTTGATTATTGTTAGATTAGATAACGAAAAGACGGTAATTACTAGTATTCATGATCCTCGTGGGAATGACATTTGGTACTCGGTAATCTATACTATAAAACGATAGGTGCACTTGTCTAAGGTTTTTAGACTAGCTTTCGCGCCATCAGTTTTGACGGTTGAATTTTGTGAATTGGTAGAGAGAATTTTGAAGGGAATGGAGGATTTTCGAATTGGGCGTGAAAAATTGTGTTTCAAAACCCCAATTTGCTAAATTATAGTTCTCATTCGGGTCTGGTCGTCGCTGTGCATGCTCGCGCTTCTCGCACAACATTGTTGCGCGGGCCTGCGTTGTGTTATTGCGTGCATCCGCGCACCCATGCACCTGTGAAAATTTCTCTTTTTTTAATACCTATTATATATATACTTATACAAAAAGAGAAAACTTAATCAAACCATTAGATACGGTTAGCCGAGAAAATAAAAAGAGAAAAAACAAAAAATATAAAAAGGGAAAAACTTGGGTTGCCTCCCAATAAGCGCTTACTTAACGTCTCAGCTTGACGATACCTGAGCACGGTCTTAAGTAACCTCTTGAGCCTCATGCTCGATTCCTTCACTTCGAGATACCCCTTCAAAGTATGGCTTAACCCGTTGGCTATTCACCTTGAAAGATTCATGCGTCCTTGGATTAAGCAATTTCACTGTTCCATAAGGGTATACCTCTTCGATCTCAAACGACTGCTCCATCTCGATTTTAATTTCCCAGGAATAATCGCGATCGTGAGTTAAATAAAAGGACCTTCATTCCTGGTTTGAGATTTTTATGGATAATCCTTTTATCGTGCAATCGTTTGACTTTATCTTTGTATATTCACGTATTTTCATATGTGTCATTGCAAAGCTCGTCAAGTTCGACAATTGCAACTTCCTTTCGACTCGACTTTGTCCAAATCGAAATTTGTTGCTTTGATAGTCCAATATGCATTGTTCTCCACTTCAACTGGTAAATGACATGCTTTCCGAAAACTAGTCTATAGGGGCTCATTACCAAAACCATTTTATAAGTTATTCTATATGCCCAGCGCATCATTTAACTTGTAGCCCGTCTTTCCTTGTAGGGTTTACTTTGCCTTCTCCAAAATCCCATTTATTTGTTTGTTGGTAGTTTCCACTTGCCCTAAGTTTGAGGATGATAAGATATAACTACCTTATGTGTGATGCCATTTTTCTTCATCGGTTTTCGAATACTTTGTTCCAAACATATTTTCCCCCATCGCTAATGATAGCTCTCGAATCCAAACTGTTTAAAATATTTTCCTCCACAAACTTGATGACAAGCAGTTAGCATCGCATGTCCTTGTGGGGATTGCCTCAACCCACCGCACACGTAGTCAACGAAGAACAAGTATATATTCATAACCAAAAGACTTAGGAAGGGGCCCATAAAATCAATACACCACACATCAAATATTTGAACTACCAAGTTATTATTCGAGGCATCTCATTCCTCCTACTAATATTTCCACCCTGTGGCATCTATCGCATGTCACCAAAATTATGTGTCTTTGAACAATGATGGCCAATAGAGTCCTGATTAAAGAACCTTAAAGGCTGTTTTACGGCCTCCAAAGTGCCCACCACAGTGCATTTCATGACAAAAAGTCAAAACAATATTATGTTCGTCTTCAGGAATGCATCTTTGGATAATTTCATCTTTACAGATTCTAAATAAGTATGGGTCATCCCAAAAGTAGAACCTACAAGTAGATAAAAATCTTTTCTTTTCCTGAAATGAAAGGTTAGTTCTCACAATTCCAGATGCAACATAATTCACAATGTCGGCATATCAAGGAATTGAAGTAACCTCAAATAATTGCTCATGGGGGAAAGAATCAATTATATGCTCGTGTTTATGAGAAGCAAGAGTATCCTCAGTAAGCGTAGGACGAGACAAATGATCCGCCACTACATTCTCACACCCTTTTTTATCGTTTATTTCAACATTAAATTCTTGCAATATCAAAATCCACCAAATTAACCTAGGTTTAGCTTGTGGCTTACTCAACAAGTATCGCAGGTCAAAGCGTGATCACTATGAATAATTACCTTAGACCCAACAATGTAAGATCTAAATTTATCCAAGGAGAAAACAACAACTAACAGATTCTTTTTCAGTGGTAGTGTAATTTAATTTTGCATCATTAAGAGTCAACTAGCATAGTAAATCACATGGAGCAACTTATCAATTATTTGTCCTAAGACGCCCCCTACAAAGATGATTAGATGCATCACACATAATTTCAAAATGCAATGACCAATCAGAGCAACAACAACAGAGCGATTATCAATTTCTCTTTTAATGTGTTAAAAGCTTTTAAACATTTTTCATCAAAAACAAAAGGGGCATCTTGAGAAAGTAATTTACAAAGAGGTTGGCTAATTTTTGAAAAATCCTTAATAAACCTTCTATAAACATGCCCAAGAAAACTCCTAATGCCCTTAACATTAATGGGATGAGGTAATTTTTCAATAACATCAATTTTAGCTTTATCAACCTCGATTCCCTTTTTTGAAACCACATGGCCTAAAACAATTCCGCTTGTCACCATAAAATGACATTTTTCCCAACTTAAAGTTAAATTGCATTCAATATATCGTTCAAGAACCTTAGCCAATTTATTAAGACAATCAGAATAAGAGGATCCAAATACAGAAAAATCATCCATAAATACCTCAATGAAGTCCTCAACCATATCGAGAAAAATTGAAATCATGCACCTTTGGAAAGTTGATGGCGCATTGCAAAGTCCAAACAAAGATTCGTCGAAATGCAAAAGTCCCGACCGGATATGTGAAAGTAGTTTTTGCTTGATCCTCCCATGCGATGGCAACTTGATAATAACCTCGACAACCCATCCAAAAATAATAGAAACTATGTCCTACAAGTTTGTCAAGCATTTGGTCAATAAAGAGAAGGGAAAGCGATCTTTTTTAGTTGCGGCATTCAACTTCCGATAATCTATGCACATCCTCCAACCAAATCGTGGTCCTAGTGGGAATAATTTTACCTTTTTCGTTTCTCTACAACTGTTATCCCACTCTTCTTTGGTACAACATGCACTTTGGACTCACCCATTCACTATCCGTAATAGGGTATATTACCCCTTGACTAAGAGCTTCAATACCTCTTTTTCACTACTTCCATCATAACGGGTTCAATCTTCTTTGAGCTTCTCTCTGACGCCTTAGCCCCCTCTTCTAGAATAATTCTATGCATGCATGTAGCAGAGCTAATCCCTTTGATATCACTCAACCCCCATCCAATCGCATTTTTAAATTTTCTAAGCACCACCAACAATTCTCCCTCTTCTTCTTTAGAAAGTACATCAGAAATAATCACCAGCTTCTGCTCACCTTCTTCTAAAATTACATATTTTAAATGCTTAGGGAGTTCTTTCAATTCAAGTTTTTGTTGGGGTTTACTATTCACATCTTCTAACGTGAATGCTTCCATCACCCCCCTCGTTTTAGGCTTGCCCATACATCTTCCATGACGTCAAAAATATCATCCTACTTAAAAAATAAAGTATCAATACTATAATCATGCAAGAATGTATTTTCGACCGCCCCATCAATTAAATCAATGAAAGAGCAATTTTCAAGTGACGCGTGCGAGGGGATAGGGTTAGTGTCAGAAATAGAGAAAGTCACAGTTTCGCTGAGTACAGTCATAGTCGTGCTTCTATTTTTAACATCAATAAGTGTGTACATGGTGGCCATAAATGGACGGCCTAACAGAAGTGTGTGCTCATTACCTTGATTTTGCACTTCCCCTACTTCTAATACAACAAAATCAACAGGGACAATGAGACCACCCACTTTTACCAAAATATCTTCAACAATACTTTTAGGATACCGAATGGACCTATCAGCAAGTTGAAGACATATTCTAGTGGGCTTCAGTTCCCCTAAATCAAGTTGTTTAAAAATATAATAAGGTATCAGATTGATTTCGGCCCCCAAATCGAGCATTCCAGAGGTTTCTTTACCGTTTCCCATTGCAATTTTAATAACAAAACTACCTCAATCTTGTTGTTTAGGAGGCAATTGGTGCTGAAGAATTGCACTTGCCACTTCTGAAACTATTACCTTCTCATTGTCACTGAACATCCTCTTGTTGGATGCGAGTTCTTTAAAGAATTTGATATAAGCTGGCACATTTCTAATAACATCTAGCAGAGGTAAATTAACATTAACCTTAGATAACATGTTATAGAAATCCAAGAACTGCTTATCCTGTTTTTCGTTCTAACGACGACTTGGGAAAGGAATCAGAGGTTTGTAAGGATTGTTGGTTTTGTGCAAGACAGATCCTTTACTCACCTCTTCCTCCTTTTGCATGTCTTTTGAATTCGGGGCCTTCTCTATCTCCTCGTCACCTACAGGGTTAGTCAAAGTAGTAGAAAATGGAATTTCAAATTTGTTATCAATAACCTTACTACTTCGTAACACAGTGACGGCTTGGGCTAGTTCTAGTTGGCTTGGAAGCTTTCCTTTATTTACCACATGTTTGAGCAATTTAACCAACTTGAGTGGCCAATTGACCAACTTGGGTTTCAAGACGTTTAAATAAAGCTTCCATGGACTCAAACCGCTGAATGTTGGCCTCTTGGGTTTTCTTACTAACCTGGATGAACGAACTCAAGCTATCTTCAATGGATGGAGGCCGAGATTGGTTCGATGATTGACCTTGGGGAGGTGGCCTCGGATGGATTTGAGATGGATTTTGCGAATTTCCCCAACTAAAGTTCGATGATTCCACCAACCTGGGTTGTAAGTTTAAGCGTAATGATCATTACGGGCCTTTCTTCAAAACCCTGGATAGCGTTAATGTCCTCAACCTCACCGATCAATCACCATATTACAAACATTAGCCCCATGACCAAATTCACCGCAAATTTCGCATGACTCGATAGAAGGAGGGGCGGTAGAATGCCCTCATGTAGCCAATAATTGTACTTGTTTAGTCAACTCACCAATTATTTTGTCACATCGTAACTTGGAGCTACTTCATTCACGGTAGCCCGTTTGTCTCTCGCACTCTTTTGTTGGGAGTTACCACTCATCATCTCAAGAATATCATAAATTTCATGGGTCGTATGTACACCCATGTAACCCCAAAGAAGATTGTCAACCATATATTGATAATTATATGATAATCCATCATAGAAGAATTGGTTTAACAATTATAGTGGGTAAACCTGCAGTTTTATAAGTTCTTTTGCTAGAAACTTCTTGTTTCCTTTCTTTATTAGGAAAGATATTCTCGAAGAACACATCATTTCTTGATTCTATGATCATCCCTTCATTTATATCAGGAATTGCTGACTTGTGCACTAAAAATCGATATGCACTACTATTAGTTGCATGTCCAATGAAAATACAATCAATCGTTTTAGGACCAATTCTAACTTGTTTTGGCTTAGGTACTTCAACTTTAGCCAAACAATCCCACACTTATATGATGGTTTCCATCCTTTCCATAACTCATATGGAGTTTCATCTTTACCTTTGTGTGGGATCTTATTAAGAATGTAGTTTGCGAGAAAGAATGGTTTCCCCACGAGTTTTTTAGTAAGCCGAACTTATCAACATCGCATTCATCATCTCCTTAAGAGTATGATTTTTATGTTCGCAACTCCATTTGATTGAGGTGAGTAGGGAGGCGTCGTTTGATGAATTATACCCACTTCCGAGCAAAATTCTTCAAACGCAGCAACATACTCTTCTCCTCTATCACTTGAATCATCTTAATTTTCAAATTAAGGCTGATTTTCAACTTCATTCTTATAAGTTTTGAAAGCTACTAAAGTTTCATCTTTGCTTTTCAAAAGATATACATAACAATATCTTGTACAATCAATCAATAAATGTTATGAAGTACTTTTTTCCACCTTGAGTTTGCACAAGTTTTAAATCACATACATTTATGTGAATTAACTCGAGAGGTTTGGTACATTTTATCACCGAATGAAACGGTGCTTTAGCCAATTTTGCTTCAACACAAACATTGCATTTGTCTTGTGAATCGGTTTTAAACGTTTGTATTAATTCCGATTCACAAACTTTTTAATTGTGTTGAAATTTACGTGTCCAAATCTATCATGCCATAAATTAGAACAATCCAACAAGTATACGTATAAAATTCTTATTCTTCGCCTCTTAGCGGAAAACATTCATTATAGACATTTTGAAGAGCCTTTTATCAAGGTACCCTTTACAAAGAAACTGATCATTCTTGGTCATTACAAACATGTCAGAATCTAACACTAGACTAAAATCGGCCTTGCTTAACAGGGACCGAAAACTAAATTCTTGTGGATATCCCAGGACATGCAAACATCTACAAGCGTCGCCTCTTTTCCGAGAGTCATCTTTAAGACAACCTTTGTTAAGTTGGTTTTTATACCAACGTATTGAGTACTCTAGATGAGGATTTTGCGTTGTTTTTGGGTATTTTAGTGTTGTTTGAGTCGAGTTTGTGTCATTAGTTGTCGTTCGAGAATCGGACTGATCTTGATAGTGGCCGGTTAAAAACGATTAAAAACGTGTTTGGGTGGTGAAGATCACATTTTGGGAGCTAAAAATGGAAATATATCGAGCAAGATCGAGCGCCGCAGTCGTTAAAACCCCAGCGCAGCCGGGGGTCGAAATTGGTACAAAAGATGAGGACACGGGCGCTGACTAGTCGCTTATCACGCCGGGCGTTGCTTTGCAGCAGCGGCGCGGGGGCGACACTTGCAAAAAAAAAACAGGCGCGCGCGCCCAACAACCAAACTGGCTGCAGCAAGCGTGGCTAGAGGGAGAGGCGCGCAGCCAGCCGCGCCATTTCTAGAGGCTGCAAGCCCGTGCGTTTGGGCCTCGAACGTATTTTGAGCCTTTTTGGACGGAATTTTTAGGGTTTCAAGCCTATAAATAGAAGAAGGGACGGACAAACGAGGGGTTGGACATTTTGGAGAGCACAAGGGACATTATGAGCAAGGAGAAAGAGTTCGGGACGAGATTCGAAGGCATCTATCTTCTGGAAACAGAGAAGATTCCTCCTTTAATCATTTTGAATTATTTTTCTAGCATCTTTGTTGAACCCTATCAATGTATAATTACTTCTTCATGAGTTTTTGTACATCTATTATGAGCTAAACCTATTTTTCTAGGGGATTGATGTAACTTATGTTTGAACCTATGTTTTGATTTCTAGTTTATGAAATTTGCATGTTTATTAATCTATTTGTGCTATTTGATTTGAGTGCATCCGGGATTATCTCGATCAATAATTTAGATTGTTTGGCGTGTTTAATTTGACGCCGAGAGAGTAATTGAACACATGGCCTTAGAATAGCACAACCTAGGGTTTCATAGAATCAAGAGATTTATGAATCTTTTGAAGTATGTGAATGAATATTCATTGAGCGTATTAGGGTTTAATTTATGATTTTTATAGAGATATCGAAATCGAAATTGGAACCTAGAATCACTTGGCACTCGAGAGAGAAAGTGATAAACGGGTAGGAATATTGGCTTATAGATTAATAACTTATGATTTATAAACTGGATTGAGAACATAGGGGATAACTAGGTCAAATCAACCCTCTAGAATTCATCTTCCACGTGTTTGATAATTTGTCCGAACCAATTCTTAGTTTAATTTTTAGTTTTAATTTTTAGTTTAATAAACAATCCATCTCTTTTCGATTTCTAGATAGAATTAAGCTATTTTAATTATAGTACTTAGTATAAAATTTGATAACAATCCTGTGGAGACGATAACCCTACTTTCAAAACCTATACTAAAACTTGACACCGTACGCTTGCGTAAGAATTTCGCGATCACTTTCCAAGCCCCACGATGTTGGAAGTCGAAGAGTTCCCCATGAACAATTTTCTTCCATTTATCGGAGTGTAGGAGAATCAGCATAGATGTGACGAGTAGCCCTGGTATCTATCCACCACTCCCTTGGGTTATCCACTATATTGGCTTCAAACACAATGGCGGTGAGATAGAGCACCAACATGTGTATTGGAACAGAGTTGTCCTCGGTCACATTGGTCTGTTGTTGGTTGCCATTTTGATTGCCTTTTTTCTTTGGGTTTCGACAATCCTTGGCCATGTAATTTGGCTTGCCACAGTTGTAGCAGCTCCCTTTGCACTTTTTGGCCTTTCCTTTAGTATTTTCGGATTGCTTCCATTTCTTGCTCGTGTTCGATTCTACAAGATTGGCATTGGCCTCCATTCCAGTTTTGCTGGGCTTTATTTCGGATTTCGGTTGTCTTCCTCAATCTAAAGTCGAACTATCAAATCCTCAAGCCCCATTTCCTTGCACTTGTGCTTGAGGTAGTTCTTAAAGTCTTTCCACAATGGCAGCAATTTTTCGATAATTGCAGCCACTTGAAATGACTCATTCAGAATCATCTCTTCAGACACTAAGTCATGAAGTATGATCTGAATTTCCTGAATCTGGCTGATTACCGTTTTGGTATCAACCATCTTTAAATCCAGAAATTTGCCGACAATAAATTTCTTTGTGCCGGCATCTTTTGTCTTGTACTTTTTTTCAAAGAATCCCACAACTCTTTGGACGTTTTGAATGAGCTGTAGACATTATAGAGGGTGTCTTCCAGTCCATTCAAAACATAGTTGTGACACATAAAGTCGATGTTGTGTCATGCATCCACAACAATCCGCCTCTGATTGTATGTTTCTTCTTCACCAACGGTCGGGGGGTCCTCCTTCAAGAAGCGAGACAGACCCAAAGTGGTCATCTAGAACAACATCTTCTCATTGCCATCGTTTGAAATGAACACCAAAAAACTTCACCGATTTTTTGCCATGTGTGGGAGCAAAGACCATAGGGGTGAAACATATGTTTGCCATTTTACAAGAAAACAAAATTTTGTCTTGCGATTGTTGTTTGTGGTGTTTGATTTTCTCAAAAACGGACAGATAACGGGACTAAATTATAAGTCGAGACGAGAATTGGATTCTCTATCCGCAAGATGAAATCGCCTCGTACAAAGTGCTAACGGTTCAAGGCAATCGTCTACTAAGATATTAACGACTTTCAAGTTTAAGTTAGCGGACTTGCAAAACTTAAACTTACAAATAACAAAAAAGGTATTGAACTTTTGTTGGGAAATTTATTGTTTAGATTTTGATGAATGCCATGTAAAACTTAGAATAGGAAGTTGGCACCCACTTTCGTTGTAAACCGCATTGTAATAAATAGAGGGTCAAGCAAGAGTTAAGTCACTATGCCTAAACATGCAAGAAGACAATCGGAGACTAGAAGGAAGACTCCGATGCAAGACAATTTGAGTATGGCAAAGAAGAGAAGACGGGAACTCGATCAAGGAGCAAATGAGATGCGGTGAGTAGAGTATCGATCAAGTCAACTCAAGATAGCCAAGTCTCAGTTGAAGTGACGGAAGAGTCATCCACGATTGGAAGTCGACTCTAAGTCACCTGGGGAAAGCAAGGAAATGCGGTCAAGTCGAGATAATCGAAAAGATCCGTTGCACAAAAATCAAGGGAATTACTTAAACAAGTAATACTTCCATACTACCTTTCTCAAGTGCTCGACCCCGAGGAAGCGTGCAAAAGGAATAAACCAATGGGAAGCACTGCACCATGTCGAACTCAAAAGTCAAGAACAATTCATACGAGGAAGTGGCAATTCCAAGGATCGCAACAAGACAAGCCAACGACCACAAATGACTTTCAAAAATAAGTCTATCTCTTCAACGGCATTTTTTGAAAGATCACTATAAAAGGCCGAGGAATGACTCGAGAGAAGGTGACTCAACCACGAACATTCAAGAAAACATTTGAACTCAGTAACCAAAAATATTCTCAAATCATTCAAGATTAATCCTCAAGCTACATTACGAAGAAAATCAATCCAACACTCACCGTGAAGGAAAGATAACTTCAATCGCTTAAAGAGGAAATTGTTGAAGAATCGAAGGGGTCTACATTCCACGGAGGATTGTAGGAAGGTTCAAGGTCGAACCGCCTCAAGTTTTTGTAGGGTTTCGTGATCAAATCCAAAGAGCTTGAGCAAGTGGGTCAGAGTAGCAAGCGCAAAACTTCCCTATGAAGAAGGCCGAGTCGCGAGAAGCCGCCACTGTAACCAAGGCATCTCCGCATCGAGTCCCAAAGGATCAAGTCACCGTGTGTGATCAAGACTTGTATCCGGACTGGCACCACTCGTATAATTTGATCAATACTTAGTGGATTCCTCCAGGAGTTAGAGAATAGAGGAGTAGAAGAATTACCCCATCTTCGAACCTCTATAAAACTTATCGTGTCATTTACATTTCAAGACTTTAATTCCCGCACTTTATTTATTTAACTCTGTGATAAATTTGCTATCCACTTGATAATCTCTAAGTATTAAATCAATACTAAACAAAATTTAAGGGTGTAAAGTCTTCCGTGAAAACAAATCACAATCGAGTTAAGTCTTTAGTCAAAACAAATGAGTTATTCTATCAATGCTCGATCAGTGCATTGAGTAACTAACTCACGATTAACTAACTTAGCCATCCCATCAAGGGCTCACCATTTGTGAAGTATTAACTCAATATTTAAAAGGACTAAATCGAAAAGTTGGTAAGGTTTATTCAACCCCCCCTTCTAAACCTTACACTCACACCCTTGGGACCTACAACTTTCGAATATATAGAAAAGAGAGACAAAAATAATAATATGTTGGAAATGTAGATGGTTTTTATGTTTTTTGGATGTGTAAAATGAACATCCAAATGGGTTGTTTATATAGAGATTTAGATGCCCTTTCAAAAAGGGTGCATCCTTGTCCGGATCGATCCGACAAGTGCAAAGTGCACTCTAAAGCGCCCAATGCGACTATATGTGACATGCGTGAGCCGGGTTGGACGGTGCTCCGCACCATCCTCGGTGCTATTTGAGCTAGCCAAAGGCTAGTCAAAATTGACTTGGTCCGCTAGGGTGTACCATAAGGAGCTCCATTTGATTACTCCTTATTAGTGGTGAAGTTCTATATAAATTAGTCAAATATTTAATAAGTTTCATATGTGGGATATGGCTTTCGATATTCCCACTCTTTTATATTCATTATATAATAGATATTTAATTGGCTAACTTTATGCATTAATTTCTTATTCACCCGAAATTGGTTTTAAGAAATTCAAAATGCTAGTTTCATCTACCCGCGATGTAGATTACGATTACATCATTTATTTCCCGAAACTAATAAATGATCTCACTTAAATAATTGATCAAAACTCATTTTATAAAAACCAATTTCCAACATTGTCTTTTGAGCCATGCCATTACATAAATTACTACCTTTACTTTCTTTGTAATGAAAATACACAACAGAGACCCTTGAACCTGAAAATCCTTTGGATGGAACAAAACTACTACTCTTATCACAAATCTGTCTTTGTTCTATGAGGGCATCCCCAAAAGGATTAAGGAATACACAACAGGGACTGGTATTTAACCCATTATATTCAATGGAGCTGTCATGCATTTCCACATAGAAAATATTCCACTTAGGACTGGGAATATTTCGATTAACACAAACACAATCAATAACATTAACATCAAACGAACAATGATTACCAAAAACAAACATAAAGGGAATGTAAAATTATATTTTTAGAAATGAGCATAAATCATAATCATGATGCATAAAGCAATTTACAGTAAATAATAATAAGAGACATGGAAAAGGAATCAATCCTTTTTTCCTCTACAATGCTCTCTTTATGATTGAGAGATTCGATTTATACCTTACACATACCCTCAAAAACAAAACCAAAAAAAAAAGAAGAAACTAAAAGACACTGTGATTTCAAGATTCTTTACAACTCCGAACCAACAAAAAGTTGACTTGTGCCTACAAAATGAAAGAAAAAAGTGAGTGAGAAGAAAAGCATCGATCAAGTCAACCGCCGCCGGCGATAGTGGTTGCACTATTACGCGTCCATGAAAACTGAAAGTTCGCCGGAAAGTGGCCGGACGTAAAGTCAGCGGAGTCCGGCGCCGTGAAATCCTCCAATCCAGCAAAGAAATCGTCGTCCAGCTCCATTTTGGAAACGCTAAAATCATCATCATCATCATCATCATCCAAGTCCTCCCTGCTGCTCTCCAACTTATCGGGCGAAGAAGGGTTTTTGGTGGAGTCATCGGAGTTGGGCGTCTCCGGCTGCTTCTGGCGGATGCTGCCAGCGAGTGAATTCCGGTGAGTAGGCATGGGGTGGCTGTGCTCCCCTGTGTAAGTAACTATAAACATTCCCGGGTCGGATCTATTCCGCTCCACTTGTTTTCTCGCCATACACCCTTTTAAGGTGCTGCATCTGTAATAGCCCCTGCTCGTGCACACAAGTAATTAATTAATTACCAAATTTCCAGAAATTTGTAAATTAAACCCTTTACCCCTGTTTATATGTGAAATTTTCTTTCAACTATTATCAACCTTTTTTTTTTTAATTAAAAAGCATACCTTGGATAGGGGGAGCCTTTGATTGGTTTCTGCCCATATTTTCTCCAAGACAACACATCAGAGGATAAATTCTCAGCAGATACATGGCAAACCTTCTTCGTATGGTTCTTCCTGTAACATGATTTACCCCCAAAAATACTTTAAAAAAGTGCATATCAAAAACTAGATCTAATAACAGCAAACTGTGTTTTATAGTCAAATACCAAAATAAAGAACCTTTCCAGCCTTGAGGTTCCAAGGAAAGTTATCAAAAATACCTTCTTTTGGACCTTGAACTGGGATTATGTGAAACAGTAGGTTTTGAGGCATTAGCAACAGAAAAGGAGTGATGTTTCTGCCGGAGTTGCGTTTGCTGAGGTAATTGTTTCACAAGTTGTTGGTGTTGTTGCTCAGTTGGTACATCTTGTAATCCTCCAAGAACAGAGAGTGGCGAAATTGGTATACTTTGGGGAGAAAGTACAATTTGCGAAGACTCTGGGGACTTGAAGTAAAAAGGTTTGTAAAGATCTTGAACAAAAGTCTCTCTTCTGGGCTCCAACAGATCTTCAAAGTTGTAATCTTGCTGAAAACTGCTACTGAAAACTTGACCAAAGGGAGTTGTGTTCGTGACGGCAGCGGCAGCGGAGCTGGTGGTGGTTAGGGCGGCGCAGCCTCGGACCACCGCGTGTAGATCCCAATCGTCTTCCATTTTTTTTCTCGCTGTTTTTTTATGAAGAAACAAAAGAAGGCGCTGACTTATGGAAATGGGACAGCCGGACAGAGAAGGTGGGGATAAAAGAATCGAGGGTTTTTGTCAATAACGAGTGGAAAAGAAACCAGTTTTATTTATTTATAGAGAGAGAAAGTGGACTTAGGATGGTATTGTTTTCTCTCACTCAAAAGTCTATGGAGAGAAAGAGAGATGGGAGTGGGGGTGGGGGTGATTTTGGAGGTTAGTGATAGCCATTATCGAAGAGTTTTTGAAGCTTTTTTTTCTTGTTTGTGTTGAGCAAAAAGAAATACAAATACAAATGCTTTAGTTTTAGTATAGTTTATGGGTTGACTTTGTGAAAATGTCAAAGAGGTGTGAGAAAAGAAAAGGTCTACGCGGTTTTGTATTCATTGGAAGTCGTGAGAGAATTTATGGTGTGAGTGGGGGTGCTTGCTGACAGATAGAGGCAAGCCACGTGAGATGTCTTCCTCACAAAATTGGTGTACGTGCTCTGGGTTCGATCTTCCTACGCGTGCTGTACCTCACTTCTTTTTCTCTCTTCACGTTTTTTTATAATATCTTTTTGTAAGGTAAAAATTCTTGTTAGATAGTTTAACTTAAAAATTAGTTAGACGGATCCTAAACTTAAACCCAATGGCATGTACAGTGGCATTGTTTTAATTTTTCTGGGGGCGGTGGTGGAATTTTTGTAATATAAGCGGTGTTATAGTATCACCGATGGGCGGTGGCATTTTTGTAATATTATACAAATGACATAGTATTATTAGGGTTGTTAAAAGTATTAGTTTCTTGCTTAAAATGTACTAGTAGTTCTTTTAAAATGTATTAGTACTTCCATTGGAAAGTTTTTTAGTAGTCTTCCGTAAGGTAGTAATTTCCCATAAAAGTATTAGTTTTTCCTCTAAAATGTATTAATAATCCATCCGAAAAGTGTTAGATTTCCCTTGAAAGGTTTTTGATAGACCTACTAAAAGGTATTTAGTAACTCCCTAAAAAGTATTAATTTTTCCCTTAAAATGTATTAATAGTCCTGATGAAAGTATTAGTTTTTGATATGAACACTTTTTTACTAGTCCAATGGAAAATGTATAAAATGTTGAATTGAAAAGTGTTACACGTTAAAATTAAAAGTATTATAGTTTTAAGTGAAAATTATTACACATTTAAAAGAAAAAAATATTACACATTAAACTGAAAAGTATTACAAAAGCATTACCGATTTGCGTAAAAGTAATACACATTTAAGTGAAAAGTATTATTAATACACAAACAAACCCCAAATTAATAAAAGCCCCAATTTCTACAATGTGAACAAGAAATCTTCTTCTAGGGCTCCGTACAACAATAGAAGTTTTCACAATACATTTGCAAAATCTAATGCAATTTCCATCTTTCAAATTCTCACTCCTACCACCAAATTTTTTTCCCACCAACAAACTTCTCACCATTTTTGACTTAGTCAAATGCAAAACCTCATCGTTGAAACTCTCCAAATCTTCCACCACCTTAAGAATACTTGTGTTTCATGAATCACGAGTAGCAGCAACCATAAATCTCAACGAATAGTCTTCGGACTTCGCCGGACCGCGTTGATTTTCTATTTTCTGACGATATCATTGTATGAAGCCTGCCTCCACCATTTTGTTGTGCGTCGGAGCCCGGAGGATGGAGATCGAGAGAGAGAGAGAGAGAGAGAGAGAGAGAGAGAGAGAGAGAGAGAGAGAGAACAGAGCATATCAATTGTTTTTCTTCTTTTTCAGATCCGGGTCGGGTGTTGTGATCTGTCTAACGGACTTAGATCCGTTAGACTGTCTGACAGGAGACCTACTCCTTTTGTAATAATTCAAGTTTCAAGTTCTATTTATGCATTAAAATTAGACAGTTTTTTCCCCCTACTTCTTCCACCATATAAATTCGAATATAGTAACAACTTATATCTATTGATATGGACGTTAGTAAATGATGTGTATCACGACTCATCAACACCCACTAAAGCCATGGAAACTCGTGATAACCAATAATTAAATAAGGGTTAATTTAGGAGCTATTTTAGGGGTTAATTTATAGATTAATTTAGGGGTTGGGTTAGAGGTTAATTTAGGATTTAAAAAATATATAGATATAAAAATAAAAATAAAAATTAGACTATAAATACATGATTAACCCACATATGTTTTTCACAATTTTCTCGATTCCCTACAATAGAAAACGAAGAGATCGAGGACTATGACTTTTATCGTTCAATTTTTCTACATTGAGTATCTGCGATCATTAAGGTAGAGATTTCTATTTTATTTATTTCTATTTAATGTTTCATGATGGTATTTTATTAATTGCAATATATGTCAAGAGGAAATAAAGTCATATAAGTTAGGGGCCATGAAAAGAGTCCGAGATAAAGAGAATCTTCGGGGTGAACCCGCAATGCTATACGCAGGAACTGGCCAGTCAGAGAAAAAAGAGAAAATTAATGAATATATCGTTGTAATTATGTGAATGTTTTTCATGTTATAATAAATATTGATGATATATTCCTACTTGAACGAGATGAAGCTCACCCCTAATATTATCATGACTTTCGGGTTGAGGAATCCTAGCTAAAGATATGATGTTGTGGATGGTGGAATAAATCATGCTATATTTATATTTTAAATAATTATGATCGGACTAAATTTTGGATTTATGTCTTTAATTGTTTTCCAATTTATGCTTGAAATAATTGTTGGATATTTAATTTGGAAGATGTATTATTATTATTATAATAAATATTATTATTATTATTGTCATCATTATATTTTTTTCCTTAAGAATTAAAAATTCTAAATCAACTTTTTGATTATTATTGGGATCACTTTAATTTATAAATATGTGATTTCGAATAATATTTTTTTCATAAAATTTGGTCGTTGCAAGTGGTATCAAAGCAGTGTCTCAAGTCTCAGTAGACTTGTTAATTTTTTTTTGAAAATTGAAATATATAGTTTTTTTTAAAGAAAAATAATTAAAGTCAAACTTTGTATAAGATAAAATGATGTAATAACATTCACCTCCGTCGTATCTTGTCGGTCTCCTCAAGGTAAGAGAATTATTAATGCAAGTTATATTTTACAATTGTATCAATATGCTCATTTATGTCATGATGTATTTTATTATGATTCCATGTTATTATACTACGCTTTAGAAATATAATATCAATTTATATATTAGATGAATAGAAATCTTGTATTCATTCAAATATATATATATATATATATATATATATATATATATACATATAAGTATACTTATGGTTGCAAATGCACATATATAGATGGCGAACTCGTCACACTGCAAGAAAGAACAATAATAATAATAATCGAGTCTTAACTATCCCATTAACCGACTCAATCATTATTTCAACTATCAAATTGAGGAGGAGATAGTATTGGAGAATAAATAGTTAAAATTCACCATTGTGGTACAATGTGAGAAATATAATCGGGGCTCCAAACGAACGTATTGGCTCCCCGTAGAGTGATTGATAACTTACCCTCATTTTGGAACGCAAGGCTCGAAAAGCTTTATGCCTCATTATTGAGTATGACAGTATGACGACCGACCTAAAATCAACTATGGGACATTCACTAGCAGGTTATACGGTAAATGGATTGAATTTTTAAACAATGAGACTATGAGAAGATGAGGAACCTAAGAAAACTTATAAGAAGACCTGGAGGAAGATCCGGAAGAAGACCCCAGGCGAAGATCCGAATGAAGATGAAGACATGGATCAATAGAGATAGATGGGTCATATATTGCAATAATTGATAAATAAATTCTTATTATATATAAAGATTAGTTGTCCTTTAATTGATACTAATTTATTTGACCATTATATTAGAATATTTAAATATTAAATTAGAGATCTCATGCGAAATCCATTAATAACTTAGGATAGATAATAATAATAATATATTACGTATGACCTTAGGAATATGGCTCCCCGTCATGGAAATTAAGTCAACGGTGAGAATTCCACTAACACGTAAAATCAAACCACCGCATCGTTGGAGATATAATTGCCGAGTTCCTTAGAGGTGTTCGTAACATCGGGAAAACAACAACAATAACACACGAGTCGTGAAACAATTCCGCCACTATCGCCCACCCACGTTCAATGGACGTGATGGCCCGACAAAGAAGAGAAGAATAGTTTCGATCGCTAGAGAGGATTCTTTAACTTATTGGTTGCACAGACGAATAGAGAGTCGTATGTGCTGCCTTCTAACTCACTGAAAACGCTGATCATTGGTGGGAAGGGTATTGGAGGACTAAGACCGAGGAAGAGCGGAATGCTTTAACATGGGATGAGTTCAAGGTGATTGTAATGGGAAAGTTTTTTCCACAATCATATCGGGATAAGAAGGAGACATAATACCTTAACTTCAAACAAAGAAACATGAATGTCACAGAGTATGAGAGACAGTTCAATCAACTAAGTCGGTTTGCTCCATACCTAGTGGATATTGATTTGAAAAGGCTCTGAGGTTCAGAAGGGGACTTCGAGCAAAACTATCAGGAATACTATCAGCTCAAGGAGATTCAGAGTACTCTGTGATGGTGAGAAGGGCTCATGAGGTGGAGGCAAGTTTTGTTGGGAAGAGGGGGAGCAAAAGTTCGTCGTTTTACTTGGAAAAAAAAGGGACGGGCTAAAACATAATAAAAATCAAAATCAAAATAAACAAATAAAGATTGTTGCACGCCCGACTATGCAAGCAGACATGCCAACTTGCCCAAAATACAAGAAGAATTATTTTGAAGAATATTTAGCTGGACAAGGAAAATGCTTCAAGTGTAAGAAACCGGGCATGAAGTCTCTAATTGTCCTCTCTTGAAAGTTGAGCGGGAAAGAAGAGAATAAACATCTGGAGGTAGAGCTTGAATGTATGCTATGACTCAGGAAGAAGCTTATCTGAACTCAGGTACAATGTCAGGTATGCTAACCATGTCTGGAATACCTGCTCTTGTACTTTTTGACACTGGTGCCATACATTCGTTTTTATCTGCCAAATTTCATGCTATATTAGGACATAAGAGTGCTAGAGTAAGTGAACTCTTTGAGGTTGGCTTGCCATCTGGAAATTCGATAATAATTGACTCAGTGAATAAGGATATTGAAGTGAATATAGGGGGAAAATATCTTAAAGCTGATCTATACATAATTAAGATGAAGGATTTTGACGTAAATCTTAGGTATGAATTGGCTTAGTAGATATCAGGCAGACATAAATGTCACGAGAAAGAGATAATATTCAAACTGTCATGAAATGATGAGATAAAATTCTATGGGATTAAGTCTAAGGCAGTACCACGAGTGATATCGACAACGAAGGCAAGAAAGATGTTGAAAAAAAAATTGTCAAGGATATCTAGTGAGTTTAGTAGATACCTCGATTTGAATCCAGATTGAATATTTGTAGTCTTTGTACACATATTATATTTTATCTTATATATTTGGGGAAAGGTTGAAAATAGCCTCTTTAAAAGGCTCATGTTCAAATTTAGCCTTACTTATTCAAAAGTTTCAAATATAGCCTTTTTTTATGATAAAACCCCAAAATACCCCTTATACAATGTTGAAGGCAAACTAATGGTTTTTAAAGGTTTTAGGGCCGGCCGAGGTTTTTCTACGGAAATTTCGCCGTAAAATTGGTATCAGAGCCTAGGTTTATTAAGAACTTTTAGTGAAATTTATTATATTTATGTAATTAACAATTGGTGAGGAGAAATTACTCCGAGAATATGGATCTGGACAATTGTCCAAGATGTACACCTTACAGGACATATCATCAAATTTTGACGATGTACGCACAAGATTACCAAGACAAGATAGCATATTGGAACAACCAATATGATGAAAAAGAGCGTGCAGGAGCCCATAGGGAAACCTTGAGACACTGCCAAAAGAAAGCGGCATATTATCTGAGTTTCTTTACAGTAAACCAGATAATATATGTCGATCTGATGAATCGCCAAGAAGAAGTCCATGAGAATGCCCATCAGAATAATGATTCCCGATGGAGTACCAGAGTGGAACGAGATACTTCCAGACAAATCTAAGTTCTTAGAAGATCTTAAGAAGCCTAGAAGACGGTGCAGAATTATGGCAACTGCCATATTCATCTACTAAAGACAAGTTCATCGATCGAGAACTGTGATGGAGACGATGGTGAAATATCAGAAGGAGACTCTTGCAATCCTTCATGATATTCAGAAATGAGTCAAGAATCTGGAGGACATACCAAGTTCATCCGATGGAAAGAAACGTATTGATTTCGAGACAGTACCCTATTTACACCAAAAGGGGAAACCAACCGAAGTGGTACGAAAAATGACAGATGATGAAAAGCTTATTGCTATCATCAAAGGAAAATCCATCACAAATTAAAAGTGATGGATATGGAGAAAATGAATCTTAAAGATCTACATGACCTTGCAGAATCCTTCACAGGATTAGGAATTGTAGATTTAAAAATGAATACAGGAGATGGAATAGCTTTTGTTACCTATGAACCACAAGTTAGACCAATTCCACCACCACCACCAGTAAATCCCAACGTCGCAGAAAGTGCGGGTTCAAATCGTGGAACCCAGGATGAGAGAATGTATCATGGTGGAGATTTCAAAGAAAGGAATGAAACACTTTTAAGAACAGAGCTCGACCCCTCTCTCTTGGGAACCCGACAACCTTCTAGAAGGCCAAATGTTTATCAAATGCCTTATGGAAGATCACATCTCGACCCAATACATCCATATGGGTTGATGTTAAATCTAGATATCCCAGATTTTAAAAATCGAGAAGTTCTCATTGATGAATGGGCGTCAGCTATGAGGATTGCAGCAGGTACCCTTGATCTTATGAAAGATTCCTTCATTTTACTCCTTGAAATGAGTCTTGAGGGATCCGTAAGGATTGCATGGGATATGACCAAGCAAGTATAAAAAGCGCGTCACAAAGCAGAGAGAATCACTAAAAGGAATTGTCGATGATATGGCAAAATTATTCAAAATCCATTTTATCGACACAGGTTACTTTGAGGGATTAGAAGAAAAAAAAGAAAAGAAAAAGATATAAACAAGCCCTCTACAGCCTCGAGTTACATGATATTTGTCATATTGACGAATATATCAAGTTGTTCACCGAGTATCGGTGGAAGTCAAATATTGGATAAAAGAAGCTTCACAACTATTCTTTGCAAAAATTCCAAGTCCCCCGGAGAGAAATGCTTATTAGGGAATACAAGGATGCAAACGGATTTAGATACAAATGACTAGAAGAATGTCTTTCTTGAAAGCCAAGTTATCTGAATGGTGCTACCAAACAAAGACTTATACGAATTACGAGAGATTACGAGGAATTAATAAATCGGTTCCTCTATGTTGCGTAGATGATGATATCCCAACAGTGGCGGGAGGTCAACCAAGGCGGCATAAGAAGAAGAGAGAGAAGTCATCCATACCACCGGGGAAGTAGCAACAAAAGAAGTAGGTCTTCATGGAGATCTAGAAGGTTCTCGTCAAAACAAAAACCCGGTTACAAATCGGGGTAGAGACTAGCACCAAACAGAGTAGAACCTCATCATCGGTTCTAATCAAGCAAGTACCAAGCGAAACCCCAGGAAGGAGAACTTTTTGCACGAGCTCATACCGAGCTAATGAAAGTTTCAAAGATTGTAATTGTTGGACATGCGAGCAAGAGGACATATCTCAACCGATTGTCCGCATAACCGAAACAGGAGTCGAACGGTTCAAAACTACACCGAAATCGAAGAAGTTGTCTACTACCAAGATCTCATACATGTGTATCGATTTGAGGATATACCCTCAGATGAAAGCATCTATGAAGAAGAGATCTATTCTCGACGATGGAAGTGACTCGATTCGAATCGAGTGAAGAAGAAATTCTTCAGCAGACGGCCAGGGAGGATATGTCAGGATTCCTCTCTCACACTACAGTTTCTCATAAAACGCTTATGAGAATTATGAAGGAAGATCCAAAGCTTCAAATCTATGATGGGTTTACAATTGGAGCAATGGAAAAGGCATTGGGTAAGATTATGTTTCGTAATAGAAAACACCAAATTATCCAATAGGTAACAACCGGAGAATTTGCCATTCCAATGGAGTTTACCGGTAACCTGATCGAGATACAGTTGGTCCCTATTAGAGAAATCCAAGAGATCAAAAGCAGAGTTAAAAGAGAAGTTGCAAATACACTCTCATGGATTCATATCGGAGCCATAAGAGTCATTATTAAGGCAACATTCAAAGAAGGAATAGATTCGCCACTCAATCTGGCTATCTTTGACAAGCGAATCTCAAACCTCAAGGATTCATGCTTTGGAGCGGTTACATGAAATTTGTATGCTGGGAAATTGGCATTTAATGTCTATCCTAGAATTGCATACACTCTGGGAGATCGAGATTTCAACAGAGTCCTAACCCTTCATCAAGATTTCAAAAGAGATGATTTGATGAAAGAAGGGAACAAACCCTACTCGATCACATACAAGATATCCTATGCTTTCTCGAATACACATCATTCAGAAGTATTCTTGAGAAAGGAATTTATTGAAGTCCCAAGAATCTTCGAGGACTTTGCCAGGGTGGTTCTACTAGAAATCATGGAGTCTCCAACTATCAAGGAGATCGATATGAAAATACAAGATCAACCAGTCTTCAACAAAAGTCGAAGTCTCAGAGTTGAGCCCAGAAGGATGTCTTTCCAACAGGACAGAATGGTGAGCAGTAGCCATTGGGAAGAAAAGAGTCCAAGTACAGTTCAACGTATCCCAGATATTTTCAAAACAGCAGGTGAGCTGAAATGTCCAGAAGAGTGGCGAGAGGTTGAAGTAATATTCGACATCACTCAAAAGGATAATATTTTTCCTTGTGATGTTATATATTATCTCCAACAACCAATAGTTGGAAGGTATCAAGGAAGCCTGAAGATAGGTGAAATTGAGCTTACTATCACAGGAGTTGCAGGAAAAATCCCAGAGCAATTAATACTGGGAATTGAATTTCTCGAGGATCATAAACCTTGGGAAAGATTACAAGAAGAATGGAGTTCACAGTGGCTGATAAAAGATACAGAATCAGATGACCACTAGTCCATTCTCCATATACATTTCTATCGGAATGTTATATGTTGAATGCAAGGCTGAGTATTTCGTCGCCTATATTGATTCAGGTGCCGAAATATGCACTGCAAAGCCGGATGTTTTCCCTAAAGAAATTGGAGAAGATTTACCAGCTATTGCAGGAAGAGATTTCTCTAAAAGAATTCTTATTCTTAACAGAGGAATTAAACAAGCAGAAATCATGATCGGAGGCGCAGATGGTACCCCATGGTACAAAGTGAAGACACCACCAATCTATTTCCATGATACAGGAGCAGATGTGTTGCTAGGAAACAATTTCCTACATACATTCAAGCGATTTACACAGGAAAATGAGACAAGAAGACTTATTTTCACAACATTATGTGATCATAAGATCATTGTCCAAAGACTGCGGGAAGCATTTTACAGAAAAATGTCTATTAAGTTTCGCAGCAAGCGTGGTGATGAAGCCAAACTTCGGAATCCAAAGATGGCGGATCGAAGAAAATGTGGTGAATCATTATTATCCTATAGACAATTTGGTTCGAACCAAAATGATAAGAAAATATGGGATAATAACTTGTATTCATTTAGAATACAACGAGAAGAACGAGTACCTCCAGAGGCAATTGCAAAATTGATGATGAGCCTAATGGAGAATCCACAAAGTGATGTTACAATAGAAGAACAAATATCACTTGAGGACATCAGGAAGATGATCCAAAGGAACTATAATGAAGATCCTTTGGCATGGTGGGATAAGAACGAGCTCAAAGCTTCCTTAAAAGTTAAACCAGGAAAGGAGCACGAGTTCGTGAGATTCAAACCAATCCTTATGAATCAGGAGGATTGTAAGGATATGCAGAAGATACTTAAGGAACATCTGGATCTTAAGTTAATTTCACCAGGAGTTTCTCCATACAAAGAAATCCGAGATTCTTAGTCGAAAACCATGGAGAAATCAAAAGAGGAAAGCCAAGATTTGTTATTAATTACAAGGGGATTAATAGCATTTTGGAATTCAATGGATACTATATCCCAAGCGAAAACATCCGTTAATCGCATCAAAGGTGCCAAGATATTCTCAAAGTTCGATTGTAAATCTGGATTTTACCAGATTAAGATGGATGAAGAAAGCAAGAAGTTCACAGCTTTCTCCACACCACAAGGACATTATATTTGAAACGTGATGCCTATGGGATTGGCTAACGCACCCCAGATATATCAAAGGAAGATGGATAATCTCTTCAAAGATTATTTCAGTTTCATGTTCGTATATATCGATGACATTCTGATCGCATCAAAGAACATGAAGGAACATCTCAAACATTTGGAAATATTTTCAGATGTTTGTCACAAGGAAGGATTAGTGCTTTCGGAGAAGAAGGTACTTATTGCAACAAGACAGATTGAATTCCTCGGAATTGAAATCAATGAATCTGGGATCATCCTACAAAGTCATATTGTAGAAAAGATATATGGATTTCCAGATACGTTGAAAGACAAGAAGCAGCTTCAAAGTTTCCTTGGAGTTGTTAATTTTGTTGGGATGTTCATAAACAATCTAGCACATTACAGGAAGGTGTTTAACCCATTACTTAAAAAGGATGTAGTATTCAAATGGGAGGATGAACATCAAGAAGGAATCAAGCAGCTTAAAGAAGTTTGCAAAAGGCTTCCAAAACTTGCAATTCCACAGGATGAAGACAAACTGGTTCTCTACACGATGCCGTGATCATTGGTGGGCGGTTGTTCTTACAAAATCCACACCAAACGGAGAAGTGCCATGTAGATATTGCGGTCTATTTACGCATGTGAAGCAACTTCGGTGGCATATCAATGAGAAAGAATTCTTTGCGATCGAAATGCTTCAAAAAATGGCCTTTATTTTCTACCGGCTAAAAAGTTTATCTTAAAATTGATAATTCAAGTGTTAAAGCTTTTACGAAAAACAAAATTGAATGAAAACCGAAAAAAGCTAGAATACTTAGATGGCAAGCTGAATGCCAATATTATGATTATGATATTGTCATTATAAAATCTCATGAAAATGTTCTTGCAGATTTTCTAACAAGAGATGGAGGGAATTGAAGCTGATTCCATCCTCACAGTCTTAAGACATCTTGGAGACCAGCTTGAAATGCTACTCCGAGAATTTGATACCATGGTCATCAATGCTGAGTTGGTTGGGAAATTACAAAGGAATAATCGGGACAAAGTAACCGATCGTATACGAGCATGTATCCGGTCTCACTCTCAGTTGAGAACGGCATTTCAAGGGCCACTCCTCCGGACCGCTAATAAGCAAACGGAGCGTTTAGAGCGCAGGGCTCCCCAACCTGTAGCAGAGGATTCAAGTACCTCTAGCATAAGTCATAAGCTGGCAGAAATGTTGATCCAAGGAAAAACTGATACTCCGGAGTCAAATCCCGAGTTATCACATCAACCCAGCACGTCCAGGGTAAAGGACGAAGAGATCAATCTTAGGCCTATGATGGGCAATTCTAAGGTTGATACCAACGAGATTAAAGTTTCTTCTTCCCCGGCGAATACCGGGGCGGGTGGGAGAAATCGATCACCAGGCAAGGGATATCTCCAAAAAAAACAAAGATCGATATTTTTGGAAAATACTGAAGGGTTTGGATGCTTCCAAATTCTAGGCCATAAGAAGTGAAAAGGTGGTATGAGTTTGGGGCTTTGGCCTCGTTCTATACTACTTCACCTACCTTCCCGTAGATCAAGCAATTGCCAAAATAGATCCAGGATGCAGTTTACGAGTGCTGGTCAAATAATAACAGCTTGAAACAAGGGGATACCTTGGAACTGTATTTCATAAGTGCAGCTCCAGAGCCCATTGGAAAAGGCGGTCATGAAGCATTTCATTACACCAGGCTTCGCAGACCAGAAGAAAGAGCCTTCAAAAATATCAAGGAGGCAAATTTGGAAAAGAATACAATTAGCCATGACCTTCATCAAGATCGATTACAAAGAAGGGCATGGGGATTATGGGTGTATTTCTCTCTCACTCGAGATGG
Source organism: Rehmannia glutinosa (assembly GCA_016081115.2). Classification (NCBI taxonomy): domain Eukaryota; kingdom Viridiplantae; phylum Streptophyta; class Magnoliopsida; order Lamiales; family Orobanchaceae; genus Rehmannia; species Rehmannia glutinosa. The sequence goes on along the minus strand of CM071925.1, from coordinate 28,638,719 downwards.
ACAAAGTCAAGTTTTCATTACACCAGTTCAAGTTTTATCAAAATTCAAGAGGCAAATGAACGGATCATTCCTGACCTTGAATACTATGACAGAAAAACTACAAGATATGCAAAAGACCTGTTCAAAAAGAAAAGAAATCTTCTGTGGGAAAACAAGCTATCGGGGAGTAAAGAAACTCGCCAGAAATATTGTAATATAGCTCACATCGGCCATTGGGACCTTCGGGTCTGTCCCGAATGTCAAAACTAGAAGGAACCGAAGTTTGGCAAAGGATTCCGACCAAAAGTCGATCAGAGAAGACCCGGCGACGGAGAAGACAAGTCACAGAAGTATCCAAAGTTTCGGGGACCACCAAAAAAGTAGATTCTCCTACAAAGTTAGAGGAGGCATGTGACTCAAGGACAACCCACTCAGCAAAGAGACAAAAGGTGGGTCAGATCTAGTAATTGGCATCCAACTAATCAAGATGCTGATAATTCAAGCAAATGACGTAATTAATGACATCATAAGATTCCATCTAACTAAAAGACGGAAAAAGAAAAGTCATCAGGCTTTGGGAGCCTTATCAGATTGCCTTGGATACCAGACAAGGAGGGTCCCAAGCCATGTGAAGATAGAAAAATATCCACTACTTTCAGAAAGTGGATGTGAGAATCCAAGAAAGAGAGGCATCACTTACCTCTATATAAACAAGAGTTTTCAGAAGACTAAAGGTATCGAACATCTCCCTTAGTCTTCGACAATAAATTTCTTTTGTATTATTAGTGGAGTGTTTAGAATTTCCAGAGTGTTTTCAGCTTTTAAATTTTTAGTTTTAATTCTATGTACAAGAGTGTGATAGCCTTTTATGAGAGGCTAAACAGGTTTTCTCCTCCCAAAAGGAGATTACTGATGTAATAAATTTTTCTTTAAGTTCTTAATAAAATAAAGGCTTTTGTTCAACATGTGTTCATAGTGTACTATTGATCTATCCTTTTGAAGAATTACTTATACACTTGGAGTAGGAAGCGAACCAAGGCTGTGCTGAACAATTGCTGAAGGAGTCGGATAACTTGCAGATTATCTTCCCTGAGGGTTGAAGTTGAATAGTGAGGAGCTGTTTGTCAAACGATCTGGGGGTAGTAATTTTCCGACTGGCGGTGTTGCGAGTCATCTCACCCGGTGCTGTTTCGGTCAAAGAAGGTTTGAATTTTAAGAGAGTATACTAATTTTACGGAAGCATGTTGGGCCTGATATGGTCGTTATGGACTATTTCCATTTTCACCTGTAAACCTTAGTTTGGAACTGATAACATAGAATTGTGAATTCTTTTAAGAATATGCCCTGTTAAGTTTATCGGCTGGAAACCTGACATGATCCATTTAAAACCTCTGAATAGAGATTGGATCTAAGTATGTGTAACAATGCCACGAATGAAACAGGTGACAGAAATCGAAAGTGTTCATGTTCTATGATATCTGGAACGAATTTAATCGGGTTTCCTTATTTGTTATAAAGGGTATAATGAGAACTTCAATGAATATTTGAACTCTTTTAAGAATGAGGGCCAAACTTGTAACTGAAACTTGGAAAAGGGTCATTCTTGAACTTACCCTTATATATTTGCTAATTGAGTTCAACTTAAGTTTATTCTATTAACAAATTGAATTTAAATGAATTTTTGGATCAAGTATTGAATAATTTACTCTATTTCATCTCTACTTTCCTTGACAAATAATAATTTCCACTAGTTTTAAACCTCACCGCCTATATATATATAATTTTTTTTTTAAAGTTTGGTCCTATTATTTTAGAGACTCGAACTCTGACCCTTTTACTAAGGCTCCATTTGGTTGGATGATGGTAATTAGCTTCATTAGTTCCCATTTTAATTCTTGGCCTTATACCATTGATATATTAATTAATGTTTAATATATTGTTTGTTTAAAGGATTAGGTTGTGGGATGTATGTGAGTTTATTAATTGGTTATTTGGTTGCATTATATAATAAATGCCCAAATACGTCTATAATATTTTTGTGCCCTTCACTTTCCATTAATTTCCAATATTACCCCTATAGAATATTTTTGCTTTTGGACACCTAAGGGTAATTAAGTAATTTTCAAAAATAATAAAATGAGTTAGATTATACATCTCACCTAGGGGGTGGGATATCTAATAATTAAAGAGGTTGATAAATAATCGGGCCACACCCATTTCAAAGATATTTCATTTATGAACCAAACAAAATAATAAAAATAAAATAATAAGAAAGTGTGTGATATCCATCCATAAATCCAAACCAAATGGAGTTTAAAAGTAATACCCGTGTCCACTGACACCTCACCACCTATACTACGCGAATGCGGATTCATTTGTCAACGAGATTGACTTTGTCAAAAGGAAATTGATATATCAACGACTATGAAACGAGTTTTCACACTTGAGATAAGAGTGAGGTGGCCTGACAACTTGCAGGTATAGTGGGCCCCTACAGGCAACAACGACACGCGTGCGCCGAGGTCTTAAATGCACTACTAAAGTAAAGCCTGATTTACTTGCAGCGTATCCTATCAGATATCCGACGGCCAATAAATAGTGTGATTATAATAATTAGACAAGACCGTCCGATCACTGTGTGGCCTAGGCCTTTCAATATTTTTTTTTTCTTTTTTCACTTTTCTAAGTACAAATATATTTCGTATAAGTTTAAGATATATTTTAGATTTACCGTCAAATGCATATTCAGATTTTTATTTTTTTATTTATTTGTCAATGGATAAGTTAAAAGAAATCTATTTATAGTTTAGGTTATGTAATTTATTTGTCAACGAACGCTTCTATTTCAAACTTTACTGATGTTCATTGTGTCCAAAACAATTTTAAAATTGCTCTCTCTCTCTCTCTCTCTATATATATATATATATATATATATAAAAGAGACTATTCTCAAAATAGTAACCATAAAATTTCCCGCTCATTTTTCATTCCTATAAAAAATAATAAAATTCTGAAAAAAGAAAAGGTAAAAAGTATTTGTAATTTTATGGTTTCCAAATCTGTGTAATGTTTTAATTGGTTTTCCAAATATGGTGCATTAATTATTATATTTGTCTTTTTATTTTTTTAAAAAAAATTAATAATTTTTTTTATTTTTAATTAGTTTTTTTACGTATAATATATCAAATTGATCATCTTTTTACTACATTCAATTTGACACACATATTGTATATATAATATAAAAAATAAATATAATAAATAAAAAAAAGATATATTTACTCTAAATTTTATTTTATAGTGGGTATTAAAAATTATGAATTCGAACTATTGAGCAATTTGTATATTCATGTATTTTGATTATTGTAATTTCTTATTTTCAGTAAATCGGGTTTTCACCCTGAACATAATTTGGTAAGTTTCGATTACTAATGTAAAATTAATTTGACAACAACTTTTATACTTTCTTAATTTAAAAAAATAAAAAATTCTTTTGAGTAAATCGGACTTTCACATAATTCATATATTCACCTACTCACTTTGCATACATCTTTTCTAACATTCTTTTCAAAGTTAAACCACATCTCCCTCTAACACATGCATCTCTATAAGCTCAAGTTTTAGGATAAGAATATGTCAAGTTAAGGCTCAAAATGTGGCTAACAATAAACATGGCTCAGGCTCAAAATGACTACTAGGGAATCATGAGTTCATATGTAGGCTTTTTAGGCTAAACAAACTTAAACAAAAATGGTCTTATATCATTTTCCAAAATTGCACACACACATGGTTTCGACAATGATACCAATGCCAGTTCTAGAGTCCAAATAACACGAATGACACAGTCAATAAGACTGCATATAATAAAAGCAGTCATAAGCGCAAAAGCTCACAGGCTTATTTTTTGCATCATGCTCAAATACCCAACTTTCTTAATCAACCAAGTCAACAAAATAAATATTTTCTCAAATTTACCACATGCTCACCATGTATTTCTCCTCATGAAATCAAGTACTTATAGCAAGAACACACAAAGACATTCCAAACTTATTCCATGACTCTATCTAACTCACACAAAAGCTGTAAACATGCTAAAACAATAAACGTGCCTACAAAAAAAATAAAAAGTTTATGCAATTTTTATATGATTCTAAATGCAACCTATATGTTATACGAATATTCAAAAGTAAAATATCGTGCATTCTTGACAAACCCCAAACTTAAATAATGTTTCGTCCTTAAAATATAGGAAGTTATCAAAAGAAAATAGAAAAGCACCATAAGTACTTACTTCGATAACTGTGGCAAAGGCGGCGGAAAATAGTGACCTTGTTGGATGTGTCACTGATCCATACGAGAAATCATCTCGTACATTTGTTGTTGCCGCTGGTTTGTTTCACCAAATATCTGCAAGTACTCGGTATGATACTCATCGACTATAGCAGACAATTGGTATGTGCCGTCCATTAAAGATCCCATACGGACCTCCAATAGCTCGAATCATGCGTGTTCAAATCCTTCATTTGCCTACCTTCTAGCTGAGAGGACTCCAGTATATCAGTTGCTACTGGTGGTTCTTCCCCAATTGGCATGCTTTCGTATCGCGGTGGCCTCTGAATTTGGGAGTTAAAACTTGGAACGGTTCGCTTGTAGCAACCAATAATCACGTCCGTCAAACTCTAACATTTTCATGGCGGATAGGATATTTAAATCAATCTTCCGCCCGCCTCCCGTAGTTGCGTATCTGCTCAAATCAACATTAAAGTGCACCGACAATTGGGGTAATCAAACCCCAACACAAATTTTCCCTTTCTGTTTCTTCTTAACCCTCTCGAATCGCCTTCTAAAAATGAATGCCCTAAAGCATTGGCACCACCTCGCATGCCAAGTCATACACCATAATATAAACAACCAAAAAAACTTGATCGCTAAAATCTTTTAAGCCAAACCGCAAGTGTACAGTGTAGTTTATAGATAGTAATAAGCAAAAACGAATTCCACAGAGATTGATACAAAGCACATAAAGTATAGTAAATTTTGTATTCCAATTTTATTGAAGCTATCGTAAAACAATAAGTGTGTCTAACTAATCTTTAGAATTATCAAACTAAAAATTATCTAAGTATTATTAATAACCGAACTTCACAAGATTCCAACAATTACGAAAAGCAATCCTAGGACTATGATCTTAACATGCTTCATCAATATTAATTTCAATTAATTTTTCACCAAAACCAGTTTCCATGTATATGGGTTCAATTCCTAAGATAGTTTATTCCCTCTCCCGAAGAAAAACAAACCGTAGATTAATAAGAATTTCTAGTATCCATACTAAACAATTAATATTGTGATGCCCAACTTTTATTTATCTTATAATTCAAGTTTTTGTAATATTGGCGAATAATGTACTACTTGGCTATGTGTCACAATATTTATATTAATGAAATGTGGCATTAATTTCGATTTTTCTTAATATCTGACTACTATTTTTTTATTTGTTTAATTAATAATTGCTACTTACCAATTAATTACCTAAGAATTTTATTTCATAAACTTGTATATTAAAATTTTAATTAGAATCCTAACTTTAGAAACTTGAGGTAACTTGTCTATATAAGCTAGATAGATATAAAACTTGACTTATATAAAAGAATCAGTGTATAAGAAAGGTGATATGGGATTGAGAAATGTGATAAAGAGACCCAATTATCACCAAATTTTACAAAAACAAAAAATAAAAAAATTGGAGGAGGATTAGAGGAGGAGCGACCAAGACAAGAGGAGGAAGCAAGCAAATTTAATTGATTGTCTTATCCATACCATCACTAGCCATGCAAGCCCGTCTCTTCCCAATACAAACCTTGGTCTTTCCAAGGCCAGCATGCCACAAATTAGCCCCAAACTCAAGCCTCAAAAGTAGGCACATTCATCACTTGAATGTGCCATAGAGAGGGGTGACCATAGAGTGATTTGGAGAAGAAGACTCTACCTTATACCAAAAATCAAATTTTCCTTTTCTTCATTTCACCACACTTATACACCTTACAAAAAATAAAGAAATCAACTCCTCCACCTAAGGGCCGAATGTTTTTGCAAAAAATAGGTAAGAAATTCTTCTTCTTTCACTTCAGTATCATCTTCCTAAAACCCAAATCATTTTTTCTTCATTGTTTAACTTGAAAATCTTATTTCTTGTAGCAACTAGAGAGGGCCAGAAATTTGATGAAGTAAAGAGCTTGGTGTTGTTGTGTAGAGAGCCTTAAGAAGCTAAAGAATCGAATTCAGACATAAACGTGTGTCACGAGTCGGGAGGCCTACAACTGTTTATGGGGAGTCATTCAATTCATAGATCTTTTGGGAGTTAATAATAGTTGTAACGCATCGGGAGATCCACAATTATTATTAATCTACTGTTTATGCACCACTTGGGAGGGGGAATAGACTAACTTAGGAATTAAACCCATAGAATTGCATGAATTGGTTATGTGAAACATTAATTGGATTTAATCTTGAAGAAACATATTGAAATTATGTGCCTAAGGTTGCTTTTGTATTTGTTGAAAATACTTGTGGGGTTCGAAAATTTATTTTTTTTATTTTTGTTTTCAATTTTTATAAAACTTGAGATTTGGTTGCTTCAATAAAATTGGAATACGATGTTATTATAGCCTAAGTGTTTCGTAGTCAATAGGTTCAGTATTTTTATAATGGTTTAAGTGGAAACACAAGAACCATTATAGATGCTGCATCTGGGGGTGCACTACTAAGGAAATATCCAGATGAGGCACTAGAACTGCTGGAGGAGATGGCAAACAATAGTTACCAATGGCCATCCAAGAGATCCAATGTCCGACGTGTGGCAGAGGTTCAGGATGAGAAGGTTGCCATGCTCACAGAACAAGTATCCGTGCTGAATATGGAACTGGATGCGATGCAGCAAGTGACTCCAAGAGATCCTGCTGTTGTTGAAGAAGAGCAAACTTTATGGGACAACAAAGAAACTTCAACAATAATTATAGAAATAATCAGACACCCAATTACTATCATCCAGGGTCATGCGAAACCATGAGAAATTTTCAAATAACAAAAATATTTTGACCACCTCCCGGATTTATTGCGGGTAATCAAGGCAGATCAGAGTCAAGTGATAAGAAAGCATCTGTAGAAGAGATGTTATCCTCGCTTATTGGAGAAACTAGGGCAAGTCTGAATAAAGATGAAGCAAAGATAGACAGGATTGAAGAACAAGTCACTCAGTTGAACACAAACGTAAATGCAAGATTGAAATCTCTAGAAACACAAGTAGCCCAGATCGCAACTGCAGTGGGAGGCCAACATCAAAAGGACAAATTCCCAAGTGATACTAAATGAATCCGAGAGAACAGTGCAATTCCATTCGTCTGATGGATGGTACATATTACGAGGGCTCACAGGTTTCAACCGACACAGTTCAACGACATTAATTTTAGAAATCTAAAGTCTGGCTGAAGACGTAAAACTTAGCGCTTTATGGGAGGCAACCCAATTTATTTCCTATTTTTTTTTGATCGCTTCAATTTTATTAAATTTTAATTTCCTTTTTAGTATTAACTTATTTTTTAGTTGTGTTTGGTTTTGTGAGTTGTTGTGTAGGAGGCTTCACGAAACTCCCTGGTTATGAATTTTTTTCGAAAATTACATCACACGGCCGAGTGACTAAGTCACACCGACCGGCGACGCAATGACATACCTCACCACACGGCCAAGCCGTGTGGACTTGGCACCAAGACACCGGCGCTCAAGGCTGCACGGGCGGTGCAAACAGGACCAGATGGGATTTATCCCTATTTTCACTCCCAAAACTCAATTTTCATCTCACTTTCTCCTACCTAAACCCTACAACTCAAAATATCTCTCCCAAAATACTCAAACTCTTCCCAAATCTCTTCCAATTTACTATAAATCTCACCCCAAAAATACAAATTCTTCACCTTCTTAAGAAACCCATCACCTAACTCCTTTAAGTTTTCTACCAAGTTTGGGGATTTTTAATTTTCAAATTTCAGATTTTTATACTTCATAAACTTGGTTTTCATGGCTTCTACGGGAGAAAGAGGAACAAAGAGAAACACAAGAAGAGAAGGGAGCCAACACCGGAGCCCGAACTCGAGCCACAATCGGGATACGTGACCGACAAACCGAACCTTCAAATGTCATCTTGTCGGATGAAACACACCGAGCTCGATGGGCGGTACTCCATTATCGGCCATGGATAAATACAAGGTATCTCAATGAACCTACTCTAGCTAATTTGGGTTTATTGGAAGATTTTCAGGCTATGTGTGGTCGGGTGGATTGACATGAATTGTTAAACGGGCAATGGGCTACTTATTCAATTTATATAATAGAGTTCTTATGTAGTTTCGAATTAGTAGTTCGAAAATGGAATTTGATGGGATTTGGTTCCGGTTAGCGAATGAGCCGAGGGAGTTGTCAATTGATGTTTTAAATACAATTTATAGAACTCCGGCTTATGGGGTGGAGGAGCATGAGGATTTGATAAGGATAGGTTTTGGAAGGAGATAACGGGTAAATGAATCTATACGCCAGGTACTTCGAAGGCATCTAGCATTCGAAACCCTGTATTTCGCTATGTACAAAGAACTTTAGCGGAAATGATATTTGCGAGAGAGGAAAGCAAAGGGGCCTTGCGAATAGATGAGTTATTCATTAGGTGTATGGCGTCGGGGATGGAGGTTGTGCCTAATGCCGGGGCTATGATAGCCCGACAATTTGATAGAGCGAGAAAATCTGATAAGGGAGGAATTTGTATTGGTGGGCTGATTACTCCTATTGCCGAGCACTTTAATGTTAGCTTTGAGGGGTATGCGGAGGCCAGTGAGCCAAAACTAATTGATATGACTGTTTTATCTGCTATGAAAATGATTCAATTCGATGGGCGCAATTTCTGGTTGAATCATGCAGATAGAACAAGAGTTAGGCTCCCAAACCCGGAAGTTACTTCTATAAGAAATAGGGATAATTTGGTTAATGAGAGGTGAACAGGTATTCTTTGCTCTCGGAAGAGCAAGATGAGCCTATGAGGGATGCGCTGGAATCCTCTAGACATGGGGATAACCGGCCATGGAGCATGAGTGATAGGCTAGAAATGGTGGAAGCCCATGTGGGCAAGTTAGTAAATGATACTTATCAATTGTCGGCTACAGTTGATGAGTACCACACTGAATACTTTCAAAGGTTCGAAACTATCACTCAAAGCCAGAGTAGAGATGTACGAGATGATGTCTCATATGGATCGATGGCACATCTCACGGGGCCACTATCCTCCTCCTCCACCACCACAGTGATTCATGAAGTATTTATTATGCATTCCTCTTTTTTTTTTTTTTTTTTGAAATTTCCATATATGTTCGGGACGAAATATATTTTAAGTTGGGGGGATTGTCAAGAATGCATAGTTTAGTACTGTTGCATTTTGCATTGTATTTAGGATTGCATGTAGAGCATAAATTTGCATTAAAAATTTTCATTTTTTTAAATTTTTTAATTTTTTTATTTTAGCACGTTTATCGCTTTAGCACGTTTAATTGCTTTTGCATGTGTTTTTAATCAAGATTTTTGAAAGAGTACAAAGCTTCCGTATGATTTTATTATGAGCATTTGATTTTATGAGATGACATATATTTTGTGAATAATGCAATGAGTAGTTAAGGAGATGTCATTTATTTGTTTGGCAATAGTTAAGAAAATTGGATATTTGAGCATGTTGCAAAAATAAGCCCGTGAGCTCTTGTGCCTTTAACTGCTTTAATATTATGCAATCTTATTTTTTTTGAGTGTGTCATTCATGATTGATAGAACTCTAGAACTTGCTCTGGTATCTTCATTGAAGCCATGTGTGCAGGCAATTTTTGAAAATGATTTAAGGTCATCTTTGTTTTAGCCTACTTAGCCTAAAATGCCTATCTATGAACTCACGATTCCTTAGTTAGCCACTTTTGAGCCTTAACTTTTTGTTGCTAGCCATAAATTTTTATCTTTAAAAATTGAAAATTAATCTTATCCCTAAAATTTCTTGAGCTTATAGAAAATGAACAAGTTTGGGGAAGATGCGGTGAAAATTATGAAAAAGAGAGAAAGTTGGCAAAAGAATGAGGGATGAACCGTATCTAGGTGAATGAAAGAAGAATGAAGCTCGAAAAAGAAAGAAAATCTCTGAAAAAGAGAAAATCGAGCAAAGAAGAAAGAAAAATTCTGAAGATTTGAAAAAAAAATGAGAGCTTGAGGCTAAAAGAAAAGAAAGCAAAAAAGCCTAAGAATGAAAAAGGAGAAAAAAGAGTGGAGTTGAGTTGAAAAAGAAAATATCTTGAGAATGATTTTTAGATGAAATTGGGTTGGTGAATTACAAGTCTGTGTGCTTAAATTCTATTTGCTCAAGTCAAGTCACTTAATCCAAATTTTCCCTATCCTTACCAAAGAGCCTACATTACAACTAAATGAAAGCCATTTTTTATTCTTAAATTGCGCACACTAAAGTGGTAGAGATGTTAGACGATTTGCAAGCCTATGGTAGTTGTACACTCAATGAATAATTTTGAGCGCAAACACTTACCATACACTTTGAGAGTTGAGTGATACACTACTTACTTGTGAGTCGCGATGTCAAGTACCCGAGAGAGTATTAATTATGCCAAACTTGTGAATGATGACTTCTTGATAATGAATTGGTGGTTTACTTAGATATGGAGTCAAATGAGATTGAATATTTATAGTGTTCTTGTGTGTTCTTTTTACCCATTGAGATTATTTTTCTTAATTTGCTCGAGGACGAGCAATGCTTTTAAGTTTGGGGAAATTTGATACATGTAAAATATACGTGCATTTAGGAGTTTAAAATGATAAATGATTGATATATTTGCATGTATATTTAATGTATTTTACTTGGTTTCCTCATAAGGGCATGATATTGTGTATTCTTGTAACTTTTTATAGGAAACAGAGCTTAATTAAAAAGATATCAGTTGGAAGGCCCGAACAAGATCAATGAGTGCAAAGAAAAGATCGAAAAGACGAAGAAACCGGACGAAAACCAGTCACATGGTCGAACCGTGTGATATCACATGACCGTGTGACCTAATCATGTGAAGCAGAGCGTCCGTGTGAAGTGTTCGAGAGAAAACAGGGCAAAACCAAGCCGCATGATTGGGCCGTGTGGGACCACATGGCCGTGTGGAGTGACCGTGTGAAAGCCACACGGGTCGTGCGACTGTCTCTGGCAGATTTTTGTGTCATTTTCCCACTCAAACTCTACAAGTAATCTCTCCAAGCACCTATATAAAGGACCCAAGGGCTGCACGAAATTATAATCATCCATACAACATACAACACACCAAAATACAAGGAACACAAGATCAAAGGTCTTCGAGAGAGTAGGCTAGGTTACGAAGAAACCACAAGACCTTTCACATCTACTAAGCACAAGAGCTTGAAGGCTTGGAAGGAGGATCCATCCTGACAAGAAGGAGTTTTCTTTCTTAGTTTAGATCTATTGTCTGTACTTAAACGATGTCACAATGTTGATTTCAAGTTTGTCTATGAATTTGTTATCAATGTTTGGCTAATCTTTTGGATCTTAGGGCATAATCAAAACTATGGATTCATGTTAAATCTTGATTAATTATTTTCTTAATTGATTCATGTGTTCTATTTTATTAATTCGACTGCTTATTCTTAATTGCTTATTATCTGATCAATAATTAGCATGACATATTTGTTAGTGCGAGATTCGGAAGATGAGTTCTAACAAAGACGGAAATCTAATTCAGACATAAATGGGTGTAACGAGTCGGGAGACCTACAACTGTTTATGGGGAGTCATTCAATCCATAGATCTTTTGGGAGTTAATAATAGTTGTAACGTATCGGGAGATCTACAATTATCATTAATCTACTATTTATGCACCCGGGAGGGGAATAGACTAACTTAGGAATTGAACCCATAGAATTGCATGAATTGGTTATGTGAAAACATTAATTGGATTTAATCTTGAAGAAACATGTTGAGATTATGTGCCTAAGGTTGCTTTCGTAGTTGTTGAAAATACTTGTAGGGTTCGAAAATTTATTTCTTTTTTCTTTTTATTTTCAATTTTTATAAAACTTGAGATTCGGTTGCTTCAATAAAATTGGAATACGATGTTATTATAGCCTAAGTATTTTGTAGTCAATCCCTGAGGAATACGACATTGCTTGCCATTATCCTATAAACTACACTGTACACTTGCAGTATAGAGATCCAAATATTTTTGACAAACAGAGGATTGTTAGACTTTTATAGGTGTTTAGCGGTTGAACAAAGAACTGAATAAATGACTTATAACTGCTCACATCCTAGCTCTTCCGAGTGGAAGTGAAGGTTTTGTCATTTATAGCAACGCCTCAAAGGAAGGACTGGGAGCCGTACTCATGCAAGAGGGAAGAGTAATTGGTTACGCCTCGCGGAAACTCAAACCATATGAGGCAAATTACCCAATGCATGACCTAGAGTGGCAAGGCAATAGTGTTCACATTGAAGAATTGACGACACTGCTTATACAGATCAACGTTTACCATTTTCACGGACCAAAGAGTTTGAAGTATTTGTTCTCCCGGAAAGATCTCAATTTGAGATAAAGAAGATAGATGGAACTAATTGAAGACTATTACTTGATATCCGAAAGGCAAATGTTGTGCGGATGCCTTAAGTAGAAAGGCCATTATAACCATATTGATGATTAGGAATGGAAATCCCTAGAGGAGTTGAGTGCATGGAATCGATGAGAATGAACACTCAAATATTTTGTGCTAATATCTCAAGAAGGCCCGAGTTGCTAAGTGATATTAAAGTAGCACAAGAGGGAGACCCAAAATTCAGAGAGCTTATGGAAAAGGTTCTAAAGGCATATCGCCCAAAATTCTCAGAGCGAAGACAAAATCTTAAGGTTTTAAGAACCGGGTGTGTGTACCAAATGATGAGGTGTTGAGGAATAAGATTTTAGGAAAACACATTGTTCAAGGTATACAACATATCCCGGTGGTAATAAGATGTACAAGGATTTGAAACAACATTTTTGGTGGGTAAACATGAAGAATCAAGTAGTCGAGTATGTGGCAAGATGTCGACTTGCCAATGAGTCAAGGATGAACACCAATGACCGGAAAAGGTACTACAACCATTATAAATACCGCAATAGAAATGAGAATTTATCACCATGGACTTCGTAATGGACTTACCTAGAACTAAAGGAGGACATGATACCATATGGGTTGTGGTGGATAGACTCTCGAAATTAGCCCATTTCTTGTCAATCAAGAAGACGGACAATTCCACGAAAACGCACGATTTATATCGAGAGATTGTACGACTACATGGAGTATCGACCAACATTGTTTTAAGACAAAGACCCGAGGTTTGTCTCAAGATTTTGTAAGTGTTTGCACAGGGAATTGGGAACAACACTAAGATTTAGTACGCCTGCCCATCCGCAAACCGATCGACAATAAAGAGGACGATTTAAACTCTCGAGCATATGCTAAGAGCTTGTACGTCGATTTTCGGGAAGTTTGGATTCTCACTTACCATTAGCGAGTTCACTTACAATAACAACTACCAGGCAACAATAGGACAACGCCTTATGAAGTGTTATATGGGCAAAATGTAAATCCCGTTACACTAGGAAATTGATGACTAATGAACCCCGAAAGAAGAAAAGAAACCCCAACAACCATTTACAAGAGTGGACCAGATAAAAGAGATCGTAGACAAGGTCAAATTGATAAAAGAAAGAATCCCCAAACATAGAATCGACAAAGAATTATGTGAACAAAAGAAGAAAAGACTTGGAGTTTGAGGTTGGGATTAAGTATTCCTCGAGACTCTCACCAAGAAAGGGATTAATCCAACCAAAAAAGAGAAAAGTTAAGTCCGAGATATATTGGGCGTATAAGATACTTAAAAGGATCGGAACACCGGCTTATCAATCGGACACCTCTTATTCTTTGGAATGCATGATGTGTTCCATATCTCCAAATTGAGAAATACAAACCCAACCCCGAACACATTATGACAAAATAAATCCCTCCAATAATGGAGAATTTTTCTTACGCCAAGAAGCCCATGCGAATCATCGATAGACAAGTGTGACAACTGAGAAGAAGAGAGATTCCAATGGTCAAAGTAGTGTGTCAAGCTCACGATCGAGACAAAAATGCTATCTCGGAGATGAAAGAGGATGTGCGAAGACAAGTACCATAACTATTTTAAGAGAAATTTGGGACCAAATTCTCTTAAGGAGGGGAGGATGTGAGGCCCCAACTTTTATTTAGCTTATAATTCAATTTTTGTAATATTGGCGGATGATGTACTACATTGCTATGTATCACAATATTTATATTAATGAAATATGGCATTAATTTTGAATTCCTTAGCATTTGACTACTTATTTTTTTATTATTTATTTCATTACAAATTGCTACTTACCAATTAATTACCTTAGCATTTTATTTCATTAACTTGTACATTAGAATTTTAGTTAGAATCTTAACTATAGAAACTTTAGGTGACTTATCTATATAAGCAAGATAGATATAAGACTTGCCTTATATAACATAATTAGTATATAAGAAAGGTGATAAGGGATTGAGAGATGTGATAAAGGGACCCAATTATCACCAAATTTTAAAAAAAAGATTTTTTTTTGAGGAGGATTAGAGCGGGCGGCGACAAGAGGAGGAAGCAAGTAAATTTAATTGATTGTCTTATCCATACCATCATTAGGTATTCCAAGCCCTTCTCTTCCCTTCCCAATATAAGCCTTGGTCTTTCCAAGGCAATAATGCCACAAATTAGCCCAAAACACAAGCCTCAAAAATAGGCACTTCAATGTGCAATAGAGGTAGGGGCGGCCCTAAGGGGATTTTGGAGGAGAAAACTCTACCTTACATTAAAAAATCAAATTTCCTTTCTTCATCTTCACCACACTTATATACCTTATAAAAAAATAAAATCAACTCCTCCTCCACCTAAGGGCCTAAAGTTTTTGAAAAAAATAGGTAAGAAATTATTCTCCTTCACTTCAATCTCATCTTCCTAAACCCTTTTCTCTTCATCTTTTAACTTAAAAATACTACTTCTTGTAAGAACTAGATAGGGCCGAAAATTTGAAGAAGTAAAGAGTTTTGTGTTGTTGTGTAGAGAGCCTTAAGAAGTTAAAGAATCAAAGGTAACAAAACCTCCTTAAGTTTGGTATTCTTTTTCTCCTTCTTACCTCCAAACTCTTTTTTTTTTTGAGACACCATTGTAACCTTTTTTTATCACCTAGGGGCTGTCCTAAGGTTCTTGGAGCCAAGAGAAGGTGCTAAATGGGAAGAAACCACACTTTAGAGACCGCTACTTTTGAAAACTAAGAGGTGGGTGGAAAACCTTCTAAAAATCCATTATATCTTCTACTAATTGCAGGAAATTTCATGTTTATATGTCAATGTTGAAATGTATGAATTTTACAATTATTTTTTGAGTATTATGTTCTAATAGAATTTTAAAAAGATGAGCACGATTTTATATTTGCAAAATGTAGATTAAAAAGGCCTATTGTCATGTTCTTATGGTGGTTATTGATATGTATGTCAAAATATGGTGTAGAAATGCTTAATATTTTTTTATATTTAAGTTCAATTCTGACTTTTGATCACTTGGTAGATAAATCCGAGCCTTGGGCTATTTTTGCAATTTTTGCGAGAATATAGGGCCTAAATTGCAATAAATAAAACTATAAGGACCCCCCTGCAATTTCAAATTTTTGACTTAAAACACTGTAGTTTTTATATATTAAGTGACTCAGAAAATTTGAAGACCCTTCGGTCAAGAGATTCGATAAACAATAAACTTGACGCTAAAATGTAAAATTTCAAAAATCGACCCCGAGTTTCTAAATTCTAACTCTCTGAAATTTTAGAAAATTTAGCAACTCACCTTACTCCTTTTCAATTCGATTGGAACTTATCGAATTTTAAAACCCGATAAGAAAATATATTTCTTAGTAAAAAGGATATATTTTTAATAAAAATTACTAAGGACCTAGAAAATATATATTTTCAACTTTAGTTTACTTATATTATATAAAGGTATATATTATAATAATTACCCAATGAAAATTTATATTTTAATTATTTATCCAAGCTATTAATCTAAGCTTCCTTACCCAATTAAATACATGATAAATAAGGCGACTTCCTTGCCCCGAATAAATCTATATTATTGAAACTACGAGTTATGCAAAATGCATCGAACCGTTATCATCTCCGGCTAGATTATCCACTGGTAACTGGACATCGCGAATTTTAACTTAGTTAAACTCGATATCGGACATTGCGTGACTAAATCACTCCGCTTTTTCGGACTAACTTACTATGATTCACTTGAATGAGATAACACTTAACCGTATCTCGTGGAATGGATAAGTCGTGTATGGGATGGATTCGCTTCATTGCTCGCCAAAAAATATTTGGATCTCTATTCGCAGTGTACGGTGTAGTTTATAGGATAATGGCAAGCAAGGTCGTATTCCTCGAGGATTGACTACGAAACACTTAGGCTATAATAACATCGCATTCCAATATTATTTAAGCAAAAAAATCAAGAGTTTTTAAGATCTAGTCAAAAATAAAAATAAAATAAATAAATTCGAACTCCACAAGTATTTTCAACAAATACGAAAGCAACCATAGACACATAATCTCAACATGCTTCTTCAATAATAAATCCAATTAATGTTTAACAAAACCAATTCATGCATTTCTATAGGTTCAATTCCTAAGTTAGTCTATTCCTCCTCCTCTGCGCAAAATAAGATAAAGAGTAGATTAATAACAATTGTAGATCTCCGATACGTTACAACTATTATTAACTCCCAAAAGTATATGAATTGAATGACTCCCCAAAAACAGTTGTAGGTCTCCCAACTCATTACACCCGTTTATGTTTGAATTTGATTTCCGTCTTTGTAAGAACTCCTCTCCCGAATTTCGCACTAACAAATATGACATGCAAATTATTGATTAGATAATAAGAAATTAAGAATAAGCACTTGAATTCATGAAATAGAACACATGAATCAATTAAGAAAACAATCAATCAAGATTTAACATGAATCCACGCTTTTGATTATGCCCTAAGATCCGAAAGATTAGCCAAAGATTGATAACAAATTTATAGACAAACTTGAAATCAACATTGTCATGACATCGTTTAAGTACAGACAAGAGATATAAACTAAGAAAGAAAACCCCTTCTTGTCAGGATGGATGCTCCTTCCAAGCCTTCAAAACTCTTATGCTTCCGTAGATGCGAAAGGCCTTGTGGTATTCTTTGTAACCTAGCCCTCCTCTCTCAGAAGACCTTTGATTTGTGTAATCATGTGTATTAGAGTATATTTTCAGATGTAAAGACTTGTATTTTCGTGCAGAGCCTGGTCCCTTTATTAGGTGCTTGGGGAGATCACTGGTAGAGTTCTGACGGGATTAGGAGACAAATTCAGCCGCAGACACATCGCACGATCGTGTGAATCCACACGTGCGGGTCGTGCGATTGGAATTTGCTCGGGGGACTTCATGAAAGTTGTAGCACTTTCTCTTAGCTTTCCATAGCCATTCCAATCAGGTCAATTTGTAGAGAAAATTATGGCCAAAATACTAAACCCTGTCAGTGCTGAAAACTTTTAGTGCGTTTGGACGTTTTTGAAGGAAATTCCGTTTTGTACGACCATCCATGCTTCTTTCCTTCACATCTTTGCTCGTACCTTATCTTTTGACATATCCTTTATAACGTGCTATCACGTTTTGTCCAATTTAGCTCCATTTTCAAAAAATCACAAGAGTATGCATATCACGCCCATCAAAGAAAACCAAGTAACATACACTAAATATTCGTGCAAATGTATCAAATATATATCAAATTAAGCTCTTAAATGCACATATATTTTACAAGTATCAAAATCCCCAAAACTTAAAACCATTGCTCGTCCTCGAGCAATTTAAGAAAAAAATCAAGGGATAAAAAGGACACACAAGTACACTGTAAACATTCAATCTCATTCAACTCCATATCTAAGTAAACCATGAAATTCATTATCAAGAAGTCATCGATTACAAGTTCGGCATAATCAATACTCTTTCGAAAGTACTTGACGTCGTGACTCAAGAAAGTAGTGTATCACTCATCTCTCAAAGTGTATGAGAAGTTAACTCTCAACTCAATTCAATGAATGTAGAACTACCATAGGCTTGCAAATCGTCTAAAGCATCTCTACCACTTTAGTGTGCACAATTTAAGAATCAAAAAGGACTTTCATTTGTCCTGCAGTAATGTAAGCTCTTTGATAAGGGTAGAGAAAATTTAGATTAAGTGACTTGACTTGAGCAAATAGAATTTAAGCGCACGGACTGCAACCCACCAACTTAATTTTTTTATCATAAAACTCATTTTTTTCAAGATATTTTTCTTTTCAACTCAACTCCACCATTTTTCTCCTTTTTCATTCTAGGCCTTTTTGCCTTCTCTTCTTTTTCTTTAGCCTCAAGCTTTCAATTTCTAAAAAATTTCAGAATTTTTCTTCTTTCTTTTCTTTCTTTTGCTCGATTTTTCTCTCTTTCTTTTTTCGAGATTTTCTTTCTTTTTCGAGCTTCATAAATTTTTTCATTCACCTGATTAATCGCTCATCCTCATTCTTTTGCCAACTTTCTCTCTTTTTTTCACAATTTCACCACATTTCCCCCAAACTATTCATTTTCTATAAGCTCAAGTAATTTTAGGGATAAAATTATATTTCAATTTTAAAGATTAAAATGTGGCTAATAACAAAAAGTTAAGGCTCGAGTGGCAAACTAGGGAATAATGAGTTCATAGGTAGGCTTTTAGGATAAGTAGGTGGAACAAATATGACCTTAAATCATTTTCAAAATTGCACACACACATGGCTTAAATGAAGATACCAAAGCAAGTTCTAGAGTTCTAGCAATCATGAATGACACACTCAAGAAAAAATAAGACTGCATATGATAAAAGCAGTTATAGGCACAAAAGCTCACCAGCTTATTTTTATCAATATACTCAAATACCCAATTTTCTTAACTAATGCCAAACAAATAAAAGATATCTCCTCAACCATTCATTGCATTATTCACAAAAATATGTCATCTCATAAAATCAAATGTTCATAGTGAAATCATACGGAAGCTTTGTACTTTTTCGAATTCTTGATCAAAAATCACACACAAAGAAAATTAAACGTGCTAAAGCGATAAACGTGCTAAAATAAAAAATTTAAAATTGAAAAATTTTAATGCAAGTTTTATGCTTTACATGCAATCCTAAATGCAATGCAAAATGCAACAAGATTAATTTACACAATCTTGATAACCCCCAAACTTAAAATATGCTTCGTCCAAAATATATGAGGAAATTATCAAAAGAAAGAGGATCGCATAAAAAGTACTTACCTGGATCATTCCGTGAAGTCGCGAACTCGTCCATCAAATTTGGAACTTGAGGAGCAGATCGCATACCGGTCGTCGTGTGCGTCTGTCATGTCTTTTTTTAACCTGCAGTTTGTCGCGACGCCTCTTGGGTTGCCTCTCCCACAAAGCGCAAAGCTTTACGTCTTGCTAGACTTCATATTTCTAACATCACATCCTTAAACCATGTCGGTTGAAATTCTTGAGCCCTCCTATTTTGTATCATCCATCGGATGAATGGTGTTGCAATCGTTTTCTGATTAAGTTTAGTGTCGCTTGGGAATTTGCCGTTTTGATGTTGACCTCCCACCGCAAGAGAGCGATTTAGGCTACTTGTGTCTCCAAAGATTTCTGTCGTAATCAACAAAAACAATGTTAAAAACAAAACAATAAAAAAATATATTTACTGAAGGAAAAATCAAAAATAAAAAAATTATTTACAAAAATAAAAAATAAAAAATTTGTTACAATTTACCAAAAGAAAAAACGAAAATATTTTTTACAATATCGAAAAAAATAAAAAATTATTTACAAAAAAAAATCGAAAAACATATTTACAAAAAATTTGCTTCAATTAAGATTGAAGTACTTATTACTATATCTAAGAAGAATCTTTTAATCCCAAAGAACGACGCTAAAAACTTGTTCGCCAAAAATATTTGGATCTCTATACTGCAAGTGTACAAAGATTATGTGTAGTTTATAGGATAATGGCGAGCAAGGTCGTATTCCTCGAGGATTGACTACGAAACACTTAGGCTATAATAACATCACATTCCAATTTTATTAAAGCAACCGAAAATCAAGAGGTTTTAAGATCTAATCGAAAAATAAAAATAAAAAAATAAATTCAAACTCCACAAGTATTTTCAACAAATACGAAAGCAACCCTAGTACATAATCTCAACATGCTTCTTTAATATTAAATCCAATTAATATTTAACAAAATCAATTCATGCGTTTCTATAGGTTCACTTCCTAAGTTAGTTTATTCCCCCCCTAAGCGGTGCATAAATAGTAGATTAATGATAATTGTAGATCTCCGATACGTTACAACTATTATTAACTCCTAAAAGTCTATGAATTGAATGACTCCCCACAAAACATTGTAGGTCTCCCACTTCGTTACACCCGCTTATGTCTAAATTCGATTTTTCGTCTTTTTGTTAGAACCCCTCTCCGAATTTCGCACTAACAAATATGACATACAAATTATTGATCGGATAATAAGCAATTAAGAATAAGCACTCGAATTCTTAAAATAGAACACATGAATCAATTAAGAAAATAATTAATCAAGATTTAACATGAATCCACGCTTTGATTATGCCCTAATATCCGAAAGATTAGCCAAACATTGATAACAAATTTATTGACAAACTTGAAATCAACATTATAACATTGTTTAAGTACATACAAGAGATCTAAACTAAGAAAGAAAACCCCTTCTTGTCGATGGACACTCCTTCCAAGCCTTCAAACTCTTGTGCTTCCGTAGATATGAAAGGTCTTGTGATGTTCTTCGTAACCTAGCCATCCTCTCGTAAGACCTTTGATTTGTGTAATTCATCGTGTATTATAGTGTATTTTCAGATGTAAAGACTTATATTTTCGTGTAGAGCCTAGGTTCCTTTATATAGGTACTTGGAGAGATCACTAGTAAATTTTTGACGAGATTAGGAGACCAATTCAGGTAGAAGAGACAGATCGCACGACCATGTGAATCCACACGGGTGGGTTGTGCGATCGAATTTGCTCCTGGGGCCTTCATGAAAGTTGTAGCCCTTTCTCCGATGGACATTTTCCAAATGTCTTAGCAATGATTTATTATTCTACCCGATACTTTTCATGTGGAAGTTTTAAAGTATTTTTGATCTATGTCTCGGTTAAGTTACTCTCCATTCGTATAGGTTTATAGAATGGTATAGACACGCTCAGGCTTGAGCAAGCCTAGATGGTTTCCATTCCTTGTTCTTGTTTAGGAAAGCCACAAAGAAAGGCTTTTTCCATTTTTTTCCCCGCCCCAATTGTAAGTTTCTAAGAGGAATCTCTTCATCAAGTGGTACCTAGAAATCCAATTTCTTCTTTGTTGGTGATAATGGTTGGGATCTTTCTCTTGAGTGGTGTTTGACTCCTCGGGCTTCCATTGTTCTTGCTAGTTCACATAAACATATTCGGAGAGGTAATAGGATGGGGGGATGTTCGTAAACTTTTCGGTGACTTGGTTGTTTTACCATTTTCTTTCTATGTTCTCGCATATCCTTTGTTTTTGTCAACTCATGTTGCGTTCTTTCTTCTTACAAGAAAGGAGAGCTTTAGCGTGGGCGTAATTGTCATCATGTTTGTGAAAGAAGAAAGACGACTTATCGCTACGAGAGAAGAGCTCGAATCGCCTCCTGTTTGTCGTGACAACAGACCAAAGATCTCCCTCTCGCAGGGGCTAGTGGGAAGATGCAATCTGGATCATAGTCGGGGGATCATACTAGGGTTAATCAGGTTGTGGTGAGGCCACCTTCTGCCCCTACAGGATGAAAGTGGCTTCGAGGAGGGCCTTCCAAGGGTCCTCCTGGGCGGATGCCTTTTAGAAGTCTTTTTAGTAGTGGCATCTTCAAGCAGGAGTGTGCGCATTCCAGCTGGGACCTTTTCTGAATCTACGTTGGGGTTACGATGCGGGGACGGAGCTTGTTGATAATGACCAGCTCATCTAGAGCCTTTTGTCTTTCAAGGATTCAAAGGTCTCTATGTGCGGGGGACGCGACAAGGGTATGACTCTATCCTTCTTTTCCCGTTCATGCGTATACATGTCATTTCTCTACGTTATGTATTTATTAATGGGGCTATAAAATAGTTGCAGCTGGTTAATCTGTTGCTGCTGCCCATCGCAAGTGCAAGGTGTTGGAGGACGTGGTTTGTCGTTAAAAGTCGAAGCTTAAAGAGCTGAAGGAGTCTTTGAAGAAGCAGATATATGACTTAGACAAGAATAATAGTTGGCTAAAGGCCCAATATGACCATGAGATGTCCACGAGAGGAGTTCTTGATAGAATCAAAAATGGGTTGCGCTGTCGGCTAGCCCAACCCACCACCCAAAATAAGTGGATTGGGTTGTGATTTTACCAACCCATTGAAAGTGGGTCAAAATGGGCCAACCTATATATGTTATGGGTTGCAACGGGTCGGTGGGGGTTGGTCCACCAATATTTAAAAAAATAAACTAAAACTATTAGATTTAATTAAAAAAACTAAAACATCAGCCCTAGACCCTAGTTCATTATTTGATATTTCACTTTCACGTAAATAAGACCTCATAAGTGGGATCGGCCACCCTTCAAGACTCACCATCGCCCATACCTCAAATATCATGTTGCGTTGCGGGCGCAACCTCCGACCATCCATCCTTGAATCAATTAGCCTAGTTCTCTCGATTCATTTTTTCCTATGATTGACTCATTTCACAAAACGCTTCATGTAGTCTTTGAACAGTTCTCCCTCCTTTTGTCCGATCTAGAATAAGTGGGAGATAATTTTTCAGTATTACCAATTTTTGGTGAATTAGTGCATGATACTCCCCGTTAGTTTGTCCATGTCGTCTATGGATCCGACTTGGAGTTGATTGAACCATGGGAATGCTCGATCGGTAAATGTGGTCCTGAATACTTTGCAATATGATCATCAATCATGTCATTTAGAACGACTTTAGCATAAAATTTGTCCAAGTGCTCTTGAGGGTTTTTGTTCAACCGCTAAACATCTAAATCAATCTAGCGATGCCTACAAGAGTATGAGATTAATTGTAGGGTGGCAAGTTAACCATAAGTCATCTCATAAGGAAGACTTGGCCGACAAATAATTATCATGTATCTTAAAAGACTTAAATTAAATCTAAACACTCTAACCAAATTTGCATGGTTTTAATTTACTAAAGAAAAATAAGTAAAAGACCATTAAAACTTAGACACAATTAAACTCCTAAAACACACATGGAGAAAGCTTTTAGGATTTAGAAATTATCTCATCAAACTCACAAGCGAGAATACCAATAGATTAATTATGTGATTAAATAATTAAGAAAATAGATATAAACTAGGCATAAATCGATAACTCTAGTAATCACATATTGAGTCTAGATAGATCCAATTTACCCAATTACTTAAACCAATTAGATAATACATTATTGATTCATATCTAACCTTCTAAGTGAATTTACTCCGATAATAATATCATCTCTCGATCTCAATTATTCCCTCAAGATAATCAAAAGTTGATCGGATAATTAATTAAGATAAAACAATATAAGGCATAATCAATCAATATTCATGCTTGTTCGTTTGAATCAATTCATCTTAAACAAGGAGTTTAGTTCATGCTTGGGGATGGAATCATCTATTCAATTAAAAAGGAAAAAATCACAATCATCATCATGAAATAAAAGCGCTCACCAAGTAATTGAATATCATATAAAGAAAATGAAGAAATAATACGTGAAATAACTCCGATATAAAACCAAATGATACCAATGTCAAATGCGAAAGAGAATAATGAAAACTAGGGTTTAGATATGTTAAATAATAAAAGTGTGAAAAATATGGACTCCCCATTTTGATTTATAAGGCTAGAATCATATACACCGCGGAGAATAAAAAAAATAAGAAAGAAAATCCATGTAACTTGCTTTGAAAAAGCCATCTTGTCGCGCACATGTGCGCGATCACACAGATCAATATGGTCGAACATGATCTCGGTGTCTTCATATGAATCGTAATCATATCTTTTAGATTTCTATAACGGCTTGAATGACCTCAATATCAATTTTCAAGAGAGAATTATGACCAAAATACTAATATATATCATTTCCAAAACTTCATCACATTGTTTACATTTGCACCTCATTTTAACCCCTCAAAACATATGAATTTGGATTTCTGAACCGAAATAGACATTATAAAACTTTCTCTTACCTTTCGAATGACATAAGAAGCAAGTTCATTGGGCTTTGTATGGAGAAGTCATATCCAAAATACGAAACAATATAAAGCAGAGACACAACAGATACACATGCCATACATTGCACACGAGTCTCATCTAGTTAAAGATTAATGCATGCACATGACTCACAAGACAAAACTATAAGAAATAGCGATGCTTGATGTGATCGATTTCCTCCCTTCCACTTTCCTGGACAAATTTTTGGATAAAAGTGAAATTGCTTGTAAAGAATTTCAAAAACGCACCATTCACTTATTCTCATTTTTTAATTCCTCAATCCATCTATTTATAATTTAAACATAAATAAAAAATATCACATCAACTTTTATTATATGCAATCATATCACAAATACACTATTTACTATATCTTAATCTTCAAATCACCATCATATCGAATCACTATTATATTAGAAACCCATCACATTAACTATTATCATCATAATTTCATCTTATATTCAATTAAACTTTCAAAATTCATTCTCTTTTTTAAAAATATTTTTTTCTCGCTATCATGTCCAAAAGTAAAAAAAGTGGATTATAATGTCAAACAATCATTTCTATATTTATAAAATAATGGATTTAAAAATGAGAAGTACACAAAAGAAATATTCTTTAACTAGATTTTAATTATCTCCATTATAAAATTTATTTGTTCTATACTAGTTTTAGATTTTTATAGTTGTTATAAATTGCGATCTCAAATTCGATTTAATTTGTTTTCTTAAAATTTGATTTAAAATTTTAATAATCCCCAGGAGTGATTGATGAGAATATAATTTAAACAATGTAATAAGTCAATGGGTATTTTTATCGAACAAAATATAATTATTAAAAATGTTCGACATTATTTAACATAAATATATTGTATATTTATATTAATAACTATACATGCATTATTGAGAAGCTATCAATGCATCAAAAATCTACTAACTATGCAATGTGTATAAACTATCTATGCAATGTAAAAAAAACTAAATATGCAAAGAAATTTTATCCCAACTATGCAATAAGTGTGATAAACTATTTAACAAAAATCAACTAACTATGCACTTTGTCTAGAAATCGTATATGAAGTACATTATATCTAGTCAGTGCAATAAGTGTCATAAATAATGCAACGAAAATAAAATAACTATGCGTTGTCTTAAGATCTATCTAAGCATGAAAAGAAAACTAATTATGCTTACTCTCCACTATGACATAAAACATTCAATTAGAAAATAACTAACTATACATTATCTAAAATTTATCTAAGCGAAGAAAATACACAAAATATGCTTTGGATTCCTAAAAGAATAAAAAAATACCCCTAAAATTGCGCTATTAAATAAATTATTAAATAAAACAGTTACAATCATACCCCATATAAAAACGCTGAATAAAAAATTACTATATTACCCTTAATGAAAGTCAATTATAAACTAGTTACCAAAAAAAATGGAAATATCTCATCCGCCCAATATTTTTAATCAATGGCTAAGATTAGTCCCTATCGGTCTTACCCTAAAACTCCTGTCTCATTTGAATTAATAAAAACCCTGTCTCATTTGAACTAATCTTATATATATATATATATATATATATATATATATAGAGAGAGAGAGAGAGAGAGAGAGAGATAGAGAGAGAGATTGTAATATATCTATATATATTAATATAGAGATTAATATATATGGTTGGGTGAATTGTAGCCACTTATCCTATATTTTCATACCTTTAACCCAAGCTTACATTACAACCCGAAAAGTCCTATTGATTCTTATATTTTTATTTCATACAATGTGGAGATTAATGTAGAGTTATATCCAATAAGTTAAACAGGGGACCATTAGAAAATATTTGACTATTTATTTGAGTAACAAAAATAAAATTGAGACATCGATTATATTTATATATGAAGTCACGAAATTTAGGTAAACTTGCATGCTTAACTCACAAATGAATATATCTATATTTTTGCAAATTCCTTAATTCATGTAATATTTGAAATCTTCTGAGGCAATAATATCACTTGTAAAACTCAAAAATTTATTTCTTGTTGCAGTGGTTTTCAAATTATTTGAGGACAAGCAACAATTCAAGTTTGGGGGTATTTGTTAAGTTGGAATTTTACCAACAAAATAGGTATCCTAAGACTTCAAAATTGTATTGTTTTTAAGTAGATTGAGTCCGTTATGGTTGAAATTGTACATCGAGTTGTAATAGGTATCAAGGTACCAAGTAATCAAGAAACGGGCGGAAGACGGTGAAAAATGAATCATGGCGGTGAAAGAACGGAAAAGAAAAAAAGAAAAGAAAAAGAAAAGAAAAAAGAAAAGAAAAAAAGAAAGAAAAAAATAACAAAATGTGTACACCAATTAAATAAACAAAAAAAAAAAGACATCTAAAGCATGCTGCATGACAAAGCTTTATTTATGTACTTGACATAGTATTTTTATTGTGTACCGTGGTGCAATTGGTTTGTGCCGCGTTTTTATTCTCGATTTCACCGCTTTCGACAGCGATACATTCAACGCATACCGCGTACCTACAAAACAAATTTCAGCAATAATTCGACTTTACATGGCGAAAACCACGAACGGATTATAACGACGGGGAAGCATTATCTGCCAAAGAAGTAGAAGACAACGATCTACACATCAAAAGGAAAATTAGTGGAAGACATCGATGATGGATAGCAAGGAACCCATGACAAACAAACTCTTATCGGTAGGAAGAAAGGAAATGTTCTGCTATAAAAGATCTAATTTAGCGATTGGAAAGACAGATCGACAGAGGGACACCGGAGACGGGAGAAAGAAATTGATACATAAAAATATAATAATGGAATTTATATTGGGGAAAGCAACGGGAGAGATCCTTCGATGCTACGAGGAAGAACCGGACTAATTCTTCAACAATGGAGAAATGTCGAGCACTTCATTAAAAATAAGTTTTTCCTTCTTCTTCTCTTTCTTTTCAATATAATTCCCCGTATTAATTTGTATATATCAAATTCTTCTCGTGTGTTTGTTTAATGTATTAATTAGATACTCTAGGGCTTGATGTAATCTTGTTTAATCTTATGTTTGATTTGTAGATCTATCTTATTTCGTGCAATTCATGGTTTATTTGTGTTATTTGTATTAATTACATCTTGATTACCTGGCCATGAATCTTTGATGCCTGATGTGTTAATCCACATTCGAGAGAAGGGATTTAATACCATATCTAGAATAACAACACATAGGAAATTATAATCGAGAGATTTATAAATCCTTTGAAGTTGTTGTAGAAATTCCAACGTTCTATTTAGAATTTTAATTCTTGAGATTTTTATAGAGATATCAAAATCTTGTTTTATAATTTAAAATCATTAGGCACTCGAGAGAGGTAGTTGATTAAATTGGGACTTTCAACTTATAAACAATTGCTAGAAATAGATAGATTGTTTATCTTACATAAGTGATAACTAATCAACCTCTAGAATAATTCTCATGTAGATTTACTTATTTGTATTTTTATTTACATTTAATTATTGTTAATGTTAAATCATCCACCTGTTATTGATCAACCAAATATAGTATAGGTAATTTATACTTGGTACTTACAAACACATTCCTTGTGGATTCGACAACCCTACTCATTACACTATATTAAAACTTGACAACCGTACACTTGCGATAAATTAGATGAGTGTTTTTATGCCTAACAAGTTTTTGGCGCCATTGGCGAAGAATTTATTTTTGTGATATCAAAGTTGATTGCCTAGTCAGTAATTTGACTATTTTTATTTTTTTGTTTAGATTTTTTATTTTACTTTTGTCAATTTCTTTTTATTTGGAGGCACATCGTTGGAAGATATCACAATATATGCTTATAATTGGCCAACCGATGATGCTTCGAGGATTTTTCAAGTCAAAGAGTAAACACTTTTGTTCCTTATTATCTACCTCAAGAAAATATATGGGCCCAGGGATATTACAAATCATGAAATCTCTTATCACCCGCAAGAACAATTGCCTCACTTGGAAGAAATATTTTATCAATTCTTAGTATCATGTGAGACAAGAAAACAACAAGTTGAGATAAACGTCAGTCCAAATTGGAGGAAATTTTTGCTCAATTTATCGTAGAGAGTGCGATAAGACATTGGGGATAGAATACGAGCCGAGACAAGATTTCAACAAATTGAGATTAAATGTCAACATATATCCACTCTAACAAATGATTGACCAAATTAATAATGAAAAGTTGTCATTATTCTTGGAACCTGTGAAGTAGAAAATCAAGAATATGATGAGGAATTGCCCAATATGAAAAAGGTGGACATCCTTCAAAATTTGGAGGAGACTTTTGAAGAGTGCGATCCGATCTCACAAGAGGAGATACATCGATTAACTCAGGGAGTTTTTCTATCTCTCACTCAATTAAAAATTCTCTTTTTATAAAAATGTGGGCACTCTAGATGTAAGCTTTAATACAAATTTATCAAATTTTAAGAAGCATACACTAGATGGAACAATTCTTGAAAATGGTGATCAATTCATATGTTCTCTGATTCATTGATAATTAATATGAATAAAGATAGAAATATCTTTACTATAATTGAAAAACCATTTTTAATTGTTAGAAACACATTTATGGATTTCCAAAATATTCTCAAAATGATCCTAAATCATCTATGTCTTATATGCACTAAAAGATTGCCTATAATATGGGAAAATACTAAGGCGTGGCATGACCGACACTTGTTTTTAGATCCAAGTTGAGTAAAACAATAGTGTGGTCAAGACTATAAATTTAGCGCTTCTCGGGAGGCAACCTTTGAGGTTTGTGTGATTTGTTTAAATTAATTTGTGTGTGCGTTTGGTTTTTCAAGCTAATAGAGTAATATTTTAAAAATATATCTATTTTCTATTTTTTTCTTTATTTAAAAAAACAAAATTTCAAACACGGTCAGGCCGTGCCCGTGGATACGACCGTGTTGGACCATGTTGAAAAGCTTCGCACTTCCGAGGAAAACACGGCCCTCTCGTGTCTCAAGATTTTATTTTATTTTTTTATTATTAGTTTTTTTAAAAAAAGGGGGAAATTTTTGTACTACGGTACATCGGTTTAAATAAAAACTTTTTTTTGGGGAAAAATCTTGTGCCGCGTACATGAGTAACTTTACCGCAAAGACAATCCCAATATAAAAAAATGATTTTTCAATAAAACAAATGTTGAAGCATTTGTGACATAAACACAATTTCTTCTTCTTCCTCATCTTCCATTCATTTATAAAAATTCTAAACTCAACTCAACTCGAATTTTTTCGCTTTCTTTCCTGGATTAAACACGTTAAAAGGTAATTCTCTTCCCCTTATTAGTCAAAATTCATGAAAATTGGTAGAATTTTTCCATATTGAAGCATATGATCCTTAGTTTCAAAAATTTGAATTTTCACCAAATTGTGTCTTAATTGCTTATGATAATGGTGAATTGTGATAATTTGGACTTGTTAAGCGTATTCGATGAACTCAATGTGATTTTGGGGCTTAAACACTTTCAAATTTCATAAATTCAAATTATCTAAATTGATTCCCACAAGGTGTTCAATAAAATGCTTCAATGGAAATTTTTACTAATTCTTGAAAAATTGCATACCATGTAACGCGACAATACTCGATGTTATATGTGGATGCAATTTGATCAAAATTCTTGAGTTTTGTGAAAGATAATTTGAAGTTTAAATGGGTTAAGAATACAAATTATCTTATAACCTGTTTAATTGTGGATTTTACCTTTTTGTCTTCTTTTAGTGCTAATTTTTCGGATGGCTCGCACAAATCAAGGACGTATATCTCATCACGCCACCGACTTCCACTTTCAATCACTTGGAGCCAAATATAGACCAACAGAGAATGTTTACCAAACGTCTAAGTCTTTAACAAGTAAAACCTCATTCTATTGCACCCGGACATGGATTTTTACCATCTTTCAAAAATAAAATGAGGAATTACTTAACGTGCTCCACGAAAGTAAATAGACGGAGACCCTAACAATATACTCAGGTTAAGGTGTGAAGATACGATATAATTTTCTTAGCCAAAGGCCGATTCGACTTCGCCTAATCAAAGCTTGATGATACTCACCCACTTCACCGGATGACGATGAGCCCGCGGTTGATGGATTTTCGGAAGTTTTATTGACCTTAAACTCCTTATTACTTATCATTTGTACATTGAGGTCAATGCACATTTTAAGTTTGGGGGTAGTATTATGCGTCATGATAACTTTTGAGTACATTTTTGTAGCCTATAATGTTTTTGATTTTGAATTTGCATGATTTGATGAATTGTCTAATGTGATGTGTTTAATTATTTGCTAAGGCATGTGATAAATCTAGAAATTGTGACTTAATTAATATAAATAATCTTTGAATCAATTTTTAATAAGTTGCTCAATTTATTTTTAAAATATTAACTAAACAATCCCCTCTAACTCAAGGATATTTTTAAATATTTTTCTAAACAATT
Source organism: Rehmannia glutinosa (assembly GCA_016081115.2). Lineage (NCBI taxonomy): Eukaryota > Viridiplantae > Streptophyta > Magnoliopsida > Lamiales > Orobanchaceae > Rehmannia > Rehmannia glutinosa. Next base: position 28,607,712 of record CM071925.1, on the reverse strand, counting down.
TTGTATAGTGATATAACATTAGGAAAATGATTTAGGCCATTTTTGTTTTAGAAAAGCTAAAGCCTATATAGCTACCAAAATCAATTTTCTCTAGTACCCCATTTGAGCTTAATAAAACCTTTTCGTTGATAGCCTACGATTATACAAGCCAAAAAATGAGAAAATCTTCCAAAAATAACCTGTTTTTACCATACATACGTAATCCCTACAAATGAGATATTTGGAGTCAAGATGTGCATATTTTGATGAAGAAGGTTGTTCAAAAAAAAAAAAAAAAAAAAAGAGAAAAGAACAATCGGAACAAGAAGGAAAAATGCATACAAATCCTTGAAATTAGTCATTGCTATATATGGTTGGGTGAATTGTAGCCACTTATCCTATTTTTATTCCTTTAACCCAATCTTACATTACAACTCGAAAAGCCCTATTGATTCTTATGTTTTTATTCCATACAATGTGGAGATTAATGTAGAATTATATCCAATAAGTTAAATAGGGACCATTGGAAAATATTTGACTATTTATTTGAGTAATGAAAATAAAATTGAGACGTCGATTATATTTATATATGAAGTCACGAAATTAAGGTACACTTGCATGCCTAATCGACAAATGAATATATCTACATTTTTGCAAATTCTTTAATTCATGTAATATCCGAAATCTCCCGAGGCAATAATATCACTTGTAAAACTCAAAAGTTTTTTCCTTGTTACTGATGGTTTTGGTTGCTTAAGACAAGCAACAGCTTCAAGTTTGGGGGTATTTGTTGAGTTGGAATTTTACCAACAAAATAGGTATCCTAAAACTTAAAAATTGTATTATTTTTAAGTAGATTGAGTCCGGATTAATGTTGAAATTGTACATCGAGTTGTAATTGATATCAAGGTACCAAGAAATCAAGAAACAGGTGGAAGATCGTGAAAAATGAATCATGGCAGCGAAAGAACGGAAAAAAAAAAAAAAAAAGAAAAAGAAAAGAAAAATAAAATAAAATGCGTAAGCGGTACACATTTGTGTACCGCGTACACCAATTAAATAAACAAAAAAACATCTAAAGCTTGTATTGCGATACAAAGCTTTATGTACCGCGATACACAATATTTTTACCGCAGTACCGGTATAATTGGTTTGTCTTAGCGTTTTTATTCCGATTTCATCGCTTTTCGACCAAGATACATTCGCCTCTACCGCGGTACCTACAAAACAGACTTTCAACAATAATTCGACTTTACACAAATGAAAACCACGAACGAATTATTTAACCACGGAAAAGCATTATCTACTTTGAAAGAAGAAGAATAAGATAACAATCTACACATCAAAAGGAAAATTAGTGGAAGACATCTCGATGATGGACAACAAAGAACCCATTTTGACAAAGAAACTCTTTTTCAGCAGGAAAAAGGAAATGTTCTCGCTATAAATAGGTCTAATTGAGCGGTTGGAAAGACAAAACCGACAGATCGACACCGGAGACGGGGAAAGAAATTAATCTTGAAAAATATAATAATGGAATTTATATTGGGGAAAGCAATGGTAGAGATCCTTCGATGCTACGAAGAAGAACCAAACTAATTCTTCAACACCGGAGAATTGTCACGCACTTCATTAAAAATAAATTTTCCTTCTTCTTCTTTTCTTTTCAAGATAATTCTTGTATTAATTCGTATGTATCGAAATTCTTCGTGTTGTTTGATGTATTAATTAGATATTCTAGGCGCTTGATGTAATCTTCTTTGATCTTATGTTTGATTTGTAGATATATTTTATTTCGTGTAATTCATGGTTTATTTGTATTATTTGTATTAATTACATCTTGATTACGACCATTAATATTTGATGCCTGATGGTTTAATCCACATTCGAGAGAAGGAATTTAATACTAGATCTAGAATAACACAACATATGAAATTATATAATCGAGAGATTTATAAATCCTTTGAAGTTGTAAAAATTCCACTGCTCTATTTAGAATTATAATTCCGAGATTTTTATAGAGATATCGAAAATCTGTTTTATAATTTAAAATAACTAGGCACTCGAGAGAGTAGTTGATTAAATTGGGACTTTCAACTTATAAACCATTGCTTGAAATAGATAGATTGTTTATCTTACACAAATGATAACTTGATGAAATCAATCTCTAGAATAATTCTCCCATAGATTTAGATGTTTGTATTTTTATTTAAATTTAATTATTGTTAATTTTAAATCATCCACCTATTATTGATCGACCAAATATAGCATAGGTAATTTGTACTTGTACTTACATACACATTCCTTGTGGATTCGACAACCCTACTCATTACACTATATTAAAACTTGACAAACCGTATACTTGCGAAATTAGTTGAGTGTTTTTACGCCTAACAAGTTTTGGCGCACAAGTTGTGAAGGAATGTGCTTTGTGTGATATCAAGGTTTATTGCCTAGTTGTAATTTGACTATTTTCATTTTTTTGTTTATTTTTTTATTATTTTAATTTTTGTCAATTTCTTTTATTGGAGGCACATTTTTGGAAGAAATCATAATGTATGCTTATAATTGGCCAACCGATGATGCTTCGAGGATTTTTGGAAGTCAAAGAGTGAATAATTTTGTTCCTTACTATCTACCTCAAGAAAATATATGGGCCTGCATATTACAAATCATGAAATCTCTTATCGGCAAGAACAAGTGCCTTACTTGGAAGAAATATTTTATCACTTCTTAGCTAACTCGTGAGACAAGAAAACAACAAGTTGAGATAAAATGCCAGTCCAAATTGACGAAATTCTTGCTCAACTTATCGTAGAGAGTACGATAAGACATCGGGACATTGAGGATAGAATACTACAAGCCGAGACAGACTTCAATAATTTGAGATTAAATGTCAACATATATCCTAGTCACTCCAACAAATGATTGACCAAATTAATAATGAAAAGTTGTCATCATTCTTGGAACTCGATGAAGTAGAAATCATGAACATGATGAGGAATTTCCCAATATGAAAAAGGTGGACATCCTTCAAAATTTGGAGGAGACTTTTGAAGAGTGCGATCCGATCTCACAAGAGGAGATACATCGATTAACTCAGGGAGTTTTTCTATCTCTCACTCAATTAAAAATTCTCTTTTTATAAAAACGTGGGCACTCTAGATGTAAGCTTTAATACAAATTTATCAAATTTTAAGAAGCATACACTAGATGGAACAATTCTGAAAATGGTGATCAATTCATATGCTCTACTGATTCATTGATATTTAATATGAATAAAGATAGAAATATCTTTACAATAATTGAAAAACCATTTTTAATTATTAAAAACACATTTTTTTTATTTCAAAAATATTCTCAAAATGATCCTAAATCATCTACATCTTACATGCACTAAAAGATCGCCTATACTATTGGAAAATACTAAGGTGTGGCATGATCGACATTTGTTTTTAGATCAAGGTTGAGTAAGACAATAGTCGATTGAAGACTATAAATTTAAAGACTTAATTCGGAGGCAACCCAGGTTTGTGTGATTTGTTTAAATTGATTTGTGTGTGCGTTTGGGTTTTCCAAAGCTAATAGAGTAATTTTTCTAAAAACATATATATATATATATATTTCCTGTTTTTTCTTTATTTAAAAAAAAATTCAAACACGGCCAGCCGTGTTGGACCATGTCGAAAAGCTTCACACTTCCAGAGAAAACCACGGCCGTGTCTTGAGACATACGGCCATCGCTCAATATTTTATTTTATTATTTTTTTTAAAAAGGAGAAAAATTACTCAGAGCGGTACATTAATATAAATAAAAAAAATTTTGGGGAAATATCTTGTATCACACACATTAGTAAAGAATCGTACCACGGTACAATCCCTATATGAAAAAAATTGAATTTTTCAATAAAAAGAATGTTGAAGCATTTCGATGCAAACACAAAAAGAAAGTGCCATCCAAAGCATTTACTATCTCCAAAGCTGAGAGAGGTGAACCCATGGTGACCTAGAAACTTCTTATCTTTGACACCCCAACATTTGTATTATTTGATTCGGGAGTAACACATTCATTTGCATCCACTAAGTATGTGGGAGACTAGGTAGGACACCGATATAGCCAAGTGGGGTATAATGTAACGATTCCTCAAGAGATTCTAAACAGATTATTCAAATTTTGAGAGCCACTATTTTAATTGAAAATAGGGAAATGTATGCCAATCTTCTTTCAGATTAGCCATGAACGACTATGCTATCATTTTGGGTATGGATTGGTTGTCGAAGTATGGTGCTACAATTGATTGTCGAAAAAACAAAGGATGTTTCAACCACAAGTAGAAGATCCGTTTACCTTTATCGGAATCACGACTCGCTTTAGATTTCAATAATATCGCAAACTAAAGGCACAACCTTTACCGAATCTTGATGGGAAAGATACCTAGTAAGTGTCATGAGCATCGACGAACAACACCAACCAACCCTTGATAAAGTTCCAATATTGAGAGAATATCCCAATATATTTCCGGATGATCTTCCCGGATTACAACTTGATCACGAGATTGAGTTTGTTATTGACCTCGCTTCTAGGACATCTCCAATCTCTAAAGCTCCATATCATATGGCTCCATTGAACCGAAAGAACTAAAGACACAATTGCGGGAGTTGCTAAATAAAGGCTTCATCGACCTAGCCTCTCGCCATGGGGTGCGCTGATCCTATTCGTATGCAAAAGCGGATGGTACGATGAGATTGTGTATTGACTCATCGAGAATTGAACAAAGTTACACGTTACAATTAATAATAACAATTATATGACAAATTTAAGAAATATGAATTTTGGTGGATCGAGTAGTATTCTTAGGACATGTTGTGTCGGGAGAGCGGGATCTCGGTTGATCCAAGTAAAGTCAAAGCTATCATCAATTGGCTACAACCTACAAATCCTTAAGAAGCACGTAGTTTTCTGGGTTTAGTTGGCTACTATCGCCGATTTGTGGAAGGATTCTCGAGATTGCTTCGCTTTAACATGATTTACCGTAAAGAGTGTCTCATTCAAATGGATGGAGGCAAGCGAACAAAGCTTTTCAAGAACTAAAAATAAGATTGACTTAAGACTTATTCTCTCAATCCCATCAAGTCTTGGAGGTTTTTAGTTATAGTGACGCTCAAGAATGGCCTGGATGCCTATTGATGCAAAATGGTAAGGTGATTGCGTATGCGCGTCAGATAATTGAAAGACTATGAAAAGAATTAACCTACACATGATTTAGAGCTTGCAGCGGTGGTATTTGCACTTAAGATATGGAGGCATTACTTATAAAGGGAACAATGTGAGATCTCAACATATCACAAGAGTTTAAAATACTTCTTCACACTAGAACTAAATGTGCGACAACGGCGGTGGTTGGAACTAGTGAACGACTATGATTGTATGATCAATTGTCACCCGATAAAACAAATGTTGTAGCAGATATGTTGAGTCGAAATCGACATGAAGCAATGCAATTGCGATTCAAATTTTGAAACTGTGAATTAATGGATCTCCGTAAAATGAGCATGGAGATTGTATCACAGTGTCCATTGAAGCTAAGTTGGGAACATTAACACTTGACCGAAGCGTTACTTGATCGAATTCAACATGAACAACAAGGTGATGATTACTATGTTAAAGTGAAAAAGATATTGCCTTGGGAGTGTCTTGATTTCAAGATATCCGAGGATGAAGTACTTCGATTTAAAGAACGATTATACATGCCCAACAGAGAGAATCTCACGAGTGGATGTTCTAGCGAAAAGCGCATTCAATGCCTTATGATGTACATCCAGGAGCTACTAAAATGTACGAGATTTGGAGATGAATTACTGGCCAGGTATGAAAAGGGATATCGCTTCAATACGTGGAACAATGTTTAATATGTCAACAAATAAAGGCGGAACATAAAAGACCAAACTGAACGCGTTGCAATCTTTGCCTACCCGAGAATGGAAATGGGAAAGGATCACCCTAGATTTTTCGGCTGGTTTGCCCAAAATCAAAGGGACGCTTGATGCTATTTGGGTGATCATAGATAGATTAACCAAATCCGCTCATCTTATTCCTATTTGTTCTACCTATTCCATGGACCAATACACACAACTTTATATACAGGAAGTGGTTAGACTTCATAGTGTTCCACTATCTATTGTTTCAAATAGAGACTTTAGATTCTTATATACTTTTTGGAAGTCTACAGAAGGCGCTAGGAACACGTTTGTCACTTAGTACTGCTTATCACCCTCAGACCGAGGGACAATCAGAACGAACGATATAAACTTTAGAAGATATGCTTAGAGCATATGTTCTAGATTTTCATGGACAATTGAGTAAATATCTACATTTGATAGAATTCCATATAACAACAGCTATCAAGACACATTGGGATGGCTCCTATGAAGCACTATACGGAAAAAATGTAGATTGTTGGTTCATTGGGACAAGGTTGATGAAAAAGAAGCTTCTAGGTCCAGGCATGATTCGAGAAATGACAAGTTGTGACACAAATTCGGCAGAGGATGGAGACTACTCGGAGCCGACAAAAACGTTACTCATATCAAAGAAGAAGAATGTTAGAATTTTTTGTAGGAGATCAAGTATTTCTTAAGGTGGCGCCAATGAAAGGGGTAATGCGATTTGGAAAGAAAGGAAAACTTAGTCCTAGATATATTAGCCCATTACATATCATAGAAAGAATTGGTGATGTTGCCTACAGACTTGACTTACCGCATCAACGTCTCGAATGCATGACGTATTCCACGTTCCTATGTTGAGAAAATACGTAGCAAATACATATTATTTTGAAGAACAAGCCAATAGAGTTAAAAGGAGACATGAGTTATGAAGAAGTACCTGTGAAGATTTTATTACAGTAAAGAAACTAAGAAATAAGGAAATTCCATTAGTTAAAGTACTGGAGAAATCAATCAAGAGAGGAAGCTACGTGGGAAAGAGAAGACGAGATGAGAGCTAAGTACCCGACTTATTTCGAATGCACGTAAAATTTTGGGGACGAAAGTTTTATAAGGAAGGGAGGATGTAATACCCGAGTATCTCACTACTCATTATACCAATATAGTTCATGCATTTCATGCTATCTACGTGACGCACTTCATATTATATGGCATTTTAACAATAAAGTTTTACATGATAATAGTTCTTAGCTTGGATTGGTTGATCGTGTATTTAAATAGGAGGGTTTAGGTGTCAAACTATTAAGTATCGGTAGCTTACACGTGGTAACATTTGGAAGTATAAGAATTATAAATACACATGGTAAATTTAAATGTAAGAGGTATCCTCAATATGTGAATTGGGGAGTATAATATGTGAATATGTTAGTTAAAATAATTAATATACTAACATGGAATAAATAAGCTCAAATATACTTTTACATTAGATAAGAAAGACTAAAATCATAATTATATATAAGTAAAATTAATGATAGACCTATAAATAATAAATGCCCAACACCATTTATATATATATATATGTATATTTATATGTAGTAGTCACCATGATGGTCATATATATACATATGTGTTGATCTTTCTCAAACGCACTATCCGTATGTATATGTAATTGACGAATTCTCTTAAAAGAGGACAATTAGTGGTCACATGTCCTAGTTTCTTACATTTGAATTATTTTTCCCTGCTCGGCCTAGATATTCACCATAACGGTTTTTCCTTGCAATTAGACATATCGACTTATTGTTTTGAGTGTTTGGGTGGATGTTCCCATCGCCTTTGTCCGCTTGTTCTGCTTTTCCATTCTTAGTTTATTTTGTCCCATCCCACTTTCGCCAGATACCATGACCGGGTTCGACCGTCGTCATCACCAACTAGGCTTGCCTCTATTTCTCAGGTCTTTTTACCATCTCGCATTATTCCAAGTCTTCCCGAGCATACAATATATTGGACAATTGCGATCATAATCTCTTCCTCAACCTCAATGCCTTCTTTATATCAAATCAACCAAATGCGCAAACTCGCTCGATTGGTTGAATTCTCTTTCATACTCGAGCATACGCTCTTTTTCTTTATTTGAAGTTCAGAAATTTTGTCTCTTTCTCGATCACGATATGCTCGCGGAAAAACTTTCCCATGACAACCTCATTAAACTCATTCCAAGTCAATGCATTTCGCTCCTCTTTGGTTCTAGTTCTCCAATACCATTCCCACAAATGATCGTGTCCTCAATTAGCTAAAGGTGGCGCATGTGACTCTTTGCTCATCGCTCATCCAATGAGTCAAATTTTTTCTAAAGATCGTAACCATTCCTCCATAGTACTGACCATCACATTCGTTGAACGTAGATGGACGATAATGGCTAAACCTGTTCTATTGTCCTCGTGTTGTTATTATTGTTGTTGTTTTGCACCGCCTAAGGAATTCAACAAGACATCACCAACATGAGCGTTGACTTGATATCCAACATCGGCTTGATTTTCATTGTTGGCTTGATTGCCATTGTTAGAGGAGTTACTCATTCGCATTTCCTATTCGGTTACATGTGAGCCATAATCCTACAAGTATACATAACGCTAATTAATGAAATAATCGAATGTTGAGTCTCACTACAAACAAAAACATAAGAAAAGTAATCGTAGACAAATAATAATAGACATAATATTAAATTTATTATTCATAATATTATTTCAACCCTTTAAACAAGGATTTATTTGAATAGTAGGGAAATAAAGCACTTGATTAAACAACTCAAAAGTTCGCCCCTCTCCTCATTTCCATCCTCTTACGGATTCTCCTTTCATCTTCTTCCATAGCTTCAGCTTGTACGATCAATCCATTTTGCAAACAACATAGAGAAGTGAATACCCCATAGTCAATCTTAGGTTTATTGTCTTGTTCGTCATACTCCACCAAAGATCCCACACAACTTTTCCTCCTCATCCTTCCATTTGGGTGCCAAATCAACCACTCCCGTAGTACCATGTTGATCCGGAGCACCACTCTATTAATGCACATTACACCATCCCCGATGCATTTTTACCATGTAGGTTCCTATGTTATTGCCATCTTCGATTTTGTAGTTAATGTATTTATTTAGCTTGCTTGAGATATTGTTAATACTCCAATTGTGAACCCTTTTTCTAGCAGTCTTGTCCCGTGGCGACACTATATTTGTATTCATATTCGTTAAATATCATTTTTTTACTAGGCACATATATATTATTATCTAATAAATGACATAAAGTTGCACAACTTACATAATGGAGACATGTATTACATCCGCATATAAAATCACATGTCATACATGAAATAAAAATGACATAATAAATTTGTCATATACCTTGTGGAAAGCCGATGTAGACATATTACGGTGATGGATGACTTTAAAATATTTTGTTTTGGAAAAATACTTTTTTTTTTACAAAAGTCTTCCAGAATCATAGACTTGATGGCTCGAAAGCTACTCTAAAACCTCAGTGCAAGTGCACCTATCGCTTTATAGTATAGTTTACCTGAAAATACCGAGTGTCATTCCCGACGAGAATTATGAGTACTAGTAATTATTGTCCTTTTGTTATCTAATCTATCAATTTTTAGAGGTTTGTTTGTGAAAGTAATAAAAATAAAGGAATCTAATTAATCAACAAATTGCAAATGAAAAAATAAAAGGAAGATATAAAATAAGAGATCAAGAGATAAAAACGTGTTCGAATATAAATCTCTTAGAATGTTTTTGTGATTTTAACAAGATAAAATACAACCTAAACCCTTAAGCAATTCCCATCCTCTTTTATCATAATCTCATGTTTCACGGACCGTAAAAATTCCCAATTTAAGCTTAAACCTCTTTCGCGAAAACTCCTAATCTCAAGTTGATTAACCAAATTTCTTTCTAGTTAAAAACCCCTAAGATCGTGCATTATAATGATTTCGAATTCCTATATTAGGTTTGACCCTAATCCGAAGATTTATGTTTCTTCCTTTATATCTAGATTGCATGCAACTCCTTTCACTTATATCGTTCTTTCTCACCATAAATCACTCCATTACCCGATTTAGGAATAAAATTCAAATAAATATACCAACAATATGAACTCAATGAACAAAGCATAATATAAGTGAATCGCATAAAAACATGAAGATTATATTTAACGCATACAAGCCTTTAATCACAAATCCATCCTGTGAGCTCATTACATTCAAACACTAAGAATTTAGTTACACATGATTCAACAAAAGAAACAAACTCGACAAGAATATTTATAAATGATGTAGACATGGTGTATTTATCTATTATCAAGATCACAACAAGACTTCTTCCTTGATTGTCTTTAAATGATGCTATGCTCCAAGTCTTCCTCTCCAAGCTCTTCAATCTCCAACTCAACTTTCCCTTTATTCTCATCAATATCATTTGCTCTCTATGTAAATAGATCTTAATAATGATCAATTGAATGAATCCCCTGTACCAACCCATACTTTTGGCTTTTATTGACATTATTTTGGTGAAAGTAATCCTTAATAATGTCATCTTTGGTAGTTTAATGTTCCATTTCATTAGTTAGGTTGTTAGGTGATTGTTTAAGCAAAATTATTGGTGAAAATAAGACTTAATCAAAGAAATTTGGGTGTCAAAAAGTGTACAACAGCTTATCAAAAGGTTAGGTTGAAGTGCTTTCTCAAAAATACCATTGAAAAATCGATGTAAAACTGTTGGCAAAGACGCACTAAGCTAAAAACACGGCTCGACCGTGTTTCATACGCCCTCCTCAGGTAAAAGCACACTTGGCCGTAGTTCGCCTGGATGGTCTGGATGATGAGTTTAGCTTTGGAATTTTGAGTGTTTTTGCATCCATAAACCCTGTGATATGTTTTGACATGAAACCATGGCCCTAAATTCACCAAAATAGCTCCAAATGATCAATCTACACCAATAAAAGCACCTTTTACAAGAATTAATACGAGGTATGTACAATCAAAAACTTATGAAACTAACAATAAAATAACTCAAATTTACCAAATAAACACATAAACATGCATAAGAAGACACTTATCAAAAAAAAAAAAAACCATCTCCAACTTAGAACTTTGCTTGTCCTCAAGCAAAACATAAAACCATAATGAGGGATTCAATACACCACTTCACACAAGGAAGATCTTTTTCTCGAACACATTGAACATAAGCAAATAAATTGTTAGCCCTCTCAACTCGAATTAGCCATTTGGTAAAAATATTATTTACAAAGCGATCGATTGTCAAGTAAAAAACATTTATATCAATAGACCGGATTCAGACTTGAACTCATCACTCCACAAAATGCCGATAGTTATGAGCAATTTCAATCAATAACGACATGAAAATATAAGAACTCAATCGATGGCAGTTATTTACTAAAGTCATATAATTGGAGCTGACATCATATATGTCTTATCAAATCGTAGCAATACGTAACTGGAACGAAGCATACTG